>JAJQWJ010000002.1:35426863-36626863 GCA_023637945.1 Phaethornis superciliosus | reverse complement strand
AATAATATTATGTGTATGTGCATACATAATATAATGTACATGGAGAGACACAGGCATAGACAGAAAATCTTCCCAGCAAAGAAGATATTAAATAAGAGTTTAAACTACTCAGGATTTCGGAAAGCCTGTTAGAGGGATTAGAAACTAAATCCAAAACTGGACAAGGGGTAAAGGCAATAATTTCTACAGATGACAGTGGAAGCAACACACTATTTTCTCTCTTTCTGTATGTGTTTTCTTTACATAAGGTGTAATTTAATGAGAGAACATGATATAGTCTATCAAGTTAACCCTAATTATGTAAAAGATACTCATATTTTGTAAAAGATACTTACATTTGAGGAAGCACAGATACTGCCATCACAAGATGATGGAGGCAGAATGCCCCTCAGTAGCATTTCTCTCTGTGGGAGGAAAAAGTTTGTCATCATCTGAACCTCAGAGTGGAAAGTCCTGTTGTCCTAAGTAAAAGAATTTAAACCTGAAAAAAAGAGCTGAAGGTAATTTCATATATGTGAGTAGTCCTACTGAGTTAGCTGGAACCAGTGCACATATGCATGTACGTGGAACACTGGGGTCAGAGGATTTGTCCTGAAAAAGTGCAGCCAGGTAAAAACCTTCTAAAGAAAGATTCTGTGATAGTAACTGTTCTTGAGAACAGGAAGAAGAAATATGTTAAGAAGATTTTACTTCTTAAAACATTTATAAGTAGAAATATTGTGACAGGTATTCCCTAAAATTTGGTTCCCATGAATGAATGAAATTCTTTTTAAATTTTATTTTATTTGTAATTGTAAATGTCTGCACTCCTTTGCTGCTCTTCTGCTCTGTCCTCACAAAATGCTGCAAATTAATATTTCTGGAAGCACTGCTGGTTGCCTATGTTACCCTGAACATGAGTTGGGTTACACCAGAATTCAAGGAACCAGCTCTAGAAAATAAATCTAGAAAATATTGAAAGGAACTAATTTTAAATATTTACTGAAAAGGTAAATTTTTGAATATTGTGGCTGAAGAAAAACACCTAGAGAATGAAAGGGATAAATAATATAGCCTTACGGACTTAACAAAAAGAAAGTAATCCTGATATTGAGCATTTCAAAATGGTAAGAAAATGCAATAGCTGCCAGGCTGTGAGTGCTAGTTCTTGCTCAAACTTCCCAGCATGGAAGCAAGGGGCTCATTGCACCTGTAATTTTGAACCTGAGCATGAGCATGGGTTCAGTTCCAGAGGAACCATGCCTTGGAGCACTGCCTGTCTTTTATAATCTGAAATACAGCTAATTTATTACAAATACAGTAATTGGGTGTACCTAAATTACTACCCTCTTTCTAGGTACAATAGACCTACTTTTTAGCCTAGTGTTTATACTCTGTGATTAAACCAGTTTGATCTTGTTCTGTAGTAAAAAGAAGAATCTCCTCTCTGGAAGGTAAAAATACAAGTTCCTCTTACCACCCCTTGCCCATTCTTTGGTTCATCTTCACTTCATTCAAGGCTAGCTGAAAGTATTAATGTATAAAACATCATGTGGAAAGCTCTAAGGAATATTAACTTCATCGAATCCTCTTTAGCATTCTTGGAATACTTTTCCCCATTTATTCTTTGGGCTCAAAATAGTCTTTCTTACTAGAGTTTGTACAGTACATTGGAGAATAACTTTGGTTGGTGATTTGTTCTTCTTGAAGGTGGCCAAAGAGCCATACTTGTGTGTAGGCATCCAGCATAGCCACGTATGGAGCCACATCTGGTCATGAGCATGCTAATGTCAAGGTCAGATGTGGTATTGTGGGATCTGTGAATGTAGCTGGGTGCCCTGTGCTCCCACTTCTCCCCATCTACAGGCATGGGGCTGAAAGGAACAATTTTGAATGCAAGGCACAAGATTAGTTTTTAAACAACTGGAGACAGAAGCAAGCACCTCTTTGCAGAGCCCAGAGATCATGTTGTACAGTAAAATCTGCTTAGAAAAGCTAAATATTTTTGTGTTTATGTTCTTTTCTATATAGTTGTAGTTTTTACTGTCCTATATCTGAATTCAGCAAGGTGTGCTTGAAATGCAACTGAGACTAGGACATAGTGCCTGACAAGTAGGGGGTTGCATTTGCACACCTCCAGATGGAGTCCAGGCAAGACTTTTGGGTTCAGTGTGTAGGTTATCCCTGTAAACTGTCACTGTGCAATTATTTTACACTCTCTTATAGGGAAACAGACAAGGATCACAGTACAACAACTGGGCCTGTTTCCCTATAGTATAATTACACTTCCTATTGATAAGATGAAAATAGTTGGAACGCTTTGTACTTCTTATGGAAAGGGGATTTTTTCCCTTTTGATTTCTACAGACCTTCAGCCTTGGCTGTGCAAGAGGCATTTGAAGGAAGATATGTTTAGTTTAGCTCTTTCATCATTACAGACTATTTTATTTATTTTATTGATCCCTTCCCATTCCTGTGTTTATTAATATCCTGACATACATAAAGTGTTTTCTTTTTTTTTCTTTTTTTTTTTTTTTTTTTTTTTTTTTTTTTTTTTTTTTCTTTTGGTAACAGGATTTAGCAGCTCTTACCATTCCAGAAACAGGGAAACTGAGGCACAGGATTGGGAACAGACCAGGGATTTTTTAGCAGAAATGGAAGACAAGTCCATCAGTCTCTATGTGCCATCTTCTAGCCTACTGTTGACTTTGGCAAGGATTGAAGCAGTGTTCCAGGTTCAGTCACCTGCAATTGCTAGAAGCTTTTCAGTTGCTGGCAACCAAGCTGGGTCCTCAGCAGAGCTGCTGGCAGCAATCCACAGTTCTTCAGTTTTCTTTTTTCCAGGTCTTTGCTTGTTAGGCCTTTTTCTCCTTTCCATGGAGAGCATGGTTTCAGAGGTGATCTGCTACCTCTACCTGTGTGATCAGAACTGAAAGCTGTGATCACGCTTATTTACAAGGAAAAGAGATAGGAAGGAGGAAGAAAGAAGAACTGTATCCAAGATTCTCACCTTTGGGAAGATGGATATGAAAAAGCATGAATTTATCAACTGGATGCACTTTTGGATCGTAGTGGGAAAATGACACAAAACAGGAGACAAACTAAACAGAATAAACCAGTAGCAACCACAATAGCAGCAGTTATGGACACACAGCAGTGGTTTTCAGGGACACCACGAGGACTCACATAAGATCTAGAAAAAATCCACAACAGTTGCCAGTCTCTCCTTTCTCCTAAATAAAACACAAGTAAAGAATCTCCATAAAGAGTGTAGCTAAATCTAAGGCAAGCATAGATCAAAATATTGCTCCCAAAGAAAATGGCTGGTTCCTTTCTTAACAGATTGTATATTTAAAAAAGGAATTTGTGTTATGCCTGAAAGAAGTAATAACTTCTGTGAGGCTGCTTGAAGACCCCATACTGGTTCTGGGAGAGATCTGGCCATATAGAAAGCAAATCCAAACCAATTCACAGCCACAGAGTAGACGGAGCATGCAAGAAGACAAGTGAAAAGGCAAGAAATAACTTCCAGAGGAAGATACAAGGTAGAAAAGAAATAATTCATAGAAAATAACCTGCATGTGGCCAGGTGCAATAGCTGAGGTAAGAACCACCCAGGCAAAGCAGAAAAGTTGGCCATGGGGAGTCAGAGCAGGCATTGCTCTCTGTTGCTTCTATAGCTAGAACTGCTGAAAGGTTATCAAGATATTTTGATTTTTGAGGACTGGGATCTCTTCCAGGCATGTTTCACCTTGAAATAGAGAAGGTGTTTTGGCCAGGGTGGCACCTGTCTAACCATTGCTCCAAGGATGAAAGAGAATCAGGCACCAATGCAGCGAACGGAGTGAGATGGTGCCAGCACTGCTGTTGCTGCATCCCTGGTCGGGTGCATGGCTGGGGAGCCAACCTCCACACAGGCAAATTCTTCATTCCCATAAGCCCAAGCAATTTGGGCTTATGATACACTTGTTCATTACCAAGTGCCTGCAATGAAAAACATGTTACCTGACTTGGCAGAAGCAAAAATAGCCTCCACGTTTGGTGCCAAAGATAAATATTGGCGAATACTATTGGATAAAGAAAGTAACCACCTCGCTACATCTTGGACACCAGCAGGTAGCTGCAGATGGTGGAATATGCTGTTTTGGATCAATCCTGCAGTGGAAGAATACTTCTGCTGCCAACAAGATGCGCTAACAGGACTCACAGGGATCAGAGGTGTGGATGATGGCATTCTGCAGTAGGGCTGCAAAGACACTGAAACAAACAGCTACGGATCACAATATTGCTTGCTATGAGGACTGAAAAAAAAAAAAAAAGAAAAGCCATAGTTAAATAGTTAAATAGTTAAGTAGTCCCAGCCACAACACCACCAATAATAATAATAAAAACAACAATAACAATAATAATAATAATATTGCAGCAGACTGTAGCATCAGACCCAGGACTCTTAGAGTATTTCGACATTCAGTGCCAGTGCAGGAGCTGTGAAGTGCAGGCTAAACATGCCAGCTGGGGCTGGTGAGCAGCTGTGGGGCTTGGGGGAATAGGAAGAGATTCTGTGGGGTGCTGAGGTTGCACTGTATTCCCATGGGCAAGGTGGGAAGGAGCTTTCCACAGCTTATAAACTGTTCCATATTAGTATGGTTTAGGTGGAGAACACACTGACCTACTGGGTGCCACCAATGTTAAACAACAAATCATCTCATTAGCTGTGTAGTTTCACATCCAATCTTCCCATTTATTTTCAGGGAGGTTATTTTATTTTACCAGGGATTGAGAGCTCAGGCATTCAGTCACACTGGGCCTTCCTCCACCACAGACAGGCAGCTGGGGAAGCAATTAAAATTCCCCGCTGTGGCTTTAAGAAGGTTCAAGAAGCAAACAAAACACAGAGCAAGCCAGCCTTGAACTCTGAAGGAACTCTGTCCCTGTAACACTCCATGTCAAGATGTGTCTCTATAGCATTGCCTATGGGCAGCAGTAGTGCATGGAGGAAAGGAGAAGAAAGAGATGATGTGCAGGAAGGTACAGCCTGGCACACCAAAGCCCTTCCCCACGGGTGGCTGGAGATGCAGTCCCTGGTAAAACTGCTTCCTTGATACATATGAGGCACTGAAGGCAAGCTGTACTGATCGAGCTGCAAAGTCCCAGTTTGGGAAAGATGGTGGTGGATGGAGTTCTCTGTTGCTGACGCCAAACATTTGTCAAGTTTTACAAAGAGGTGGATTGGATACAGTGCTGTGTGCACTCTGATGAAATTTGATTAGCCAAATGCTGAAAGCATACGTGCTTTTGAGTGATTGGCCACAGTGCCCAGGCATGAACTGCTGTCTCCTCTGCAAGAAAAAAACATAATTTTAGGTGGTGGTAAGGTACAGTTCTCACATATGGACTTCAGAGGGCTACACTGATAAGCTAGATCTAAAAGCAAGCCTAGGCAGAGATGTTTAACTTTTTACAGGAACTTGGGAGATGAGTAGCTCACTTTAGGTGGCCAAAGGAAAGACTTTTTACCCCCCCCTTACCCTTTGTTTTCCTGCCTGGAGGAGAACTCCTGCAATATTTACTGATGTAAAATGTGCTACTTGTAACTGGGTATTATCATCATCTGAAATGAATGTGACAAACGGAATGCTGTGATGAAAAGCTACCTCATCCCCGAGCTAGGAGCACAAGGATGGGATTGTGTGAGAACTGTGAGAACGCAGCACATGACCAGAATCGGGTATGGGTGACAGCAGTACAGAAGGGGGAAGGAGAAAGCCTGAATGTTGCCCTGTCTTGGAGCTTTCTCTCCTTCTGCTTGTACTCCGAATAGCAAGGTCAGCTGTGACTTTAACCAACTCAAAGAGCAATTCCCAATCTCTTTCCATCTGGACTTTTATTTTCCCGGCTATCGCACGTAGCACTACATGCATTTTCGGGATCAAAAGTCAAGTCGGGATGACTCTGCTTCCATTTCTATCAGCCAATAACAAAGATAACATTCAGGTAGCCAGGCTGAATTATCTGCATTTTTTTGCTGGTGGTGGTGGCAGGAAGTGTGCCAGCTGCTTACGTGACAGGCGAGCTCAGGGAGGTGAGGAGCTGTGCCAGGTGTCTGGGTGGCTCTGCTCTTCACAGGGGAGTGAATCACTGCAGTGGTTACTGCTGCTCCACCCTGGTATTGGTTTCTAATATCTTACCCTGGCAAGAGGTCAGGAATCCAGATTTGGGTCCAGGCTTCTCTTCCGTTTCCTTCCCATTATGGCAGTAATGGATTTCCTGTGCTTCCCTCCCTTTCCTCCCCTCCTTCTTTATAGATGTAGCCATTATATAGCTCTGAAAAAAATGGATTATCAGGCAACACTCAGCATTGCCTCCACTCCTTTGCCCTGTTTACATGTTTGCAGAACAGACTCATTACTCAGAGGTTTTTAATTGTTGTATTTGCTTTAACAGTGTTACGTGAGGCCATGCCATTCCAAAGGTATGGCAGGCTGGGGAGATATTTTGCCCATCACCTGTGTTCCCTATCTGCTGCAAATCATAGAGGGAGATTCTTGGGTGTTCCTTGCAACCTCTGGTGGGGGTGAGTCACCATTCCCTTGAAGGCTCCATCACAGTTATTGTCATTGCCTCCCCCTCAATGTGGCCGGAGGCACTGGCAGAGCCAGGGGAGCAGCGTCACGAATGGGTGCACCTCCCTGACATGAAGCAAGTGTTTTGGCAAAAGCATCCACGCCAGTGCCACCCCCAGCACAAAGTCAGCAGGGCAGGGAGCAGTGGAGGGCCTCATTAAACAGGCTGGTACTTGCTGCTGGTGCACACCACTGCCAGAGTGTCACTGGGCTCCTCTCAGGCCACACGCACGCTCTGCCCATCGCTTGGCAGGAACAGCCTGTGACAGGACCTACTGTTCAAATGGATGAATTAGAAAAAAGAATGGAGACCTAAGTGCTTTGGGGGTTGCTATTTCATTATCACTGCTCACAAAGCTTTCTGAGAAGTGTGAACACTTCCCGCTTTTAGCCAGGCTCTTAATTCACACCATACTAGGCTCAACCCTAGTTCCCACCGGCCTCTTCCCTCTACCACTCTCCTTCCCCAAACCTGTACTGCTGTACTCTGCCTGTCACCTCTCAATGTGTGACCCCAACTGGCTTTGTCCTGCAGTGACCCTGCAAATCAGGCTGCTCATGCCACATGGTGATGATACATCACCCTTACAGATGTGTGAGTAGATGTCCCACATCTGCTGATGCAAGGGAGCACAAGTGGCTCCATTGTATGGAGGGCTGGGAGTTGTTTATGGCTCTTCAGTCTCTCAGTCAAGAGATGCTTCAGAGTGTTCATCCTCCTCCTCCTCAGATACAGATTGAACCCATCCTTGCTGCCACTGTCTGTCTCCATTTCAGTGATTTTGGGTTAGGAGATCTCCACTCGTAGCTGTCAGACCACAGTTCATGAAAAGTCCAACAAAACTTTTTAGTTTTTTTTTTTCTTCTTAATTTTCTGTTTTGCAGTATGCTGCCCCAATAATTTACAATATTTAGTAAGGGAGTTATAAATTTGTAAGAGTGATAACAAATCTTTGACAAGCACCTCCAAAAGGTTGTAATTACATATATAGCTAATACAACTTAAAAAACGAACAAATCAACCAACCAAAAAAAACCACCAAACAATTTTACATGGGAAACTACTCTTAAAGACCTTGCATTTCTATTTACAGTCAGGGAAATAGATGTAATTAAAAATCTAACAGTGTTATTTGCAACAGCTGGTTTAGCTTATGAAACTGCTAGGAGTAGAGAGAGCCATCTCTGAGACAGTGATTTTATACTTCAGAGCACCAGTAATCTGTTTGTCCTTGCTTAACTTCTTCTATACCATGCCCCACTTCACATTTGGAGCTATATTTTATCTCCAAGTTCCTATTATTTCTTACAGGTTAGCACAACATACGACCTATGACATTGCAGCCGTAAAGAAAGTAGGCACATGTGATTTTTCTCTTTAGTTTTCATATCTCAGTGCTCTGGCCATTCAATTTACTTTCCCAGGTGCTGACAGCTGGTAATGCTCTTAACTGCTCTCCCCTGTTGGTAAGTTATGGATATTTCCTAACTGAGGTTTAATTGTATAACTTTTCTTCACTTGAAATGCCAAAGGTCCCAGGAACCTGTTCCTCCTCCAGGCTGATTATGGCACTGAAGATAATAGTGTTTGTGGATGGTGAACCTAAACCCATGCCACGTGTCTTCTAAGATAAACTGACGTTTATTGCATACCTCATTACATGTCCAGAACTGGCCCAAAGGACACAGAACCCCAATTTTCAGGTTACATCTTCCATATATATAAAAGCAAGCATAAAAAAAAAATATTGTTTGTGCTTATTACTGTAGCTCACATAGAAGATAGTAGGAATAAGAGATGTTAAAGAAGAGCTGTTTTGTAGTTACCAAAAACAGGAGCAGGGGACTGACTGCCTCGGGAGCTGACAGATTGGTATTCCAGCAGCCCAGGGATGTGCAGCAGGATCCATTCCTAAACCTGGTGTCTTGTCCCTGCCACAGGAAGTCTTTCTTCCCCTTTTCCCAGGAATGGCAGCTCTCTACTCCCATCCTTGGGCACACCGTGAGGTGCCAGGCTGTCTCATTAACTGGAGACCAGCATGTTGCTCCCTTGGTGGCCTTGGGGCAGTAGTTAGTGTGCTCAGGGTGACCTCAGGACCCATCCTATGGGCCTGTGTCCCCCCTTCCTTCAGCCTGCATTGGTAATGGTTGCCCTGGTTGCCTTGCTTCCCAGGTGGGCAGAGTGACACTGGTGACAACGCATCTCCTTGGGCTTCTGCTCGCTGGAAGAAACCTGGGCAAGGGACCCTAGGCACCCAGAACTCTCTGTGAGAAGTTATCAGGTCTGTGCACACAATCTCTAGGACCAGAAGCAGGTCATACTGGCAACCCACCAGTGTTACTCAGCACCGATCTTAATGGCCCTCATTGGGAATTAGGGACCAAAGTGTCTCTTGAGGCTCCCATGAAATTTGTCCCTAGTTTTGCTCAAGTAGTGAAAGACGCCCTGACTTCATCCCTGGGGGTAAACTAAGGTTAAACTGTGAGGGCTATAAACTGCAGGTAATGAGCAGTAAAATTATGGTGAAATGTTCAAATGCTGTTGCAACAGAGGATAAGGTGGAGAGGGCAGGGCTGACTGATGTCCCTACTTGCTGAAAGGTGAACTCACTTTGCTCGATTCCAAGACTATTGAATGCTTCTGCAGCCATGTCAAGGTGGAGTCTGATGGAGAGGGAGAGAACCCAATAAAAATGAATACAGTATCCCTTTTGTTCTGCCTCTGCTCTGTATATCCATTCCCCCATCTACCTGAAAATATTTAATCTGTGTGTGGCAGTGCCAGCTTTTGTGGGTACACTTGCTTCTCCCTAGGAGACAATGGAGGTAAGTTTGCCATGGTTTGGGTCCACCAGCTTCACTGTGAAAAAAACCACAATGTCTGTCAAAACTTGACCTTCATTTTATAAATCCTCAGCAGGTTGGCTGGGATTTATTTTCTTTATTGTTTTTCCTTGTCACCCTTCACAAATCTCCTCAGTCCTCTTTAGCTGGCTGCTGCCTATCCAGCAGCTGATGGGGAAGGACTGGCCCGGTGGGACAAGGTGTTACAGACTCCTGAAGCAGCTGGCCAAGCTTTGCTGCTTGCTAGAGAAGCTTGGAGTCTGTAGAAAAGGACGGACTTTTCACTTACCAGGAATCTGGACCCTCCTGGGGGCTCTGCATGAGGCATGGGAAGGTTGACACAGTAAATGTGAGGGCTTGAAGATGTGCTGTGGCGTAGGAGAGGACCCCATGCAGAGGGGGACCTGCATCCTCTGTCCTTTTCTAGACAGTCTATGGGACTTCCCAACAGACAGTCTTTGGGACTTCCCAATGATAAACCGTGAACTAGTCTGAGGTAGTGAGGAGGGTCTAGCAAGAAGCAAATGAGTATTCTGATCCACTTTGTAGAAATAGCTGGCTGCTGGTCACCACTAGTACTTCTGTAGGAAGCAAGTGATTTGAAGAGGTTCTTGTCCTTCCCAGTGCATTCCCTCTCATCCTCCCCTCCCTACTGCAGTTTCCCATCCCCTCTCACAGTTACGTAGAGGCAGCTGCTTCTGCTGTCACTGGTCTAAACCAGATCAGTGTTTTTTCTCTGGTTTTGTTAATACCAGCCATTTCACTAATTTAAGGGGTATCACCACACTTAGGAGTGATAAATGGGAGAGAGGAGGGAGAGTGTGGGTGAGAAAAGGCAGGCTTCTCCTTTGGCAGCTTTGCCATTAGGTAATTGTAGTGTGGAACAGCACCTTCAGATGTCCACTGAGAAATGCATCTGCATTTGGGCCCTGATACCAAAAATCATGTCCAAACTTGCTTTGCTGCTGCTCTGTTGCTTAATTCTCAGGAAGCTGTCAAGCAAGCACATGTCCTAGGCACCCGATGATTAGTGACGTGCTGCCAAATTGGGGCTTAGAGAGAGAAGTAAATATTGCTAGCTTTGTACTGATGAAAACTACAGAAAACACTCAATGCAATACTTTAAACAGAACCAAAATATACACCCTATGTGCCCCCTTTGCAGGTGCTGGAGAGGTGCAGCATTTTGCTGATTGTCCTGTGGTTTTGCTATAGCATTCATCTCTGGTGTTTCAAACTTACATATGTATTTGGGCTTTTTTCTTCTGTTTAGGTGACAAACTTGAAGTCTTGCAAGAGTTCCACAGGCCTGTTTCTGATTTATTCTAGTGAGTAGTTTCATATTCTTGAGTGAAATCTCTCCTGATTTCTGCCAGTGAAGTGGAATGGAACTCTAGGTCTGAGTAGGCAGAAAAGGTATCCTGGGAGTTGCTGCAGAGGCTACACAGTGTCCATGTAGTTTTGTTGGTCATCCTGATTGCCTAAGGATTACCTGATTAAATTTCTGATTTAAATGCTACATGTCTTGATAGACAAGGTCACAGTTATGCAGCCTGAAGTGCCACCTACAGTCTTACTTCATATATCTTTGATAATATTGCTCCTGGGACTGTTTGAAGGTCAGAACCTGAATAATGGAGGCAAGATTAGTGAGTGATCATCAGTGGTCTAAGATATGACAATAGTGAAAATTAAGTAACTGGGATGAGCATCATCACTGGAAAACTCCTGTTTTTTGTTCTCTCTTCCCCAGCCTGAACAATCCTCATACAAAGAGATGTGGGCAGACAGTGGGGTCAAATGGAGATGGCTGTGGGGCAAAACCACTGCAAAGTCTCCTTTGTGCTTTCTGGTCAGCAGACAGGAGACAAAGGTGGCTGCAAGCAGGCCCTCAGGGGAAGTTGTTGTCCACAGGCTCCCCCAGTGTGCCCACTAGCCCCTTTGAATGATCATTAGAGAAAATGAGCTAGCTAATAAAGATGAAGGGTCTTCCTTCTGAGGACATGTTGTGCTGCTCAAGATGTTCACAGAATCACAGAAAGTTAGGGGTTTAAAGAGACCTCTAAAGATCACCTAGTCCAATGCCCCTGCCAGAGCAGGGTCACCTACAGCAGGTCACATAGGAATGTGTTCAGGTAGGATTTGATTGTCTACAGGGAAAGAGACTCCACAGCCTCCCTGGGCAGCCTGTTGCACTGCTCTGTCATCCTCAGAGTAAAAAAGATTTTTCTTATGTATATATGGAACCTCTGATGCTCAAGCTGGTACCCATTGCTCCCTACCACTGGACATAACTGAGAAGAACCAGGCTCCATCCTCCTGGCACTTCCCTTTACGTATTTATATACATTGATGAGTTCACCCCTCATTCCCCTCTTCTCTAAGCGAAAGAGACCCTAACCCTAACCATCAGCCTTTTATCATAAGGGAGATTTTCCAGTCCCTTAATCATCTTGGAGGTTCTGCACTGGACTCTTTCAAGCAGTTCCCTGTCCTTCTTGAACTGAACCACCCCCTGTCTAATGTACCCCAGGATGCCATTGGCCTTCTTGGCCACAAATGCACATTGCTGGCTCATGGTCATCCTATTGTCCACCCTGCTAGGTCCCACTGGATGCAAACAGGAGGTCTCCTCCCTCCCCTTCCCCCAGCAGAGCCACCCTCAGTCCCTGTCCCTGCCTGGGGAGGCCCACAACCATCTGAGATGCGGTTTCTTATTCTGACTCCTTTCTCTCTCAGTGTGTGCAGTTTTTCCCCTGCATGCTTCTGAAGGGCAGGCTTTTTCTTTTTCCCCCATCTCCTGGGCTCACACATTAAACTGGAAAGACCTTTCTAAGACCAGCATCTTCTGCCACTGAAAGTGAGCCCCCGTGGCTCTTGGAAGGGAAACAGCCCCCCTTTTTCAGGGTTTTCTGGGCTAACTCTGTGTGAGAATGTCTGAAATCACAGGAGGAATGAGGATGTTCAGAAGTGTGTGAAAAAAAAGGAAAGACTGTATTCACAGATCCTAATATTTCCCACATATAATAACCTATAGCATTCTGAATCTAATTTCATTTGTAGCTATACTGAGAATAAAAGCTTTTCCTTCACCTAACAGAATCAATCGGCCCATAGTGGGTCTTTATTCCCATTCAAATTAAGGGCTATTCCATACCGAAAACTCACTAATGTAACTAAATTGATTTCTAACTTGATTTTAGTTAAATGGGTGTAGTTCCCCACGGGGATACACTTAAATCAGTCGAAGAAAGGGTAGATTATGCATCTTTGTATATTTCTTTGTGATTTATCTTAATTAGGTGCAAAGGGATCCCACAGTATCGGAGGATCTGACCGCAGGTAAAAAAAAAAAACACCCGCAGAAACCCACATCTTCCGATTCCTGGGGATGCTTAGCAGCTCTCCTGAAGTGCCAAATGCTCTTAACTCCTTCTGTCGAGCGCCGGGGGTGTTCTCTGCCTCACAAGTGTTCATCACTTCTGGAGATCAGGCCCTGCTTTGTCGTCTGTGTGTGTGTGTGTGTGTGTGTGTGTGTGTGTGTGCTGTTCCCCCCACCCCCATCACATTTCACAGCAGATAATTGCCTCCCCCCCAGCCAGGCTCAGCTTTGGCTCTGAAGCATCCTCATTGCTCTGAGAGATGAGGCTAAGTGCAGCCCTCAGCATGCTTAGGGTCCCAGTGGATCTGGAGACAAGATTTTTTTCCTACTGGGCTGTGCCACCCTCACAGGAGAGCTTGTCTTCCCCATGAGAGAGAGAAATAATAATAATAAAAAACCCTTAGCAAAGGAAAATCAAAATTATTTATAACCTGAGGCACAGCCAGCACTGGGAGACTCCTCTCGGCTAAGCTCACCCTCAGCTGGGCATAGCCACATCTCTGAGTAGTTTGGGATTTGCAGTGTTTCTTTGCTCCCAAGAGAAACCCTTTGCCTGTTCCCATTCCTGGTGTCGTGAAAGTGGGGGATGCCTTCAAAGCAGGGGTGCTCGTCAGCCACACTCCCCACCCCAAGAGCATACAACATGCTATGTTATACGAGAAGAAATCATTCACACTCAGCGCTCCTGCAAGCTGCGGTGCTCAAAAAAAAAAAAAGAAAAAGAAAAAAAAGAAAAAGAAAAAATCAATGTTATATTATTTTAATTATTTTTAAAATGGATGAATTGTAAAACCACACAGGCCAAATGGCATGTAACCCCTTAAAAAGAAGCAGAAAGGGGGGGAATGGCATGCCCCATCACTCAGGAATATGGATTTTGAAATTTCTGTGGCTAATTTATGGGATAATATGTGCTGATGTCTAAGTTTGGGAGACTGCTGACCTTTCGCCATTGACAAAGACTGTGGACAGGTCTGATGTGCAGTGGGGTAATGGAAATATAAGCAATGGCTTCCAGGGTAGAGGCCAGAAGCATGGAGGTTGTGGTCATTCTTCCAGGAACAACGTGCAAGCTTGATTGACCAGAAATCTCTCTGAGAAAGTGAGAGACCCAAAGAGGTCAATTCCTTCTCCTCAGTGACTCTGGCTATTTTCTTTAAATTAAAAAGAAAAATGGGACACTCTAGTCCTTTGTGCAGTTTTATAGCCTAAGGAATATTTCCTAGGCTTACTCTGCTGTGTGTGCTATAAAGTAGGATGGGGTATTTAGTGCCTGAATTTTTACTTGGTTGTTTTTTTTATCCTGTTCACATCCATTTACTGTGTGGTATCAACTTCAATATGTTCTGTATTTTTAGGCTTTTTTTTTAGAGTTTTATATTAATAAGCCATGGAATCATATTGTCAATATTTGCTAGCACCATAGACACATGCAATATTATACAGACATATTTTCTCTCTCTCTTTTTTTTTTTTTTTTTTTTTCCCTTCTTTCTCCCCCAGCCAGTTATAAATTTTTTTAATATATATTTTCCCACACTTTCTTTAAAACTTTCAACACAGGAAGGTTTTCAGTCAGCTCCACATCAGAGTAACTGCGTCTACTTAAAGACGCTTCAGAACAAAATGCAAAACTACAACACCAAAAAGGTCTGGGCTCTGGATGAAGGGAGCACTACTGTATTTGCTCATGTGATGACTGCAGTTTCCTCTCCTCTCCTCAGATTCATGAGATGCTGGTTTTGGTGGCAAACAGGATTTAAGGCTCCCTCAGCCTCTTTGCTTTTGTTCCCAGCTGTAGAGCACATCTCACTCCTGCTAGTATATCTCTTCTCTGAATTCACACAGATTGAAAATACCCTTCCTTATGAGGGAGGCCATGAGGTATGGTGGGACAAACTCCTTAAGTTGGTCTTTCCACCAAAGTCTTCATTTCATGAAACTACTCCCTAAGAAGAACTTCACAGTTTAGAAATGTCTCTACGTCTGTAACAATACAACTACACCTATATCACCTATATCACCTATATCACCTATATCTATATCTATGATGTATGTATTCTTCTACTATGTCAGCTTAACCTTTTTCACACTTTTAAATCTGAAGATATTTAATGCAAACCTGCAGTTTAAAAACAATGGAGCCACAACTTTTCTTTCCTCTGAAATTGCAAGGGTCAGGTTATGCTGTTGGTGGCCACAGAGTCTCATGGTGGCTAAGTGCTTTGGCACGTACCTACAGCTAACAAATGTGTTTTCTACCAAAAAATTTTGGGTGAGGAGCCATGTCAGGTGACATATGCCCAGATCTGCAGCCTCTATCCTGAGCAGGGAGGACTGCTTCAGCCCTGGCAAAGCTGAGGATGTCCCAGTTGTGAGTGTTTCCATCTCAAGGGCTTGATGCTGCAGCAGTGTTACAGCCAGTGAGGTGATCCTGACCCTCTGGCATCCTGCACTTTCAGCTCATAGGAGTTTGTGGGATAGAGCTGCAACTCGTCGTCCCTCATGATAAGCCCACACTCTCACTGCCCAGGCAAAAATAAAAAGGCAGCTCTGGCTCCTGTTTGGTATTTCCCTGAGTGGTGGTCAAAATGTGCCTCATCATAATCTACTCAGTAATAAAAAAATCATAATTTTTATGCCGTCCAGCATAAATGTATGGTAAATGAGATTCAAAGGATTAATGCACAAAGGAAATGTCAATGTTAACCTATACAGTCCCTTTAGTCCTGCTTGACATAAATTAAGAGCAGGAGACCTTGCAGACTGGTTTAGGAAAGGTAAAATTGTAGAGTTAAACCATAACTCAGTCTTTCTGTGCCTTGAATTCTTACTTTTGGGATATTTTCCTGTGTACTTTTTATTAAAAGAACATATATCTTCAGTGAGAGAGAGAAATTACAAACATTAGACCATGAAAGTTGGGGTTTCTTGTAGTCATGCTTCCACAGGTGGGCTCTAACTCAAGTCAGCTGTGCTGGTTTAAAGCTGTGCTAGTATCCTTTATAGCTCACACTGAGCTACTTGGGTTACTCACTGTTGTGTCTTCTATGGGAATATAGGAAGAGACAGGCTGGCTTTGTCTCCCTTCTGACAGAGAGGCTCTGTACTCTCCCTCAGCAATCAGATCATAAAATTAGTGCTTCATGATTGTTGTTTGTTCATTCGTCTCTTTTTTTTTTTCTTTTTCTTTTTTTTCTTTCCCCATAGATGAAAGTTAAATTTGCTTTGCTTCCCAGTATTCCAGGTCAGCCTGAAAGGAGGGTGTGAATCTCTGGATAATGGGAAGGACATCTTAGATCTGATTTTTCTCTGGATGAAACACTCAGTATTGCACTGGGATTCACATGGGTAGTATTTTCTACTTGTTCATTTAGACTACTCTCTACCTGCTGCCAGGATCTGCCCAACCTCTTAGTGTAGAAAGTGCATTCAATTGCATGTCTAATTTGTTCACAAATTTTCCACAAGTGTTGAACCAAATCACACTGCAAACACTATGCCTAGTTATGTGCCTAACTCAGCATTTGCACAGAAAATTGCCTAATGAGCATGTGCAATTACAGCAATTAGACATGTGAATTAAGCATGCAAATACCCTAGCATTTGGGTTAGAGAGTCATAGCCAATATCACTAGAAATAACACAGCCCAGTTTAGATGTGATGAAAAAGCACATCCACCTTGCCTGGTGTGTCCACAATCAGCAAAAAGAGATCATTGAAGGACTTTTGGCTCCAGAAGTAAAGACTTCAAGCTCTGGGTGGAGACCACAAAGAATCTGCAAATGAAATCATACTTTAGGTGCTTCTGCTTCTCTGTCCCAGGTGTCATGTGCTCGTAATGAAATACCAGTGCAGTTTCACTGAGCATACCTTGCATTAATAGAGTTAGTTTTTCTTCATGCGAGGCAGCCTGCAGCTGGAATTGCTGTAAAAAAATAAAGTTGACAACTTTTCTTCTACTAAAATCCTTTCCTATATACATAAAATACAAGACAGAAGTACCCTATGCCCACATGAATGTCACTTGAAGGTTCTATAAACCGATGAGTTTGTTTTTTTAGCAAAATTCCACTCCCCGAGGGAATGCACCGCTGGCTGGCTGTGGCACAAATCCCAGTGTAAAGTGTGAATTTGGTTGGCAGCTGCCAGAACTAAGAGTTTTGCATCAGCTATTGCTGCTTTAGTGAAATAAGGTTAACAAGCACAGGGGTGAGGAGGTGGTCAAATATAAACAGGTGAGGGAGCACATTTCTGTAATAAACAGAAGTCTTGGGAAGGAAATCACCCCCGTCTCTCAAATTTCTGCTTCATTAAGGTGATTTCAAACTTGCTGTGAAATCAAGGACTCGGTAGCTGATCAGCACAAACAAAAATAATCCAGGTGGCAAGCCTGATGAGATATGACCTTGTTCAAAATCAATAGACTGTTCCCCTTCCACCGAGCACAACCGACTCTCGAATGAGTTTACTTCAACGGAGGCATTTCCCTCACAACATTAACATTTTAATTGCTTGCACAGGATTTTCTGGAAAATTAACCCAGAGATGGTCGAGCACTGGTGGAGGATGCTCGGCTGCGGGGCTGGGAGCTCAGAGGGTGCTGCGGGGAGCTGTAAACGCATACTGCCACCTAAAGGAAAGAAACCTTCAGAAAAAATAAAAAACAGGGGAGCTGCTGCCTTTCCTTTTGCCACAGCTAGTTAAAACAAAGGGTCTTAATGTTTTTCCTTGCAGCCTGCCTCGTTGATGCCTTCTGGTGGGATGTGTCCCTGGCCAAGAAGGAAAACTCCCATCAGCATCACATATTCCCTGTCCCAGGACTGGTAATGTGATGGGTGGGTGCCCAGGTGCCAGCTCTGGGTAACTCTCTGAAGTTTTCCTGACTTTTTTTTGTGTGCACAGGGTCCTGTGGCAAGGCCACGAATTAGGTGTGGCCAGGTTGTGTGCCAGGGAAGAGCTGCAGGGCTTGGGGAAGGCTCTGCCAGGGAATGGGACCCCTGTGAGTGTCTGAGCTGCAGAATGGGGCCAGGGCATTGCTCCAGCTCCTGCTGCTGGGTCCTGTATGGCAAGGCCAACTGGGAATGAGAAGAAAGCTCAGGGCAATACATCAGTACTGAATGGATGGGGAGGGTGGGTGGCAGCTGAGTAGGTGGTCTTCAGATCAGGCCTGATCTTACTTCATTATCTGGTGTAGATCGCATAAATGCCAAGGGGACAGGACAGAGATCTACTTCAGTCTGTCTGAATATCTTAACTGCTGATGTTAAAGGAACAGGCTTCTTTGAATAGTTTCTTTCTGGTTTCATAAATCTTGCATTTCTGTCTGCACGGAGGAGGCAGGCAGAAGAAGAAACTACTTACAGAGAATATATTCCCACTGAGTAGTCCCAATCAGTTTCTGAGCAAAGTCTGTGAAAATAAAGGGATGGGGGGCAGGGAGAGGAAATCTTCCCACTGCCTTCTGTAAGCATGTAGAGCAAAAAGCAAAGCCCCTATTCCAAACACAGATAGAAGCACTGCTGAGCCCCAGAGCTGTGTCCTCGAGGTGTGACCGATGTGTCAGTCAGCAGTGGCTGAGCAGATGCCGTGCCAAATCACCAGCAATAAAAAAGGGCGAGTTTGAGAACTTTCCATGTTTGGGAGTGCTGACTGATTTCCCAGCAGCAGCTGCCAATACTGTATTAACACAACACTGGCAGGTGAGGTGGTGTTCCTGAGCCAGCCAAAGAAGGCTGTAGAGGTGTGGAAGCACATGTAGCTTCATGCTAAAAAGCAGGCCATGCCGGAGGGGGCTGAGGTGAGGAGCCTGTGTGCACAGCAGCTCTTTTTGGTGGTTCGAAGGCAAAGCTTTAAAAAAAAAACAACGTGGTTTTGGGCATTTCTGCAGAGCAGTAATGTTTCTTTACATGCATGCCCATAGACAAGCTTATACACACACATACACACAGAAGAATCTCCTGTCCAAGCACTGGCCACAGTCCATCACCTGATGTTTGATTGCGACTAATCGCTTGCACTCAAGTGTCAGCATTGCCCATCACTGGCCTGGGAGGGAGGATGTAGTTAGAGAGGCAGGAGGTTATGCAGCACCCTGCTGAGCAGTCATAACCAGTGCATTCCTGGGATTCCTGCAGGCCAGGGCCAAGACTCCAACTCAGAACTCACCAGGCAAAGGACTTCAGGTCTGGTGGGACACTGGGCCACTCTTCTCTGAGCTCAAACTGATAGCAGCTCACAGCTCCAGGAAAGCTCAAACTGCAAGGGCTAGCTGTTTTCTTTTAAAAACTGATCATGATCTCACCAGACCTACTCAGTGTACCCGTGGAGCAGGTTTAGGAAATGTCTTTCATTGTTCATGCTGTTGTACACTGTGGCTTCAGTTGCAATATGGAAAGTGCTTGCTGGGAAGAAAGTTTCTCAGACTGAAAGGACAGGGAATAAATGTGGCTTTTCTTCTACAAGCCTTTAATTTTATTTGTGTAAGTTCTTCAGAATTATGTATCTGTATTTGAGGGGTTTATTTAGTATTATCTTGCTTTGGATTTGTAGGGATATGGTTTCCAATTTCTTGCAGCATCTGCATTTCCTGTGAAAGGCACTAGCATCTTGCTCTGTTCCATGTCTATGATATTGCTTAATGGGTTGGAGGTAAATGGAACAGGGTATGAATGAAAATAAAAGATGGATTCTCAAATGGGTTAGGGTACTGTAAAGCACTGTTTGAAAACCTGAGTACATCCTCTTAGTTAACACTCCAGTTGTATGGATGTGGTCATAGTAAGTGCTGGAAAGGGCACTGTCCTGCAGGGAGAGCAGTTCATGCTTCTTCAAACAGCTTTCTGTGTAGCCTTGAACAAAAAGCCATTTAGTCCACCATGCCTTAATTTTTACATCTGATTAGAGTCATTATGATTAAAGCTGATGACACATTTTCTATTCAATGACTGGATGAGGTGCTTTTGGCTAAAAGGACTAAAAGAAATATTCCACAGCTGTTCCTCTTACGAGATCAAGCCAAGTTGTCCATTTCTACAAGAAGAAGAAAGGGCTTATTTTAACTTGATCTTTTAATTTAATGTTATACTCATGTACAAATTACCCTACTATATCGTTCTATTGAATTATTGGATATAGGTGATATGGTCTGTATTCATTAAAGCATTTTAATATCATGTCTTAAGATTTTTACATTAATTCAGTGAACTACTTTTCTGTCTGCTGATGAAAAGTGCCATCTTTCTCAGAGTTAAAAATTTTTTGTAAAATTATTGAAAAGTTTGAAAGACTTCTGGAAGTAATGGATCCATGACAGCCACCCCCCAGGTTTCTGTCATTGCTTCTCTCAGTACAAGTCATTGGCAAGTTTAGGAAGATGATTTTCATAGAAATACTTATGTCATGGAACGGTTTAGGCTGAAAAAGACCTTTAATATCGTTGAGTCCAATTATAAACCTAACATTGCCAGGTCCCACTAAACCATCTTCGTAAGTGCCACATCTACACATCTTTTAAATACCTCTGTGGATTTAATAATTTAGAGACAAAAGGCTCAATATGGCTTTTCCTAAGGCCACTGGTCATGCCACTGTGAGATGTCTTACAGCTCTGTGAAGAAGCAGGACTTAAAGACTCACCTACAGCATGTCTTCAAGCAGGTGACACTTGCACGGACAGAGCTGGCATGTTTCCTGGGTGCCAAACAATGTCACGTGTGTGCTGTGGCCTCCCAGCAGCCAGTGTTGGGCTCCTCATGTAACATGGTAATGTTATTCCTGCTTGGTGATTTATGTGGTGTGATTTTGATGGGCTCTAGCAGAAGGAAGAACCAGCCACCACATGTATTTACCTTCTCTTCTCTCAGCACAATTAGCTCATATCTCTGACTAGATGGCCTAGAGATGGAAGGCTGTGTAAGACTACCATATGCATCCCAGAGGAAAACCTGTCTTTGAAGAACAGAAAAGGTGGGCTCAAGGGAATATGCATCTGTGATTAATCTGTTCAGCCACTGGGTGCCAATGTTGGCTCATATTTGATAATCAGAGAAATTTTTCTATGGGAAGAGGAATTTTTAAAATCTAAAACAAGAAGTAATTTTGAAAGGCTGTGGAGCCTGAAAAATACCCCAAGAGCATGTGACTTTTTATTTGAGCAGACCTGGAAATTGAGTGCCAGGAAGGTGACTGTGAGGGTTAGGGAGACAGCAGAGCTCTGGGTTAACAAAAGAAAGAGTGGGACCTTTAATGAAATGGGCTCACTGAGAATTATGAATCTCTGAGCCTATGTCTTGTAGTGATTAATGACGAACCACTGTTTTAACTTTGGATCAAATAATGGGTTGCCTCTGAAAAGCTTCATTAATCACCGTTAGAAATAGGCCTGCCAATTCATTACTTCAGGGTAGACATGAGCTGAACAGTTCAGCAGATTTCAGGACTGAGTGAATTCCAGGCAGGGGCTGGTTAAAAAGAAAGCAGGGGTCTAATCTGTGTTTCAATGCGTTGGGATTTATGAGCGAAGAATATCCTCTCATTGGCAGTTTCCTCTTCTTTCCCCTCCTCTCCCACAAAATCTTTTTGCTAATTGTGATCTGGGCACAATGGAAAGAAAAAACAGGGCATTTAGGGCTGTGCCTGGCCTGAATTCTTCTCCCAGGTACCCAGATGTGGCTCCCATCTCAATCTCTAGAAATTATACTGCATGTTTCAGGGCAGAGCCTGAATGTCCTCAGCTGTTGTTTCTCACTTCGCAGCCTTCATCTAAGACTAATGCTTTGCCTCTGTGTATTTAAGTGCAGGAGAACATTTGCAAGAAATGCATTTACCCCTTTTTAGGAAACTGCTGTTGATGTTAAGCAGCTTTTGTACTTTTAATGTGATGCAAGATTTTTAAGCCAGCTGGGATATATTCTAATTGGTGTTCCAGAGCACTAAGGACTGGCATACCCAAGAAAGTACAGCTGATGCTCCCTGCTTGGTAAGAGATCAACTCTTTTTTTAAAGCAATATCCAAATATCAGCTAAAAAGCTCACCATGCCTCCATGCTCTCTGCACCTAACCATATTGCACAGGGAAAAACAAAGGCATGGAAATTAACGCCAAGATAAATTTTTTAATCATAATAGTTTTGCTCCCACACCGTTAGTATTGATCAAGGTAAATATGTTTCCAACGTATAGTAGAATAACCTGAGTTAGTCTACTTTTATTCCTGAAAAAAAAAAAAAAAAAGAAATGGGAAGCTATTTGTCCTGCCTCCATTTCCACCTCCAGAGTTTAAAATGCTTTGATTTTTTTTTTTAAAACTCACTCCATCATTTACAAATTTACTTCAGCTACTATTTACTGAAATTTTCTCAAAGATCAAAATCACCCATTTTTTATTTTTCCTGTTTGAAACGTGTACTCAAAACAATCGTCTACACAGTTTTGGTTTCCTGAAAAATACAACTACTTTTGTTCAGGATTGACAGAACTTCCTTGAAACAAACAAAAAAGTCATTTATTGGCACAGCTGGAGATAGAGAGGGAAAAACATCTGGATTTAAGAACGGGGAGAAAATGTGCATTGGAATGGAAAAAAACAGTAAAAGGACAAAAGGTTATAAGTAGAAAAAGAAAAAGGATTGATATGGGGGCTGGAGAGTGTGTCCAGGGATTACGTGAGGAGAGTTATAGAAAGTGGGCCTTGAAAGAGAAATGTAAATATGGTGATGGAAAGGAGAGGAAGACTAAGAAGAAACAAGAGAAAAGGGGAAAAATGAAAATGGAATAAAATACAATAAACAAATGGGAAGCAAAAATAATGAAAAAATCTTGCATTTCAATGAAAAAAAAAAAAAAAGAGGGGATTAAACATAAGAAGGAAACCTGTAGTCCAAGAAAGTCCAAGAACAAGGGTAAGAACTGATGAGAGTAAGGGATATGCTGAAAAAGACCTAGGGAGTGAAAAATCCTGGAGAAATATATTGCAGAAAAAGAAAACAAGGCCCTTTTTTTTTTTGAATCTTGACCTCTTCCTGCCCAACTCCTGTTGCAGTGAACCCCTGGCCCCTGAGGCTGCAGAATTCTCCCCTGCCAAAATCTACACGTGGGACACACTGAGGTTGAGGGAGAGCTGGAAGTAACATGTCAGCACCTTGGTCCTGTGTTAATTCGGTGCATCAGCACCTCAGCTTCTACCAGCTCATTGTTTCCAGATGGTCTCTGAGCTCTGAACTGATATTTAAGGGATTTAAGGTCACCTTCATTAAGTTTCACTGGGGGCAGGAATCAACTCACCTTTCACGTGTGCAGAGTTCAGTGACAAACTCTTTAGCAGCACTGTTGCAGCACTGCCAGCTGCTTTTTTGGCCATTGAGCAAAATGGTCTGGATTTTATTGACTCACCAGCATCTTATCCCAAGGGCTTCCCTGCCCTTGCAGAAGGAGCTATGTCCATGATCTGTTTTCCAGCTCCTCATGAGCACGAGTTGAGCTCTCTGCTCTCTGGAAATAATCCCAGCTTGGACTCTGAGGGAAGTCTGGAGGATAAACCAGTCTTTCCTCCTCGTTCATTCTGGGATGTAGGCAGAGGGCAAGCCATACTCTGGGGCGTATGGGCAGCGGTGGGATTTCAGACCTGCCTTCTGGGCTCTTGTCTGAGCTGGTAGCTGGGTGCTTTCAGATGAATCACCCTTGGAACATTCATGTTTGTCACCTCAGGACATGGGAACATCCTGAATGAAGAGTTAGCACTTTGAACTGACCCTCTCCTCTCCAAAGTCATGGAGACCCCTCAGGGCGGTGTGTGGCCCAGAGCACATCACATACCATGCAGGCCCTGGTGGCTCTGGAGGAGAAGAGCACTGAGCCTGCAACAATGCAGGCAGGAGCCACCCCAAAACTTGTTCTCCTTCCCCTACAGCACCAGCCTTGTGCAGTGAAGATGTGGTCTGAAGTTGTATTTATGGCAGCAACTATTTGAACAATGTTTCTTGTATTTCTCACTCCACCCATTCCGTGCATTTCTTCTGCTTGGATGAAATGCTAAGCACTTACTAAAAAAAAAATATCTATTTTCAGGCCTGCTTTATGAGCACTTCCAGGAATAAATTAGAAACACTGAAGATACAGAAAAAACTGAAAACATAGAAAAACCTGAAAGGAAAATTAAGCTGTGAAAGTTCAGGTGATGTGAAAAAAAGACTGGAAGCAATAAGCACTGCTTCTTAATGGGGTGACTTGTTCCTGGTGGCTTATTGCAAATAACCCAAGAAACCAGTGTTGTGATTCCATGTCACGTCCCAGCTCTGCTGAAGTTAATGCCATGTTGTTACCCAAGAGGAGAACAACATCAGAAAGAGAAATGAAGCCTAAAGTCTCTCTCTTCTCTCATATTGGTTTAATTCCTCTATTAGGCATTGATTCCAACCCTGCCCTCATCAAATTCCTGTTTTATTAATTTTGGTGGATCCCATATTGTTTGCAGGCCTTAAAGGTAATAATATTTTCTTGTACTGTTCAAGTTAAGGCACAATCAGGCAGAGGTTTAAATTCTTAAATTTACTGAGGGCAGTATGGTCCTACATTTGACAATCAACCACCAGCAAACACCTTATCTATGAGCAGTTATAAACCTGACAGTAATTATTACTTCCTTTACTGAGCCATGAAAAATAATTTCCTCTCTAATTCCAGAAAGCAAATGAGCGTAAAGACCATTTTTGCTTTCACTCTGTATCATGACTTGTTGGTGAACACTACTGGCTAAATATAAGCTTGGCCCATCTAAAGATGTAGAAATAATATTTACACTCAGCTTTAGACTGTGATATTGTGATCAGCCTGTATATTTTGTCCTCAATGTGATTTGGGCCAATGCATTCAGGTACATAAGGTACTTAGCTCCTAATAACTGCATAGAAGGAAACTGAACTTAGATACCATTAAATTTAGTAGATGCTTTTTTTCTTTTTTTCCTTTTTTTTTTTTTTTTTTTTTTTTTCAGTACAATAAATCAGCTCTCAAAATTTAACTTTTCATTTCAGTGGCAGCTGAAGTGATTTCCTGCATTCAGATTACAAAGAAATTGAGAATGTCTTAGTTTTAAATGTAAGCTGACCCTTGAGATGTAAGCTGTTACTTGAGATCGTGTGTAGTATAGGACAGATTTAAGCCCAGTGAAATCTTTAGGAAGACATTGCAGGTTCATCCATTTGAGAATCATCCTGGGAAAGGACTGCTCAAGATATTAATAGAATCACAGAATCATCAAATCAGAATTGTTTTGATTGGAAGAGACCTTTAAGATCATCACATCCAGCTGTTAACCTAGCACTGCCAAGTCCACCACTAAACCATGTCCTAAATGCCACTTTCCTCTTAAGTTACTTGTCAGGTATTTTTATGTATACCTTTCTAGTTTTCAAGCACTGAGTTCAATGCAGTGATCAAAGCTGTGTCCCACGTTTTTTCCATCTTGTCTCTTGCCCACTGTTGTCCAAAACTTTCTTCTTCTGGTTGTAGGCTCAAGGAGAGCCTATTCCATTTCTTCTTCCCATCTTCCCAAGTGTCAACACTGCCTTCAGTTGTTCAGGACTCTCTGACAGTAATGTCCTCCTTATTTTACATTATGTTCCAGATAAAATTACTCAAGATCTAGTAAAGTCTTTAACTGGAAATATGGTAAGGATATGACTTGCTACTTTTTTCCAGACCTGGACCTTGCTGCACTTCACACTAAACCATTGCAATAAAGCACTAATACAGAGCTGTGACAAGTATTTGCTATCTACGTAGCCATCAATTAACCCTTCTAGAAGTTTTCTTCTTTCTTGCCCTTTCCTTACTCTTGCAGTAAATTACAAATGCAAAACCAGAAGCCTGGGGTAGTATCATGTTTTAACAGGCAAGCCTCAAAAGTAAGGATGCAGACATTTTTATTGCAGCTTCTTGGTTTGATCCAGAGCAAGGGTGATGCCTAAATAGAATTAAAAGAAAAAAAATATTTTTCACCCTCAAGGTTGTTTTTGTAAAAAGAAAACAACTCCTTTGGAATTTCTAAGGCTGAATTCTACATTGAAAGCAAGGTTTAACCAACCATTACATTGCTCAGTGTTGCTCTGCAAGCCTTTGATTAATTGATTCAACCTTGTCCTTACTCATGTGACAAATAAATGAAGGGATGGCCACTTAAAACAGGATAGGGAAGAAGATCATTCTGTGAAACTGAATGAAAGAGCAATTGTGCAGTCAAAAGACTAACAAGGTTATAATTTAGGAACAGATCATTATACAAATAGCATTTGATAATTATTAGTGTTTGGATTGTAATTCTACTTGATCAAAATGAAAAAAAATTAAAATATTTTCTTTTTTTTTTGAGAAACCAACACATGCTAATAATGCTTTTTGTTTCTTTATGAGGAAAGGCCCAAAGAGAATATCCAAAAATAAACCAGAACACTCAGAGGTAGCAGCAAAGGACAATGATGTTAATTAGAGGTCAAGTCCTGAAGCACTAAATTAATTAAAAAATGTTGTCATTACGAATGGGTAACCACTAGATTACAAGATACTGCTTTGTTTTGCACAATGAATCCTGTGTTCCCCATTACACCACTGAACAACTTTGGCAGGAAAGGTGCTGAGTCCTGGCACCTAGCTCCTCACCAGCTTGTGCTAAAGGGAGATGAGGATTTCAGTTTCCCAAGTGAAGGAAGCAACCTCAGTCTGGTTTCAGAGGAGGGACCTACAAGACCTGTGTCCAAAATACTGAGTCATACCCCTGAAATGGTCAGGGCATCTTTCTTAGAGGAGAGGTATGAGGCAACATGCACTCACAAACTGAATCCATGTGAAGGTGTTCAAGTCATTCTGGGGTTGGACCTGCAGTCCTTGCTCAGGCTTCACCTGAGCCTCACAATTGCATAATTCCCAGTACAGCATCAGGAGTTGTTTTTTGGACATTGAAAGGCAATTCAAGGAAAGAAAATGACAGGAATCATACTGAAAATGTACCTTGGAAAAGGTCTGACATGCTGAATGTACCCATGCAGAGCCTTGAAATATTTTGCCAGACAAGAACCATTAGCCCAGGATGAATTTTGTTCTTCTGAACATTTGAACTGTTGCATGAATGGAAAGGCTAGATTAAACAGCAAGCCTGTTCAACCAAATAAAGCTTCTCTATGAGTAACAGGAAGGGTTATAGTGGACTAACTGGAAAAGTCTTGAAGCTGAGATAAGACAGCAGTCAACAGGGATGGCCAAATCGTTATACAGCAAGTGTAACTCTCAAAATTAAAATCACAGCGTACATCATACATCTGGACAACTGTGCAATATGATGAGTGAGCAACTGGATCACAGGTTGAGCACCAAGAGTGACAGTGAATGGGGTAACATCAGGCTGGCAATTGGTCACTAGTGCAGTCCTGCAGAGCTCCGTCCTTGGCCCAGTACTCTTCAACATCTTTATCAATGACTTGGACACAGGTTTGGAAGGAATTTTAAGCAAGTTTGCAGATGATACAAAACTGAGAGGAAGTTGACTCCCTTGAGAGCAGGCAGGACCTGCAGAGAGACCTCAGCAGGTTAGGGAGATGGGTATTCACCAGCCACATGAAGTTTAACAAAGGCAAGTTCTGCACCTAGGATGGGGGAATGCTGGTGGCAAGTACAGACTGGGGAACGAGTGGCTGGAGAGCAGCGAGGCAGAGAGGGACCTGGGGATCCAGGCTGATGGCAAACTGAACAGAAGCCAGCAGTGTGCTCTGGTAGCCAGGGGGGCCAACCGTGTCCTGGGGTGCATTAAGAACAGTGTCAGCAGCCACTCAAGGGAGGTGATTGTTCCACTTGCTCTGCACTGGTACGGCCTCACCTCAAGTAGTGTGTGCAGTTTTGGGCACTGCAATATAAAAAAGATGTCAATATTTTGGAGAGAGTTCAAAGGGGAGCAACAAGGATGGTGAAGGGTCTGAAAAGAATGACGTATGAGGAGTGGCTGAGGTCACCTGGATTGTTCAGTCTGGAGAAAAGAAGGCTGAGGGGAGACCTCATTGCAGTCTGAGGCTTCCTTATGAGGGGAAGAGATGGGACTGGCAGCAATTTCTTCTCTCCTGTGACCGAAGACAGGACTCGGGAAATGGAAGGAATTTGAACCAGGGGAGGTTTAGCTTAGATATTAGGAAAAGGTTTTTCACCAAGAGGGCAGTTGAGCAGTGGAAAAAGCTCCCCAGGGAAGTGGTCACAGCATCAAGCTTGCTTGACTTCAGGAAGCATTTGGATGATGCTCTCAGGCACATGGTGTGATCCTGGGGGTGACCAACACAGGGACAGGAGCTGGACTTGACGATCCTGATGGGGCCCTTCCAGCTCAGCAAATTCCATGATTCTGTGATAACTTACCCTGAATAGGAATGGAGATGAGTGTAAGGAGGGAGGTCCTGGCTCACAGCAGAGCTCCAATGCTGCTTCCCTGCCTCAAGGTGCCACAGAGCACGTGGGATAATGGCTTTTTGGGGAAAGGAGAGCAAGAAGTTTGCTTGCTTCCAATCTGTTATTGAGGAGCAGAGCAACGAAGAAACTCTGAACTCGAGGATGTGCTGCTGCTCCTCAGCACACGCTGGTGACAGATACTGGATTCATCACTTCTTGGAAAAACTTCTTGAAAGAAAAGAGTCACCAATTCACTGTGATGGCAGATGCTTGGAACTTGGTCGAGAAGGGGAAAACTTCGCGCCTGGAGGAAACACCAGCAGAGGTCAGCACAGCCGGGAGAATGGAGCAGCCGGGATGCTGCTGCTGCTGCTGCTGCTGCCGCAGGGATGCTGCTGCCCCGCCGGGATGGTCCTGGTGGGGCAAGGAGGGTGCTGGGGCCTTTCCCCCACTGCTTTTCCAGGCCGAGAAGGAGTTAGAGTTAATTCCCGCTAACTGCCTTAACATCGCTCTTCATCATACTTTCTGGGAAAAAAAACAGCAGCAGATAGCGGTAGTTTCTTTATTCTGACTTCATATGTGCTTTTCAAATTCAAGAAATGTAGCTTGACACTTCATATGAGGGGAAAAAAAACCCCCACTTGTACTATTTCACAGCAATAAAAATTTCTTTACAGTTCATATAATATGGAAGACATCACATTTGTCACTGTCTTCTAAGAAGCCCAGCCTGCTATACTGTTTTCTTTTACAACACCAGCTCTCAAAGATGATTACAGATAGAAAATCCAGAATGTCACTCATCAGACTTAATCAGTAAAACCCTCCTTCATGGAGCTGTTTGTTCCAGGAAACCTCTATTTCATGAATCATTTTATATCTGGATCCCTTGATTCCTAGCTAGTGCAGGAAACTGAATTTCCTTACTGTAAGGTGATAAATCACACTTCTTTTTCCTGTGAACAATGCTGAAACTTGGGTTCCTTATAGATCAAATGATGGCAAGGGCTAAAATGCACAATAAAAAGTGAGGCATAAGGAGATGCACAGACACACACAGAGCTTTCTCCATCTCCTTTTGTAATAGAACAGGGTGGGTAAAAGAAAATTCGTAGGTAGTGGAGTTGTGTGAACTTGAGGTTACTGAGTCATGAAATGAATTAATAATGATGAAATGAATTAATAGTGATGTGCAGCTTGAAGTAATGCCATTGACATCATGCCAGTGACTTCCTGGCTGAAGAAAACCACAACCAATTGATTGCTTTGCTTAAAATCATGCTTTTTTTCCAAATCCAAAGAAGCTGGGTTTCTCTAATATCCCATATTTATGCCATAAGTGGAAAATTAGATCTGGATTTCTCCAAAATTAAGTGTAAAACACAGTTATTTTCCAGAGTTTATGTTGTATGAGTCTTGAATTTTCTGAAGAACTGATAAGAATACCCATCCCAGGAGACATAATTATAGAATTGAGTAACTTCACAGTGATGAATATCATCACTGGTGTCTCATGCAAAAAGAGGAAAGAGAAACACTTGTCATGAATTCTGTGTAAAGACACCTGGAGTAAATTTGTTATCTGCTACCACATCAGTATAATGTGGTGCAGCACTGGAAAGAGGTACTAACATGGGCCTGGAAGCAGCAGAGCTATTTGAATAGTGTTTTCTATCTCATTTGATGTTAGCCATCTCACAGCACTGTTATTTAAGTATACAATATCTACATGAATAAATTGCTTGCTATTCTAGGAGTAGCTTGTATGGCACCCACTTTGGTAGCCATTGTATTGCACACTTGTATGGGCGCTGACTTTCCAGTACCTGAAGGGGAACCACAGGGAAGCTGGAGAAGGACTTTATACAAGGGCATGTAGTGATAAGACAAGAGGCAATGGCTTTAACCTGGAAGAAGGGAGATTTAGGTTAGACATCAAGAAAGAATTCTTTACTCTGAGGGTGGCAAGGCACCTGAACAGGTTTCCCAGGGAAGTTGTGGAAACCTCATCCCTGGAAGGCGCTCAAGGCCAGGTTGGATGGGGTTTTGAGTAACCTAGTCTAGTGGGAGGTGTTCCTACACATAGAAGAGGGGTTGGAACTAGGTCCCTTCCAACCCAAACCATTCTTTGATTCTTTCTCTCTCACTTGAATCCGTGAAGAACATAAGCTACCAGTGTCCAAAATAATATAACTTATTGAAGGGCTTTGGTAACTGCAAAATGGGCAGTTGGGCATCTACTTTGTGCACCCTTTTTAAACTCAGAATTATTGTGGACTACCATGAAATGGAAGACTGCCATTATTTTAAATACTAGTCAGCGTGAAACACCCAGTGGAAAGAAATCTATCAAAAGAAATGTAAAGATGTATGTAAAGTCGGTACTTGGTGTTCAATGTATAGAGAGGTCTGAATGGAAGTCATATGGGAACAGGGCTTCTACAGCTATGTAATCAGAAGGCTGAGACAGAATACGAAGATATCATCACCAGATGATGATCAGATCCAGGCCTTGAGGGACAGAGGGAGATGTCAGCTGAAGTTGCAAAAAAATAAAAAAAAAGACTATCCAAAAACTTTACTGTAGGCTAAACCCATAATAAACTCTAATAACAGCAAGATCCCAGGATTACTCAGGAACAGAAATGCTTTTGGACTACTTACCTTTTCCTCAGTTTTCCTCAGTTTTCCTACAAAAATTTCATTACTCAAGGTAATTGTTGGCAGACTCAGAGAGTGGAGGTCCCAAAAACTGAAACTGGGTTGCAATGACCTTGTGAGTGTAGAGCATGTCACGTCCCTTTATGTGAAAAGAAACATGAAGCAGAATTTCTGTGATGCCCAATGATGTCTGAGGCCTCAGTTCCCTGAGAGAAGTTGAACAAAGAAAACAGCATTTTGATGAATACATTTAAGTCTATGACAGGAAAAAATAATGCAGCTTGTTGCCATTAGTTTTCTTTTTTTTGCCTGAAGTCAGTAATGCACAGTGCTTTGTTTCTGTGATGTAAACAGAATCAGCATTTGTTTGATAATGTAAACCATCCTAAGTGACAGAGATTTTCCAGTAGAAGATGATGAATAAGACTGAGAGCTGCAGAGAATAACTGCTGTATAAGGAATGGTAGGGCTCCCTGCTTCAAACTTCAGAAGAAACATATGACATTATTTCTGGAAAGCCGATAAAACTACTAATGTGCAGCAAAACAATTAAGAAAATGACTTTCCAGTCTATTATTTAGACCTGCATGTGGCTGGCCTACTTGAGAAAAAGGTGTTGCTTCTGAGATTGTGTTACTGATATAAGTGATGAAGCAGCCTCATTTTTTACTGATAGGTATTTATACAGAATGTAGCTGGGGGTTACTGTAGTACAAAACCCCAGCAACTCCTTAATGTATAGTGATATATGAGAATGATTGTGTCTGAACACAGAGAAATACAATGTTACGAGTGACTGCACTGCTACAAAAGGTGTCTCTGTATTCCCATTATATTAAAAAAAAAAAGAAAAAAAAAGAAAAAAAAACCCCTCAGTCTCATATATCAGAGTCACAGATATTTCTTGACATGGATTATTGTATATTAAATAAATGGAGCACCATGCACCAGAGAACATCAGTAAAACTTGAACTCATCTGTCACTGGCTTTTGGGGAAGTGTAGCTACATCCATTATTTTCATGAAAATCCAGACCTGAGCATCAGTTTATGTTGGGTAATTATTGCATCACATCACATTACATTAGAGTGAAACTTGGTGTGTTAAGTTAGTATTTAAATTAGTCCTGCTAAAAACTCGCTGCCACCTACCATTCAGGGAATCCTAGTACACAAACTAATGTCAAAAAACATACCCCTAGACCTCAAAACCACAAAACAGCTATCAGTCAGGACACATTTATGTGTCACAGCCTTAGATCTCACCAGCATGTCTCACCAGGGAATATCACATATGCTGAATATGTTTCTGATGATGCCAAAGCAGTGACATGGAATGACAATGACAAGAGCTGAACTTTCCCCCCTTCAACACACCCTGTTGGCTTAAACCTTTCATGGTCTTTATGAGGCTTGGATTCAGTTGTGTTCAGACTGGCAAGTCCCATTCCATTTTAAATCCTCAGAGACCTGGTAGGGAAGGCACTGGGCCCATGGTTCTGACACCTACTAGGGCTGCAACTGGAGGCCATATAAGAGAACCTAGTGTCTCCAAAATGATGCTGCATTTAACCAGTCAAGTCCCACCACTGATGTCTTGCCTGATTTTGGAGAACTTTGGCCGCGACATTGTCCCTTTTCTGAGCAAAATGTTAACAGATTAACAATGCAAACTGGTTATCTTGGATAGAAAAATTAGTGATGCTGCATTTAAATGTTTCATATAAAACCACATATATCAGTCTTGGAAAAGCACCGTCATATGTCACGGAAAAATTTGGAAAGTTTTATTCCATAGTTTCTCAGGTGAATTATATTTTTGGATCATGACACTTGCTTTCCATTTCCCAACATGCAGCTGTTCTGCAATAATCCATTCTTACCAGGGCAGGCAGGGAGGCAGAGGGCCGGCATGTCAGTCTGCCTTGCATTAATGTCATGAAAGGATCTGGGATTTTCATAGTATGGTACATCCTGCTGTGTAAATCATGTGCCTCAAGTTTTGCCTTTGGGCCTTCTGGAACTTTTTGTCCCTGAGTCAAGTAGCTCAGCTTCAATCATCAAGGTACCTCAGAGAAAATTATAATAGGGCATCATTTTATAATTAAGAATGGAAATTCAGTCTCCCAAATGGTCATGAAATTAATCCCTTTTCATCTAGTGTTTTCAGAATGAGAAACCTAGTCTAATGCATCTCTTGACAGTAGCAACAAAATCATCATCCATCACTTTGCACCAGGGAAGACCCTTCATTTGCTTCATATTCAGTCTGGGAATACCATCTTCCCACAAATGAATGAACACCAGAAAAACAGCCCTTCAGATAAATTGCCTCCTGGGGATATATATCTTTAGATACTGCATCACATTCATATATTAGTATTATATGCATTATCTTTCCCATAAGATGAATAAAGTCTCCATACGGCAGAAATCACCCTGTGTATATTCACTTTATGATCAGGATAAACCTGCTACATTACCTTCAGTGTGGGAATTCTGACTGGAGACCACAAAACCACTGGAGGACAGGAAAATCTACTTTATTGCACTGCAAAGTAAATGTAATGGACTGTGCAGCTAAAAGCCCTATGTAGGCAAAAGCTGCTTTAAGAGGCATGCACAAATACTAAACGTACAATCCATTTTAAATAACCTTGATGTTGTCTCCAAACACTGAGTACAGTTATACAGTGATAAATAAGATCTGAGGTTGGGAACTTTTCTAGGAAAGCAAAATCAAATATCTTCCATCAGGGAGATTCTTTGATTTCATTCAGCAAAGAAATTTTGCCTCATGTTTATGCTTTTGGAAGAAAAAGACCCAACCTATTACTTATCAAGCATTTGCTTTTGTAATCTAGGAAAAATATTAGTAAGGTTTTTGAAAATAAAGTGAGGTATTGTTTTTCCAAACAATAGTAACAGATTACTGTAATTAATTTGGTCTCACATAGTCTTGGAAATATTTTTAAGGCAAAAAAGTGGATGAGGCTCATGACAATAATGTCATATTAGATTGTAATTAGATTAGCTTTGCCTAATATTATTCTGTCCATGAAGGGAGGGGAGCTTATCTGTTTTGCATTATTTCAGTAACAAAGTGCCACATTGGATCACTTAATTTAGAGGGACACATATACAGATATTTATTCAGATCAAAGAAAATTCCACAGCCAGTTCTCAGTGTATGTCAAGGGATTTTGCCTCCACTTTGTGAAGAGTTCAAAAGAACCTTTTCTTCAGGTTGTACCTAGAAACAAGATGCTTCACTACGTGCACCACACAACACCATGGGATTCGTTTTACTTGACACAAAACATCAGAGAATAGTTTTATCTACTTTATATTTATGCATTCTTCCTACTTTGAATGGAGGCGTTAAAACTCATTCTTACTTAGTACCTGCCACTTAAGGAATTTTAGGCTTCAATTTTTGTTGGAGACATTCAACTTCACTCAGAGAAAAGCAGAAGTATAGAGAAAATGAAGTTCAAACATCTGGCAGACCTTGCTCATATCAGCAACTGAAGCTTTGGAGCTCAAATGATTGCCTGTAAGACATGGATCAACATGGTCCTGGAGAAAAACAGGTGAGGAAATATATTGTAAATGGGAGGAATATTGTATCAGGGTAAAACAAAGATGTTTTTGTTGCATTCATCATTCTGTTTCATTACATACATCTTCAGTGAGCACATATACTGACTTGAATTAAAGAGGCTCCAGAGGAGGATTTTCTACACTTTGAATAGAAAATACATCATAGTCAAATTGTAGATTTCTTTAAAATGGGATAAATTCCTTATTGCTCTGTGGGTGTTTTGGTTTGTTTTTGCTGGTTTCCTAAACCCAGCACGGGTTTAGGAAGGGCAAGTCCTGTCTGACCAATCTGATCTCCTTTCATGATCAGGTGACACAACTGGGGATGAGGGGAAGGCTGTGGATGGAGTCTGCCTGGACTTCAGCAAAGCCTTTGACACTGTCTCCCACAGCATTCTCCTGAAAAAGCTGTCAGCCCAGGGCTCAGACAGGAGCACTCTGTGCTGGGTTAGGAACTGGCTGGAGGGACGGGCCCAGAGAGTGGTGCTGAACGGTGCTGATCCAGTTGGCGGCCGGTCACCTGTGGTGTCCCCCAGGGATCAGTGTTGGGCCCAGTCCTCTTTAATATCTTTATTGATGATTTAGATGAGGGGACTGAGTCCACAGTTAGCAAATTTGCAGATGACACTAAGCTGGGGGGAAGTGGCAGGAGGGCTCTGCAGAGGGACCTGGACAGACTGTAGAGTTGGGCTGATTCCAATGGGATGAGGTTCAACACGGCCAAGTGCCGGGTCCTGCACTTTGGCCACAACAACCCCATGGGGAGCTCCAGGCTGGGCACAGAGTGGCTGAGAGCAGCCAGGCAGAGAGGGACCTGGGAGTCTGGATTGACAGGAAGCTGAACAGGAGCCAGCAGTGTGCCCAGGTGGCCAAGAAGGCCAATGGCATCCTGGCCTGTATCAGGAACAGCGTGGCCAGCAGGTCCAGGGAAGTGATTCTGCCCCTATACTCAGCCCTGGTGAGGCCACAGCTCGAGTCCTGTGTCCAGTTCTGGGCCCCTCAGTTCAGGAAGGAGATTGAGGTCCTGGAGCAGGTCCAAAGGAGGGCAACCAGGCTGGTGAAGGGACTCCAGCACAAGTCCTGTGAGGAGAGGCTGAGGGAGCTGGGGGTGTTCAGCCTGGAGAAGAGGAGGCTCAGGGGAGACCTCATCGCTCTCTACAACTCCCTGAAAGGAGGCTGGAGCCAGGGGGGGGTTGGGCTCTTCTCCCAAGTAGCAACCAGTAAAACAAGAGAGCATGGACTTAAGGTCTACCAGATTAGAAATTAGGAAAAAATCTTTATAGAGGGGGTGATCAGACATTGGAATGGGCTGCCCAGGGAGGTGGCGGATTCTCCATCCCTGGATATTTTTAAAAAGAGACTGATGTGGCACTCAGTGCCATGGTCTGGTAACTGCAGTGACAGTGGATTGAGGGTTGGGCTTGATGATCTCAGAGGTCTTTTCCAACCTGTCTGATTCTGTGATTCTGTGATGCTGGATCCTTGATTCTCACTGCTTTGTTAGACAGTTGTAATTAGTTCTGTTGGTCTAAGGGGTATGATACTCACCTCTTACACTTTACAGGCAACCAGAATGCAAACTAGACATTTGTTTCGGTTGTGGGTTACATATGCAGATAGTAGGCTACATTTCACTTTACATTGAGGGAAGGTAGTCTCATACACTAGTGGGCAGTTCAGCAGGGATGGATCTGTCAAAGTATAAAGTTGGTGGGGTGGGCCCATGGCTCCTGCAGGTGTAGTGCAGCAGTGGGTTGGAGTCTAGAGTGCAATCCCTTCATCAGTCAGTAATTTTGCACTGGTGTTCAATACAGATTTGGTAGATTGAATTCTTTTTAAAATCAGAAACATAAGAATGAGTGCTCCCATCCTGTATAGAAAACTGTTGTCATGTATTGTGAAAGACATGTTCTCTTAAATCCTTCAAACAAGGCATCACAGCAATAAAACTAGGCTTCATCTGTTTATGTCATGGCAGTGATTCTTGGTCTTTCTTACATAAGCATATATAATTAAGTGGTATCACCACTGACGATCTGATATCAAGGAACCCTTCAGGTTTCTCATTCTGTATGTGAGAAATGGATACTAAGTATCACCGGATCTCTGAAAAACACTACATCTTTGTTCAATTGAGGTAAGGAAAATGCAACTCCATGCTTCACTGGATGTTGGAGAAACTCATGCATCACCATAGATGGGGAGAGGTCATCAGTTGCTTTTTGTGCCTTTTATTCTGGGGAAACGTTTCTCCAGGCATCACTTTTCATTAGAGATACTTTGCTGTATGTATGCATCATTCTGTAAAATGTAGAGTGAGTATAATAAATCACATTACCAGAGGGAAATGCCACCACAAATTTCACCGAAGAAATGCTACCTCATGATTATTTTGTTTAATATTGAGGAAAGATAAACCTTTCACATCACTTCACATCATGGGAATGCATCTTGGCAGTGAGCGACCTGTACTGGGGAAAATAGAAATATTTCAAATCCTTAGCTAGAATAACATAGAAGTAAAAAACATGATTTTTCTTTTTTTTTAAAGTTACAAATGTTAGTTAAATAATTTATTACTATTACCCCCTCTCAATCTCAACAGCAGAGTTACACACTCTTGTTTATTTTTACTGGAGGTCTAGATGATGATGGCATTTTCTAATTCTACCATGTAACCTCTCCATGCTGATAGCACACAAGGTGCCATCTTGTTGCCCAAAACACAGTAACAATTTTTTTCCCGCTTTTTGTTCCCATCTTCCTTTCATCTCTTCAACACTTTAACATTTCTTTCTTCAGAAGACCCCCATGACCACATGGACTTCCATGGGCCAGGCTGCATGTGATTGAGGTCTTCAGCTCTGGCTTGTGGAATGAGTACACCACTGCATGTTGGTTCCTTTAACAGATACATCTCTAGAGCTCAACAAGAGTTTCTTTGTAATAATAATAGTTCATTGCCTATGGAAACGATTTAAATGACTGAGTTTTTTTTAATCTAAAGGTAGAAAAATCATAGGGGATAATGCTAACAATCTTCCCGTATGTTAGACTCCAGTGAAGATGAGGATTATTCATTGTTGCATCAGGTAAACCCAAATTAGTTATTGACTTCTCTTCCAGATTTAATTTAGTCTCAAAACCAACAAAATCCTTGTTATTTGCAGCTAACCTGCCAGCTACCCCATGAAAAGAAGGCATCAGTATTACAGTGCCCAGCTGTGAAATGGTACCGTGGCTTTTGCAGTCGATTGTGAGAAAATTGCCCTTAAGAATTCCTCAATCCACAGAACCTTCTAGGGACACAGTCTAGCATGACCATAACAACTCTTCCATCCACATAGTGATGTTTTGTTGTTGAAGTGAACCCATCCTCTGACTGACAATAGCTCCTTTCAGTGAATGTGCAACAATTTCCCCTTCAAGTGGCTTAGACTTCTGTTGCCATCACCCTCTGGAGTCCACTAACTTTTTGTGTCAATAACGACACAGTTTGTTTTTACTCAAAAAGTCTGTAGTACATAAATTCTGTTTGACTGTATTTAAAATCCCTCCAGGTATTCACTACAAATAACTACAGGAAGCTTCTTCCTCATCTGCTATTTTAGACATTTGAAACCCTTTATAAAAAGCAAAAGCCATAACATCAGTGTATTAATGCCTGCACCAAAGCAAAGAACTTTTAGTAAAAGCTGTCAGGTTCAATGCTGAAACAAAGCTTTTGTCAGAGTTTAAAATTTCCTTATCTTCCAAGGCATTTCCAATACATGTGGACAAGAATTTGAAACAATATTTTTTTTTTTTATTTTATATCCAAAATATCACTGATTTTGCCATGTATTGACTGACCTTTTGACCTCTGCAAAATAACAGCAGAATTTGAATATTATGACTTTTAATAAGGATACATCTGCCTTTCACTTTTGTATTTTAGATCAAGGCCAGATCTTAATGCCTTAACTGTAGAAAAATTAAATGTATTTTTAAGATATCAGTGTTAAATGCACAAATACACAAAAATTATTCCATATTTGAGAATTTTTCTGAAAATATTTTTATTGAGTTTTTTTCTTTTTGTTGTTTTTTTTTTCTTTCCTGGAACCACCGTTTACTTTGCAGCTATTGTTCATACATCTTGTTGAAAAGAAATAAGGAGTACTGCATGTTACTAGGAACTCATGGAGGATTTCTACAAGGGATGTTTAGTATTGTTGTCATAAATTTGCTTAGAAAGTCAACATTACAAGGAAAACCACTTTCACTGCAAAGAGAGAGCAATGTCAAGAAAATGGACACTGGTAAGAAAGAGACACAACATGTGACAGTAAGAGATTAAAGAGTCTTTTTTTGCTGATCCTGGTTTATGGCCTTTGGTTGGTTTTACATCATTAAAAAAGGCTTCAAATCTTTCTCACTTCAGTGCTCCTTGTTTGTAGATCTCAGCTAATTTTTCTGAAATCTGGAGTAATGAAGTACACTGGAAGCAGTGGTCTATCACAATTAGACATGGTGTTGGCCTCTCTCAGATGTTGGAAGGACATACAGGTCACATGTCAATAGCATTGTCTCACAGATTAGGAAGTGTCCTAAGACAAAACAACTTGGTCACTGTTATTACTAGGAGCAGCAAGGTACTGAACACCCTTTTCTTCTATTTCAATCTGTGATTGTTCTCATTGCCATGAAGATGATCTTCTCCAAAAGCTGTATTTCAGTCCTCCTGACAGTGTGTTTACTAAGCTAAAGTTAGATGAACAAAGGAAAATCTTTATGTCTGCTTGGCTGCACTGCATCAATGTTCTTCTCTGATACAGGAAATCACACAATAGTACTCTGCTTTTCAATGATGCAAGGGCCACGTTATGGCCTTCCAGTACTTGAAGTAGCCTTCAAGAAAGCTGTGAAGGAATTTTTTACAAGGGCATTTATTGATAGGATGAGGGGAAATGGTTTCAAACTGTGAGAGGGTACATTTAAGTTAGACATTAGGAAGAATTTACTTGTTGTGAGACACTGGCACAGGTTGCCCAGGGAAGCTGTAGTTGCCTCATCCCTGGAAATGTTAAAGGCCAGGCTGGATGGAGCTTTGAGCAGCATGGCTCGTAATGAGATGTGTCCCTGCTTTGAGCAGCGTGGCTCATAATGGGAGATACCCCTGCCCATGCAGTGAGGTTGGAACTAGATCATCTTTAAAATTCCTTCCAACCATTCTATGATTCTTTGATAAGATCTACGCATAAGTTCTAGGTGCATGGCTTCAAACTAGTTCAAGTGATGACTGCAAATGATCCTTGGAAAGAGTTGCAGGATTTCCAATAAGCTTGAGGATTTGGCCAAGATCAGAAGGTGAACAAGAATATATGATAGTCAGATAGCAAGATGAGTAGACTCTGTGAATTCTGGTTCTTACTGTCACTGTAGCCAGCAAAGTAATTCCGTTATATTAAGGCAATAATACTAAAAACCTAAAAACCTGAAAACCTAAAAAATTTGTTATTGCTATTCTGATGAGTTGCATTTGAGAAATTTGCCTTGAACATTTACAGGTTTCCCTCACTCCCAGTCAGAGCATAAAGATCTCCTCTCAGCTTTTAGGGCTGCTTGGAGATAAACCATGATGTGATACAGCCACCTGTGGAACATCTCGATGAGATCTGGTGGCAAGGTAAGTTCACATATTGGCTGAAAGCTTGTGATAAATGACAGAAGAAATTAATCCAGTATTATACAGGTTGTAGTTTGGCTTTGACTTTTCAGTCACATATAAACCCAAAGCTCACTTGATGCCCACAGACAAGGAAGAGGTCACATAAAACCTGAAGTAATAGCACCTTATAACAAAAAATGGATGGTTTGGCCTAAGCCTCTTCCTGAGAGGGAGAGACCACAAATATTTCTCAGCTCTGTTCCTTTGCTTACACCTACTCTTTTGTGTAACTTCAGCCTCACTATGAAGCTGCTAAGAAGGAGTATTCAGAGAAGAAATGTTTGTTTTCCCTATGGTAGACTTCAGATCTCAACTGTTATTCAGAAATACCTGATGGCCCACATTCATGGCCATGTGGGAGATGGTCATAGATGTCTGTTAATGAGTTTATGATTTCAGATTTAGTTTCCATCTCTTACCTCTCTATCTGCTGTTCATAATAATGAGCTCTGGGACATGATTCACTGGGAGGAGGGGGAGCCCTTAACATTTTTTTTCTCTTTCCTACTAACAAGAGAAGTACTGGGACATAATTGTGCATGTAATCTCAGAGGTGCTTCTGCTGCATCATTTCAAGAGACCAAAGAGCAGATTTTCAAAGGTATGAGGAAGACTCTATTTGTTTTCCCCTTTGAGAGAGGTGGAATGGTCTGAAGTAAAAAAGTTTTACGTTATCCCTTCTGGGGACAACTAAGGTAAATGTGAGACTTCTTTGAAGTTATACAGGTGTCTTTCAGAGGAGGAGGTCAAAACCAGCAGAAAGCATAAAGACACCACAAAAGTATAAATTAGACACAACTTTTGCTTAGGCTACACAGGAGAAAACACACAGCTTTTAAAAATGGCTGTAATTACTTCTTGCTTCAGCTCAGATCACTTGCATCCCTAGAGGGAAGAATGCCTGATATAAAGAGGAGAGCTTGTTGTATTTGTAGAGTTTCCCATTATTTGGAGTGATTCAAAAGATGAAAAGGAGCTCAGTGTGAGAATAGCTAGAGATATCACACAGTCCAGCATCACCAGAAAGACTTAGGAAGGGGAAGTTGTGATCTCTGGGCATCATGCAATTTCTGAAATAACATCTGTTCCAATTAACCTCTTGTCCCCAAATGCCTGAACTCTCTGTGAGGTTGAAACACAAGGTAGTTGTCAAGCTGTCCCCTGGTTCACTGTCTGTGAGGTGCACAGCACCAGTGGCCAACTCGCTGGGCTGCAGCAAGTTGGCCTGCATCCAAGTCTTGCCATCAGTGGAGAAAGACAACAAAGGAAATAACAGCAATTGCCAAATCAAGCTCTTCTGAAACATAAATTACCTCAAACCTTGCTTTCTTAATGTGGTTCCGTATATGTCAGGAGAGGATATCTGAGACAAGGCAAGACCGGACTTCTGATGTTGAAAAATAATTGAATATTTTCCACTCTAGGAGAAAAGCAAATGTTAAAATTAAGTTTTGTATCATTAACAGTTTTTGAAATACAAGTTTAAAAGTACAAAATCCAATGAGGAAGAAATAGCAACCTAGAGGTGACTAGATTTTTTTCAGAATTTGAGATAGGAAAGGCACTTAAAGATCACCAGAAAACATGGCAGCATCTGGGAATTAAAATACTGATTCATGTGACAGGTCATGATCAGCCTACAAGATAACTGATGTGTCAAAAAGACAGCTTCTTATAAGAAGACGGTGAAAGGACATCTAACCAAATCCTGGTACAGGTTATACTCCTCTGAAAATCTTTATAGCTACTCATCTAGCTGGTTGGGTAAACTTTGGCCGTTACAAATACAAACTCTTAGTGTAAACAGATGCTTAATACAAAACATAAAAAAGGGGAAATTGCAGTATCCAGATGTACATGGAAAGTTTCCCATTGCTTGTGCAGGATAGTAGGAAAAATGCCTTCCAACCTGATGTGATAACCCTCAAGTTTATAAAATGCTTCAGATAGTAATTACTCACGTTGTGCAGCACAGTGTATTTCTTATTGCTGTTTGTACAGAAGTTAATGGGAATTAAGATCATGTACATGGGAGTAAGATTACACAACCTCACAGCATCCAGAACCTGTGAAAACTAGGACTGTGTCCAGGAGATAGGTGTTCATCATAAGTACAAAACATGGGAAAGTGTAAGGGGCTTCACGATACATAACATTTTCCCATTCGCAAACATTGAATCCCCTGGCACTGGCTGACCATGCAAGTTCTCCTGTATGTTTCATGCTTTTGTGCTTTCTGGTGTTTAGTCCAGGTATTTCTGGTGTTTTGTCCAGGTGTTTGGTGTTTGGTGCAGGGAGTTTCTCTCAGATGCCCACCTCTCCAGTGCTTCAGTGAAGGAACATCTTGCTTTTGCTGGCTATGTTTTTCCACCACCTATTTGCTTCCAAATATTGCTTCCATACAATGCTTTTTGGAAACACCACCTCCACAGTGTTGGATCTCTGTGTGCTACGAAAAGCATCTCTCATGTGAGTCTATCAGTTTTATTGCAGTAACTGTAGTGGGAACCAGGCCTGCTTCTTGAAGAACAACCATTCTCAGTCATAAAACTCCTTCTCCAACATGGTCATCAGTTCTGTTGGACATGGAAAACTCCTTCTGAGTGCCCTTCTTGAGTCAGACAAGAGTTGCTGTCCCCCTTCACTGACATGTTAGGTGCAGAATCTCACCTCAGGGAGATGACTGATGAATTCCAACAGCTCTGAGTAGCACCTAAGCTGGCAAATCTTCTGTCTCCTTCATCTTTGCTGCCTGCAATATGCAGCTGAGCTACTGTCTGGGCAAACTCATCAGTCAGGACATATTAGAATGAGACCTGTCAAGCTGCAGTTATACAAGGAGAATAATAACATTTTATTGTGCTGCTACAGACAACCAAAATGATAACATTTGCCCCTGGCATGTTCCCAGAGGATGGCTGCTCATTCAGCCCTCCTACTCCAATTCATATGTGGCAACAAAGAACTTTTCCCCACACCACAGGGCTACAAAGAACACTTAAAAAAACTACCTTCACTCAACGCTCCTTTATTACCTTCAGTTCAGTACACACATGACCTTTTTCTCCTATTTTTTTTCTCCAGGAAGGATAGGGGCCACCTAGATACTTTGCTACTGGAATCCCAGGAAAAAGAAGATGCACATTTTAAGAGCAGTGGTAGTTTACCATGGGGGTACCTTACCAGGTGATTACAACAGTCACTACAAATTCTTCTTTTCCCCATTTTTATCTGGCTATATCTCTTCATCCATTCTGCTCGTTTAGAGCCACTGTATGTTTTGCAGCTCATGAGTGGAAGTTCTTGAAATTTCCATATGCTGCTAGTAAGTCTCAATTAATTGTTCTTGGTGTGTTAATTTACAAATCTTCCTAAAATTTACCATGCCTACTTGTAAAGGTTTGATATTGATTATGTGACTAATTTATCTGGATGAAAGCTGGAAAGAACTATGAAATTGCTGTTATTGCTGGTGCTGTTATTTTTACCAGTGCTAGGGAACAGTTTCCTGATGATAGACAATAGCTTATGCACCACACAAAGGTTTCTGGGAACTGATTAGGTTCCTCAGAAAACAGTATTTGGAGCCTGACAGAATCTAAGTGAAAAAGGTTGAATTGGAGGATGCTGAACTATGGAAAAAGCTCAAAGCAAATTCTGGCAATCTGACTAACCTTAGATAGCTGCAGAGTAGGTGACCATTAAAAAAAAAAAAAAAAAAAAAAAAAAAAAAAGCAAAAGCAATAAAAGCCAGCTCTCCTCTCAGCAGGTGGTCAGTGTCTTGTTGCTCAGCCTGAAGGACTTAGAGTGCCTGAAGCTCAAATTTCTCTTGCATCTGAAGAGTCCTGATCATCTCAAATCATTCCCTCCTCTTATCCCTCTGGATGCTCAGCCAAATTGGCAGGATATAGTCTGCCCAGAAAGTGATGTTTTCTCCTTTCCTCTTGGCTGCAATGCTGTATTTTGTGTACAATATGTAAATATTCATTGGAGCAGGGCTGCACATCTAGAACCTCTCCTTCCCAGCTGAATCCTCTAACCTCTAGACTGTGGAATGTTTCCACTGGCTCTGGTTCCAGCACAAAGCTATTTACTTATGCTCTTCATACTGGAAGGACTTCAACTGTAAGGCAGAGAGTCACATTCACAAATGTGTTACATAGTCTGGTGATGAGACCATTTGCTTAGGAGAGAAGGTGAGACCATTTGCTGCAGGCAGAGGGGGCTGAAAATAAGTGTTCTTTGACTCATGGAGTCCCAGTGTCTGGCTAACCCATTATCTACTAATCTACTTGGGTGAAAAGGACTTTAGTCAGTTCTGGATTTTTCATTGTCATTTGTAGACCAGATATAAAATTCTTATCAGTCTTGGTCTGCAAGCATTGCTATTACATGACGACTGCTGTGGCTTGGGTATGAGTTAGGTGAGTTAACACTGAATCCTCCCAGACCCATTTTATAGGATTTCTGGGCATGTAACACAGATCTGTACCTTCTGCAAGTGAGACAAGCACCATTTGGCACTAGTGAGACAAGCACTCCATCACAGCACTAGTACCATAGTACTTGGACCTGTTGTAAGATTTTCTAGCCACTTTCTAAATTATGTAGTTCTCTGTGTCTAGCAGAAAAAAATACCTTTGGCAGAAACACAGATGGTAGGTAACTGAAAGATATTTTTCACATTTCAGACCTTTTAAAGGCAGTGAGATGCTTATGTCCCCCAGTGCTCTTCAAACACAACCAAAGACTGCACAGCACAAGGAAAGCATCATGACCTGGGTCCCTTCAAAAACAGTTCTTTAAACAGATGTCTGATGCCACCACCCAAGGTCAGAAAGCGTGAGTGAAATCCTAGCATCTTCTGCTAGGTGGAAAAAATGTCAGTCTGAAGTGTGAGCAGTATACAACACAATTATATTAGAACCCCGCTAGTGTGGAAACACAAGGGTGATTCAGTGGTGTAAGCAAGAATCAGCCCTTAAAAGAAAAGACAAAAAGAAGTCAAAAGGCACAGAAGGGGACTCAAAAAAGACACAGAAGGTTCTCAAATGCATCAGAAGAAAGGTATGGTTTTAAGTCTGTCTCATTTCTGCATTTGAGTCACGTCCTAGGATCTGGATGCCCTTGAGCTATGATGTTGATGATTAGTCTTCCTGCTGCTATCAGCACACCCAAGGTCACTTGTTCTGCTTCATCTCAGATGGGTCAGGAAGGCATTGCTGACTCACCAGGCTTCAGGAAAAAATGTGTGGTGGATTAGGGACAGGTCATAGCAACTGTCACAGCAGCTAAACCAAGGCCTTTTGGTGAATGGGTGAGTAGGTCCACATGTCACTACATAGAGATTTTCCTGATGAACTTCCCCAGTCACCCAATGAAGAGAAACACTCAGGATGGAGATGAGTGGGCATGCACAATCCTCCTGCCCCACTGCAGCAGAGCAGTGGATAGGGCCATGGCTGACAGCTGCATGTGCTGCTTCTGTCTGCTGGGGCTAAATGTGTGGGATGGGTTTTTCTAAAGAAAGGACTATAATATTGAGCACTGGGGACACATGCTACTGCTGACTGTAGTGGCTGTCCAAAATGGAATAGTCCAGATGGTCTGTGAGGAAGGTTTGGAGCCCTGTTTCACAGTGGTCTCAGGCAACATCAGTGCTGTGGTAGGGAGCCTTTTCCTCCCTTCCTTCTGTGCTCAGCCCCTGACTGGATGCAGAGCCCTGAAGATCCCTTCCTGTTCTGGATCAGTTTGGTTTACCAGATTATTCCACTTTCCCTTATAAAATATCAGTGTCAAGCCCTGAACCAGGACCAGACATGAGCAGCCAGAATATTTCTCACATTTACCTTCAAGTTATTTTAGTTGTTGCTAAACTAAGCTTGAATAAACAAGGGGTTTATACAATTAAAGTATTCTTTGTGTGGGGTGTTGGCTCTCACTCAAAGCTTTCCCCATTCACATGGTTCTTTTTTTGAATCTACTTTTAGTAGCTAGTATTGCACACTTGCACAGCAACTTTCTTTCACTGATGGCACTAATATGTGTGTCAATATGTCTGTCTTGCCTTTACTCAGCTGATGACTTTCACAAAGTCACTTGTGCAAACATAAATACACCTAGGACTTCTTTTTTAAATTGGGTTGAAACTAGTTGGGTGTCAGCAGTCTTTAGGAGGGCAAAGGACAGACAGATATCAAGACCTCTTATGCTTCATTGCCCTCAGAAGACAAGATAAAGGAGAATTTTCTTCCTAGAAGCCCTTAAGGGACTTTATAATGAAAGGGCAGACCTGGAAGGCTGAACAGTAAGGAAGGGACCATAAAAAGGAATGACAATTTTTAGCAAATACAAGCAATACATTGTATTTATGCAGGAAAATACATCTCTGAAGAAGGTATTAGTCACACATATGGGCAATATTTATAAATGGCTTCTTCCCTAGAGCTTTTGTGAGTAGATGATTAACTCTCTACATGCCATAAACAGAAAAAGATCTTAAATTTCCCAGGTAATCTCTCAAGGAAGGGAAAGACCAGGAAACAAGTGGAGCCTGCCTGTGTAAATGGTCCCCAAGCCTTAAGTTTCAAGTATTCACCCCTGAAGGAGAGCATATGAACACATAAGATAGATGAAAGGTTAAAACTTATATCTTTCATATGGTATTGGAAGATTTTTTACCAAATATTCTGTTTTCAGGTAGTTAAGTTCCATATTACACATTCCTCTTTGGCTGTGAAGGGAACAGCTGACTCTTTGGTTCCATTTCAATCCCTGTAGATTTCTGCTTGGAGGCCTTGCTCTACAAGATATGTTCACATCCCACCACAAACTTAACAGTGTTAGTGCCTTTGCTTTGGAGCAACATACCAACTCTATTATTCTTTTTGTTGACCAGTGAATTTAATCTCTAAACCATCAGTTTTTCCTATATAGCTTGGTGTCTGTGCAGAAGTGATGATTTTTGCTTGCCCATGCATGCCTGTACCCATGCCCACTGGAAAATCAATATAGACAGAGAGAAGCAAATAGAAATGAAAAAAGAATAGTAGAACGAATAATAAAAAAGCACACTAAAATGCATTATTCTGTCATAATAATCCAATTTGATCTGTCCCCATCTTTCTCCTCTGGGATTTCCAACCCCTTTCAGTGGACCCGGGACCACAGCTTTGGCTGCCATCTGCCTTTGAACCAAGTTTTGTGAATGACTTGTGTCTGTAGGCATACTCTGATAGCATTCTTATTGCCAGGGCAGTGCTCCTGTTTGTTTTTAAACCAGGGATGACATAAAAGCTGCCAAGGTCCTGAATCTGGATGTAACTTGACAATGGGAGGAGACCAAAATAAAAAGCAGGGCCCTTACTTTTTTTTGTGTTTGTTTCAAGAGGGAGGAAAACAGGCTAGAAAAACAGGGAGGGAAAAGGTCAGCAGTCCATGATGTCTTCTGACTACACCCACAGGATCTCATGGACTGAGAGGCCACTTCAGTTGCAGACAAGCGTCTGTCAGCTGTGGCAGTGGCAAATGTGAAGGATTTCAGCCAGTGGTGGGTCTGGAGTGTAGGGCTCCAGGATTCCTGTCACCTCTTGAAACATTCAGACTATCTTCCCTGACTTTTCTGAAAACATGTATATAAAATGCAATGGAGCTACTTATGCCAGCACAGCTCCCACAGATTCAGATTTAGCTCTGCAAGTCATTTCAGGATATCAGTGTCAGAACTGATATCCTGAGAAAAAGAAAGTGATTATAGCAGACATAGAACTAACACTCATACCAGCCTTTTTTTTGGTCTCTGCGACAAAGAGTTTGCATATTTTTTTTTCTTTATGTTTAGCACAAATCTTGAAAAAGAGAGGAATTAGGCCAGTGCTGAGGACTTCTGAAAATTCCTCTTACAATATTGTTAGAACTGACTATGACTAGAGAAGGAATGGATGACTTGAAATGTTACAGCCTAAATGCTATTAAGATGTAAGAGTTCACTGTAAGAGTGTAGATGAGATGATAAGAAATATTGTAAATAGCAAAATTGTCTTTAAGTGTTTTGCCAATGCCATTTAAAGAGTGGTAGAGAGAAAGATGTAGGAAAAGCCTAAAAGGACAATATTAACAGAACTCCAGCTGGTCATTTTTTTAGGCTTTGTACTTCAATCTTGCACTCCAGTGTTTGTCATACTGTGGAAGGTGGGGATTTATTTCTCTTTCTTCATATTTTCCTCTCTCCACATAGCTGTACTAATTTTCTCTTCTGCTCTTCTCTGTGGCTGAAAGTACCAATGAATTCTTACCCTAAAATCCCAGGACCTTTGACTTCCACAACTGCCAGATGAAGTTTCATGGGCCTGTGCGGTTGAATCTTGCCAGAGGTTACAAAAACCCTGGAAAAGCAATCACTGACCTATAAGTAGCCGGAGAGGTGAAGAGGGAGAGAAGAAAATATTGCAAGCCCTATCTTATTGAGGCTGTAGTTAGGACTCGGCTGTAGGAAGCAGGGAGCCTGACATGCAAGGAGCTGACAGCTCCTTTTGGGGGTGCTGACTGTCACACCGAGTGCTGCACAACAAACACTCAATAACATGGTGGTGGATGCTGAGCTGCAACCACTGCTTGTGACACTGCTCATTATTATCTCCATCTTACCATCTGCTGTTTTTATGGATAGCTTGGCTTTGGCTGTTCAATTAGCTTTGGAGTCTGGATACCCTAATTCATCTGTGGGGCCATTCTCTCTAGCACCAGTGGAGACAGAGAATATTGATAGTGCTTTTGTGGAGGGGCACCCTCTTAATTCCATAGGATCTTTTCCAGAGGACACACATTACCATTTGACTTTTCATCTTCAGATCTGAACAGGGATCCAAAAGTTAGGAAAAGTCTTGTGCAAAGTCTGACACTAATGCAGGACCCCCAGGTGGCCAATCCAGGACAGAGTGCCCTGCCAGGATGGCTTCTTTTCCCTGACAGCTGGAGAGCTGCAGGCAGTATCAGAGTTGTGTGGTTGTACAGTATTATATATAGCAGGCATAATAGAAAATGAATTTACTCTATCAGAGCAAATGAATGGACTGTAATCCCAGACCCACAAAATTTGGAGCTGGGGAGCATGCTGTGAAATCGTTACTAAGGAAAAATTTGGTGCAAATAGCATCATAACCTTTCTTTAAAATAAAATCATTGATGGATTTGGGTCTGCATCTAATTTCAGATACAGAATATGTATCACAGATTATCTTGTAAACACAGCTGTTAACCTTGGCCACATGTATACACAGATGCTGATTTTACAAGAAATGCAGTGATAGGCACCTGAGAAACTAAGATCAGAGAAAAACTGATAATGTGTTCTTGACACCACACAGTGTGAAGGGAATTTACAGTGAACAGAGATAGTTAAAGTAAAACTTTATGTGAGTGCTGGGCTCTGAGTTAATAGCCACAGCATCTTCATTCAGTCCTTTATGTCTCCCAGAGTAGGTAGGTAAGGGATCAACAATGTTTGCTGGAGAACTCATTAGCACTAATGGTATTACAATATCATGCAGAGCTGAAGGGTGAACTTCATAAAAAGTCATCAATGAAGGTGACTGGGAAGCATTTACATTACCTAGATGTAGAGTGAAACCTAAAAATTCAAAACTGTTCTGAGATTAGAAATTGCAATTTTGGAAAGACAGGAAAATCTGGTTTCCAAAATAAAAGGTATTCCCTGGGATCTCAGGTACTTAATCTGTATGATTGAAATGTAGAAACTCTAGAAACTCCTGAATGCAGTCTGTGTGACACTTGCCATTTCAGTGTCCCACTGGCAGCACCAGGGGTGGACAAAAGACATCCTCACCGACTCCAGCCTCCTCCTGTCAACTCACCAGGAGAGACGTGGGTTTCAATACAGAGCTGCCAGTTCTCCAGGCCTCTGTGGCCCACAATTAGAATAGTGACTGTCTGAGTATCCAGAGATCCAGACAACATGGCAGTCTTGCTGAAGGCATCTAAGCCTCTGGTGTCACAGGCTCCCAAGATTTAGGCTCTGTGTTCCAGATGCTGCAAGTAACTGGATGTCTTGTAAAAAACTACTGACAAGCACCTGCCTGTCTTTCAATGCCTGTTGCAGGTTGGTTAAAATAATGAAGGCTGATTTTGGTGAACTAGGTAATTCAGGCTGAATAATAGGATTGAGGATTTTGCTTGCCAGCTCTGCTTTCCAGTTCAGTTTTTAGGGTCCAGGTGTGGTGCTTTGGTAGCTCTGGGGAGTTTGCAAGCAGTGAATACTAATGGATTTTTTGCTTATGTTTTATTTAAGATAGGCACATTCAGGATAAAAATAGAGGTTTCCAGGATGTTCAGGATAAATGTTAGAAAACTATTTAGAATAGGTGAATGGATCACAGAATCAGAGAATGGTCTGGGTTGGAAGGGACCTTAAAGACCATCTGGTTTCACTCCCCCTGCATGGGCAGGGACACCTAGACCAGGTTGTTCAAAGCCCCATCCAACCTGGCCTTGAACACTTCTAGTGAAGGGGTATCCACAGCTTATCTGGGAAACCTGTTTGGGAGCCTTGACACCTTCAGACTAAAGAATTTCTTCCTAATATCCAATCCAAATCTATACTCTTCCAGCTTAAAACTGTTACCCGTCCTCCTATCACTACAGACCCTTGCAAAAAGTCCCCTCCAACTTTCCTGTAGGCCCCTTCAGGTACTGGAAGGCCACTCTTCTCCAGGAAGAACAACCCCAACTCTCTCAACCTGTCTTGAAAGGAGAGGTGCTCCAGCCCTCTTACCATCTTTATGGCCCTCCTCTGGACTAAGTCCAATAGATCCATGCCCTTCTTGTGTTGGGGGCTGTAGAACTGGACACAGTACTCCAGGTGGGGTCTTATGAGAGCAGAGTAGATGAGGAGAATCCCCTCCCTTGAGCTGCTGGCCATGTGTCTATTAATGGTCTAGAGGTTTGCTGTGCTACAGGTTGCTGCAGTTTTGTCCTTTGCAGATCAATACAGCCATAGTGTAAACAACAGAAGGCCCAACTGCACAGACTGACACTGGAACTATGGCTAGCTAGGTAATGAAGTTTCTCTAAAAATCCAAGCTCCAGAACCTATTGGAATTTTTAGTAACAGCTTTTTGCTAAGCAAGGCAGCAGGGGGGATCAAAGGTGTGACTGTATTTTTTTGTGGCATGGCTAGCTAGATGGAGTTATTAAGGGCATTGAATTCCAGAGAAGAATGAAAATTACTTTACAATAAAAGTCATCCAAATGGAGAGGTTTAATTTTAAACTCTTTGAACTAAAGGAGTGGATTAAGGTCATGTTTGAAAGATTAGATTCTGCTGCCTCAGTTTTGGCTTTGTTTCAAATGAAAAAACCCACAAGTGCAGGTAACTTTCAGCTCTACAGTCCTGTAAGAATGACAAGTGTGAGTTCAGACTCGTGGTGACCCACAGTGGCCTGCACTGCCGTAGGGATGGGTGGGTTGGCTCACCTCCAGTTGACACGATGCCCTTGCTGCCAATCGGTCCCTACCATAGGGATGAACTCAGTTTTTTTTAATCAGGCAGCTTTCTATAAGATGTTAAATGCCTCTTCGGGCACAGCCTCTTCAGGCTGAAGAGCTGGGTGGAGAGGAACCTAATCAAGTTCCACAAAGGGAAATGCAGGGTCCTGCGCCTCGGGAAGAATAACCCCTTGCATCAATATAGGTTAGGGGCTGAGGGGCTGGAAAGCAGCTCTGTGGGAAAAGATCTGAGAGTCCTGGTGGACAACAGGATTACCATGAGCCAGCAAGGTGACCTAGTGGCCAAAAAGGCCAATGGCATCCTGAAAAAGTGTGGCCAACAGGTCGAGGGAACTTATCCTCTCCCTTTACACTGACCTGGTGAGGGCACAACTGGAGTACCATGTCCAGTTCTGCCCTGAACCCTCCCAGTTCAAGAAAGACAAAGAACTACTAGAGAGAGACCAGGAGAGAGCTAGGAAGGTGGCTGGGGGCTGGAGCATGTTTCTTATGAGGAAAGGCTTAGAGACCTGGGTCTGTTTAGCCTGGAGAAGAGAAGGCTGAGGGGGGATCTGATCAGTGCTTCTAAACATCTAAAGGACAGGTGTCAAGAGGATGGGAACAGGTTCTTCTCAGTGGTGCCCAGAGACAGGGCAAGAGGCAATGGGCACAAACTGGAACACATGGGAGTTCCACCTGAACATGAGGAAAAACTTTTTGACTTTGAGGGTGACAGAGCACTGGAATAGGCTGCCCAGTTTTCTCTAACTCAGGAGAAAAACCTGGGGCTCTTTCAGCCATCTTGAATATGTGAACAAATGCAGCTGATAGCAGGACTGGGCTTTAGGCACTAAGAATTTTCACAATAAGCTGTTTTGAAAGGAAAGGCATATAGAAACTATTGTTGTTGTGAGCACAGAAGGGGTCCTCTTCTTAAGAGTTCTAGAAAGTCCCTGGAAGACAGCACCAATCTGGAAAAAAAAAATTAGAAAAATTAGGAGAATGCCTTTCAAGGCTTTTTAGAGTTTTAAAGCAATTTAAGAAAACGTAGCAACCCTTAAGCACACACTAACAAGCTGTAAATGCCACTGGAGTATGTTCAAGGGTTAAACAGTCTTCCCCCTTATCTTTGTGGTCCTTTGGCAGAACAAAGTAAGGGAGGAGCTGTGTAAAGGGAAAAAGCTTTCCTTTGCTACAGCCATGCTCCATGGGAAAGCTCTGCAGGAGTCCAAACAAAAGAGGCCTCTGGTTTGGGAGGAGGAGAAAAGAGGCAGTTTTCTTTTCAAGACATAGCAATCTTTGGGGAAGGACATGTTGGAGTGGAATCTCCTTTTTCAACGAGAAAAGGATGACTTGGAAGTAGTATTGCCAATATGACATGAGTTAAATATGAGGGAATTGCCTGTTTTTCCTTCTAGGCTTTCCAATGGAAATCCTCTGTGCCTTTATGAGACTGAATATGAGAGGCTCTTGAACCAAAAGCAAACGTTTGTTTTCAAGAAACGAGAAAGAAATCAAACAAGATAATATGGAAAAGAAAAAGAGATTCCCAAGCAACCCACACTCATTCTTCTTTGATCCCTAACACAGCTCTGTAGCCCAACCCAGCTCAGTGACCCTTCTGCTTTGTTGTTTCACAAAGTAACTCTGTGCCTTTCCCACCACCTCCTCCTTCACACTTTATTTGCTGGAGATGCTGATACAAGACAGCAGGCATAGGCACGGGTACCTCTGTGCCCAGCTCTGGATTTAGGAAGTGTTAATAAGGTTATACAAGTCCTTAAGGATCATGATGGTTTTCATATATCTTTGCCATGTCAAGGATACACATCCATGAAAGCCAAGAAAATTGGGGTGCTCTCTGCTAAGTTCTAAAAAGAACTGCCCCATGCTGTACTCAAAACTATCAGTATTGCAATGAGCTGTATACAAAAGATTAGTCTCATGGGCTCTTTTTTTTTGTTGTTCTTGTACATAGTGTGCTAATTCCTTTAGCTGTAGAAACTAAGGTGATATTCCTTATGCTCTCTCTCTGAGGACATATGAAAATATAACATCATTCAGCTACTTCAATAAAAAACAACTGTTGAAATACTATTGAAATAAATATTGAACCTAGCTCCCAAAGAGTCCATGGGGCTATATCTTAAAATAAATCAAAGCAGATGTGCTGGATGTTAGCCAAGTCAATTTGTTTTTACCTTAAATATAACAAGTAGTTTACTTATATCTTCTTAATACAGTTGGAAAACAATATTCCATGATCAAGACAATGCACATAAATGAGTTTTTGCATCTAAATGTGTTGAGCAATGGAGCATCCCTGCTATGTGAGCACCAGCAGCAGCTTGAATCCAACAACTTTTTTCAGTCTAGGCTAAAGAGGCTGAAGCCTGCCTGGCAGCTTCTGCTATTTCTAAACTTGATAAATTTTGTCTGCTTTCTACAGTAGCAGCTCTAAAACCTTGCATTCTTGATACTGTCAGTCTACTTTTTTTCCTATTTCTAATGTAATTAGAGAGAAGACAAATCAGACTTATTCATCACAGGACTGCTGGATCAGAGGGCACAGAGGGGACACCTGTAGGGTGTGCTGGCAGGTGACACATGCTTGGTCTCCTCCAAAATCACTTGGAATTTTTACTCAGCTTTTTCGTATCTTTATGATTCTAAGAAATATTTGAAGTAATGTCACAAAATGAACGAGGCAACAAAGCCTCTTGCATCAGAGTTTAAGAAAATTTGATGCTTTAGGATGAGGATAGAGATTCATCCAGCTAGTCAAAAGCTCCCTGCAGATTCCTCTGAAGACATAGTCCTCACAGATATTTCTTTGGAAGCAGCTGGGCTTTTCCCTGTTGGAAACAGGATGCTGTGCTAGATAGACCATGTGTCTCATCTGTTGTGGCAGTTTTTGTGTTCCTGTATGCTTCAGGGATGCTTCAGTAATCTGGGGCCAAAAGTGACACTGAATTTTTAAAAGAATGTTCTGTATAGAAATGCTACAGAATTTGCCTGTGGCCAGCCACACTGACCATGCTTCCTAACATGAAAAAGATGAATACATAACCACTCTGCTGGCAGCGTGGCAGAGAAAGAGACAGATAGGGCTTGCAGAAGAAACATCCTGATTAGAAGCAGCATATGTAATGTCTAAAGAGATGAGAAAAATGAGACTGAGCCTGAGGAGACTTGAATTAGTAATGACAAAAGTTTAAACCTCTGTTTTCAAAAACATGTTAAAATGTCTGAGTGCTTAATGCATTTCAGATGTCTTTGATCTGCTTCCTTAGTTGGATCTGAATATGTTTTAGATAAGTTATGTTGTCTCTGTCGGTAGGGAGATGGTGAAGACCTATGTTCAAATCCAATTTGAAATGATTTTTAACTGATTGCTCCAAATATAGATTTTGCTTCCACATGTGTTAATCTTAGGCCAGCTTTCACAGCAACTAGTCCTATTCAACCCTTGCAAACCACCAAGCTTGAGGCTATTTCTACAGTCTGGTCTTTCTCAACTTTTTGAAAATGGAACTATTCTTCAGGAAATTTAACTCAAATCATACTCTTCACCTCCAAATCTCCCATGCCGTATGAAAGCCTCCCTTTCTCTTTTTAGCTATAACATGCTGCGAGCAGGGACAATCTCTGCTGTTACCCCTCCAGCATCGTTCTGCAATAGGGATAAATATCAAGTTTTCCTATACAGTGAGCTATACCACTCTTAAAAGTGTCATGCTACCTGGAGTTATAGGATAAGATCCAGGTCTTTGATTCACATTATTATCATTTAGCTGTCACTTAGGCCACAGAGAAAACATTCTTTTATTCATAGTCAGACAGCAAAGTTTCAGATTATTGATAAACACGTTTGGAAATTAGAAGGATTCAATACAAATAGTAGGCACAAAATGTCGACCTCCTGGCATTTGAAATGATCTCATGCTTACACATAATAGATACTGGGTGGTTTTTTTTTCCAAACTGGCAATACTGTGAGTCCAAGATCACAGACAATTTGTTTCCTTTGTCCTATTTTTCCTCACACTATGCCATCCCAGAATGTATTATATACATGATTTCAATGTCACTGTGTACACTTCCATGGGTTTTGTATTCTGACCAATGGTAGATGGCATAGAGATTGTATTGCCCCAAACATCTTCTCATAGGTGAAGAGAAGATATCATGTGAAAAAAAAAAAAAAAAAAAGTCTGTAAGACTTATTCTGTCAGTGATGGGGCTAGGAGGGAGGGTGTCCTGGCAGACTGGATGTGCCCAGAGCTGTGGTGTTGCTGTCATGCAGCAGGAGGCAGTTTCTTTGCAGAATAAGTCACATGGCAGAATTACCATGTTCAGAATTTTACTTAATAGCAGAATACCACAGCAAACACACATCTCAGTTATATTAATTGTTATTGAGTCCAATCACAGAACTACAGAGCAGTGATGAATGTACAATATCTTGAATATGATTGGAGGAAAAAAAATCTTTTTCACCATCCACTTTACCATTTCCATGATCTTTTGCTATCCCATCTCAGTCATCTGAGATGTTCTCCTTGAGTGTGACAAGGTGGCACCATGCCCAGAAAGGCAATAGCTCTTGTTTAGTCTTTTCTTTGCATGTTTTGGAATAAGGCCACTAATGAAGCTTGCTAATTTGCATTTTGGTATTTTTCCTTCCCCCATCCCTTTTTATCCTCTCTGTTCCCCTCCTACTTTTCTTCCTCAGTCTGAGAGTTTCAAGATAGCTTTTCAGGGGGGATTGTTTTTCATGCTTTCATCTCTACCTCCCTCAGCTGTGCTATTGTACATGTCTTTGTTTTTCTTTAATGGATTTTCTTGTAGTGGTGAATAATTGTTTGGTTCACTGCTTCGTTTTTCATGCTTAATTTGCCTCATGTTCAAACTTTTGCTCTCCCTTGAGCAATTCACTTTTGTTTCTTCTGCTTTGCTCTGCAGCCTGTGGCTAAGACAAGTGCTGTGCCTGGAGTTCAGGCAGGGGCTTCTCAAGGCAGCAGCTGTGCCTTGCTTTACTTCTGGTTTACTGGTTTCTGTAGCATGAAAGCATCATTTTCCCAGTGGTGTTTTGTACATCTAGCTGGTGAAAAGGAACAAGGAGCAGGTAGATTAGTCTGCATCAGCTCAGGGGATTGGCAGCTGGTGTCAGAACAGTCAGAAAATTCTCATCATTGTGGTAAAAGCCAGAGCATGAACTCAGAAGATGGGTGAGACCTATCTGCTGACAAGTTCTCTCTGCAGCTTGTCTTTAGAACCTACATCTTTAACGTGTTACTAATACTTACAAGTCCTTTCTAAACATAAATGACCTTAAGTAATATGTCACCATAGGTATGACTAATGTTATGTGTAAGCCATGTCTGTGAATATATATGCACTTGGTGATTGCTCATCTTGTACATAAAACTAAATTATTCTGTTAGCTAAAGTAGAAATGAACCCATTCACATTCACCTTACCAGAAGGCGAATGGTGAGAAGCTGGAAGCAGGCTGGTCTATTCTTGAAGGCATTTCACCACGCATTTTAGGTGAAAAGTATTTCATTTAACTCACTAAGGGTAAGCAGAGTTGACCAATCACAGCATGCAATGTTTCCTTGAAGGATGTAGAACTCCTGGAACATGTCCAGAGGAGAGCCACTAAAATGATCAGAGGGCTGGAGCACCTGAAGACAGGCTGAGGAAGTTGGGGTTGTTCAGCTTGGAGAAGAGGAGGCTCTGAGGTGACCTTACAGCAACCTTCCAATATCTGAAAGGGGGCCTACAAGAAAGCTGGGGTAGGGCTTTTTCTGTGGGTGTGTAGTGAGAGGACAAGGGGAAGTGGTTTAGAACTTGTAGAGGGAGGATTTAGGTTAGACATTAGGAAGAAATTCTTTCCTGTGAGGGTGGTGAGACACTGGCACAGGTTGCCCAAGGAAGTTGTGGCTGCCCCCTCCCTGGAAGTGTTCAAGGCCAGGTTGGATGGGGCCTTGAGCAACCTGGACTCTTCCAACCCTACCCATTCTGTGATTCTCTTCTATGATTCTCTGAAATACTGTATTTTTCCATAAGGTCACTGGCTACTTCAAGAATTTGGTCAGATACTACAAAAATTATTACAGAATAATGACATTTCACCTACTTTTGCCCTTTTCTCCACAGTGCTTCTTGTAGCAGATGCCAGCTCCAAGGAGGCCACATGGATGTCAAAATTTCAGGCACCTTATCTAATTTTTTATTTAATTTCCAGATACCATAACCTAAATCATCCCATTTGCTCACTCTGAAGGGAAACAAAATAAGAACAATAGGATTCTCGATAGACTCAGTCAAAAAGGACTAGTTACCTTATTATAATAAAGGACAATAAACGCCTACTATTTCCCTTTGTATCATTTCCTGAAGTATGAGTCCATCAGTTATTGTATTCTTCTGTCAGAATCAAAATAACTTTTTTTTCTTAAATTAAAATTTGAGCATTTGAATTTCATTGTAGTGCACGTACAACAACATCAAAAAAACAATAAAATGGCATTTGGAAAAAAACCCACCAGCTTTCTAATAAACCGAGCAGTCATTGTGATTTAGACTTCTTGTGATGACTTCAGAGTGAGGCTTTGGTTGGTTTCATTTCAGACAAGATATCAAACCAATTCCCTATAGTCACGTTACCCTCAGCAAAACACTGTTTTAAATCTTCTGAAAACAAATGAAGACAGCTGGGAGCTGGCTGTAGCTTGGGTTCCACTGAGCTGGTTGAGCCAGGAAAGAAATACAGATGGTGGTGGTTACAGGCCTGTAAACTTCTGGTGACTTTGAGAGGCTTGAAGATAGATGGAAAGAGGAAAGACTAAGTAACTCTTCAGACCCTCTTGTAAAATAAGTAGTTGACTAGAGATTTGTATGGTTTCTGTATTCCCAGACAAGGTTCATATTAAACTGAACAGATCCAAGGGACATTTTATGACTATGAGAGCTCACCCTCTCTCTTCCACCCCAAAACCAAGAAAACTTCAGGGAATTTACTTCTATATATAACATGGAGTATTCAATAGTCTGTGTCACCTTGAAAATCATTTCAACATTGCATGGAGACTGCAGTATGGATCAGTATGCAGTATGGAGCCATATCTGGTGGAGAGCATGCTATTAAACCTTAGAGGTCATCACAGACATAGTGTGAAACTCTGCCCTGGCTCTTTCTCATTTGCTGCTATAGAGAAAACTCTATGATCCCAATTTAGGAGGGTGCTTCCAGTCAGGATGAAGAAAACCCATCATCACCAGCTCTGCCAGGGCATTGTGCATGTTGGGGCTTGGTGAGAGCAGTAACCTTCAGGACAGCCCTCAGAGCTGGCAGTGAGACACTTGCTCTTCAAAGTCTGACCTGAAGGATGGCTGACTTTGTTTTCAGAACACTACGTATTTATGCCAGAAAAATGAGTGTATGGTACAAAAAACATGAAAAGAGAAGAAATGAGCCACAGTTAAATGTAGTGGCTCTGTACTCAGGATGCTTTGCTATTCAAATGAAGGTAAGTTTTTATATCTAACAGAGGACATGTTGGGAAAAGAGATGTAGATTAGAAGGGTATTTCATGTTAGGGAACAGGAGCCAATCATATAATTATTACTTTTTTGGTAATAATGGAGTTTTCTAGTTTGTTGGTGAACATTTGTTTGTATTTTTTCACTAAGAACATACTCAAGACATTAGCAATAGGTAACCTTTTATCAGAGAAATAAGACTGCTGATAGAAAAGCTTCATTTCTTTGATAGAAATTAAGAGAGAAGGAGACTGAGGGAACAGGTAAGGAATAAGGCAAAAATAAACAAATATATATTTTTTTAAAAATCGGGTAAATGCATTATATATATATTACTCTGGAGAACCCCTAGGCAATAACAGCAATATCATATTAGGCTGGAAAAAGGAAATGATGTGGTGCTCTCCATAGCTGCACATTAACAGAGTGATCCTATGTTTCCAAGGGATGCACAGACATATGTCACAGATATTACCTCTTTCAGCAAACAGACTGATTTAATTTCAGGACAGACTGCACATCAATTTAGTTAAACCAAACCTATGGTTTATATAAGTTCTCTTTATCATGAGGTTTTGTAGTCATAGCCTAAGTTGAAATTCAAGCCACTCAAGCTAAAATAAAATAAATAAAAAAAAAAGCTGAGCTGAGTTTGAAACAAACAGCCAAACAAGATTTAACTATTGCTTTAAATTAGGACTGAGGCACATGACTGACTTATGATCAGACACCAGCTGAGAGCCTATTGCTACAGCAACCCACCTCACCAGGCACTGTAGCTCTGCCAATACACCCTCCTGCTAGGACTCATTTGTGTACATGCCTGAACTCTGAAACTGAGTTGGCAGGAACAGGTGGTATAAGACCAGTTATCTTCAGGGCTGCAGTCCCTGGGATGGGCATTATTTCCCCCAGAGACTTAGTGCATTGTTAGACCACTGAAATATTTCCTTTCACACTTTCTGTTCTTTCTGTTTGGTTTGTGTTTCTTCCCATCTTGCTATTAAAAGTGGAAGGTGAAGGGGGAAAGAAGAGAAGCATGAAGAGGGAAGGAAGTCATTCTTGTGTTTCCCAGCTGCAAGAAGGTCTCCTTGACCTTCATGTGGACTGTACAAAAGAAAGACAAAATTTTTCCCCGCTCCATGCCCTTTCAATGCTGTCAAGGTTGCAGTCCAATTAGTGCTGTGTGTTAGGCATATAGCATGGCAAGTTTTATTTAGTCACAAACATCTTTATCTCTGCTGAATGCACAGCAACTAATTCAAACTTCCTGAGACTGCACAGCCAGCTCCTATTAACAGTAATTAGGGTGAAGTATGTGCATTGAGGGAAAACAGCTGTAAATGATGAAGAGATGGCAAGCCTGGTCTCAGTCCCTCCCAGATAGTTATCCTCACCTTACAGTTGAAGTATCTGCCCACAAAATGTCTTCCAAAGGGTTTGATACTTGCCTTTGAGGGTGGAAAACTTAAAAGGGGTGACACATATGCTGTTGCAGGACATTTGAACTGCCTGGCTATATTAGATCCAACAGCATGTTCAGAATCTGTCATCATAAATAAACAAAAAAAAAAATGTAAAAGCCCCTGAGTAGCAGAAAAGTCCATTTTTGGAAGCTGCAAAGTAGAACCACAAAGTTCATTTAAGTACAGAGACTTCACGACTTCAGAAGCAGTGAGACACAGGATGGGGACTTATTGTTTGGGGGACTTCCAGAGGTCACATTGAGAAGCTGTATTTCAGCTTCACCATCACCTCTGTAAATGCCAGGTGAATGTTTAGGTGTCACATTTGTCTGGAGGATGACAGGGATTTCTTTCCTCAGAAATATTTGAAAGTGGGGCACATTCAAAATTTTTACATTTACAATTTGATTATGACTTGGTACCAGCTGTGTTTATTGATTTCTAATGCACAATGAAGCCCTCTGGATGAGATAGTCCTCCTATTTCTCACTTGGAAGCAGCCCAAGCCCACAAAATTCAGCAAGAAGGAAACATGAAATAAATCTCAAAATATGTTTCCTATTTGGCCATTGTAGTTGCAGTTCTGAGAAAGTTCTCAATAAGTGACTATTTTTAAAAGCAACTCCAGTAAGATTAACATTTCTATTGTCATCATCAGAATGAGTCAATGAGTAGCTTTTACTAGTTTTATGACAGTTGTGACCCATGGTATAACAGAAAACATAATATTTTCCTTTTTCTATTTTCAGGGCACTGAAAAATGGCCTTATTCCATTACGCCAAACACAAGGAAAAATTGTACTGCTCTGAGTAAAAATTTCTTTTCAATGCCAACATGTGGCATAGAAGACACTTTGGAACAGGAAAGATACTGGAGGCTCCACAGAAGGATCCTCAAGGTGTTTTTTTGTTCTCTCCACATTCCTTTTCTCTTCTGAACTCCCAGCTCTTCTCAGCTTACAAAAAATAGTTACAAAAGAGAGAATACCTACATGATGGAGAATGCTTAACACATTGATAGCAAAGTTCTCTCTTTTACAATCTTTTTACTATGTCTGCTATTGCTCCTTTTTATGACAATGTTATCTTACATGTCTGAAGGTAGGGAAAAGGTGTTTTTTTATGCAAAATATGAATGCTACCTACACAAATACAATTTTTAAAGAAGATATCCATAAATATTTTAATTGTGTCTTTTCCCCAAGTTACTGCTTGTTAACAAATGCATATATAAGAAATAGTAGTATAAAAAAAACTTGCTACCATCCTACAATGGGATCAGCTAATTTCACAAAGTCTCTCTAAAAAGCTGAAGAAACTTAATTCAAAAGTCATCATAACATTAACCAACTTTAAAAAGTCACAGATGTGGTTTGATTTCAAAATAAATTACAATGAGAATGAGTCTAAGGCCAAAGCCAAGGCCTAGGATAAGGATTCAGATAAGGATAATCCCAGCATCTGAGGTAAGGATGGTAGGATAAATCACTCTCTGGACATGGTAACTTAGAGTTCATGTTTATCTTTTACTTGCTACCATTGCTTCAGACAAATCTAAGCCTAAATTTTTGGAAATCTCTGTTGAAGGGTACGCAGACGTTTGATTTTATCTTTGAAGTGCATTTTCCCTTAATTTTGGTTTGCTTTTTTGTATGATCTTTGGAGGAAACAGTCTCCACATGCTCACTCACCTTGGAGTCCACTAAGAAGACAACCTGACTTAAACAGTATATAACGAGGGAGTTTCTTGCCCCTTTGAATTAAATGGCCATGCCTGTTGCCATCAACAGAGATGGGATTTCATTCTAAACCTCTGCAATGCTGCACCTTTTCAGGGTCAGCTCCTTCGTGAAACATGGAGGAAGCACTTGGTGCAGAGCCCATTTCTTCTCATACAGAAGGGAACATAGGCATTCTGAACAACTGCAGCAAAAGCATGTGAACAGGTTTGAAGGACACCTTACCTTGGATAATTATATAAAGTATTAGGTTTTCCTTTGTTGTAGAATAGAATCATAGAATATGCCAAGTTGGAAGGAACCCACCAGGATCACCAAGTGCTGTAGTAAGCTAATAATAACTCCTTCTATTGGCATGAATTTTTACCCCAGTAACAGAGGAGATAATTTATAGATGAAATTCCTGTTCACCTTGCACCTAAATAAGAGTACAATTTTACATGACAAAATAAGACTCAGGCATATTTTTTAATAGACACAAGGCTTGTTCTTTGCTATGGCTCTCTTCTCCCAACAACTGTAATTGAACGATCTTTATTTTTACAAAAGTGCTGTTTCACACAACCTCTTAGTGTTTGAGAATCAATGAGAGATGCTGGAAAGTGAAATTTAAACTGACAGAGGAAAAAAAGGGCTTTTGCAGCACATTCCATTATTTTTAAATAAATGACCTTAATGCATGCGTTAAGCAGGAGCTGGCCTTGAAGAATGGCAATGGTAAAAGCACTGCCAGCTGGACTGGAACATGGGTCCTTTGTTCCAAATATTACGTATTTATTCTGGATCTAAATGAATATAGGATTTTTCTTCCACGCTTCTAATAATGAAATGAATGCCTGCCCTCCCCCGGGGGAACTGACACTGACCAAGAGGCAAGTGGTTGTCAGACACTGCCTGCAGCAAAGCTTACAGCTGCTCCAGATCAAGCCACACTGAAGAAAAGACTATTAGGTCTGTGGGGATGTAGATAATAGACAAAAATGATAATGTATGTGGACAAAAGTAGAGGACAGTAGTGCTTTCTGGGATTAAGAAGCAGGCGAAAAAATGGTTTTGTTATACCGTGCAAAATGATTGCTGACTCTCGTTTTAGGATGACCCCTGACCCAAAGGAAAATAATGGATGGCCCATCTGCTTGATACACAGGAATCCTCGGGCACCAGTTTGTCCTATTATGTCAAAACTGGTGCTAGAATTATGAATGTGTTACCATTTGTCTTTCCTTTGTTATGTGAAACAAAGGTACCAGATACTTAACAAAACTCACCCTCTCCCTTCCAAGCATCCATCCCCCTGCAGAGGGATGAAATAGAAACAGGTCTTCTTCCTGCAGTCTTACTTCTCACTTTATTTTCATTACAGAGGAAGCCATCCATCTCAGCTCAGAGAGGACATTTCTTCAATGAACTATGGATGGCCTGAGAACTGCTAATAGGATGTGGAGACTTTCATTACTGTGCTGGTCATCTGAACCTGGGCCAGCTGGGGACAGGCTGAAGGACATTATTGTTTGTCAGCTATGTGAAATAAATGAGAGAATCTGTTCTGCCATCCACTTTATAATACCAACAACATTTCCAGCTCTCTCAGCATCAGAGTGAATGATTTACAAGAATCTGAACTATTTCCCCCAGTGGTAGTACTGTTCAAGCTGAGGTTGAACCATATTGAACAGAGAGGTTGTGCTGGGGTTCCTGTGTTAAGACTCTTGTGCTAGAAGGAAAAAATGCAATTCCAGGCCCATCAGCCCTGGACCTTGCACAAGAAGCTGGAACCAAAGTTGCAGAACTCAGGTTTACATCTAGCTTTTCTTTCACAAACTACAGTAGGTCACCTGCCACTCCCAGTGACTTCACTGATGCTCAAAGGGGTTGCTTAGTTTATCTGTATAGACATGAAAAGAGGAACCTAGAAATAAGGCAACATTACTCTTTGGATCATACCTTCCACCTCCACCACAAGCAGGAAGCAACTCTTGTATCCTCACTGTTTTCAGTGAAGTTTGTTATTTCTTTCATCTATTGTTCCAAAAATTTTTCTCCTGGGCCTGGTCCAGGACACAAGGAGGTGGCATTGCTCACAGAGAATAGCACAGTGATCTGCAGTTGCAGACATAAAGTCACCGTGCACATTGCCTGAAGTGTTCCTGTGTTTGTACTTCACAATCTGTTCCTGTTGTTTCTGTTGCTGGAAGCATTTATTCTAATGATCTCTGGCATGCAACCTTCATCCTGTCCTTTACCCTGCAGCAAGCCTGGGCAGATAGAAGTAAGCTGGTTCCCAGATGTAATCTTAAGCCTGGTGAGTCTCCTCCTGGTTGCCCAAATGCACCTTCCTGCATCATCCAGCACCTGTGAGGTGGCAGTCAAAAATTTCCCCCTAAGGAGAAAAAGAACCAGCGTGGATTCAAAAGGCTTCACAGAAAGGCATGATCAAATCATCTGAGTAACACAGAGGATTATTTTTATTATTATTATTATTATTATTGTTTCAATTTTCTTTTTTTAATTGGATGCAGACACGTTGTGGTACACCTTTGCATGATGCACACAGATAACATCATCAGCACTGACATAATATCCCTCACAATAAAGGAGCTTTGTTGGCTGCTGATGGGAAAGGGGAAGGGAAAGGGAAGGCAACAGAGGAATGGATCCTGAGATGCAGTCAGCATCCAAGCTGCTCCTTCATGCAACTTGAAAACAACACTTTGTAATTGGCTCAGTGATCCTTGAGAACGGTTTGTAGATGACCTGAGAGAGATATTAAGAAAGAGGGAGATAGAAAAACCCCAAACAAGTGGAGAACTGCAGGGACCAGTGTACCATAGTTCCTGCTATCAACTGTGGTAAGTATGCCAAGCTGGATGTGGGATACCAGGTGACACTCTCTAGGAGAATTTCATTCAGATAAATGTCCCTAGCTATGATGTCACTATATAATTATGCTTATTTGATGTGGAGCTAGAGAAATCTGACTCATTTTTAAGAGCTTCAGAACAAAGCTCAGTAATAACATCTTGCATTTACATAACATTCATTTTTTCATGTCTGGAACACAGAATCCACTTAACGATTTATCAGCATCTTCGTTAGGCAGATCCACTATGCAGGTGGGGGGAAGTTTAGATGCATAGAAGTTAAATGAATTTTCTGAATTCACACAGAAGCTCTGACTCAGAGCTGGGAATATAATTTAGAATAATCAAGGCCTCATCTTCTTTTTAACCAGTACCCTACAATCTGTTATCAACTACTTTTTGCTTGTGAATTAAAAGATACAAACTCGATTTAACTTATGATACACAGCTAACTTGATTTCAATGCAAAAATCCTCAGTGTTCAAATGTCTGAGATAAATAAAAAGCTAAAAATATTCCTGTCTTTCTGGTGATTTATAGGAATATGAATCACAAGCACTAAGAAGGCGTGACGTGCGGGCTGACATTTTAATACAACATGTTCCAGTAAATACCAAATCCTGTCCTCCGGATTTGCAGAACCAGAGAAAATAACCACAATGCCACTACAAAGCAGCATTTCTTCTGTTGTAACATCTGCCCTTCGACCATAGCACGTCTGCTCCCTTCTCTATTGGGCCCCAAAAGAAGTGCTTTCCCCCCAGATCTATCTGGCCCTGGCTTGATACCTCAAAGCACGAGGATTCATGGTTCTTACCGTGTTCTCATTTCAGGCTGAGCTGTAGATGTTGCTCTTTTCTGGAATTTACAAGGTTTCTTCCTTCAGTAGTATCCTGTGTCAAATGAACCACACAGGTTAATTCTAAATAGTAGAAAATGAAGTACTTGGCCTGTTTTATGTCTGTCGTCTTTCAATATGGCGATTTCTTGTCTTTGCAGTAATCTAAAGGGCAAACCTTTGAAATCTAAAGTCAGGTGATCTGAAGGATCAAACATCTGTTTTTCATCATACCTTTTGTTATTTCATTTACTTATCACATTGCCTCCTTCAACTGTAGCTTTTCCTTTAATAAAATGTGCCTAGCCCTCCTCATAGCTTTAACTTTTGTATTATCCCACTATAAACCTTTTCAGCATTTGCTAGATCACTTAGACAAAGTGATCAACAGGGTTTATTATATTTATCATAAAGAGCTATTCACACAATGATGTTCTAAAAACTTCCACTGACTTTCACAGTCCTTTGACACAGGTAACTCTGTATTTATTAAAGATGAATTTGTCTGCTTTTATCTTTTCATGTTATTCTCTCTATATTTCATTTTCTAGGGGTTGCATAATCCTCTGTAACTGTCTTTGCTAATTTAAATAAAGACTGATATTTGTTAAATTTCTCTTTCCACATTTATTGATCCCTATTCTCCAGGTGTTTGACAATGAACTCACCAAACTCATCTACAAAGCATCACAAATGGTCTCTGAATCAAATCCAGTTATTGATTCTTACTCAGATGTTTTGCAACCTTTAAGCAGCAGCGTATTTTGCCTTTCCAAACAGTGTAAGTCTTTAAACTTAACATCTGGGGTGCTTTCAACCTGAGCTAGTATTCAACCAGCTCTATCCAACAGTACATAAAAGTAAAACCAACAAAAATTGTCAGTGTCTTCATGTGACAGCGCACACCTATTCTTCAGCATGTTCAAGATACAAGATTCACTTACCCCAAAGTGAGAATCATTCTTATGTCTTTTAAGTTATGACAATTACATTAATAATCTTGGCACAGTGCACTTCCTCTGGATTAGTGGCTGACTGGGATAAGTGGTCTTAGCCTCAAGTGTCAGCTCTTTCCCCTTCTCCATCAATTCACTGAACCTGTCCAGCACCTTCTCTGTTATTGCTAAGTAGTAATGATTCTTTTAAATGTTAATGTATATAACTACTCATTTACAATAGCATGAAGCATGTTCCAATTACTGTTTCTAATAACCTCACTGTAACAGTGATCTTTCCATAATAATTAATGACTGAATAATTTCTGTAGTGAGAGACAAATGTTGGTGTGATAACATGAAGTAACATACCTCCCTTTCTCTTTCAACATATTGACTCTGCAAAGAAGTGTTGTGAGAAAATGGAAAAGACACCCTTATCTTTGAGTTACCATTCACTCCAAATATGTGATCAAATCAATCAATCACAAATGTAAAACTAGAACAATGATGAAAGGGATCAGCCTGAAGTATTCAGATTCCTCCTGTTTGCTTGTGTTTGTTTTGGTTTTAAATTGTGTACATTATCCCAAAGAGCTTGTGTAATGCCAAGGATGCATGGAGCATCTGGACCAGTCACTATCGGGTGTGTATGCCACTTTGTTCCAGTGAGGCTCACATCAGCCTTCACAATACTCAGTTCTTTAGATCCCCCCGTCACTCCAGAAATAGTGACGGATTCTGTCCCTTTTTGATTCGATGGCATTAGGGTGCACTGTGCACCAGTGTCCACCAAGGCTTTATACTTTTGTGGCTCTAATGTGCCAGGCCATCGAATCCACACAATCCAATAAATTCGGTTGTCCCTCTCCTCCACCTGGCTGGAGGCAGGGCACCTCTAAGCTTGAGCACTTACAACATTGTCAGGACGTGCATTACTGGAGTTTGCATCCCCAGTACTCGCACCTGAGGTACAGGGATCTTGAGTCACCTGCATATTTGGATCAGGTAACTGCACACTGGAGACGTGAGCAGCCTTCTTTTTAGAAGGACCTCCTTTGGCATTTGCCTTACCCAGCAACTTCCATACCTGGTCCTCCAGGGCAGCAGTAGGTTTCTGATCCCACTTTTTCATGTCCTCTCCGTACTCACACAGCATTGCCCATAGGATTCCTCTTGCTGATTTCTGTTTCTCTCGATTCTGTCTCATAGGAGGACATCTCCTCTTAATGGCTGCAATGCGGTGTCCTCCTCCTATCTGAGGAAAAAAGGGTGAATGCAATTTCTCATTTGCTTGCTTTATAGCTGAGACCCAAGCCCGATCTAGTAAGATTTAGTAAGCAGTTTTATCATAACTGAGAAGAAAACTGATCTCTCTCAACATAAACAGATGAAATGAATGAATGAAAACAGAAATTGTCTGTTAAGCCCCACTTCTGTATCCAGTTCTTCTGCAAGGTACTGTGACCAAAGGTTTTGTGCCCCGTCCTGTAAAACTCAATGCTCACAGCAGCCACTTGGAAACCTGGGGAGCAAAGGGTCTTCACTGCTGGGACAAGCAATTGAGCAGTTCTTTGGACCAACCTCACACATTGTGTGATAAGTCATTTCCTAAGTGCATTATGTCCCTTCCCCTGAGGCTATCACTAACAACACTGTGTTGAAAACAAGCCAGCACAATGATATTATTTTAACACACCATACCAGAATGTCTCTTATTGTAGCTGTTGAAAGAATAATAGTACCATCTCTTTGGTTATCCTTCATGGTGACTGAGGACCAAAAGGCAGCATTAAGAGGATTGTAGCTTACCTCAGCTTAAATGTGTACGTAATTTTCAGTGTCTCAGCTGATGGATGGTTTTGTGTGCACGGCTATGCACATTCCTTCTCAGTGCTCTTCTGGAGGTTGTGCATGTGTACACCATAACAAACAAGCAGCTCCTCTCTGTAATATGTGCCATACTGGCTGGTTATTTGTCTATTACAAAATGGATCTAACTATATATTATATAATCATATAATAGTCAAGTCGCTTGGGTGTTAACTCCAAGTGTCAGCAAGCTCCTCATACAAGAATTTACTGACAACACTTAACATGGAAAAAAAACTGAGAAGAACTGGCCTGGAGCAGTTAGTAGGGTGCTATCATGCTTATATATTTAATACAAGATAGAAATATCTGATCTGCTTCCTCTCAGACTTGTGAAAGTTGTCAGAACACATTAAGTTTGATTTTCCTGTATTTAAGACAGAGGTGGAATTTCAAAAGGTATTTGGAATTTCAAAAAGTGTTTCATCTAATCATTCAAGCCTTTTGTTTCTGTATCTAGTGTGCATGCCTGACCTTCATGGCTTCTTCTAAGGTATATGAAATTAAATATTCTGAGTTACATATCAGTTGTTACCCCTTGCTGACAGCTAGGTTTGGTCAACCCAGTATTTGCCAACATGATAGTCTGAAATCCTTTCAACAGAGATACACTACAGATGCAGGCAGCTGCAGCTGTTTTTTAGCTGCTGTGAATAAGGATGTTGGACAGGCATCAGGCAGGGAATAGCACATTAAAGTGTGGTGTTTCTTTTCTTTCAAAAAGCAAAGCCTTTTGTGGCAGTCAGGAAGGGAACAAAGTATTCTTCTTTGTCCAATCCATTTATGCGTTGTGTCACGACAATATCAGGAAAGTAGTGGGGCGAAGCATGTATTTTTGTAACAGAGGAAAGCAGTCCTGAGTGGTCTGGTTATCTGATCAAGCTTTTTACTGTGTTCATGTCCTACAGTTCATTTGATCAGATGACAATCCACTCACTGGTGCTGCAGCAGTTTTTAATGGTACCTCATAGGGGATTTTTTGATTTTCTGAGCTGAAAGCCTATTATCTAGGCTAATTACCAAACCTTTTGTTCCCCTGTAAGTACACTGTCAAATTCTCCTCACATTTTTTCTATAATCATACAAAAAATGTATATGTTCTTCCAAGAGCAGATCTAGAGGCCATAACAGCACTCTCCTGCTTGTCCCTCTCTGCACTGGATTTTAAGACACGTTAAAGGGTACATCTTAACAAAATGATTCTCCAGACATTTGAGAAATTCAAGATTTGGCCACTGTTTTTGAAGTGGCTTGAAGTTTTGAATGTCTAAGTTTGGGGGTGTATTTGTAAGCAGCCCCCACTGACAGTCTCGTACTATATCCATTCAAACTTCCAAAAAATAGATGGTGCCTCCATAGTGGAGGCACTCCACCCATGTTTCAAAAAACATTATCACCTTTTAGGGGCCTGTAAAATCTACAGGTGACTTCTTGACTCCACTCTGATAGAATTATAGCACCACAGCATGTTAAGGGTTGTAAGGAACCTCAAGAGATGCTCTAGTCTAACCTTCCTGCCAAAGCAGGATCACCCAGGGCAGGGCACACAGGAATGCATCCAGACTTTGAAAGTCTTTTTCCTAAATAATCTGCATTGTTTGTGTTAAATTGTCATTTAGAAGAATCTTGTGCTGCTTCTACTTCAAAGTGTGTTGTCAACCTGCTTGCCAGTAATCTGGTTTGAAGAGTTCTCAGTTCTACCAAACATTGTCCTGGAGTTCAGCAGTCAGGATGGTAAAAAAAAGGAGTCCAACAAGAGCAGCTAAATCAGACCCAGCTATGGTTTATGTTTAGTTGCTGTGCCAAGTGCTATAGCAGTAAAGTAAAATAAACCTGAAGCAAGCTTCCATCTCTGTTGACCCCTAAAGAAAAGGTTTGTTTGATAAATACAGGTAGGAGATTCAAATACACATGAGTGCAAGCAGTGTTGTCAGTGCAAAGAGACACTGATGAGCTGTGAAAAAGCCTCCTGTGAAAACCTGCATAGCTCTTCCTTAATTTTTTCATCTCCTTTCCTGTGAAGAATAGGAAGACATCTATTATTGTTGAGGTTGTTCTTACTCTTCTCTCTACTTTCCTCAAGGCAAGACAGGAAGTGCAAATCCAGTCAAAGAGATGTCTCCTAGAGACATGGACCGGTAGCAAAGCATCACATCAGAAGAGGGAGCCTCTTTCTCTGGCTGTGAAATTTTAGTGAAGATGTGGCTTGGAATTAAATCAGTGCCCTGAGATACTCAACAAAGGGACTTCATCAATCAACGAACCACTTTTTCTCTCTTTTTTTTTTTTCTTTTTTTTTTTTTTTTTTTTTTTTAGGTTTTTTCCTTGCGTTTTTTAGTTCAGTGTTTTAAAAAATGTACTCTTGAAGTTTTTTATTAAATATTGCTGTGCATTGCTTCTAATGAATTCCATTGTTTTGCACAGTGGTAATGTTAGACTAACAAGGTTATAGATGCTATAGACTTCAAATCCCTTTTAAATATGAGGATTTGACTGATAAAAGTTCCATCTTTTGTAGGACTACAGTCTTTGGGTTGTTTAATTTTTCAGCTTGCTCAGGAAGATCCTTTCACCTTTCCTCTATAATTTACAGTATGTGGGCTTCTTGAGCTGATTTCTCATCCTTTGTCACAGTCATATCCTTTATCCAGCATGTCACAGGGGATGGAAACATGCTCCTGCTTTATTCTGAATGCAGAATGGAAAAAGCTGCTATCGAGCATTTCCCATCTTTCTGAGTCAGTATTTATGATTCACTGAGAAGGAAGTTAGAAACTGAATGTGCTTGCCTGAAAGGAACACAGCCTACATTTGGGAAACCCAGCGATAATATTAGCTGTAAATGTCTATTATGTAAGATTTTTCGTAGTTTCTCACTCCTAGCAACAGTCTGACTGTCGTAGTCTGAAGTGCCCAATGTAACACTGTGTTTATGCAGTAATGTGTTTTTCTCTCCCCCTTCCACAGCTGCATCACTTGCTGTTTGGTATTCATTGTTGTTTTAGTATTCTGCTGCCAGAGCTCAGAGTTTGTGAAGGATTGCCATTAAACCCTCAGAGCAGTTTGACTGGGTACTCTCCGAAGTGATGCTGTCTCTTTCTGAAAGAGCAGCTATAAGCTTGAGTACTGACTTGAGAGTCCTCATCAGGTTCTTCAGCTATGCTGATGAGGTCCTACAACTTTAGCAAAAACCATCTATGCATTATTTAAAATCTGCCACAAGGTTTTCAGAAAGTTTTCTGGAGAGTTCTACACAGAGTTTTTACACGAGAAACATGGGAACACTTCCACTTTTTTTCTTCTATTTTTCCAGTCTCCACAACCCAGACATACCAGGCTGCAGTGAGCCCTCATCACAAGCAAACCTTGCAGCTCTCTGACCCAATTGTCCCCTAAAGAATAAGCAGCATTATGTTATTTCTTTGACTTAACACTTAATGGAGCATTTGATGAAAATACAGCAATGACAAATTGGCAAAGTAAGCCTTAAGTGTCCTGTGACAGAAATACAAGTGACACTTGTCCAGTGCATCTTTTCTCTTCACTCACCAAGAGATGTCAATCAAGATATCTTGCTCCCTGACAGACTTTCCATCTACTGGAAATACTTAAGAAGACTTGGATCACTCTTTTCCCTGTGTTAACAGCATCAACAGTGAGCTCTTTATCTAAGGGTCAACAGGTCACTAGCCTGTCAGCTTGGATTACTCATTGTTTCACTCCAGGGTCCCTTTTCCCTGGCCAGCAGCACAGCATACAACTAGACTTGTCCTGGGTTCTCTTCTTGGGAGGGGAACAACTGCGTATCTCTCAAACAAAACCCACAATCACTTTGATGAACCTATTGGAGTGGGACAAGAGGAAGGCTACAAAGATGATCAGAGGGATGGAGCTCCTCTCCTATGAAGACTGGATGAGAGAGCTGAGGCTGAGAAGAGAAGGTTCCAGGGAGACCTTATAATGGCCTTCCAGGACCCGAAGAAGGTCTACAGGAAAGCCTGGGTGGTGGACTTTTTACAAGGATATGTGGTGATAGGATAAGAGGTAATGGTTTTAAGCTGCAAGAGGTTAGATTTAGATTAGATATATTTAGAAGAAATTGTTTCTTGTGAGGGTGGCGGCAACACTGGCACAGGTTGCCCAGAGAAAGTGTTGCTGTTCCCTCCCTGGAAGTCTTCAAGGTCAGGTGGGATGGGGCTTGGAGCAACCTGGTGGAAGGTGTCCCTGTCCATTCAGGGGAGTTGGAACTAGATGATCTTTAAGTTCCCTTCCAACCCAAACCATTCTGTGATCTATGATCATTCAAAAAAAGTTCCATTAGGTGTTATGGCATTGGCTATGCACATCTCTCTGCCCAGCTCAGGCCTCCAGTAGGTGTCCAGTATATGGAATCTTTTAATGTGTTGTGATATCGTAGCCTGCTCTATGCAGCCCACACTCTCAGCAGTCTGCTGGAAAAGTACAAATGTTCTGCAGCTGCCTCATTTTCCAGGGATGTTTAAAAAGAAATTATAAATATTTTTTAAAAGTTAAAGAAAAAACCAAACCAACCCGCACACCAACAGTGAATTATGCAGAAGAGAAGCTTGGCATGGACTGGAGAACTCAGACTTTAGTAGCAGAAGGACCTAAGAAATCCCAGACATAGGGAACTGGAAGATTTTCCATGTTTGCCCAGGGAAGAACAGATGTATAATTTCATGGTCAGAATTTTGAAGCTCAAACCAGGCTGTGTAGCTTAAAGTTAGACTAAAAGGGACTCGACATGAAAACCAACTCAAAGCAGATGATTAGTCTGCATCAAAGTCTTGGATGATGACATGAAGTGTACTCTCAGCCCATCTGTGGATGACATTAGGCTAGGTACAGTGGCTGGCATGGTATATAGCCATTCGTCCAGATGGTGATGGGAAATTTGAGTATTTAACCATAAATAACCACAGGTTGCGTCTTGGGAGGTTGAGATTAGGAGATGAAAGTTACTAGGAGGGTAGTGTGCCACAGAAACAGGTTGTAGAGACACTCTTCAATACTGGAAGTTTTAAAAACTGAGGCAGAAAAAGACACAGATTACTTGATCTGATCTTAGAAATGGTGCTGCTTTTAATGGGAGATTTGACTGGATGGCTCCAGAAGTTCTTCCCAAGCAATGCTTTTGTGAGTCTATGACACTCTGCTTCATTGCTGTTACTTATGTTCTGATCAGAGCCACAGCCTTAGATAGAGACATCTGGGGTTCTTTTGGATATGTTTAGACCCATGAAGTGCCTTTTCCTCATCTATTAGCTGTAAAAAAGAATGTGGGTTTACACTTTCCAGATGTCAGGGAGCAGCAAGGGCAAACAGCTCTGCAAGGGAAGGGGAGTGAGAAGCAGAAGGTGATGGCAAGGCAGACAAGGTCTGTGACCTCCCCAACAAGAAGTCAGGAAGTTTAGACAGCAAGGGTGAGGATCAGGTCCAGGGACAACGATCAGTGTCAGCTTTAATCCAGTGACAGCACTGCGGGTCCATCATGATCAGACTGATCCATGGTCAAGCCAGGAAGTCAGACAGGATTAGGGTGAGAACTAAGGAGATTTTATCCAAAGAAAGGCTTGGAGGCCAAGACATTGCTTCTAACTTCCTTCACAACAGTTCTTATTAGGAAGGGAGCTGAATTAGGACTCAGTCAATTAGACTCCTTAACGGAGTCAAACAGGCTTCTAGAAGTGTTGGGGAGTGTGCTGAAGACCCTGACTCCAGGGAATTTCTCCCCAGAGATCAACAGCCCAGAGCCTAGAGCTGGAGAAGACAGCTTCTCTGGTCCGTTGGTCCCTAACAACAACTTGGGTACAAGGCAAACACTGATTCAAGTTAACAGGTGTATGCCTTTTCAGTAGATACTTTAGCAGATCTATAACCTAGAATCCCTTGGACATATCCCATAGTGGCAGATTCCATCCAGTGGCAGAATAGGTTATCTGCAGATGGTTCATCTTTCTGACAGATCAGCTGGCTTGTCTACCTCCTCTTTTCACAATAATTGTAGCTGTAGTCAAGGCTTATCTAAAGGGTACTTATCACTGCTATTGAAAGCATTTCCTGAACATGATCTTCCTTTTCTTCTCACCTTTGCAGGAAGCAGGTCTTTGGCACTGTTTATAGCTAAATTCTTTTTTGTTGAGCAGGTGGGAAGCCTTCCTTCTGACTATGCAAAGCATCACATGTCATTTAAATACATTACAGTACATTTAAATACATTACAATACATTCAACCCATGTATTATTATTTAGTACATACGTACTTGGCCTTATTTATAGGCTTAACATAAAGAACACAATGAAGAAATGGGTACCAGGCTGCTTTAAAGAAAGAGTCTCCTGCCTTTTTTAAAAAGGTTTTCTAGGGTGTCACGATATCCAGGAGCTGGCATTCATGGGGGTGCAGTCCTGCAGGTCTCCAAGCAGGGTAGGTAAAGACAAGAAAGAGCTAATATACAGTGACACACAGTCCTTGTACTGCTACTACGTTGTACTGAAAGAGGCTGATGAGATCTGGAGTAAAGTCCATGTCTTGTAGCCCATGGAATATGAGCAACGCCTCAAAACTGGAAGTAGGGAATAAAACTCAGTGTCCTAGCTGCATCCACAACAAAAAGGCATTCATGAAAAGATGGCAATTCAAAAGCAGTGATTAGCTAAGTAGCTGGTGCTGTTGGTTGTTTCAGAGAATTCAGACTTCCAGCTGACACATGTTCAGTTGGCCAGTGATTGCTGGCTTTGTGTACTTGTGGTCATGGATAATTACACCATGTGATGAACTAAAATACTCCCACAGAGTACAACTATATTGATCCACAACCTTCTTCGAGATGTCTTGAAAACATCTTTCAAGAGGCATCAATGAGTAGCCTTGCTCTGGAGGAAATTGAGTTTGATTTGGCAGCATTAAACATTTAAAAATCACTCACTGAGCAATTACAGTGTCACCTGTGCTCATCTGGTTGAGGCTGGAATTTGTTGACCTAAGGAATGATACACTGAGCCTGCATGCATAGGTGGAGATTAGGTATAAAAGTCAAACCACTATTGTTTTGTCACAGAATTGTTATTTTCTCAGGTCTGCATTCCTACTAGTAGAGGTGTGGTACCCTCCGCCAGGGCCAGTAATTCAAGGAAACAAACTTCTTATGGATACCTGGGCTTGTGGGGAAAGGTTGATTTAGGGAAGACCACTGTTTTGTCAAGAAACAGCCTCATCTGGACAATTCAAAGAACTAGACTATATGCAATGTAGCCTCTCATTTCAGTGTATAATTCTTGCTGCTTCATATATCTGGCCTTTCTCCATTGCCCAACATGATCTCTATAGACTTAGACTAGCATCACTGTTCTCTTAGCAGTTTTATCTTGACAGCATTAGTGTGAGACAGCTTTTTCGGTGCTGCCAGGTGAGCAGGGATGATGTAAGGCAGAAGAAATTTGTCACATCCCATAGCTAAGTAAAACTCAGACTTCAAACCCCCAAAAATAAACTCCTGAATGGCTGTCATTCTTCAAGGCGGAGAAAATCTCAGTTCAGTTAAGAGCATTAGAAAGGGTCTTTGTTCTGTCTCAAATACTTTTTTCGTGGTGTGAGTTCTGACTATTATAAAACAGAACAGTATTTGCTTTAGATAAATACTTATTTAATGATTAAAACACTGGCTTTCAAAAAGTTATTTACAGATGAGCCCTCAGAGGTTTTTAGCCCATTTGCCATAATGATATTCTTCTTTTACACCTTCTTCTCACTATTCAGAGATCACATTACCAATGTTAAATAATTAGGACCTGTAGCATCTCTGCATTCTACACTAATACTGCTACCCTCAGTATATGGAGTGGGAAATTTAAGTCAGCAATGATTTTGTTCACTGCCATTTAGTAAATCTGTGAGATAAATGGGAATAAGATAGAGACTTCCTCTGTCACAGGACTGGAGTGTCAATATTGCAGGATTCTGCTTTTACTATTAGAAGTAGTAATAACAGGCCCTAAGTTAAGAGAAACTACACTGAGGGGTCTCACACTTTGTGGGGCAAGGTAGCAGCATACTGGAATAATGAGTCATTCATGCTTTCTCAGAGTTTTTAATCTGTGAAATATTGCTCTTCCATTGAGCTTTAAAATCAGAGGAATCAAGCTAAATTAGTAATGAGTATATTCATATCCCCTACATTAGGGTTTCTCTGCTGAGAGGTGGCAACTTTATATGTTCATGGCATATGTTCAGCCATCCCTCTGAGCCCTGAATATAAACCAGGGACTTAATTTTGTTGCTTTCATTGCATCACACCATTGGGTTCCCCCAGCTGTCTCCAAAAGCATACGTAGCAGTCGCTGTACACAACATGTTCCCATGCCCGATGGGCTGTGCTAAGTATTTTAATTCCAGATAGAAAATATCGATCCTGGGACAGAACCTCAGGCATGCCAGTGCACGTTCGAAAAGGTTTTGACAGATTTTAATGAGACCACACTTTGCTTCATCCCATCCTTCTCCAGAAATGCTTGCTCGCTCTGCCCCCCTATGGAAGCCACAGGGTGACAGGAGAGGAAAAGCGAGGAGCTGGCACTTCCCTGCTCCCTCTTCTGTCAAGCCAGCTCCAACTCTTTCTGAGCCCAGGCAAACTTTCAGATGCCTTTGTAGTCCTAACCGCATGAAATGAGAGCTGCAGACCAGTGATCTCACTGATAATTATTAAAAAAGCAGTGATGGAGAAAGTGTGCACTGTAGGGAAGCACTGCCTGCTGTCTGGAGCTGGCAGAGGACTGTAATCCATGCTTTTTGTAAAAAATAAAGCACAAGGGGTATGAGAGGACAAAACCCTAAGGTTTGACTTTGCACATAAAATTGAAACAAATGGGAAATCTCTTTTCATAAAACAAAAGAGGAAATTAATCCACTGTGCAGTGAGAATGGACTAAATTTGAAGCTTAATAATGATATGGCTGCAGATCCAAACTAACATTTTGACCCATTTTTCACGTTGAAAGATGGTGTTGATGAGATGGAAGCAAAGGCTAAATGGCTAATAGAACTGAATGCACTGAGACAGAAATGACCACATCTGGGGTGTAAGAATACTCAATATGCTCTTTTGAGAAACAAGGGAATTTACACACTGCAATATGAAAAACATTCTGAATTTTTAATAAAGCATGAAGGATAACCATCTGACCAGAAAACAGCAAGCACACTACCCATATGTATGAATGGGATGGAGGGAGGAATAATCCAGAATCAAGAATTTAATCTGAACTGGATGTGAAATTCACACATATTTTGAAGTGGTGACTGTTTAAAAGCAGGAAATCAAGTAGAAACCCAGACAAAGTATAATACGCACTTAATAGTGTTAGACTGGTCAGATAATTATTGTATTTTTTTTTAAATATTTGAAACTAAATTTTTGTAAATTGCCAAAAAAAAAAAGAAAAAAAAAAATCAAACCCCCCAAAACCAAAAAACAACCCCATGAAATCCAAAGCTAAGTCTCATATATTTGTCTTGTAGCTAACTACTGACACTGCTAGTATTAATAGAAAATCATTAGTTACCATTATTTACAGAGATTGTATGAAGAAAGCAGCAAGAAATATGAGTTCAGAATCAACAAAACAAGAGAAAAATAATTGGTCTGGAAAGAACTACCATTAGTGGAAAACCTTAAACATTTGGGATTGATTTTTTTAACATCTTCATTAATGATTCTGGGATAAGAAGTTAGAGTTTACTAATGAAGTTTGGTGATGACACAAAGCTCAACAGAGAGGCAGACTGTAATATTGTACAGGAAAAACTAAATGACCTTGAGAGTAGAGTATTAGAAATGGGATGAAATTTAATTGCATAATGTGCAAAGTCATGCACTTAACGAGCTTATAACATGAACTTCTGCAAATTGGGAGTTTCAGATGAAAATGACAGAGGAGGGGGACCCTGGGGCACTTGCTGATTACAGGAGGACTGAGCTACCAGGATGGTTGAATTGTGAAAAAACCCAAGTGTCACACCTGGAAAATACCTTTCGTGGTATAGGCAGTAAAGCCAGGGATGTGTTCGTAACACTGTGTGAGAGTTAGGGTTTATTCACCTCATGGTGTTTCTGCCGCTCCTTCCTCCTCAGGGGGAGGACTCCTCACATTCTTCCCCTGCTCCAAGGCGGGGTCCCTCTCATGGGGGAGAGTCCTTCAGGAACCCCTGGGCCATGAGTCCCTCCCACAGGTGCAGTCCCTCAGGCACAGACTGCTCCAGCCCGGGCTGCACACAGAGTCACGGCTGCTTTGAGAACAGATATCTCCCCTGGAACGGGCTCCTCCATGGCTGCAGATCCACATCTGCCCCTCTTCCTGATCCTGCACAGGCTGCAGCTCCATGTCTGCCCACCTGTGAAGCTTCAGGGGCTACAAATCCACATTTACCGCACTATGGTCCTTTGGAGACTGCTCCACTCTGCTCCTCCATGGGCTGCAGGGGCACAGCTGCCGTCCCACCATGGGCTGTGGGGAAATCTCTGCTCAGGAACCCTCTCTCCCTCCTTCCTCAAAGACCTTGGTGTCTTTGGTCTGACATTCCTCTCCTCTCCTCTCCTCTCCTCTCCTCTCCTCTCCTCTCCTCTCCTCTCCTCTCCTCTCCTCTCCTCTCCTCTCCTCTCCTCTCCTCTCCTCTCCTCTCCTCTCCTCTCCTCTCCTCTCCTCTCCTCTCCTCTCCTCTCCTCTCCCCTCCTCTCCTCTTTTCTCCCTTCGTCTCCCCTCCTCTCCTCTCCTCTCCTCTCCTCTCCTCTCCTCTCCTCTCCTCTCCTCTCCTCTCCTCTCCTCTCCTCTCCTCTCCTCTCCTCTCCTCTCCTCTCCTCTCCTCTCCTCTCCTCTCCTCTCCTCTCCTCTCCTCTCCTTTCCTCTCCTCTTTTCTCCCTTCGTCTCCCCTCCTCTCCCCTCCTCTCCTCTCCTCTCCTCTCCTCTCCTCTCCTCTCCTCTCCTCTCCTCTCCTCTCCTCTCCTCTCCTCTCCTCTCCTCTCCTCTCCTCTCCTCTCCTCTCCTCTCCTCTCCTCTCCTCTCCTCTCCTCTCCTCTCCTCTCCTCTCCTCTCCTCTCCTCTCCTCTCCTCTCCTCTCCTCTCCTCTCCTCTCCTCTCCTCTCCTCTTTTCTCCCTTCGTCTCCCCTCCTCTCCTCTCCTCTCCTCTCCTCTCCTCTCCTCTCCTCTCCTCTCCTCTCCTCTCCTCTCCTCTCCTCTCCTCTCCTCTCCTCTCCTCTCCTCTCCTCTCCTCTCCTCTCCTCTACTCTCCTCTCCTCTCCTCTCCTCTCCTCTCCTCTCCTCTCCTCTCCTCTCCTCTCCTCTCCTCTCCTCTCCTCTCCTCTCCTCTCCTCTCCTCTCCTCTCTTTTCCTATTTTGTTTTCCCTTTCTTGAATATATTACTCCCAGAGGCACATCCAGCTTCTCATATCTGCTCAGCCTTGGCTAGAGGCAGGACCAGAACTGGAACCAGGGGATTTTCCAGCAACTTCTCACAGGAGCCACTCCTGTGGCCCCCCCTGCTTCCAAAATACAACTGCACTAATGCAAGACACACTAATCAGAAATCATGTGGAATATCACCTACTTCCCTTACTTGAAAAAGACAGTTTCAGATAGGAATAAATGTAATTTCAGCTACTAGCATCTTCATATAGCTGGAGATAGGAATTTTCTTCTGTGTGAAGGCAAGGGCAACATAGCCAGGTTGACATCCCTGGATATCCTGTGGGCCTGAACCCATTCCCTGCACAGTGCTGTGCCCTCTCTGGTGGGTTCATCAGCCCCAGACTGTGCAAGCCCATCTTGAAACAAAGATGTATCCTCCCAGAGGTAGTTTTCTTGCCCCCAAAAAGTAAAACTATCTAGAAACTTGATCACTCTCTATAAATAAACACTGGGTTTTGTAGCTGTCCTGCCCCATAGAAGGGCAATCTTAAGGAAAAAAAATAAACAGGGAGAAAAAATCAAATAAACTTAGACTGAAAATAAAGAGAGCTTTGTAACCAACAAAAAAGAGATTTAGCTGTGAAATTGTGAAGGAAAATAAACATGCTTTAAGACTCATCTCAATTTTTTTGTCATTCTCTATTCATATTCTTTCCCAACACAGAGCCAGAAAAAGCCCTATGTCCCTGATTTATCCTGTAGCAGCAAAGCACCAACTACTTAGTTTAAATACACTACTTGTTAGGAAATGTGCTAATTTTTAACAAGTTGTCTCATCAATTCTTCATGGAAAAAATACATATTCAATTCATTGTTGGGGTGTCAGTATTTTTTTTTTTTTAAAGAAAACTTGCCACAAGACTTTGTTGTAGGAAAAAAAAAATTACTAGCATATTTTTGTAGTTTCTGCATCCTTTACTGTGATCTTCCTTTGTTTTTGGTGAACACTTGGCTTTAGGAAGAGAAGTCAGCAAACTGAACTGGACATTCAGAAATGTGGTACTCATTTCTGGTATGTGGATATATTTTCTCCCCAGACTAGTCTTTTCACACTAAAGATGGTGCAAAAGAGGCAAAGTAGCTTTTCCACTGTTCTCAAGTATTGATATTTTCTGTACTAGGACACCAATTGCACTGACAAATGATCTTCAGGAGGTCTCTCTTGGGCACATATATTTCACCAGTAGTCTCCCTCTCTGTGGCTTAGAGTTGTTTCTTTGGAGATCTAAAGTACTTGTCTTCCCTGTGATCCTACTAAAGATAAGTCACAGGCTGGCAATTTATAACTCTGATAGTGAAGTCTCACTATCTCAAGTCCTTGAGCACTTCTTCTTGAAGACATTTAATTTATTTTAATTTTTTAAATGTCTTACTGTTCTCACAGTCATATGTAATTATGGAGATTAGTTTGGAATTCCAGGAGGAAATTAAAAAAAAATATAAATTCCTACATGCCCTGCTGTTTTTCCCATGGTTTTATATTTGTCTATAGCTTTTCAGAAATGCTGAGAAGCACGTGGTTTTCAGCAGTGTCTAGGACAAGTAGATACTTGCCATCTCTTCATATTATACTGAAGTTCCATAGGAAAAAACAGGCAAGGGGAAAGACAGCAAGACTTAGACAGCCTCTGTTCTGCAACAATCTACCTGACATATGGAGAGATACAAGTCAATTAAATGATAATTTCTCAACTTTTGTCCAATGCAGATATAATGTGCAGCACATCACAGGAAGAGTGACAGACCAATAATCTAACCTTAGCATTAGTTGGGAGCAAACTGCTGCACACTTCCATGGGACGATCATAAGTCTTGCACAGGGAAGGGCCACACATAGCCCTTTCTCTAGGAAATCACAAATTTAAATTATGATCTAAGGGGGAAGCAAGGCCAATTGTACCCAGCTAGTTAGGCAGTAACTGAGCTTGAGAGTTTCTGTGACTTTGTGCCTCCTGGGACATGATCTGGCAGCTGTGATAGACCCCAATAACATCTGACAGAGAGGGCTTGCTGCCGGAATTAGGTGTCTTCCTTAGCATTTTTGCAGTTACTGAAATCACCTTTCATGTCTATATATAGGAAAAAGTAGATATTTGCAGTAGTATATGTGAGACTTGGAAGAGTGATAAGGGAATACATTTTCTCTCTCGTACTTACACACACACAGAGACACACAAAGAGAGACATGTCTCAGAGCCATTAAAAATCTCAGCCAAAGGGGGGAGATTTCTCAGGATGTGTGAAGTGACAGCCCTTGGCACTTCTCCAGCCATCCCTCCTGCAGGTCCTTGCTGCATGAGAACAAGCTGATTAACAGTTTTCTGTACCCTGAAGCTAGGGGCACTTAAGGGAAGGGGTTGTTCCTTTCATCCTGCAGCAGCAGAGAGGGTATCAGCACAGACAAGGTAATGAGAATTTTCCAGTAGTCCCACCTTCCCCTTCCTAACTGTTTTTCTGGCTCTTCCTCTGCCCCTCCTCCCTCCGTCTTCAATATGCTTGCTAGTTTGTGATTACAAAAAAACCCCACAAAAACAAAACCCTATCTGGTACATGCAGAAGTGCAAAGCTGCTGCTGAACATACTCTGTTTGCCCCAGGATCAGTTGCTGCATCTGCTTGCGAGGCTGCCAGTCAGGACTGCAGATGATTTAAGAGGCTTTCTTATTGGCAATTTAGTTAAACCTGCTGTGCACAGCCAGGTCTTGGGAGAAGGAAGATGAATGCACATTTTAATGACTGAATCAGCATATATTGGGAATCAGGATGGCAGTAGCCTCACCTCCCTAGAGGCTCACCAGCTATGACAAGCAAAAAGCCTCCTGCCTGTTAAAAAGTACATGATTGCTATATGCCCCTCTACTTGAAATACACTCTAGATGGATTGTGCTGGGGCTCCCTGATGAAATTAAAGCATACCCAGTATTTGCAAGATGATGTTGATGCTGTTTAGACCCTGACTCTAATGCTGCATCCCAGGAGGGATAAAACCAAACTGCAGAGTGGCTTCAGCAGATTGTTGCATCCTTTATGTTCCTGTGAGAAGTGCTAATGTAAAACGTCAGGCTGCTCACAGGTGTAATAGTTGTTTTGTATACAGACACTTACCCCCGTGCTGGCTAGTGTAAATTAGCACACAGTCAGTGGAGTGGTGTTGATTTCTGTCTGCTGAGGGCTACAGTCACAGTGCTTGCTTCTCTTTCTGTGTATGTATTCATATGAATTCAAATCCTTCAGTTTGTAACCAACAGACTTCAGCTATCCAGAAGAAAATTGTGTGTCCTTCATCTGTTTTTACTTCTGACAAAATCACTGCAGTTACTGAGTCACAAATGTGGAATTATTCTATATCCTCAGTGACACTGAGGTAATTGAATTTATATTGCACATATGCATGTTTGCACATGCAAAAACTCACAGTAATTAATACTGTTGATGATTTATATTATTCCCATCTAAAGCTGCATGTACATATGGACATAATTAATTCAAAAATATTTCAGAAATAAATCACCATACAACAAACTAAGAAATTATATGAGTATCCTGTTATTCTTTTAATCTCTAACTATTCCAGTCAAACTACTAACCTTCAAATCCTTTTCTATTGCTTCAGAAGTCATATTCTCAGACTTTGAGCTCAACAGCTAAAGTTGTGTTGGAGCAGTTACTCCAAATGCATAAGAGCAAGTTGCAATTTGAGGAAAATATGCAACAGACCTTGTGAAGTTGAGGAACCCTGAATATAACACATTGAACAACAAACAGTAACATACATATTCCAGGCTTTTAACAGCTGCATCTGAAATCAGTATGTTAGAATTCAGACTGAAATGCTGCTTATGTGCAAACTCATCCTAATCTTGTAAGGCACCGGAAAGCAGCCAGGTTTTTCCCAAGAGGATTTTTATTAATTGATTCTTTAACAGCCATCCTAAACCTTCTTGCTGGTCTCATCTACTTTCTGGACTATTTGCCTCCCAGTGAGCATTTTTTGGTGTGCCTGCTTGCTTTAGGTTCTTTTGCTTCTGGATCAAGTAGAACATTAGCTCTGATCTTCACTTCCTGAGGCAGTTTTGTCTACAATTTGCTGTACTGTTCTTGAAAGGTTATATCATTTAGGTACTAGCTATTCAAAGCATGACAACTCTTAGGTTATTTCCCTCTGAGAAAGGACACTTAATGCTTTAGCAAGACAGTGTCATTATTGTTTAGTCAGAGTGGCACCGAATTGGTGAGTAATAGAACTCAATTAGGAGCAAGTCCCCAGGTAATTTAAGTCACAGACATCTCACCAAGTCAGTGCTGCCAAGTTAATCAGACTAAAGACAGGGCCAAATCTGTACCTGACTTACTCAGAACATCTGGGCTTAAAGTCAACAATTCTGACACCCACATGATTAGTCCACTGGAGAGACCCTTGCAGCTTTTTGGGTGCTGATTGGTCTCCTGTACCACGCTGCTCAGCCCAGACCTACACCAGGAACTTCACAATCCCCAGATAAGCCAGCTACAGGATTTAGACCAGTCCAGAATTAGGCAAGACCTGAGGGGAAAATTCTGGATGGCAGTTCTGAGAGCTGAGCTTTGCCTGACTTCTCCTGCTGGCCTCCAGCTCTGTGCTGGATCTCCCTGCCAGCTCCTGAACTTCCCACTAGCCAGGAACATTTCAGATCACCCTTTAGCTGCTCATAGCCAAAGCTTTGACTTTGTGTACCAGTTGTACACAATTCAGAGAGTGACAGAAGTGGAAATTGCATGCAACCTCAGCAACAGAGTGAATTTTCTCCATCAAGAAGAAAAACGGCAAGAGCTGGATACTTATTAAATAAATCATACAAGCAATCCATTTGCATATGTTCTTAATTCTTGGGTATACATTCATTAGTATTTTAAGAGTTCTGGAAACCCAGGTGGATTTATAACAAGAACCCCTCTGAACTGTGATCTAAAGGTTACTTCTCCCTTAAGAATAATGATTGATTTGGTATAAGCAGTTTTAGCATTATTATTTTTTAATCTTCTGGGACTTTTAATGCAGTTATTTTCTAAGGAAATAAAACCAGATGGTAATTGTAGACTAGGGAAAAAGAATGAGCTCCCAATTAATTATTAAAATCCACTGTTAATTTTAGAAAGTTGCAGCAAATTGTTTGTAAAAGAAAATTTAAAGATACAGGGACATCCTATTATATTATTTCTCAAATTCCCTATTCACAAGAACTTTTAAAATATATACAAATAAGTGTAAATATTAGAGAAATCATATTGAAAAAGTAAATTATACTAGATATAATCAGGAGATATAAACATATCAGAGATATGCTTCCCTCCATATATATGCACACCATTCACAAACACTAAGCCTATAAAATGCCGAATATAAAGATGGTTGGCATAATGTAATATATTTGCATTTCAGTTTGAAAGCAGAGTGAGAGCATTTTTCCAGTTCTTTGCAATTTTTGAAGATTGAAAATTCCATTCCTTATTGTAAGGAAAATATTTAAATGGGTTTGGGCCTTACATGGATGAGAAAGTAATACCAGAGATGCAAAAGCAGCTCTTAGATTCATGGCACTTTGGGGAGTCACAAATACAGCAAGAGGCTGTGTCACTAATTGAAAACTAGATGCTTTGCTTTAAAGAGAGCAAATCCAGTAAAAATTATTGCTCACACCTAGACCATGGAGAAACCAACAACTCTGCCCTTCCATGGCTTCTTTTTTAGTGAAGTTTAGTGCTGAAAATATACCTTGTCTTTCCAAGTTATTTCATTGTTCCCCAATAAAACAGAGAATCAATATGTGTGATGACAGGGACAGAAAGAGTAGAATAAATTTAATATCAAAGTTCTGTTTTAATCTGAGGAGAGGCTGCATAAAATGTCCTCTCTTTTCTGAACTGATCTGTTCCCTCCACACATTCGATCAGTTCTAATGCTTTCAGTGACACACTGTGATTACCAGAACATTTTTCGTCTCTTAGCTCTGCATATTCAATACTGCAAATGAGAAAAGGATGCAGCTCCAGCCTGTGCACATTGGCAAGTGAACTCTTCATGTCCAAGGCATACCTTTATGAAAGTGAATGTCTCACATCTTCAAAATTGCTGTTCCTGAGGCCATAACAACAGCTAAGGGTAATGACTGGGACAATGCAAAGAATAAGATGACCTGAAGCACGCTTTCAAAGTACAGAGTAGACTTTGCAAAAGGAAAGTGATGAGGAAGTGATGAAGTGGTGATGAGAAAGAAACCTGAGAATATTTGCAGTGGCATCAATATAAGATTCTTCTGTAATATGTTTAGAGGCTTGTTCCTACCACAGCATCGTGCTATATGTCAATCAACCAGTGGATAAGCAGGCACTGGTCACTTAACAGCAACACTAAGGGGAAAAAAAGCCTACTTCAATTAACAAGTCAAATAAAAATATTAAATCACTAAATATTAATCATACATCAAATTTGGCAAGTCATTTGACTGCCTAAGGCAGTTGGTTTATAGACTTATGTTCATTCCACTTAATATTATTAACAATTCCCACAAAGTATTGCATAGTTACAGTAGCTAGTACATTAATCTTTATCATATATGCAAAGGTGGTAGCTTGCAACAGGATTATGAAAACAGAATGCTTATTGTTCTATTTCCAAACTGATGTCTCTGTGGAAAATAATGATCTAATAAGACTACTTACTGACTGCTAACTTCCCTGGGGCTACAAATGCTCTCCCATCTAGTGCTGAGACAGACTCTGTTGTGAGAGTTTTAAGCTCTCTGCCTTTGAGCTGTTGCTTTATCTCTTCCAGTCAATGCTATTGGGTCAGAGGATGCAAATACCTCCTACTCCAGTTTTAAACATGCTGTGGGTTAAACTAATGGTACTCCACACTAATAATTCTAAAAGTACAAGATGTCTTCCCCGTGGATTCCTTTTGCTTTTGCTCATGAGTATTGTGGGTTTTCTGTTAAAAAAGGAAGTGACTGTCTGGATGTACACGCTTTCAAACAGGAAAAAAATGCTGGCTCTTCCCTCTTTAAGAGAAACCAAAGCTGGGGGTGCTCCTGTTGTGTTCACAGTCTCAAAACCTACTTTGTATATGAGACTATAAGAGCAACCAGGACTGGCTCAGATCAAAGGTCCCTCTAGCCCAGTGCCCGTCTCTGGTAGTGATCAGCAGGATATCTAAGGAGAAGAATAAGAAGAGCATGGTAAGGATATAGTAATTCTTTACCAAATATTACTCCAGCCTTCAGTGATCTGTGGAATAGCAACTTGCTGAGTCAGAGGTCATGACTTTATGTTTAACAGCCCTTAATAGATTTTTCTTCCATGGATATGTATGACAGTTTTCTGAATCCTGAATTCCTGTGGAAATGAGTTCTACAGCTTCACTAAATATTTTGTGAAAAGTATGTCCTTTGGTTTGATTCAAAGATATCCCCTAGTGGGTTTCATTTCTCCTACTCCTTGAACTTGAAATTATATAGAGATACTGTTAAAATTTATCTTCCTCATGATGCTCATTATTAATATTATATGATGAAAAAAACTTTCCACTATTGTGTCTACACTAAGTCATCTCTTTTTTTTCCATGCTGAAGAACTCTACTCTGTTTAGCTATTTCTTATGCAGAAGTTGTTCTATATCTTTATCTTTTGTCATGCAGTTTTTCAATTTACAAGATCCTTCAGTAGTTAACACAGGAGAGATGTCCAAAACAAAGAGACCAAGACATCTGACTTTAATTCACTACTTCCCATAAATTATACTCCACAATGTACAGGGGTAGTAGAAGAAGAAATGTTCTTTGGTGGTACATTTGATTATGTACATTTGCTTATTATGTTGGCAAGAGCAGATGAGCGTGAATTTGGTTGCCAAGGCCATTAGTCACCCAAAGTCTTTAAAATACAGCTTAGCACAGGCTCATACTGCAAGTGATTTTTAGTACCTAGTTTAATGAGGTCCTCTTGTCCTTTCTATGAAGTTAGCTTAGAGATCCCTGTGTTGGAAGAGAGGTGATAGTTTGTGAAGCAGGGAGATATCCTGTGGAGCTCCTTGTCAAAGGACATTATGGAAGGATGTTCCAAAATTGTATAGGTTTTCTGGGAGACACTGGGAAAGCTTAAGGAGGACAAATTCATGCTAAAACCACAGGCATCACATTGCAGGGGAAATCCCTGAATTGAAAATGCCTGGGAGAGGGGCTGGGAGAGTGCAGGGGTGAAGCTTTTCCTGGTTTTATGTTCTTCACAAGACATTTGCTGTGGCTGCTGGTGGTGACAGCACCCTGAGCTATATGTACATGTAGGGTGACCCTGACGAACTTCTCTTATAAACAATCCAGGCTGCCATGTTCATTAAGGCAACCTATCTATAATACATGGCCCAGGAAGATGACCCATTCTGTGTCTGCTGCAAATGCCGCAGGAGGCTGTGCCCTCCCTGAGTTTCGCTGGAAAAAAAAAAGAAAAAAAAAAAAAAAAAAAAGAAAAAAGAAAGAAAGAAAAAAACCAACAACTAACCAAAAGGGCGATGTGAGAAAACAAGGCGGTAAAGATCATGCCGCCAGGTGAAAGCCCGCACTGCAAATCGGCTTTCCCGGCCGCCAGCAGCTCCTTTGTCACCATTCCCGCGGTGCCGAGATTGGGAAAACCGGGAGGGACGGGAGGGAGGCAGCCGGGAGGGCGGCGGGAGGGTTTAGGACCCAGGGGGACGGCAACCGCCGAGTGGAAGGACCCAGGCTTTGGTGCACACGCCTCCTACCACAAAAAAAAAAAAAAAAAAAAAAAAAAAAAATCCTAGCCCTGTGGAGCTGGCGCTCGCTCATTCAGTTTTCTAGAGAGATCTGAGCCGGAACCTGGGAGCCGGGAGATCTTTCTCACCCACCCAGCTCAACAGCAAGGACATCTACAGAGGGGGGAAAAAAACCCCCATCCCCCGCAGCCCCCGCCGCCCCCCGGCATACTGCCCGGCGCTCTGCAGGTATTTGGATTTGTCTTTTCTCCGCTTCCAGCAGGGCGGCTCGCAGGGTCCCGGCCCCCCCAGATCCCCCTCCCCCCTTGCCCCCAATCACCCCCCTCTTCCTCTTCCCTCCGCTCCTTCGGTCCCGGGATGCAGCTGTTCAGCACCGCCGGGAGGACAGCTCCGGCTCCGGCTCCGGTTCCGGCTCTGGACCCAGCCCTGACGCGCTCCCCGCTGCCCGCTGCCTTCCCTGCCTCTCCTGCCCTGCCCTGCCTGCCCTGCCTGCCCTGCCTGACAGACACCACTGCCAGCCCTGCCTGCTAGTTGCCCTGCCCTGCCTGCCCTGCCTCTCCTGCCTGCCCTGCCTGCCCTGCCTGGCACCTGCCTGACACCACTGCCAGCCCTGCCTGCTAGTTGCCCTGCCCTGCCTGTCCTGCCTGCAACCTGCCCTGCTGCCTCCTACCAGTCCATCTCCCTGTTATGCCTCCTACCTCCCGCCTGTCCTGCCTGTTTCCCTGCCTGCCTTGCCTGCCCTGCCTGCCTTCTTCCACTGCCTCCTCTTTCCTTGACTCTTCACTCGTTCACTTCCCTACCTGCCCTGCCTGTTCTGCTTCTTTGCCTCTTACTGGCCTGCTTCCTCCCTGCTTCCTTAATCCCACTCCCTGTCTCCCCTGGCTGCCTCTCCTGCCTGTCCTACCTCACTGCTCTCTACCTCCTTCCCCTGCCTCCTTTCTACCCTGCCTCTCTTCTTTGCCCTGATCCCTGCCTTCCCTGCTTGTCCTACTTCCCCTGCCTGCCCTGCTTTTCCTCTCTGTCCTGCCTGCCCTACTTTCCTTACCTCCCCTCCCTCTTCTGCTTCCCCTGCCTCCCCTGCCTCTTCTCTCTGCCCTGCTTCCTGCTTCCTGTCTCCTATCTACCCTGCCTTTCCTGCCTCCTTGCCCTATTTCCCTGACTCCTGCCTTCCTGTTTTCTGCCTTTCCTGTCTACTCTTTTCCCTGCCCTATTTCCTCTCCTCCTTTCCTCCTTTCCCCTTCTTCCCCCCACTCCTCACTTTCCTGCCTCTTCTTCCTCTCCTGTCTTTCTTCTCCATCACTAGCCTCAATGCTTCCTGTAAGTGGGCATGGGGGATAGAAAAATCAGCTCAGCAGCAGAGGAGCTGGGCAAGCAGGGCAAAGAACACAAGTTGGATGGAAAAGTCCAGGTGCAATTTGAGAGCAGGGGAGAGGTGAGAGGGATGGAGGAGAAAGGGTTAAACACAGGAGTAAAGGGACAAAGTAAGGACAGATAGGAGCTTGCCAAACAGCAGCAGATACCTGTTTGTTCCCCAACAAACAGATGCCTGTTTTGACCCCGTATATTCAGCCCAAAGGGGGATGAGAGATTAAAAGAAGGAGAGAATGTTCTGGGTCAGTCCAATGTTTCCCAGTGGCAAACAGTGATAAATAATGGGGTACAGGGAAGAAGCAAGGTCAATCATGACTACCCAGGGGATCCTTTCCTCCAGGAAGTCAAGAATTAAGTTGTGGTCTTTGTAAGCAGTGAGGATGTTCAGCCAGGGCTTCATACAGAAAACAAACACAAAGCAAATAACAGCTGGAGAAAGCCCATGCACACTCCTGGGCAGACTTTAATTCTATTTGTAATGTTTTAATCCCGGGAGGGTGAGGAAGGTCACAGGAGAAAGGGAGCTTTCCCTTTTCAAAATGCTGATTCCTCAATCCAGACAAGCTCTGGGAATAACGAAGTTAAGGAGCAGATGGCTATTTGTTGTCCATCAGTAAATGGTGAGTGGATCATATTTGGAAGAAAAAATTAAATTACAGAAAGGCTGCTTTCATGTGCTTTCTGACTAACTGGATGATAACATGAATTTTCTCCAGTACTAAAAGTTAAGGCAATGCCAGCATCCAAATGACATATTATGTAACAGCATTACGCCACGCACTGCATAGCAAAGGTAAGGGTCTACTTTTTCCTGTAATGATAAGTTGGATAACCTTAGAGAGCTTTCCCTGGTTTGCAGACCATACCCAAGCTTGAATTTTACAGCTGCAGCTTGTGTTTTCAGCATAATCTGGTCTGATATGTATCTGTTAAAGAACATTTCTAATTATTTTAAGAAATCTGTTGATTCATACAGCTCTGAGAGCTACTCAGTATTTTCTAAAAATTAGACTCTTGTAAGGCATATGATAAACAATGAAAGATACTACAGTCTTTTCCAAAATGCCTTCTTACTTTATTATTTCATCATTTATAACTTAAAAGCTGGTGCAGAGACCATATCCCCTTATAGTGAGTAGCTCTGAGTGCTGCTGAGTCGGAGTGCAGGGAGTTTGAGTTCAGCAGTGGAGGAACTGCAGAATCCACTCCACATCACTGTGTCATAAATCCTTAAACTCTCTGTGATTTGCACACAGAAGTTGTTTCATTGCAACATTTAATGGCAGCCTCATCATCTTCCAGAACAAGACCATATAAGTTAAAATACAAATGATCAGCCTCATAAAAGGATGGAGAATATTTCCTTCAAACTAATGCATTTGTTAATGCATTAATGTACATGTGCATTTATTGAAGCTGGTGTGCTGTTGTTTGGCAAAGAAGTATTATTTGCTCTCTCAGCCCACTGCTGTGGTGTCTGGCACATACATAAACAAGATATGACAAGCAGGTCCTACTAGTGAAAAAAAAAACCAAAGAAGCAACATTAGTCTTTTATGGAATGGGAAGTTAAATGAGCAGTTCTTATTTTTTTGGTAGATGAGTTGTAAGTCCTTTTCCTCTTGATACTAATGTTGCTCTGGGGATTTATTTGAGAATATCCAAACAGTTTTGGGTTTTTGAGATTTTTTTCCCTTCAGTAGGATTTATGGAAATAAACTCATAAAGTCTGCTATGTTCCCCCACTAAGAAAACAAACCCACAAGGTAATATGAAATTATAATAAACTTCATTTCTATGGTTTTGAGAGAAGTGTCTGTGTGCAAATCTTCGTGTTTGTGCTCAGACTTAAATAGGAGAGAGAGAAAAAAACAGGAAAATCACATGAATTCCTGGGTGCGTATTTCCCTGCCTCTTTCCTTTCTCCCTTTCCTCTCTTCTTCTTTCCCTCCTTTCCTTCCTTGCCTTCCTCCTCCTCTACCCCTGCCTTTCTATCCTTCCCATCCTCCCCCCACTGCCACCCCACAGGATGAAAAATGCCTTTCCCTGGCATAATGTACGAAGCAGAACAAAGTCAGCCACCAATAGGGAGTAATACGCCACCATTGCATTTCAGATTTTTTAAAGGAACTTTATATTCAAAACATGAAGCAAAAGAACTGTAAAATGAAATGTAGAACTAAATATCTCCATAATATGTTTTGTTCCTTCTTCTACGTATATTTGTGCAGATGATGTTAAACGACTTCTACAGTAGTAGAACAGGGATTTCCAGACATCAGTATTATGATCCTCTGTTATCAGATTTCTGCAAATAGCTCAATTTTCAGGTTTGGGGCTCTGAATTCATGTTTTGCATATTGCTGATAATAATTGCTGCAAGAAGTTTCATCAGAGAAAGTGACCTCCATCCAATAGTGGCCAGGATGCTTTTTACATGTTCACTTGGAGCAGTTTGTGGCTGACAAGGAAGTCCCTCATAGCTTGATATTTCTTTCACACAGGTCAGACCTCCCTTTCCCATAGGGATTTACAGCATATGTGTACTTCTAAGTACATATACGTACTTAAAAACTTTGAACTATAATATAGAGAATAATTGAAGAAATATCATTAAGTTCACAGGTGATTTGTTTAACTTTTTTTATTTAGGAGTTATTTAAGTTTCCCTCCTCAGCATGTGGTCCTATTGCTTAGTATTCAGGTAGGCTACAAGTTTTGCACATTTCAGGTCAAAAGATAATGAAGCAGATTTTTTATTTTACGTCTATTAGACAATCTTGTCAGTCTCACCCCATGCTCATTGGCTTGTAGAAACAGCAGGACAACTGCAGGTCAGCGTTGCAGACGTGCCTGCCCTACATACTGTGCAGAGAGCTGCAAAGATCACTCGTGTTGATGCGGTGTTGTGTGCTGTGCCATGACTAAATTACCACTGCTGGGCAGCTAGATGTGGCCCGAGGGCAATCTGTAACTGACTCAAGCTAACAAGAAGATTGTAACATGAGGGGAGTAGGAATGTGTGATATATTGTTTTTCCTGAGCTGAAAGAAATGTTCTTTTTTTTACCTAAGCAAGGTGATTGTGTCCTGGAACAGTGTGAGAAAACTTCAAATTCCCCACACAGCTGTTACTGGCACAAAAGTTCCCTGTTCTCATATTAAACAACAATTCCCTAGTGGAGGTTTACAGGAGCAGCAGGAATTGAAGGAGAAAGGCTTTCAATGTTTAACTCATTTATGTTCAGTGGGAGAACCTAGTCCCTTAGGCAAGGGCTACTGGGCTGCCCAGGGAAGTAGTGGATTCTCAGTCCCTGGAGATATTTAAAAAGAGACTGGATGTGGCACTCAGTGCCATGGTCTGGTAACCACAGCGGTAGTGAATCAAGGGTTGGACTTGATGATCTCTGAGGTCCCTTCCAACCCAGCCAATTCTATGATTCTGTGATAATAACCAGCGTTGGTGAAGACACATCCAGGGTGCTGGGTCCAGTTCTGATCTTTTCAGTGCAACAAAGACATGGACATTTTGGAGAAGGTCCAAAGAAGAGCCACAAGGATGATGAAAGCACAGAGTATCTGTATCTTGTGAGGAAAGTCTGAGAGATGGGACTGTTCAGCCTTTAGAAGAGCAGGCTCAGGGGGATCAATGTATATAAATACCTGAAGGGAGGGTGCAGAGAGGAAAGAGCCTTAATCTTCAGTAATACTCACTGATAGGACCAGAGGCAATGGGAACACACTGAAACACAAGAGTTTGCCTCTGAACATCAAGAAACTTTCTTACTGTGAGACAGACCAAGCACTGGCACATGTTGCTTAAAGAGGTTACAGAATCTCCAACCTTGGAGATTTATGAAAGCTGCCTGAACACAGCCCTGGGCAACTGGCTCTAGGAAGCCCTGCTTGAGCAGGGAGGTTTGGACCAGATGACCTCTGGAGGTCCTTTCCAATGTCAACCATTCTGTGGTTCTCTGATAACTTGAACAGCAGTCAGGTTATTGGAGTTGAGATGCGAGATAGAGCTGTTGGGATCCTGGGGAGTTGCTCTTGACAAAAACATAAAGAAATTGTTCACTTTTGGGGTCCTGATTGTGCCATTGAAGCTTTAGGGGGATTACACTAGGGACACTGGGAACATTTCCTTGTGTGCAACATGCCTTCACATTTTCCTCATGATACAGAGAATTATGCATAATGGAGAAAGACTGTCCAGATGTTAAAGTGTAAGATTGAGGCTCAGGAGAGATATGGTCTGTTCCCAGCTCTGTGAAATGTGTCCTCTGTGACCTCAGGCAAATCACTCAGGGTTGTACTTCTCCCCACCAACAGCTGAAGATGCCAGGATCTAGCATCCAAGGACAAGAGAGTAGTTTTTCTCATCTCTCTTCTGAAATCAATTCAAAGAGCCGGGGTACATTCCTTTTTATGCCTGAGTACTCCATTCCCAGTGCACAAGGCCACAAAGTGCCATAGGACCCATTCCTCTTAGAACAGCTAAGGCTTCATCCTCCCCTGTCCTACTTGAGCAGTCCTTGATATACAGAACATAGGCCCAAGATGTTTTCCACAGTTGACATCAAAATATTTTTTACAAAGCGATTTAATGAGATGACACCCACACTATGAGATGAAATCATTCTAGATTACCATTTTCCCTCCCTCCCTGCCTACTCCCTTCTTTTCTGGCATGATCTTAGAAAGTAATGTCTGTATGAATGCTAGGAGTTAGGAATTATATAATGAGACAAATGATAACAGTGATGCCTATTAATACCCGGAGAGGATCAAACCCTGGTGCCTTCCCTGTTTGAAAGATGCTGCAATGAAATTTCACATGCCATAGAGCTTTTGACTGAATGGAAAACACTCAGATAACAGGCAACTAATTCTGGAATTGAAGTGGATGGGGAAGAGCCAAATGGACATGAGGAAAACTCTTCAAGAGGCAAATGGTGTGGCAGGGACAGCTAAGCAGATAGGAACTAAATGATCCAGACAAGCATCATCATCATCATCAATGAGGACAGGTTTTGGCCAAATTTCCAGGAGGTGTAGACCAAATAGGTGTTGAATGCTGACTGAGAAGTTGTCACTGAAGAGGAAGAAGTGAAGCATATAAAGATCTTTGAATGGAAAGTACTGAAGCCTGTACTGAAAGTACTGAAGCTTCCTTAAGATATTATTTTAATTTTAGTTAATTATTAAATATTACTACAAATTTCACTATTAATTATATTTTGGTTTTGAGAGTCAGGCTGAAACATAAGCTGTTTTTCTGAAGATGGTATTCCATTTCCAGTATCATAATCATCCTAAAGCCACTATCTGTCCCTTGTTATTCTCATGTTGGGAAAGAAAACGGGTAAGATGAAATGGTATGTAACATCACAATTTTGGTGAAAATTTCCCTTTTTTTCCTGCATTAATATATTGTGTTTCAAACCTTTGTTGATTATTTTTCCTTGTTTAAAGTTGGGACTTGTTCCTTTGAAGGGATGATTTGTTGTAAGTGGCTGTGGAAACACACTAGGACAGCAAATAGTCTTTTGAGAACAGTCACAACCCAGAAATACAGTTGTTGAGACTCTAACAATTACTCTAGTGTGCCAATATGGAGCAACAATACTCAAGATAGGAAAAAAAAGACCAGAAACTTCAAACTAATAAAAAAGTAACCCAAACCCAAACCAGAATAAAGTTGTAAGTTTCTGGAAAATCAGCAGATGCGTGAAGAGCAGTACACACCACCAGAAGAGAAGGAGAAAATGTCATATGTGGGAGGAGGTGAAAATGGAGAAGGTGCTTCTGTTTTACCTTTAGGAATCAGAATAAATCAGAAACATTTGAGAAAGCACAGTGAAAATTAAACTGGCTAGTTATGGAACATTAAATTTATTGTCAAGGTAAGCAGTGGGAGCACCAAATCATCCACTAGTATAAATCAGATGCCTTGAAGTCAATGGTGCTAGAGTAGTTTACTAACCCCATGATTTGTGTTATGGTTCAGATAGCAGCAACATTTTTCATACATATTTGGGATTATTTTGTAATATATGACATTCCAATAAAGTATTTTACTGTAAAGTCTGTTCTGGCTGATAATCAAGATAATCTATAGAGGCTCTCTTGTAAGCTGTAACCCATGACTATAGCTCACCTCACTATAAGTAAATTCTGAAATGTATTTTAAAATGTATCTTTTGTTAGACTGAATATCTGTAAGTTGCTTTTTAGCAACAAAGTCTGACAGGAGAGTACTGTATCTCTCTCACCTTGGGATCATCCTGGGCACAAAGGGTGCCTATCCATTTAAATAAAGTAAAAAAATAGGAAACTTTAATGATATCCGGTAGCATAATTTTCAGCACTAAATGATGAGATCCTGTAAGACAATCTGAAGGGCAAGACTTTCTCTCCTGGGTGTAACTCCATTTTTTTTTCTGGAGTGTATTGCACCCGACCTTTCATAAATTTGCTTTAATTCCAAAGAAATGTCTTGGTGGAGGTGAGAGTCAGAAAAGGATCAGAGGAAGGGACCACGCCTGAGACAATGGATGAAGCCAGTGAGGTCACAGTTATCTGCCACAAGTCCTTGGACCTGTTAGAATGGATCCAGAGGACACATAAATCATCAGAGAGAGGGAACACCTCTCCTGTGAGAACAGACTGAGAGACTTGGGGTGATTCATTCTGGAGAAAAGAAGGCTCCAGGGACACCTTATTGCTGCATTTCAGTATTTAAGGGAGGCTTATAAGAAAAGTGGAGAGAGACTTTACCAGTCCGCAGTGATAGGACAAGGGTTAATGATTTTAAACTGGAAAATGATAGATTTATGTAGGATACAAAGAAGAAATTATTTTCTGTGAGGGTGCTGAGACACTGGCACAGGTTGCCCAGAGAAGCTGTGGCTGCCCCATCCCTGGAAGTGTACAAGGTCAGGTTGGATGGGGCTTTGAGCAACATGATCCAGTAGAAGATGTCCTGGCTCTTTGAAGGAATGTTGGACTGGTTGATCTTTCAAGGTCCTTTCAAACCAAAAGCAATCTGTGACTTTATGATTTTGTAATTCGAAGTCAAGAAAGTCCCAAAAGTGTTTGAATTCATACTAAATCCTGAACCAGAGATGATGCAGACCTCAGATAAACTCTTTCCTTCTACCCCTCTGCTAACCAGCCTGGAGCATAACCATCCTCCTTAGGCTGTGTTTTACTGTTAAAACTAGGGAAAGAGCCAATCCTTGCCCTACACTCCCCCAGTGGCAGTGTCACACTTAGGTACACAGAGCTCCCCTAACTAGCTCACAGAGGCAATTGTAACTAAAAACATGATTTATGCAAGAAAATGCTAATGCCACCATTAATTTGAGATCTTAAGCACAAAATGAGGACCTGATTTTCCCATGGCCTACATCAATTTTACATGAGTGCAAATTCAGTTGATGCTGTTGGAGCTATCCTAATTTGGTTTAATGAAGCTGAGAGGGAAGCAAACAACTGTTACTTCATTTTTATTTTTGAAATCCACCTTTAGTTCAACTCTCATTTTTTCAAGAGCTGTATAACCCTCACCTGCACATTACTCCTTCAAAACTTTAGGGCTTGTTTTTCTGAAGTAATTTGCACACTGTAATGATTTGTCAGGGGCCTTCTTTCCTCCAGGCTCTGCCTTTTCCCATTTTCCCAGGCTGATGAACCACCACTTATGCTGCCCTGCAGGTAGCTCTCCCTAACTCCAGCTTCACAGTTCACAGAGAGAGAGGCTGCTTAACAAACCCACAGGAAAAGTCTAATGCACATTGCTGTTGAATGAAAAGCTTATCTCCCACCACAAATGCCCTTCAAGCAAGTATGCAGAAACTGTTTGGATTTCGGTATTCAAATTTTGGGATCTCATCCCAGAGCTGCAGCTGTGATATCTACAATGTAAGGTTTTTATCAACGCCATTCAAGCTCACAAAACAGGGAGCTTGGGCATCCCTTGTGCTGATTGACTTCCAGCTCCTCCAAATTAACTTTGGGCAGCTCCTGGATGAAGAAATGACCTGACTGCTGCTGTCCCCTTTGTTTGATATGAGAATGCTGAACCCAGGGGAGAAGCTGAGTGGAATGGTTGTTTTGCTATGAATAATTCATAACTTTCCAAACAGCTTTCTTCAAATACAATTAAGCATGTCTTTCACTGAGGAATTCCTTTTTAATTTTTAAACAAATCTTTACTTCTTCAGAAATAAGAAATTGAGGGAGATCAGTTAAACAGTGGGGTTTTTTATTTGTGTGTCTCTTTTTGTGATGACTGAAAAATTGGATGGGTCTTGATCTTTTCTTCACACACATTTCATACTGGGGCAGACCTTGATCTTATTTCACACAAGTGTAGCTACACAGACTTTGATGACAGCCTCTTGCTCATTATGTCACTGAAATGTGAGAGATTCACTGTACCGTTTTGCTCATACATAACAGCTTAAGCATCTTTTCTTCTAATGCTTCTAACAAAAATTCTAGGTGAAATACAGGACAGAAAATGAAATTCAGAACTATGTATTCAGGAAAGCTACAAGACACTAGAAAAAAAGAATTTGGGACAACATACATCTCTTTCTGACTAAAACACCAATCCTGTCAAATTAGATTCATCAAACACTTTATACATGTGAAGATTCCCATGACGAGGTATTAATTCTCCATGGGAAATATTTTCAGTGAGGTTTACCAAGTAGAAATGACTCCTGATATTGGTGAAATTTGGGTTTTTTTTAAAGCAGTTTCACAATCAGCTAGGAAAGCTAAAAGATGATAGTATGGATGATAAAACCAAATAAAACAGTTGTAATGCTTATGATGATAAGTGTATATGAACAATTAGGAAGCTGAAATATAGTTCTTGTAATGGGTGGACAGAAAGAACTCATTTTTTGCTTCAGACATCCTGGGCTTGAAGTTACAGGGTGCCAGAACTCCCACACTTCTATAAGACAGCTTTGCAAGTTGTATTCTAACAGGAAGTTGATACAGCTTAGTATTAATTGTCAATCAGATTGCCTTTCTGAAGACTAAGTATATATATTCAAGGTGTCAGTGACTGCCTTATATAAATGCACCCATTCTGAAATTATTTGATGTCTATTCTCATACATCTGACACACACAAAACAGTTTTATTGCTATATAAAGTTCAGAAATGTGTTTGTGTAAGCTTTATATAAGTATTTGATCTTTCTTTTATGTATTTGCTTTTTCTTTTAGTAAGTGATGGAATAAACAACACTTTCCCTTGGATGGATTATACTGCTAGTGAACTGCCTGTTACTCTTTGTGCAAGAATAAGAAAATCTCTTCACTTTCATTTGTTAAATATTGGCTTGATAGCAAATAACTTCTGAATGGCTCCTGCCCACAGCAGACCGACAGGTGAATGGGATCAGTGCTTTTCCTACTAAAGCATCTGAAGTTAAAGATTTGGAAAAGAGATTTTTGCAGAGATGACCCATTTACAAGCTGGACTTAGTCCAGAGACTATAGAGAAAGCTCGCCTGGAACTGAATGAAAACCCAGATATTTTGCATCAGGATATCCAGCAAGTCAGGGATATGATCATCACAAGACCTGACATAGGGTTTTTACGTACAGATGATGCCTTCATTTTGAGATTTCTCCGAGCCAGAAAGTTTCACCAAACTGAGGCCTTCAGACTGCTGGCTCAGTACTTCCAGTACCGCCAATTAAATCTGGATATGTTCAAGAACTTCAAGGCTGATGATCCAGGAATCAAACGGGCTCTCACAGATGGATTCCCAGGAGTACTGGAAAATCGTGACCACTGTGGCAGGAAGATTCTTCTGCTTTTTGCAGCCAACTGGGATCAGAGTAGGTAAATGTAGATAGTGTCCTTATCTTTTTACATCTACTCACGCTCAACTTGTAACAGAATATTTATGACCACACTTGAAGCAGCAGGCCATTTCCAGTAAAATATTTTATAACCATGAGTCCATTTCACTAAACATTTCATCTAATCTGATCCCCTTCCATTCTTCAGACATAACACCATTGAGAGACACAGGTATATTACTGTGTCAGATAAGTAGATCATGTATTTTTCCATAAATTCTTCCAGGTTTTAGCCAGATAGTGTTGTTTGCTAAAAATACATTAATGCCTATTATATAATTGCTTCAGAAATATCTCAGACTAGCCAAACAGGGTGACAAAAAGCAAATGTCTCAAAACACATGGGGGTTCCCATAGCTCTTCTGGTGCATAAGGAACTGACCATATCTACTCTGTCTACAGAATTATTAGCAGATAATTTAAAATTTTTATTTAATCATTTCAGGAATTACATACTGTGTTATGAGATTTCCACAAACTACATTGTAATTTCTGCACACTCTGATTAGTGGATGATTGGTAGTCTGATAAACTGGAGATTCCTGAAAAGTGGATTTTCTGTTCAGGTCATTTCTTTACAGAACAGTATGAACAAAGATATCTCCCAGCTATTAGGATAAGATGATGCCTTTCAATGTCAATGTGATTAGTCAGCTTTCACTAACTATTGGAAATGATAGAGAAAAAAAGGGCCTAGTCCAGCAATATCATATTCACATTGTCCTCTTTGTGAGAAGTTGTTCCATTCCACTTTCCCTGCCTCCACGGTGAGATGGAGCAATGTAATCAGCTGTAGGATTGCCATGTGCTGATTTTTTATAAAAATCAGATCGAAGAACAAAATTCCTATCCAGGTTTTCAGTATCATTTTGATGGGTTCCAGGTAGGATTTTGTTGGGGCACAGTCTGAAGTTGTCCATGAAAACATCTCATCCTTAGGAGTTAACAGATTGGAGCTTTGAAATCATATTGTAGAAATTATTTGAGAACAATATGCATATGCCTGCAGTTTTTCATGCTGTTTGTTTTTCAATCTGAAAATGGAGTTCAGAAGTGTTTCTAATTATCCTTTGCATCTGAAAATGCAAAAGTTGCAGAAATGTAATTTCGCATAAGCATATATATTTGGCAAAATATAGAACTGAAGCCAGTGCTAAAAGTCTTATTGATTGCAAAGTCAAGTTACTGGGCAGCAGTTTATCTCCTGACTTTCTGAACTGTCAGCTTGCCTTTCTTCCAGCCACAAGACCCTTCCTGTAGTAATTGGCCTGGAAAGAGACATAAGTAAACAGGTATCTTGAATTAATGGAAAGTATCAGCTTTAGAGGACAGAAGTACTGTGGTTCTGCTGGTTGCATTAAGGGATTTAGGTATTATGCAGAGCCAGCTTTGGATTTGTGATCCCTCAACAAAATGAATTCCTGTGATTAACCTCTTACATTAAGTCCTGCTCTTAGAAAGCTGAGAATGCTGCTATCTAAGGCTACTGCACTGTAATTTTGACAGAACCTTGATTCCTTCCACATTCTGGCTCAAATTTTCTGCAAGTCCTTTAGTATGCATCCACGTATATGTGGATATGTGTGTGTGTGTGCAAAACCCAAAGTGAGCATGATACACTACATGCAAGATACCTAGTTTCTGAAAAATATAATTTTTACCTTTGAGGAAGTAAGGCCAAGGAGAATAGCGTAGTATGTATTTTCCTAAGACTCCTCAGTGAAATTAAAAATCACATGGAAATTTTACCTTCAGCCTCTGAAACTCAACTTCTCCATGGATGCAAAGACAAGAAGTATCGTGTCTTTGAGCTTTTTTATCACTGCAAGTGCTACAATGATTTGGAACAGTATTCTATAACCCATAAACTGATTTTCAGTCCAGACATTCTTACCATTTATATTCCTGGCAATATGGTGGCTGTAGGGATCACAAATCCAGGAGGCAGAAGCAGCCTCAAATCTTCTTGGTTCAATATATTGATTTTTAGAAGGAAATACCAATATTTGTGTAATGTGATTAATTGGACAAATCAGATCCAAGATGTCTTTAAGGGTTTCCCTGTTTCAAAGATAGAATTTCTATGTGAGCTTACAGAATGTAGTTAATAGATCTAACATCTCTAGAAAATTAGGTTTTCATTTCCAATCTAAATGTTTTTAGCTTCATCTTCCAGCTTCTGAATTGAGTTAGATTAATAGACCAGAGAAATATGACAGCTTCCCTTGTTTGCACTTTTGTGTCCTGACCACATCATCCTTTAATCTGCTTTTGAATTCACTGAGAACACAGCTCTGCAGGGTATGTTAGTGTCAGGCAACAAGAAGATAGTGCATTAACTACTATATAGCAGTGATTCTCATGTTCTCTTTTAACCACGGTGAAGGAAAAACATCAAACCCCCTTTTCTTTGAGCATAAAAAACCTTGAACATGCTTGTGGGCAGCCAGCACAGTAAAGATGATGTTCTGAAAATTAGTGCACTAGATTTGTGTCTTGAAGTATATTTATGCAACAAAACTTAAATAGATTTAACTTATTTACTCAGAGTTATGGAGTCTGCTATAGCTCTTCATCATTCTTTTCTGGACATTTCTTATCATTTTAGCATTTCTGATGATATGCATAAAGATGAACAGAATACAAACTTTCACTGATAATCTACCACATGGTAACACCATCTCACACTTCTGCTCAGTATTAATTCCTTGCTTCTAGAAGTAAAATTGTCAGTGTTTTCTTAACTACTCTGTCACATTTTGAGCTCATGTTCATCTCATATCTTCTTCAAAGTCACTGTTTCCTAAAATACAAATTTGCCACATTACTGGCATACATTCTCACCCATCATGTGAGCATGGTCTAGCATGTGATTCATGCTCTTCTGCAGAGCTAAACCTGCCCTTCTCATCGATTATCATTGCATGGGTTTTGAAACCTGCCCTACTCATCAATTATCATTGCATGGGTTTTGCGACATTTGCAAAGTTCATTGGCGAGAATTTCATTTTTACCTCCACATCACTGAAAAAGATGGTGGTTATTCTTTTGACCAAAACCTCCTTGATGTCTAGGAAAAAAAAACATGAGGAATGATACTTCTTTTCTCCAAACCAGTAGCTGAAATCTAACGTGGTGCCAGGCTTTCAGTCATTTAACATGTGCTGCATTGGTTCAGTTTTGCTCTATTTTTAAGACAGGTTTATTAGAGATGATGTCATTGCTTTCTCTCTAGGTCCTGCATAGTCTAATTTGGACCTGTTAGTTAATGTTAGTCACAGCTGATACAGAACAGAAAACTTAAGAGATATTGAATAAGTGAAAACGATTAGCTGGATAGAAAAAAAAAAAAAAGAGATCAGATTAGTGCCACACTGAGTGAAAAGAAAAATCTTGACCTATAATACAGTATATTAGAGAATCCACACAGGGAGGGCCATCATTCCCTTTGATCAGAGCTCAGTCCTAAGAAGTGCAGAATAATCCAGCCACAACGTGTGAGCTCATTTAAAACTCACAGCAGCTTCACATATACCAGTGATTATAGAGCACCTAACTTTTCAGTGGAAATCATGGAGCAATAAAGACAGATAAGGGTGTCAAGCTGATCTTGTCAGGAACTTTTCTGATTAAATTTGTATCCTAAAAAAATGCCCCAAAACAGTTAGTAAAACAAACATAGCTGTACAGCAAAATGTACAATTTTGATGAGACCTAAACTAGGATTTCACATAAATGCAAATGTGGCATGTGATGGATAAGGAATACTTTCTTATACTTTCTCATTTCATCAGTCTCACCAAATCTAATCTTGCAGTCCTCTAATGGAACTCCAGTGGAACTGAAGCTTTTAAAGAGGTCAGATCAGAGTGACTTCTCTGCTGTTGGATTGAGGAAAGCCATCACTAACCACCACAGCTCTTCCTAGGTCTGCCACTGCCTTCTAATATATCCTGCTTATACAGCTGGGACATGGGGCATTGGGGTGAACAAGTTATTCAGCAGAAGTTATCATTAATCTTTCAAGTAAAGATATTTCCTTCAAGGTTGTAAAATTTATTTCTGTATGGAGAGCCAGTACAAGGACTGTCTCCTATCATGACATGTAGGTTGTGTGATGATCCTCTGCAAACAGGGTCTTGGGGTAGGAGGGCAGAAGGTTGCCCATTGCCTTTTGTAGAAGACAATAATTAATTTCTATCTTCATGTTTGGATTGTTGTGTCTTAGAAGCTGTCAAATTGCTCAAAAAATTCTGTGAGTCAGATGGAAAAAACCTGCTACTTTGTTTATAACATGCATTCCCAAGTCAGCTGTTACACATAAATTATCTAACCAAGGATTCTCAAATGCCAGATACTTACCATTCTGTAGGGAAGTGTATTGAGATAGGCTAAAGGGCAAATAAATACTCTGACATAATGGTAAATCAAGAGTTATAAATATTTTAAAGGATCACAATAGAATAAATTATGTACTTGCTAAGAATGCTCATAGTGGTGTAATTACAAGGATATTATCATCAGCAGATCCTGATGGTATAAATGAATATGTCACAAATGCTGATTATTCCAATATATTTCAATGATAATCTCAGATGCTTAATATAATATGGAGGAATAAACATCTGTTGAGACTTTTATTGCTACAGGCAAACTGTGGCAATAATATCCTCATAGCTGTTTATTATGAGATATTATGGCTGAAATAGGGCCAGCTCTAACACCAGAGTGATTTTTACACATCAAGTCTTTGTGTTTGGTTAGGAGATAGTGCTTCTGTGCTGGGATATTCTTACAGCAACACAGATTGAGGTTGTGGTTCAAGCATTACAGTGACCAATAAACAGCCTGGAAGCACACTGAATTAAAAAAGTATTCCTATTACATTATTACATTACTGAGATAGTCTGAAATGGTAGCAGAATTCAGGGAAGCAGAGGAAACCTAATCAGAATAGTCATTTGAGGGAGTAACAGATGTACAAATTAAACGTTGGACAAAGAAATAAAAAAGGATGTCTGTCTTTAAGTGTTTTAATCGGCTTGGAGACAACAAATTAATCCAGTTAGTACCATTTATTATAGATATTGTGTTCAGGAAGGCCAGGATAGTCCTTATGACTGACAGGAGGATGGCTTGCAGAAATCAGAGTCCTGGTTAGGACTGAGAAGGGAATCAAATAAGAGAGAGGAAATGTCTGAAAAAAAAGAGAAAGAAAAACAACATCTGGGGAAGTTATGAAGCATATGTTGCAGAAAAAGACAAGCCTGACTGAAAGGGGAAAAAAAAATAAATGGAGGAGGGTAAGGCAATAAAAAACATATTGAGAGGGAAGAGAAGGTGAGTAGAATGTGCCAGGCTGAGAGGTGACTGAAGAGCTGAGAAGGATGAGGCCAGTGGGTGAGACAGGCAACTCCTGGAGCTGGCCTGAGGGGTAACAAAAGACTTGCAAAAGTTTGCAATGTGCAAACTTGAAAATATCTTTGGGTTACCTCCTTCCTGTGGAGAAAACAAGACAAATCCAGTCCACGAGCTTTATAAACTGGAGGGAAGGGCAGTGGATTAAGAAAAATGCACACATGCAAGCAAACAAACACAGTAAACACATACACATGTGTGCATACACACTCCCCCCTTCCTTCTGTCTCAAAAGATGCAAATTTTATGTCTGGGTGGAAGAAAAGAGAATCTGCAAAATGCTCTACAAAAGAACATTATAACAGAGATATATGAATAGCTCAAAGCCAAAAAATATGACATCTCACTTGGCTCTTTTTCTCTTTGACCCTTGGCAAGAGCTGATAGCTATAAATGAAAGTGCTTATAAATAGGAGTTTTTGTGAGGTGAGATGTCATAAGCAGAGATCAGAATATTTTTTATTGGAGCTGTTCCTAAATCAGAATTTCCAAATATCTGATACTCTGATCAGTTGCTAACTTACCAGTCCAATTAAAAGGAGCTAAGAAAAATTCATGCATTTCAACATGAACAGACTACAAAGAATCAGGAGGGAAAAAAATGTAATTCTCTGACTACTTGTTTAATAGGCTACATACAGTAGAAGCATAAAAAAAAAAAGAAATGGAGATATTTAGCTGGAATCCTTAAATACACTTGAATTTTTTAATTTCTAATAATTTATTGATGTATTATTTCCCCAGGCCATGATTTATTTTAGACTCTTTTTTCTGAACTATAAGTATTTTATATGAAAAACAGTCAGATTTTTTCACCACATCCTGGCAGGTGCTGAGCTGCACTTGTAGCATCCTCAAAGCATCATCACAAGGGCTGCTTGGGAACTGCTGCTGTTAGAAGTCTGGGTGATCCCAGAGGAATTACAGTGGACAACATGAATTGGGTCAAGGTGTGCATGATGTGGAGGGTGATGAGCTCCATGAAGCCTCTGAGCAGGATGCTGAGATAAATTCTACCCTGCCATCACTGTCACCCTGCTTTAGGGTGCTTGTCCACCTTGGTGAGGCTTGAGGACAAGGGAGACATCAGTTGCCATGATTTCACTATGGAATTCACTGACTGTGTATCTCTGAGATGGTCTTGGTAATATGAGGAAGGAAGCAGTAGAAGCACCTGTCAGCCACGGGTAGCTAAAAATTAACAGATGAGACAGAGGTGGAGGCCAGAGGAAAGGGTGTAGGTTTAAAGATATTTCAATAAACAAGCCTAAAATTTGAGTTGTTAAAACTCTTCCACAGAACATATTTCACCTCTTTTGACATGGATAAGCCAATAAAACATGTGGAACATCTTAATAAATATGCCATGACTGGAGATTTGGTTCCTAAAGAGAAGAAAATAGAATCACTCCTTGAGGAAAAGGAATTTTCTTGTCTTAAATTTTCATTGCGCTCTTACAGTTTTTACTTCTAATAAGTGCAGCAACCACAGGGGAAGTAAAAGCAACTATTCCTTGCTCCCAGCCCATCATAATCTCAGCTCTAGAAAATTCTTGGAGGTTAGATTTATAACAGGGGACAAAAGGCAAATTCAGCCTGTTAGGCCTCCTGCTGGAACTATGTCTCATGAGACTGCCTATTTTCTGCCCATGCTGAGCAAATTTGCATCATTTAAGACTAATTTTTAAGGGAAAGCTAATATGCAAGTACCTTAATTGGCGTTTTTTCTTTATAGAGAGATGGTATCACTTTTTCTCTTTTCCATTGCAGACACACAGGGGATGGCAGTGTCTGTGCATGAATTAACACATGTGGTGTCAGTTATCTTTCATATATTCAGTATAAATTACAGTACAGAGTAATGTTATGAGGCTATACAATCACTAACAATATATTTGAAAAACATACATGGATTATTTATATAATACTCCCTCATGCATCTTTAGAGGTAAAAAATTCAAGATTTGACTGAAACCATGAGATTCTAAGATACTGCTTACCTTATTTTTGAAGTTGTCAAGTTATATAAGAAATTTTTTTTTTTTTCAGAGGCATATTTGTATATTTTAACTTTACTAACCTGCCGTTGATACCAATCCCCTTGTTAGGGATCTGCTGCTGACCATCATCATAACAAGGCTTTGGGGACAGAGGAAACTTTGGTCTGATCCAGTAGAACCACTCTCACATGTGCTTTACAAGGCATGTGCTCTTGCATACTTTACAAGGCATGCAGCTGATGTCCTGAATTAACAAAACATCAAGCTCCAGCTTTTTTTTCTTTTACCTTTTTAGACTAATATGGTTTTCTTCACTGAGTTCCAGTTACAAGCCATCCCATGCCTGCCTTGTACTTTCCTATACATAGTCCATACATTGTGCTCCCTTCCACAAAGCCATCGGTTCATCTCCTCTGGTTTTGGACCATTTCAGTGTTCCATACATTTAGGTATGGATCAAGTGAAAAAAATAAAACAGTGGTAACAAGCACGAGACCAGTGCTACCACGTGACTGGGAAAATGCTGTCCCCTTGACATCCCTAAACCTTTCATTCTTTCCTTTCTTTTGGCTTCTGTTTACAGCAAATCAAAAAGATGACACTCACATGTATTAAATATGCACAGACTAATCTACAGAGTATACGTGTACTCCTTTGGAGTGCTAGGGTATATGTTAGCACACAGAATGTTTTTTACAGAAATACAGGTATTTCTGACCAGGAAAATCCACACCAGCATGTGATAAACTTATCTAAGGCATCTCCATCCTCTCCTATTATCTTGGATCTGTGATCCTCTAAGCTGTTCTTACTGTGTGAGGCTTCTGAATAAGAATGCATTGTTTTGTTTTCCCAGGGATAATCCTACTTGTCTGTTGTGTAAGTACAAAAGGAGAAATGTGATTTATATCGAAAGAGTGCTGAAAAATCCAGCTTCCAAATGCACTGCAATATACATTATAGAACTGAGATTAAAAAAGGAGGAAGAATAAACTCTGACCTGGGGAGAGATAGTAGGAAAGCTTTCCATTTCCTAGGTTCTCATTTACATATAAGCCACTTCTAGCTAGCTGCTGTAATTTAAATTCAGTTTCACTCTGATAAAGCCTTCAATTCTGTTTGAATAAAAGAGCTTTGAAAGTCTGGGGGAAATGGCAATTTGTGTATGCTGTAGCTGCCAATGAATGCCTTTCCTTTTTTTTCAGCATTTTATTATTATTCTCTGCTAAAATGTATACACATTGACTTTCTTTTGGAAAACATTTTATATGATTAATTTAAAAGTAATTCAGGATCATTTGGGGGTTTACTTCCAAAAGAGGCATGTCAGATGTAGACTCCATGTTAAAAAGCCAAGGACCCCTGTGAGACATCAGACTTACCAGCCATTACTGGTTTAGTCCTGGTTCACATGTTCAGCTCTGGGATTTTCCTCCTCTTGGTTTGTTAAATAAGGCACTAATGGTTTATTAATGGAGAAAATACTGAGGGGGCACAACAGGATTTGGGGGATCAGTGATGGACTACAAATGCAATGATATAGTAATGTGATACCAGCAGTGTCTCTGAGCTGTGTTACAGGAATATTGATGGCAGAACACCAGAAGTTATTCACCTTTACTCACCTCAGCTGACCAATAACCTCTGCCATAGCACTGGAGGCAAAACTCAGCTAAAAAGAATAGTAAAAAAAGAAGTCTGGAAAATATAACAGAGTAATAGAAGTTGAGGACAATAAGACATAGCATAGAAATCTTCCAATATATGAAATTTTATCTTAATACAAAAAAAAGCAGTGAAAAGTTACCCATTTCCTTGGGGATGGGAATACAGAATAAAAGCAAATTAAGTAATCTTAGGAAAAATTAGATCCCTGAAAATTAGAGAACATTTTGCAAGAATTAAGCTGGTTCCAGATCTGAACAGTTAACAAAAGCACTCTGAATTTCTCATCACTGGATTTTTTACTGAAAAAGTCAGGGACAAACTAGGAGTACTTATGATGCAGTACAAGAGGTGTATGAAATGCTGTCAGATCACTTCCTATCTCCTATTTATAAAATTCATTTAGCTGTGTCAGAAGCCTCTGAAAAGGATAAACTCAGAAGGTCCTTTAAGCTATCTTGAAATATATACAAATTCGTGCTAAACAAACAATTTCCTGTCATGCAAAGGGTCACCTATCTAATTGACGAAAGGAGGCCAGTACATGTGGGCTTTTTTTGATTTTAGGATAGCTTTTTATACTGTTGCAGAATCCTTCTGGATAAAATGTCCAGCATGCAGCTGCACAAGTGCATAATATATGGGGTTAGCAATTGGGTGATGGGTCAGGCTCAGAAAGTTATAGTACATGGGGATACATCAGGTTGGAAGTCACTCACCAGAGAGGTTCCCCAGGGCTCTGTTCTAGGGTCAGTGCTCTTTAATGTTTTCATAAATTGTCTGGATGCAGGAGTCAAATGTACATTAAGTTTGACAAGGACACTAAACTAGGAGGAACTGTGGACTCCCTTGAGGACTGAGAGGTCTTACAGAGAGATCTGGATAGCCTAGAGATCTGGGAAATCACCAACCATATGAAATATAGCAAGAGCAAGTGCTGGATTCTTCACCTGGGACGTGGTAATCCTGGTCATATGTACAAACCAGGGGATGAGAGTCTGGAGAACAGCCCTGCAGAAAGAAATCCAGGGGACTGGGTTGGTGGAAAGTTGAATATGAGTCAACAGTGTCTCCTGACAGTCAAAAGGGACAACAGTGTCTTGTAGCTATGCTGGCTGGTAGAGGGAGGTGATTGTCCCACTGAATACTGCACTGGTGCAGCCCCACATCAAGAGCTGTGTGTGGTTTTGGGCACCTCCAATACAAGAAAGACACAAAATTGTCAGTGAGCAGGGTGATCAAGATGGTGGAAAGTACTGAGAGCAAGATTTACAAGGAGTGGGTGAGGTCACTTGATCTGTTCAGCTTGGGGAAGAGAAAGCTGAGGGGTGACCTCAGCAGTCTTCTACTTTTTCCAGGAGGACAGTGAAGAGGAAGGTGCTGATATAATTTCTAGAGGCCGGTGACAGTGACAGGACATGAGAAAATGGAATGAAGCTGCATAAGGGGATGGTCAGAAGAAAATGTGTCTGGCTTTGCCAACCAGCAGCCACATCCATGCATCCCAGAAAATATAATTAAGCGTGAAGCCACCTTCATTGTAACTCTGAAGTACACTGTGAGACTGCTCTGGCACAGCTGAGTGTCTTGTTTACAGGGCATTAAACTTTGTTCTTGAATACTGTTTGACCTACCAAGCTAGAAATACTGACTGTCTGAGAGTGGGATTGAACTTTAAGGAGTTTACTGCACTGCCTCGTTCAACTGCACTAGACACAGAGAAAGGCAGTGAATAGCAAAGTTTATATTATCATATAATGCAGAAAGGTAACCTACAGGAAATTGTAAAATATAATAAAATGCAAGTGGTTACATCCACAACCTTTAAATGCAGCTTCACAAAACTCATGCCCAATCAATCCACACCATGGCTGTTGTGCATATGGCATGATATATCTAAAGGGACATTGCACTAATACTGGTTAGTTTGTGATCACCAACAACAAAACCAGTTTTGCATGTAAAATTTGTTTGGTTTTTGCTATCAGCCCTAATCCAGGCCCTAGCACACTTGGATTAAAAAATAAAGCAAGGCCTAATCCCACCCCTAGAAATTCTGCGATCTAAATGGACAACAGAAAAGAAGCATTGAGTAACTTCCCTAAATGAAGAAGAGTGTCAGCTGGTAGGTGGGTCCCAGGAGTGGCATGGCAGTGTCAGGCAGCTTGCAGCTGGCTGCATCCCAAGGCAGGGGTACATCCTGAGTGTGATGGAGGGGCTTGCAGGGACTGAACACAGTCAGAGAGTAAACCAGTGACACAGGGAAGAAATAACTCAGTGTTTCCTACTTGTCACTGCCTTGAGAACAAGGTTTTCTTTAATCCTACTTCCTGAAAAATACAAGACGAAACCTGAAATGCCCCTCACCATGACCCACAGACAGTCCTGGTCCAGCCCTTCCACCAAGTGGTAAGGATAAACCCTTTTGTTTGCTTTTTTGTCTCTACATCTCCCAAGCATGTGGTGGAAAATAGATCTCTTGACTGCCACCTAAGCCTGGCCTAGGCTATGGCTCACTAGAAATGTCTACAAATGCATCTTCAATTTAAAAATTGCTATTTTCTTGTCCTGAAGTACCCAGAAAATGAGACTTGTTACTATGCTAATTGTATATTGAGAAAACAATCATTTGCCAGGCTGGTGGTGCTGAGCAAATAAGGAAGACACATAAACCATGGACAATATTCTTTTCTACATGTGGTGAATTGCTTCAGTGTGAGAAAGGCAGGATAATACAAAACAAAGCAAAGGAAAAAAACCGAAATATCTATCCTGGAATAAATGCCAGCGTCAGGAGACACATGAGATTTATATCTCAGCACCTTGACTATCTGGGTCCTCTGAGGAGAGGCTCTGGCTGGGACTGGAGGAGCATCAGAGGTCAGGGGTAAAGTGCTGTGACCAGGCTGAGGGAAGGAAGGTGTTCAGCAATGTCCTGCTCATGCAAGGTCTCCCAGTGCTGTTCTATGTCTTGTAGTTTCCTGTTTCTGGAATGAAAAATGGGCTAATTCATGCCTTTGGTCTTGTTGTGGGGCCCTTAGTAAAACTGTTGCACATGATTAGGTGAGAGTAGATGAATTATAAGTCTGTTTTCCAACTTTCATGAAACCACAAGTTAGCAGATTGCATGGCTGAAGCCAAGGAACTTCCTTATCTAATCCTTTCAGAAACTCACACATTAAAGAAGTCATCATTTTTCAAATACCAGGAAGACAAAGAATAATAGTTTTTTCAATATCTAATTTAGTAATTTGTATACACACATGTGCATATGAGCAACCCCAACAAATTCAACTGTGGTGACAAAATGCAGCAATGAGTCTATTAATACACCTTAAAATAAATATTTGCCTAAGCACTGTATGGTTTAACATACTTGTGTAGAGATGAAAACGTGCATTTACTTGACTGCTAAACACTGTTGATTAGTAGAAAAATTGCAAAATACAAACCAGATCAGTCAATTCAAAGCAAGGGAATTATGAAGGGTTTTGTCAGGTCAGAGGGAAAAAACAGTCTGGAGTTGCTCTGCTTTTTGTGTGTTTTTGTGGAGTAAAACTAAATGCATAATATCTGGATTAATTTTGCAAAGACTTGGTCACTTGTAGTTTTTCTCTGATATTGCCATAAGGCCCTTTTAGTAACACTTTTATGAAATCAGAGCTTTGGCTAGAATCAAGAGGTGTGTACTCAAGTTTCTATTAAGTAAATAAATTCTGATGTTGTTGCAAGTGTGTCACAAGCCACCACTTAGATCTATAGGAATGGATGGTCCCTGCCTAATTTTCCCTTTTCAATACACTCTAAACTGGGAGAGAGTAACAGAGAAAAAAGAACATCCAGTGTAATACTAACAAACCTAGCAATTTTAACAAGCCATACCATATACCAAATTATAGCTTTTGTATGTTTTATAGTCCAAAGACTGTGTCTTCCCTGTTACAGAGAAGGTGCCATCTCCTGAAAAGAAAGCTGTGCTACATTTAAAAAAGACTTGAAGGGGCAGCTATGCCAATAAACCGTAATACGTACATAGTAATGCTCAATCCTTTACTTTCTAGATATCAAACCAGTTATATATCAAGGAAAATTAATTGTAATTTCTTCTTTTTATAAAGTTTTCTCTTTTTATTGGAAGGAATAGGTTAAAAACTCAGGTGTTTCTATGTGAACAAGCTTCTACCAATGACTGCACCTGTTCCCCAGAAGAGGAAGTAAAGAACAAGTGATGATTTATTTCTTCAAGAGTTTCATATTCACCTCTAACATTGAAGTTTTCCTTCTGGCATTTTTCTCAAGACCACAAAACTAGACCTTCTGTGACAATATCTGCTGATCCTTTTTCTGCCTCTTTTGCTTGACAAAACAGGGCATCCCTGCTGTCTGTATCACCACTGAAGTGTTCACTACTGCTTGTCTTTGGAGTAAAGATCCTGGTTATTCCAGCTCACTGGTTCCAGAGCTGCCTCCTTCAAAGGGGTTTGGTAGGATGTCATTGTGCATTGAGTTTAAAAGCACAAAAATTTTGACTGTAACTTTTTGTACTTAGTTGCTACATATGTTTCTCCACAAGCAATAATTAATAATTGAATGAGTAGTGTAGATTAGTGACTTCAATCAACTACATTTCTTCATCTGTTCTCTGTATGGATTATGTGAGAATTCTTACTAGAAGTGTGAAAAAAACGAAATTAATTACGTTAGATTCACAATCAAAACCAGTAGAAACAGAAACAGAAAGTGTAAGACACTGCATCATCAATGTACAGTGTGCAGTTTTTAGGAGCCCTAAAACACAGCCCTTTCCTCCAGAAACAGGAAACTCTGAACCAATCATTTACAGGAGGTTAGAATGATTTAAAGGACATTTCTAAGAACTTGTGTAATAATTAATGAAACTTTTCTTTCAGAATTCTCAATATTGCAATACACACAAAATTCTATTTTCAACTCAACAGAATCATAACAATTAATAATCCACTTAATTTTATTTCCATTGGAAATTTCTACAAAAACTTTATATTCTGCCAAAATAATAGCATAACATTATTATTCCAAGACAAACACCACTCTGCAACTGTGAATCTAATTGGTACCATATTGGGAACTAGCATGTAACAAAAATTTGTACTGGATTCAGGGATATAGAGGATAGTTGGCTGTGTTTTCTTTCATCCTTGCCATATATTCACTGCAAGGCTCCACAAATATACTTCTGCCTTCTTTGGGATCTCATCTTTATCAATAACCACACATCACTGCTGTCAATACGTGACAGGAAGATCCATCCCTTTCCATCCAGAAAAAAAGCCTTCATGCTGACAGATCTTAGTCAAAAGGCTCAGTTTATTACAGACATTTAGGGTTTCAAATCCTGATAATGAAATACAAGGAAAGCATTGATTAAATGCTTCAGATAGAATGTTCATTATTTTTTTAAAAAAATAAGGAAATTATGTACTAAGCCATAGCAGTCACAGAAAATGAAGTACTCAAAAATTATGAAGTACTAGTCTTAGAATTTTAAAATATGCTTAGATTTTTGCTTTGTGATTATGGTGTATGAAATCATGCTTAAAAATTGATTATAGTCTCTTGAGGCCACTGGTGTTGCACAGGGGATATTTTGGCAACTGTAACCCTGGCAGTTTCTTATTTTCAATTTGCAACCTGAATTTTCATGTTTTTCTTCCATAGTTACCTCATCTGTTTTGAGAAAACCAGTCCAAACACTGTTTGTAAATGAGCTGGGCCAGCCCCATTAATTTGTTCAGGTTGATGATTTGGAAAAATGTTCTCTTGGCTTATGTGGTGCAGGTAGTCCTTCTGGCTCACTGCGTTTCCCTTTGTCTTGCAGTTCTCTCAGAAAACCGCATTTTGCAACTTCAAGGTATTGAAATCCACAAAACAAACAATCAGTCAATCAAACAAACAAATGAACAAAAAACAAAAACAAAAAAAGGCAAACAAACAAGAAAAACAAATGCCAAAACAAATGCCAAAAAAGAAAGGGCTGTTTTGTCAAAAAAACCTCTTGCATCCAAGCAAAGCTCACTTGCTCTCTTGCAAAGCATCAGGTGGTTGTAGCCATCTCTGGGTATGAACAATTTCTGTTCCTCTTACTCTCCTTAGTCTACGTAATTGGCAGTAAAATCCACAGGAAAAGATTTTTATTCTTTCAGCTGACACCTTTTGATCCATTGCTGCCACCCATGCAAAAATACTCTTAGTAAAAGGCTGGAAGTGACACACAGCATAGAGCTGGGGATGCTCATTTCTGTATTCAGCAATTCTCCTTCAAAAAGAGCAATCGCCTCACTCCCTGAAGTCATTACAGAAGCAATTGTCATTTTTTTAATTTAAATTCTACACTACTTCCTTAGGTTTTTTTTGCACTTTTATATGATCCAGATTGATGGTCTCTTCCATAACTTTTGTTTTCTGCTGGCTGCTTATAAAATTCACTCACTTATCAGTCTTCTGTTGCTTGACATACTGGGAAGTCACGTATCAGTGGAATTCATCTCTCCCAAAGCAACTTCTGTAAGGTGTTTTCCACATGGGAGCTCTAATACCCAGTGAAGTCTGAGGCAAACATGGAAAATGTGAGTGAGAAAACCTACCTTTTTCTAATTCAACCTATGCTTTAACATCTACAGCTGGCAGGGGGGTTGGACTAGATGATCTCCAGAGGTCCCTTCCAACTCCTAACATTCTGTGATTCTGTAATTCTGCTGCTAACATTTGACCAGACTCCCCACTGCTGCTTAGATTGCATCATGTTTTCTCTCTGGAGTTTTCTACAGATCTCTCTCATTCACGCTTTCAGTGGATGTCTGGGAAAAAAAGTCTTCTCTCTTAGGGGGAATGCTGGTTGTTATTAATGCCTCCACTTTCTTCAGCCATGTTACTTGAAATATGATCTACTTGAAAGTGTCTAGGGTGAAAACTGCTTTGTTCTCTTGAGCTTCACAGCACTGCATATCCTTTTCAGAGTATCTGTAAAGCAGTTTCTTTGTGGCTGGCAGCATCATGATCCCATAAACTTCTAACAGTCTTATCTATTTCATAAATCTATGCAAGTTCATTTTTTTTCTGGTGCTTCTGCACTGTTTTGTTGAATCATTATAGAAAATTTTCTTCATTGATGTTTCTGAAGAGATCTGCAGTTAATTTTTTCATAGTCAACTGTCTTATGGATCTTTATAGCACCTGTTTTGAGTTCCCCAATGATCATTTCTAAACCAATAGCATCAAGCCCCTCCATCTCTTCAGCTATATCAAAGTTGCCCATCATTTGAGTGGGAGAACTTTTTTTGATATATAATACTTGACACACCTTTTCATTTGGTACAAGAAATCATTACAATATTTTCATGTCTGTCTTTTATTAGTCCTGAAGGGCTCCAGCAAAAATAATTTATAACCCTTTTTCTAACTGACATCACTTTTCTACATCTTTTCAGTGTCTGCCACTTTTGCTGCCCAGATTTAAGCACAGGCATAGGAATATGCTTCTTTGCCTTATTTAATATCCATTGCAGGTGTTCACTAAGATACACTACCATTTCTATTTTTTTTGTGCTTCTTCTCATGTCTTGTTAACCTCTTACCTGATATCTCTGAAGAGATTCAGCTTTACTGTTTTCCTTTTGGTGATGGCATCCCACATGGCTTCATCAGTCTGTTCTTGCTGTTTTAGTAAAATCCAATTATGCCCAATGCCAGACAGTTGAGCTTCTCCAAGCTTTTTAATAATATCTTCATTTTTATGTCAGCCTCCATTTTATTATAAAGTGCAGTTTTTACTGGCATGGGGTTGTAAATCTAGAGACTGTGATATTTCTGATTGTTTTCTTTGTAAACTGTGTCTTTGTTCAGTGGCACTGCTTCTCACTAGCAGTACCTGTGCTGCTTTTCTCTTTAATTACTCCTGAAAAGGGGAAACAATACATGGTCTCTCTGGGTATCCCTTATACCATCTGGTGATCCAAAAACTACTTTATAAATCTTTTTGTGGACATACACATCCCTTCCACAGGATGATCTTGCCAATGAAGATACACAGGACATTTTCCACCATCTTTCTGTGAAAAATTTGTAGACATGCTGCTGCTGAAATCTGCAAGTCTGTGTGCACATTCACTTCACAAAGACCAGGGAAAATGTTGCACTGACTTAATAAAATCCACTAGGATGTTGCATTTTTCTTCTTCATTTTATGCTTTTGTTAGTGACATATAACTGTGCAGCTGTGACCTTCATGCACAGTGTCTGAAATTTCATGCATGGAGCTCTACCCATAACTCAGTCTGAGTTTACTGTGGCTTTTCAGCATGATCTGCTTAGTTCTTCTCATCCTGCTTGATGGATTGTCATTTCTTGAACCTGATGGAGTCTGCTTCTCACAATCTGAACTCATTCAATTTTCCAGTTTTCCTATGATTTTTATGACTTTTTTTTTTTCCAACCTGTAGAATCAAATGTACCTTCCATAATTCCACACACAATACAAAACCCTTCAGCAGAGTATTTTTGAAAACATGGGCTGCTTTCACAGGCAAGTTTTGACTCTCATCTATGAAGTACACTGATTATACTCTATTTAGCTCTAAAAATCTGAAATTCAGAGTGACCAGATTTCTCCTCTGACCTTAGAGGTCAGACTTCTTAGAGATTTCATACTAGGTACTAGAAGGAGAGAGGTGACTTCATGCATACCTTTTGGGTTCATTGTCAGTTTTCTATTACCAGCTGAAAATTCATTACTGTAACTTCAACCACACAGAAGTAGTCTGCTTCTTAGACAAAAAATTAAACTTTCCAACAGAGAGAAAAGTGAGTTTCATAAACTTCCAGGGATTCTGCTACATTTTTTTAAGCTTTCTAGGGTGTTACATGAGTAACCAAGTGCTGTTTGATTATCCACAACCAACAATACAACTTCTGTTGTATTGTGTGGTTCTGAACCCAGCACTCTTAGAATATGTGCATCGGTAAGCAGTTATTTCATTTTAACTTTACCATTTCTTCTAGCTGGGGGCTCCTCTAAGAATGACTGGTTGCAATGAAAGGGACAATTAGATAATTAGAATTGTCTAAGATAATATATGTAAATATATTATTTAGTCAGCTAATAAAAAAAAAAAATCTTCCTGTGAATTTTGTACTAAAGTACAGGTGAATTCTTATCTTGCATATGGAAGTGGCTCTGATACTTCAGGCAGAAGGTAGAATTTGTAAGTAGAAAAAATATCATAAGAATGCTCAGCATTAATATCCTTGTGGCAGGTAAGGTAAATAGTAGTGTGACAAAAAATAAATGGAAAGTTGTGTACATTAGTGAAGATTAGCAAAAACTGAGGGAAAATTCTAGAATGACCTAGAAAGGCAGCACTTTTTATACAAATAAGTCTAAGTGCAGTGCAAGAACTTTTTAGATTTTTATATGTGGCTACATCTTGAATGCAGATCTTATATCCTCTCTTAACTTTATGCAGTTTCTTCTGGGTTTTAAACTGCTTTTAACTTTTTAAGAAAAATATCAGGTCATTATGGACAACAGAATTAAGACAGGTACTTACTGTGCAGTGGTGGTCAGAAAAGTTAATTAAATGTTAGGCTGCATTAAGAATGAAATGGAGAATAAATAGGAAATTATAGGGTATATTTTACATATGCCGATATTCTAAACTGACCTGGAATACTGAATTAATTTTGCATTGTATAGCCTCAAAAAAAGAAGAGAAAATAAAAAAATAACTGTCAAAAAAACACTAAAACCAACCAACCAAAAAAAAAGAAAAACCCAAAAGAAAACAACACAAGAAACAACAACCAACCAAACAAAAAACAAAATACCAACAAAAGAACCTGAAACAATAAAAAAAAAACATCAAAAAATCCCTCAGGGAATTAATTAGAATCATAAAATGGCTAGGGTTGGAAGGGACCTTGAAGATTGTCTAGTTTCAACCCCAATTAGCATTATTAACAAGTGTGGTAATTGCATCAGGAAGGAGCAAAAAGTCCAGGGCTGTCTCAAGTGGAAAGATGCTGAAGAGGTAGTGATGTGGTGGAGATACTATTAGAGGAGATACAGTGGAATCACACAGAGAAAACATGAGAGCAGGGAGGCTGAATTGGCCATGCCATTTGTATCTTCTAATAACAGGACAAATAAGCTGTATAATTGCTTTCTATGATTAAAAAGTAGCTTCATAATGTTAAAGAGAAAATCCTTTCCCTTTCTGTAGTGAAAAGTTAACTTGTGGAACTCAATGGTTCAAGAAATTGAGTAAATAGCTTAGTGTGATGCAAGGATGGATTTCAGTGTCAAGAGGGAATAAGAAAAGGCTGTGCAATCACACCGAGTAAAATAAAATAACAGAGATCATCAATCCTGATGGCTTCTAACCATAAACCATTGATGTACCAGCATTCCTTTTGTTCCTTATTACCACAGCTGTGCTTTGAGGGAACAGTTCACACCACTGAACACAACAGGCAGAACACTGAACAGTATCTTTTCAAACAATATCCCGAGCTGGGACCTTCAGTCTCTTCCTATGTGTCATCTCCTAAACTCCTAACAGGGAAGACTACTAACCCAAAACCACCTTGGACTCCCTGACTGTGCTTATGGTATAATGTATTCTTTGTCCATCTTCCCCATGTTCTTTGTGAGGCGTATTGCATTTGGGATTATCCAAGCACATTACTGCAGTGACTCTACTATTGATTTATTGGTTTCATTTAGGTGTTGTAGAGTAGGACTTTATCATAACACAGTTCCTGTGATTATCCTTTTTTCCTTCTCAGCAGAGAAAATTTCAGTGTGAAAGCATGGCATTGCTCTGGGTATTAAAATGCAAGAAAATCACCAGTGTGTAGCTCAGAAATTCTGTCTCCTGAAGGAATAAGGCAAAGCCACAGTCAGAGGAAAAGTCATAAAATAACGTGGGTTGGAAAAGACCTTTAAGGTCATCAAGTCCAACCATTAACTGAATACCACTAAACCATGTTCCTAAGCACCACATCTAAACATCTTTTAAATACCTCCAGGGATAGTAGCTCCACTACTGACCTTGACAGCCTGCTCCAGTGCTTGACAGCCCTTTCAGTAAGGAATTTTTTCCTAATATCCAATCTAAGCCTCCCCTGTTGTAAATTGAGGCCATTTCCTCTCATCCTATCACTTGCTACATGAAAGAAGAGACCAGCACCCACCCCACTACAACCTACTTTCCACTAGTTGTAGAGAGTGGTAAGGTCTCCTCTCAGCCTTGATTTCTCTGGGATAATAACCATAGTTCCCTCAGATGATCCTCATAAGTCGTGTGCTCTAGACACTTCACCAGCTTCATTGACTTTCTTTGGACACACTCCAGCACCCCAGTGTCTTTCCTGTAGTGAGGGGCCCAAAACTGAACACAGTATTCGAGGTGCAGCCTCACTAGTGCCAAGTACAAGGGGGTCACCACTTCCCTAGTCCTGCTGGCCACATCATTCCTGATACAAGCCAGGATGACATCAGCCTCTTTGGCCACGCTGCTGCCTCATGTTCAGACAGCTGTCAATCAACATCCCTAGGTCCTTTTCCTCTGGACAGCTTTTCAGTCGCTCTTCCCCAAGCCTGTAGCATTGCTTGGGGTTGGCAAGACCCAAGTGCAGGAGCCAGCACTTGGGCTTGTTGAATTTCATACAATTGGCCTTGGCCCATCAATCCAGCCTCTCCAGGTTCCTCTGTAGAACCTTTCTATTCTCAGGCAGATCAACACTCCCCCACAACTTGGTGTCATCTGCATACTTCCTGAGGGGGTAGTCACAGCTCATCTGAGTTTCAGTTCTGGCTTTTTCTTTCAGCAGCAGACTGCAAAGCAGAGCAGCACACTGCTCCTGAGAGGTTTCACCCTGCATGGTGGTGAATGCTCTCTGCCTGTAGCCCACTCAAGCTCTTGGCCACCCTCCTGCACCAAAGTGGACTCCTTAGCAGTCACCAAACTTGTGTTATTATGGGTTATAGTTAGCTGACTGCTCCATTTGGGAAACAAGTTTCTGGAGACTTCAGATTTTTTTGAGCTCCCAGGTAGTATAACAATTTTGTGCTTTATTCTGGACAAATATCCTGTTAGATAGTGTAGAACATCCCTGAGCTGAGGCAAAAGAGGGAGCAGATATCACCTTCTCATTCCCCTGTGTAGGTCTCTGGTGGAAGCTGGTCCTACCAGGGGCTGAAAGAGCCCCACCACCCCTACTCTTCCTCCCTGAATACAAAGACTGCAAAGGCCCCTGGTTTCCAGTAAAATTATACATTAAAAAAGGTTCTTGCACTGCCACTTTAACATCAGGGACAAAGCATTCATTTAGTGCCCACAGTCTGAATGAGTTTATGTAGGAGGAGATTCGTAACACTGAACTGAATGCAGAGTGTGTACATTCAGGGGCTATTGGTTGCCATGGAGTTCAACTGAAGTGGAAAGTGTTGGCAAAAAAAAAAAATCATAATGCTTGTATATAGAAGAATTTCCAGCAGAAATATATAATGGGGAATATATTTATATCTTTAAGAAAGCCATTGAGAGGCATTTTTTGCATGACAAAAGAACAAACCAAGACAGATTCTTTCAGCTACTGGTACATTTATTTCCCTTTCACTGGCAATGGCAGAGGCTTCCATCTCACTCCTACAGGAATTCAAAGCCAGACAGGTGTCTGTGGGTGACTGGCCACCATTCAATTATAAGCTAAGCAGTTAAATTGATAAATTTAGTAATAATTTCTAATATTAATATTCTTAAATACAACTCAGTTTCATCTTAGTCTGCTAACCATTACCCAAGGAAGAAAAACTCAGCACACTTAGGAATCCAGTCTGTTATCCTGAATGTAAAGTTGCTTGGGAATTTTATTTATAGACTCACACAGATGCTGTGGGGAAAAACTTGCTATCTTTTCATTACAAAACAGGAGAGGTGACTGTCTGAAGCTGACATACTAAAACAACCAGAGATAGCTACACCGGATGTGACAGAAGAGTACTTTGGAGCAATGACACTAACTTAAGGCAAACTGTGCATTACTCAGTAGGAGTTGTATCTCTATATATTTTGGTTCTACACAGAAATTTTATAAATCTGTAAGTTCATTTTGGCATGAAAAAGAAGGTGTTGGGACCCTACAAAATAAGATAAAATCTCATGTTGTTGTGTAAGAATTTGTCCAGTTTGCATGCCGATGAATTATTCATATTTTTGCAGCCAGCAAGTTTAAATAGCTTGGAATTGTTCTATGAAAAAAGTTCCCTGTGGCTGCTCAAAATATTTGTTGTGAACATTTGCTGTGAATGCTACCCATTTTCTCTATGGGTTTTACAGACAAGCCTTGCTAATTTGTGTGCATATAGACAGATCTAAGACAGATGAGACGAGTGCTTAAATCATCTGTGAGCTCCTCTGTTTGACTGTTCATCTTCCTTATGCAGTTTTTCTTTCTGGTTATTTTTCAGCCAAGAGCTGCCTGGCATTGTGCAGTGTTCAGGTGAGGCCTATCCTCACTGAAAGGTCATTTAATGTGAAGATCAGGTCTTGCAGTAGTTGGGGGGGCTGCTGTATCTCTCTGATGCCAGAGAGGCAGGGTGGCTACACATGATCATGAGTTTGAGTCAAGACATGAATCCTCAAGGACTGTATGTCAGTAATTTCCAGTGTTTTTTTACAGCAGAGTTAAGTTTTAAAACTCTCAAGTAAATACATTAAAGAAACTCAGGACTTTTTGAAGAACAAATTATCATAAACTGGGGCTTTCTTATCAATACTTCTGGAGCAGGAAGGAGAATTTAACCTGCTGAAATAAATTACTTCATATGATTTATGAACACTGGTTCAAAACCCAATGTTGACTGGATTCTGAGGGCTTCTCATGAACATACTGTGGCTGTGTGTGGGAACAATTCAAAATGCTTTTTCGTGGGTTCTCCTTCCCCTGTCAGCATAGATTTGCTGTGTTGTTCATGTCTCCCTTTCTAAGTTTTTACTTCAGCTTCAACTAGCTCAACTAATTTGGGACAATCTGAGAATTCTTCCCTGGCCCTTCTCTCCACTTGCTCTCCTGCACATTACTCCCAGTGGGAATCCTTTCAGGGCAGTGCCAGCTCTCCCACCATGAGAAGCTAAGAGCGCATTTCTACTCTCTCTTGGTGTTTTACTGTGTGGAGAAGGAACAAAGAAAGATGTGGTCTCTTACCTGATTTGTCTCTATGCCAACTTTGCAGTTTCTAAAATTTTAGTCACTTGTGGCTGTAGCTTTTTCTGAGTGCACTGTACCCTCTTCTCAGACTTGGTGAAACCAGTTTTATGTTGCTTAGCTTTACGTTAGTTTACGTTAAGTATGGTGGTGTAGCTTCACTTCTTTGTTACATATGAAAGGTGATAAATTCATTGGTTTGGTATCTCAGGACTTTTTTTAACAAGTAAAAAAAATCCCTTTTATCTGCATTTGCATTTAGCTAAGCCACCTTTTAAGTACTACAGGAGAGAAACTGACTTGTCTGCAGCTGCCAGGATAGCAACACTGGTCCAGACTTTGTTAGCTTGATGTCTTGTGGGACAGTCAGGGTTTTTAGTGACAGTTTGTTTTTGCTTACTACCAGACAATCTTTAATGGCTTCAGCTGCCAGCACTTCTGTACATTCACACTTTTAGCCATCTGAATAAGACAATTAATTTCACTAGCATGCCTAAAACAGATCCTGTGCTGAACTGAGAGGGTTGTTATGTCAAAAGCCTTTACTGATGCTATATTCTCCAAAACACTTCACTTTCATAGAATCATAGAATCACAGAATCGGCTGGGTTGGAAGGGACCTCTGAGATCATCAAGTCCAACCCTTTCTTGCAGCATGTCTTTTTGACCCCTTATTTTCCAACAGTACCTCAGCTTTAGTATCCACATATCTCTTCAAACATGCAAATAGATCGTTTAATTTCCTTGAAATGTCTTTATCCCCTTTAATTGTTCCCATTGCACCCTGGTACTCCACTGAGCCTTTTGATTCTCTCACAGCCTGCTTACGCCTCTTATAATTAAGTAATTTCTTCTTATTTATTGTCAAGTTATGCCTTTGGCTAATCTCCCCACCAAATCCCTCAGCTAAACCATCATCATTTTTGTTTTACGTTATTGTTCCTTATCACTGGCTTCTGTTGGGCTAACTTCCCACTTTCCAAAGGATACTTGAAGAGCTTCTTTTGTGGTACCTTTCTATTCAGCCAAGACAAACAGACCCTCTCCCCTCCCTCCTCCTTTTTGTCTTCCTGGGGCTTGTGCAAATCTTTTGCAACTCATTAGTAGCTCTCTTCAGTAGGATCCATGCTGAATCCTTATAGCATCTTGTGCATTTCCCTTTGTGTAATAGTAATTTATTTCCCTTCTTTGTGTGTGTGAAAGGGTTAAACTTATGGGAAGAAGGGTTGGAGGAGGGAAGGGAACATTAAGCAGAGGAACAAAAGAGATGGGCTAATAGAAGGGGGTTCTGTGTTCATGAATAGAAAATTAGCTGGATGCAAATCATTCACACAGCTGACTGATTTCTCTCCAAGCCTCAAGATTAGGGAGTAGAGGACTTCAGCCTCAAGTGGCACTCTGATTTCTACCCGTTCTCTGCAATCACACACCAGTGTGTCTGCAAGCAGCCCTCCTGGAGGACTTGTGCTCTGCTTGCATAGCTCCTTGTACTCACCTGAAAAAGGTCTTTGTGTTCACTTTGAGTTATTTCTTACACCATGTCCTAAAACTGCAAATACATAGAGGTGGAGAGGGAGCTGGGAAAGGGACAAGCAGATTACTTGCACAATGAGAAAAATTGCCATATGTCCCAGGTAAATAGTTTCTACTTTGAGCACAGGGAAATACTGGGGAGTATTAGCTTGATAGCCTGGCAATTTATGTAGGCACCCTAACAAAGATTCAAATTCCTTAGCATAGGGTCAGAGAGGGAGACTTTGCACTCAGTCAAATGAAATACTCCATTGGGATTTAGAATTTAAATGGATTACAGAAGGTGCCTTGTATGTCCCATTTCCATGCAGCCCTACTGAAATCATTGCACAGCCTTTTAAAGCATCAGAGGTATCAGATTCATAAATGTGAGTTTGAATGTTTCATTAAGGAATAAAAAGATGTCTTCCCACAAAAGGAGAATGAAACATTTTCTCAACACAATGTGCCCAGTGTGGCCCTATTTTTCACACTCCCACTGATAACAAGTATTTCACTCATTTTATGTTTTACAAATGTGGGGTTAAATCAAACTCTCAATAAGTCCACCTCCCCCAATCTAACCAGAAAGCCCTTCCATGAATGATGATATTATTCTCTGTTGATGCCAATAAGAGAGTGAAGAAGGCTGCATCTATTTTCTGAGCCATTGCACAATTCTGGGGCCTTTCACAGTGCAGTTCTTGTGGAAAACTGATCCCCCTGAATAGGAATATTGGGGTAGAGTAGTGTAGGATATATTAACTAGATATGGTCCAGGGGTGCAATTTCGTCTTTCATCACCAAACGTCTAGTAATTTGATGCTGTTGTTTGAAAATCATATCAGCATTTTTTAAAAAATTTAGACTAAAAATAAACGTCAGTTGCCAAGCCAATTGGTATGCTTGCACCTTATGTTGCTAAGGAATGTTCTCCTATTTGTTTAGCACAGCATAATTTGAAAAGGTCAGGGTTGGCCTGTTACTGCAAGGGAGGGAAGAGTGGCCTTGTATCCAGCAGCAGCAAAGTTAAATAACTTTAAGTTCTGTGCATTGCAAGTTACCTCAGCAACTGTACTTCAGAGATTGTAACTCAGCAAGAGAGACACAGTTCAGAAACTTTTTGATGGGACATGTCTTTAGAGAAGGAATGTAAATTAAAAAAAGAAAAAAATAAAAAAATTAAACACTTCAGTGTTTACTTCTAATAGAAATTTATCATGTGATGATGCCATTCAGGGCTAGAGGTCTTGAGAGCAGGGAAGCTTGTTTTGACTAAAAGTAGTTCCTTTTTTTCTTAGGTAGAATTTGAAATAATGCTCTTGTAGGCTTAGATTGCTTGCTTTAAATTAAAGAAAACATCAGAAAAGGATTAAGTTAAAATCTCTGTGGGAGAACATGGTGGGAACATTCCCTATAATAGACCTCAGGCCCCCTCAGAATTTGAGAATTATGCAGAGGTGGAGCAGAGGAAATAGCAGTATGTTACAACTTCATTTTACAGAAGGTTAAGGTCTGCTTTCTGAAGATTTCTTTGCTTCTTGCTCTCTAAAATAATCTATTGTTTGTAAATCATCTTAACAGGAAGGATAGATGACAGGTGAGCCCAATTCAGCTTTATTATGTGTAAATATTAAATAGGTAATTAAAGTGTCCAAATCTCTTCTGTAAAATACATGAGATCTAAGTAGAGATTGGCCCAGGCTCCTCAGTACAGACTTTTCCATTTAAGAAAACATTTCAGCATTATCTTCTCTGTCCTTTGCTATCTCCTTCAGGGCCTCCAAGGTTTGTAATTTTTCTACTAGATCTCAGGAAAGCCTTGCAGACAGCCTACCTGTAACTGCTAATTAGTAAAGAGTTCCCATTTTGAGTGGATGCAGTTGTTTTCCATGTTGTATGGGGTCTGAGGAAATAGGGCAACAGTCAAATTTTATTGTGGAAAGTCTTGGATATTTCCCTCCACTCAAGCAGGAAGTCAGGGAGCCTAGAGTAACCATACCACCAAAATTAATACTGCATCAATTCATTTACTTTTCTGATATTACTCTTTATAACATGAAGAAAAGAAGAGGACAAAAACCCAAACAAACAACAAAAAAAAGGTAAAATATATCCAAAGGATCAGGGATTTAAACAAGTAGCTGAATATGTTTCATTTCACCACAGAGAAACTTTTTCCCAAAGTAACTTAGCTTAAATCTATTGTAAGGAATGCCAGAAGAATTAGAAAGATTTCAGGATTTATTTTATTCACCAGTGAGAAGGACTTAGCACATCAAGCAGAGGAATGTGATTTTTGGAGCATGAGAACTTAGCAACACTTCCGAAACCACTGTCTTTTCAGAAAAATTCTATCAGAATAAATCCCTGCTCCTTGCTCATACCCCATCCACAGCAAAGCTGACTATCTTGAGATTTGAAGATAACTGCAACCATTGATTTTTATTTTTTCCTCTGCTTTGGCTTTAGGAACTCCTTCATAGATATCCTTCGTGCTATTCTACTGTCATTGGAAGTGCTCATTGAAGATCAGGAGCTTCAGATAAATGGCTTCATTCTAATTATAGATTGGAGCAATTTCTCCTTCAAGCAAGCCTCCAAGCTTACACCATCTATCCTCAAACTGGCCATAGAAGGGTTACAGGTAGGTGTATGGATGTACATGTACTTGTGATTTTCATTGAAGCAGATGGTGATTTTTGCCTCATCAGGCACTGGGTGAGGTGAAAGCTGGTGGGAGAAAATAATCCACAATTCTGTAGTGTCACACCCACTTGCAGCATAGATTGATTTAACATTTAATTTCGACTTCATTTTGCTTTTATTTCAAATCAGTGTAACCAATGTGTGTGTTACAGCAGCATTAAGAAGGACAGAGAGAGATTTGAGGTTTAATCCATCAGAGCGTTCAGTGGGATTAAAATCCAGCAGCATCTGCCTCCTGGAGTGTGCAGTCCACATGCAATCACATCTGTAGACAGAGAGAGGGTGGCAGGAGAAGAGATCAGCTCCCTTAGCAGATGGAAGAGTGCTGTCACATTCATGTGGATGCATTTGAGTCGGAGGGAAAAGAGGAAGAGGCAGGACAAGCTCCCTGTCATGGCCTCATTCTGACGGCCTGAATTTGTCACACAGGATCCTGTTACATTATGGTTCAGGCTGTTCTGGGGCTGCACATCCACTTGGTTCTTGCAAACACATAGGAGCAGCCTAAAACCATGTGGTATTACATGGTGGAAAGTGAGAAAACAGCTGAGGTCTGATGGGGCAACCTGAGGATGAGGATAAACTGTGGTGCTCAGGGGAGATTTTTGCTCTGCCCACTAGAGTTTGAATTGATCTCAGCTGTTAGACCTGGGCTGGATTTTTAGGTTTAAAATAGTTTGACACAACCTTATTCAATAGAATTCAAGGACTATTTAGGCTGGAAAGACCCCTGGGGATCTTCTTGTCCTACCCTCTGCTCAAAGCAGAGCTTACTTCAGTCTTAGACTGAATTGCTTAAGGACCACATATTTCATGTAACTAGTTATTTAAAGGCAGAGATTTTATATATATAATTTTTTTTTTTTTTCCACTTCCAGTTGTCTAGTTAGAGGCCAGTCCAGCCTTCATCTCATCTGATTTCTGCCCATGGTACTATCAGGTTGTCTGCCTACTGTGTGGAATGATGAGGGTTGTCCACCATATGGTATCTACAGTTTTGAGCAGTAGAAAAAAAAGTTATTCCTTTTGAAGCCAGTTTCTGCTACTATGCTTGCTCACAGGCTCTTCTTCAGCATCCCCATTACCTGGTCGGAGCCCCCAGTTTATTTTCAGTTGTTGAAAACAATGTTTCTGGAAGTACCAAAGTCTGGAAGTCCCAAAGCTGGTCTTATGATGGTGCCACTAGCCTGGCATCCTGTGCTGGGCAATTTTAGAAGGCTGCCTTTCCTCTTAGTGGGTGGGCATTTCAGTTCTCATTTAGAGTCACATTACTGTTGTCTGCTCCATAATAAGGAGAAATATAACCATCTCTCTAAAATGTACAAATTGGATTAATATGTTCTAGACTTTTCTGACCATTTGTGGGCTTGACAAGTTGTGGGAGTTGTGAATGCTTCACTCCAATTGAAGTAATTCATGCTTATAAAGCATGTATTTAGCAAGCAATGTTGGTGGGAGTTTTTTAGATCTGGCTTTTTTTTGGCTCTAACAGTTACTATCGAAGTACCTTCATTAAGACTATGTTCTATTATTATTTTAAAAGAACTGCTGCTATCCTAATGTAAAATTTATATAATGTAGTTGAAATGCAGGCAGGACCTACATACATAAAAAAGAGAGTCACACTATGAGTTGGAATTGTGCAGGGAGGTCATTGAAAGCAAAAAAGTCAGGTTCTGCTCTCACGAGACTATGATGTCTGAAAAAAAATTGACATTGTTTTAGTTCCTTGTTGTTTCTCACAGTTAAGGTACTGCACACATACAGATCCTCAGACAGGCAGACTGCATGGCCACCCCACTTCTCCCTTCTGAGAGATTTTGGGTCATATTAAGTCCTGTGCATATCGAGTGAAGTGAATAGAGAAAAATAATTCTCTAACACAGTTTCTGGTGGGATCAAACCCATATGTTCATATGCTGGTGTCTGAGACAGGAAATTCTCTGTCTGCAACAGTAATTTTAACGCCATTCCTGAACCATTTTTCCATAGCATTGTTTATCTCAGGCCACTGCTCTCTGAAATGTAGAGCTCTACAAAATAAACACTAGTTTATTTAATCATTTAAATTTATGCTTATAATTTTTTTCTTCGTTTCATTTCAATTAACAGTTAATTTTTGTTGCTTCTTTATTCAGTTTATTCTTTTCTTCATATTGCTGATGCAGTGTGTTATCAGTAAGAGAAGAAAACAAATATTACACAGGTGCATATGTTAGTTCATCCTGTTGCAAGACCAGCACTAGTCAGATGGGACAGAATTGGCTGCAGAGATAATATGTTGCTAAAATATAGGATGCTCAGTTCCAAATAGTGTAAAATGTGTTAATGGTCAGGTATGACATATGAATTATATCACTATGTCTGAAAGTGCATTTTGCTCAATACTACACTTTGTTCTGTTTGGATTTCTGTGTGTATTCCATCACACAACATAGCTCACTAAACTGAACAGAACAGAACATCTACTCAGCTTCTCAGTTATGTTATTTAATGGCTTTAAAGCAGTGTAACATCTGCATTTTAAACAACAGTTGTTCAGACAACGTAAAAAGTATTTGTACAATATGACAATTTTCATTGTGCCACATCAGTACAGGGACAAATGTATTCTTAGCACTTAAACCATCTCTGATTAATGAGCTCTTCTCTTTTATCACAGAGCAATTGCTACTCTATACTTTGACCTCATACTATACTTATTCCTGGACCTTACTGATCTTTTGAGTTTTAACATATTATATCAAAGATTCTCGTGCAGATGGAAAGGAGAGGAAAGAGATGTATATAAAATGAATTTATTTTGCCAGTAACTTGATGAGTTTTGAATTCTGATCCTTATTTTTTTAATGTGAACAGCTCTTCCCTTTCACAGTGTATTTCTCCCCCCTGTTGTCTTCATCTCTGAAATTGTACTTCTGTGTGTGTCACCCTGATCTTATAATTATCCTTGGTTGGTACACAAAATTTAATTGTGGCTTAAGTTAACCAAAGACTGATATTCTTGCATTTCACATAAGAGTTTAGAAGCATCAGAGTCTAATTGCAAAGGCAAGAAACCTGTGTTGCAATCACAAAACAGGTAACACATGCAAAACCTGGTTACCTCAATCCTTTATAGTATGCAGTGTGTTTGCTACTGACCACTGTGTTTGAAGACCTCTAACAAGCATGGGAATTTTAATTGATGTGTGTGTGTTACCGTGAACATAGCCTAGGTGTCCAGTGAAGCCCAGGTTTGTTTTGATTTGTTTTATTTTGTATTAATGAAGATTTGGTTTGGCTCAGATAACGTAGTGGGTTTGCCTCCAGAAAGGATTTTTTATTTTAGACTGCTCATACCAATCAGTCTAGAGAACCACTGCTTGCTTCTGCCTTATCCACTACCAGATCTATGTACTGCAGTTTGTGTACATCCACACCTGTATCAATATAGAAATATATAGAAATATATATCAATATATAGAAATTCACCCAGGTAGTCCTGAGTGTAAGTGCAGCAACTTCTCCAACAGCACACAAAAATATTCCAAAAACTTTCACACCAGCACGAGGTCTGATATCGCCTACCACTTCTTTGGTGAAAACAAAGCCAGAAGGCCACTGCCTACCAAGACCCAGCTGAGTGGATTATGTCACAAATCAGTGAGATGGATTTAAAACTGACCTGAAGATCAGTTGTGCACTTCAGCATCACTAGTACCACCTTACAAAAAGGATAATTTGCCCCAAGGTTGTATCAAGTTGCTGGAACAAGCCAGGTGAATGGTAATATCATAGAATCATGGTATGGTTTGGGTATATATCCTGGCCATATTCTTGTTTTCTTGCATAATGTAGACATTACATTACATTGCACTGTAACATGCAATTGTACACATGTGTGCGAGAACGGTGACCCTTAAAAAAAAACCCCTATGCCTACTTTGTGACAATGATGAATCACTGCAGGAGTGATCTTTAGGGTTCAACAGGGCTTTATTCAAATTTCACAACTGTCACGGTTTAACAAAACCAGGACAACAAGCATTGCAGCAATTAGCAGTAACAACAGGGAACAGACAAGATCAGCAAACAGGGATTTGCCTCCAGATTTTCCTTGGTAATAGACTGACAGAAGTTATGACAGTTATGACAAAAAATGTCCTTTAGGATATCCATTTAATTTCTTCATCTTTTTAAAGTTACATTCAGTTCATAATCATCCAGTGAAAATTGGAAACTAGTATCTTTGGGAAGAGAAAGAAATTAAAGGAGATCAATAATGCTTAAGAACACCTTATTCACATACTGATATTGATAAAATTCATTTGTGAAGGGAAAAAAAAGGAAAGCTTCAAATAACAGAAACTTGAACAAGTTCCCCTTAATAAATAGCCTAAGCTATGTTTGCCTAGAATAGCTTTAGTGTTGAGATCAAACCAGATGATCAAGTTAATAGGTTTGTTTGGACAGTACAGGAGATTATCCCACTTCAAAATCTGGAATGAGATACCATATTAGGAAAAACTCATTTTGCTTAGAATTATATGCAGCTTTTTTGATCTTTAATATAAGCAATAGATTGAAATGAGTTAATTTTTTTTTTTTTTAGATTCTGTCCTACTGTAATTATGTCGGATTGTGAAATTTAATGTCAGTTAAATTATAGCAGCAGATTACTTGTCTCTTGACATTACTTTAACAATCAAATATTTTTCATGTTGCAATTCAGAAGGAAGAGCTAAAATGCAAAATATGCTCAAAATGCAGACTAGGATATGGAGCTTGAAGGAAAAATGTGTTGTTCAACCTAATGACAAATGCATAATTTTTTGTTTGCTTTTCCAGATCTCAGTGAAAAAAAATAGCTTTTAGAGCTGATAAAATTTTTCAAGCAAATTATATTTTTCCTGGAACAATGCCATGTTTCCAGAACAGAAGTATTAGAATGTAATATATTCTCAAAATTCTCTGGAAAAAATCTAGAAATAATTCTTTTCCAAAATTATCATCTGGAAAATCAAAATACTTAGTATATCATTTCATTATGAATGATGTGGAGCACTTCATTTCTTTCTTAACTGCTATAACTTCTTTTTTAAAGTTGAAAACAAGCTGAAATAATGGAATGGTAGTTCAGGTCATCACGACTAGGGATAATGGGTCTTTTTTATGGTCAAATTGGGGTTTGAACAGAGCCCAGGCAGTTCTGAAACATCTGGAGACTTTGCCAAACCCTCTGCCCTGCAAGTTTGGTCTTTCTTTCACCAGCCCAGACTCTGGAGTAGGGAACTGTCTCTTCTCTCTTTGCCTAAAGACATTTATATTCAGAAACCCATGGTAGTTGTGATCTCCTTCACTTGGTACTTCCAGTTGAGTTCTTCATCAGTCATCTGAAGGATGCAGGCTATAAGATGTCTTATGACGTAAGAGTGAGATACAACTGGTCTTCCCTTAGTGTTTCTGAACATAATAGTGCTGCTACTTGAAAATGTGAAGTAAGTGACAATATACATCATAATAAACTGAAGAACACTCTAACATTCTGAAGAACATTCTACCTCAGCCTTGCTCTAGAAGTCTGTAGTGTAGGAAGAAGTCTGTCTATGGTAGTAATATCCTATGACACTGTTAGGTCTCATCATGTATTTATAGAAGGTTGAATTAATAGAAAGACAGGGGTCATTGCCTACTGAAGGCAGAACAGATCAGTAGTAGCAGCTAGGCTGGTAAAACCATTTACAGTCCCATGTATACACTGGATTGGGCAAGGACAAGTAAAAACTGAGCATCAAGTGTAAAATGGGCCTCCGTGTGCACTCTACAGCTGTTTATCTCTGGAAGACTGGATGAAGTCTCAGAAGTAATTTGTTTGTGTGTTTGGCTGCTTCTCCTCAGTCTTTCAGGTTGAAAATCTGAAAGACAAAAACCATATGAGGGGAGGTGCTGGGGGGGATATAAGGGGTTGGGGCTCTTGTGCATCAGCAGAGTAATGCTGATTTATGGTAGCTGAGAGTCCATTTCTCATGCCCTTCCCCTGTTAAAAATAAACCTATGTGAAGACAGACTGCCATTTTTTTTCCCTTGGTTTATGTCCAGAATTTAAAGACTAGTATAAAATTAAGGAAATGTTTAGATTTTGGATTTTGTGATGAAGTCATATTGTTATCTTTCCCAGGATGTGAGGAAACTGAAGAAAAAGAGTTATTTAGGATGGAGAACCACATCCTTAGTAGCTGCCTACCAGAGGACGGGCAGTTTCCCAGAATAAAAAAGCAGGATGTTCTTCTGTGTTGATGTGTCCAAAAGTCATATAGTTTCTCAAATTAGAGTCTCTGTTAGAAGCCCTAAAAGACTTGTTAAAAGCTTAAGCTTATGTTCATAGAGGCAAGTTTAAATGTGTAAACACTGGTATACCTACAGAAGAACATATATCTGGAGTATTAGGAAAACAGAGTGCACATCACAGTAAGAATGATTTAGCTGTTTCTGAAAAGAGGCTGACATTCAGCATCTGAAAAAACAGCTGAAGATGAAAATTTAGTAGATGCTGTAAGATTAAGTGGTCTGTCTCAAACATCTCTAGCAAAACAACTCTTGATTTCAAGTCCACAACCAGTATGAAATGTAAGTTTTGTATTTACACAGATACTTAGATGAAACTATTTCCAACCTATGGACATTAAAATAATACCATTTCTTTCCATTGAATGCTGTCTCAAAAGTTCAAAAACCTGTCTCTAGTTATTTCTTTATCTATATTAGAATGTACTTCATTATAGAGACCTTTGTTGAACTGCTGAAGACAAGATCACTGCTAATGATGAGCACTTAGTATCTATTGAAAGAGGGTCAGTTTGAATCATTCTGGAAATGCTCATGCTATCTGTCTGCAACAGCTGCTGTGATATGTAGAGTCAGTACTTTCTGAGCTGTCAGTAAGGATGCCTTTGAAATTTTAGGTGGCAAGAAAAAGGATTGACCTATGTATAAAATAAAGGTAGATAAATAGACTTTGGTCTCTTCAAGAGAAAGCTTATGCTCGTTGTGTGCCAGTCATTTCTGGGGAGCTGACTGGAACAAGGAAAAAGAAAAGCATAGTAGACTCACATTTTTCATGTGAAAACTGGAATTAACTGCTCAGTAGAATTTATCAACCCAGTCATGTTTGCCAGTTGAAGTCTTTGGCACTTTTGGCTGTGAGTAAAGGATAAACTGCAATGTAGAGAGACTGAGAGGCTGGATATGCTAAGTGGAAGCTCTCTTTTTAATGCCAGTTATTGTGTTTTAGTAAAGGTCTCATTGAGTTGCTGATAAGAATTACACAAGAAGCAAATACTCTTTCAGCCTTGACGAGGAAATGGAAAAGTTTATTGCAATAAGTCTGCTTTGAATAGAAAGCAGCTCTTTCTTATTAGAAGCTAGTAAAAAGTCAGCTAGAGTTAGCACCATCCATGCTCGAATCTTCCCACCAACATAAGCATAAGTAGCTCATGTTGTACCTTGAACTTTTCTTCGTCTCATAAAAGAGTATTAATGTGTCTCGACATTATTACACATCATCCCTGTCCTCAGGAACTTCATAGAACTCCAGGAGTGATGCATCTGTAATAATTGTTTAACTTCTCTTACAATCCCAAAACCCTTTTATTTTTTTAGCATGGAAACTGAATGAAAACTTCCTGAAGAGAGTGTTTACTACACCTGTCTTCTTGCTATGAGAAATAAAAGGGGATTGTATACACAAGACTAGACCAGAAAGATAGAGGAGTGACATTTTAGTGAGGGCTCAGTGACAACAGAAGCACAGAGGGTATTATTTTGTCTGAGATGTAAAGTGGTGATGGAGACACATGTGGGCAGGGAGATGGAGGAAGTCAGAGCAAGAGGAGGAGTAGCAATATGTACACTGTGATATGTGGCATGGATTATCTTCTGAGCACAGGAATATAAGGAATTAGCTCTCTTTAGGAGTAGCTGCGTGCTGAAGACTCACTAATGATCGCAGGACTGAAATCCATGTCCCCTGGGAAAACAGCTGTGGCAGTGCAAGATCATATGTCCCCTTCCACCTTCATCTCACAGTCCTCTTTTTAGCTCATGCCTTCAAGGATGTGCTGCTTCAGTGGAACTGGCCTTGGCTCCCTGACTGCTGCCATTCCAGAGCCAGCAGCTCATGTGGATGCAGGAGAGGGCTCACACCAGGACTCCGTGTTCCCACTGTGCCCTCCACTGCCTTAGGCAAGGTAGTAATTTCTGGTGCAAGATTTTAACAAAGAGCTGAACACAGCAACATTTTAATGTTCTGCAGAAAGGTAATAATTTTGAGAAAAGTTTGCCTGCTTGTTGTTTGACTCCTGTTGTGTGCAGAAAAAACAGAACCCTTCTACTACACGATTGTCTTTAAAGCCTCCTCTATCATTATCATCTTCTTCTAAACAAAGCACCTTGTAAATTCCTTAATATTTTGTGTGGTACAACATATTTGTATAGTCAGCATGTGTATGGTCAGTATGGTCAAAGGGAGGCTGTTATTCCACCCTTATTACACTATGTCAGGAAGTGATTTTCCACTCCATAAGAATTTTCCAGGCTTGCAGAAAATGTCCCTGAATGTCTGAGCACTTGTCTAGTGATCTTCAAGCAGTTTTTTTTGTTCTCAAACATTTTTATGTCTCTTCTTTGCTGTGTAGAGCTTAACACTTGAAACAAATATTCCCAAAAAGCAACCTGAAACATCCCAAACACTACAATCTTGCAATGAAAGACAAAACCATCAAGTGAAAAATTCATCCTCTTTCTTTGTCCCTGTCTCTCCACCCATTGCCCCCCACTAATCATGCATTTTGTCAAATGAGCATTTTCTACAGAAAAAAAAAATAAAAATCAGTGGAAATACCTCCACAGTTGTACTGCTTCTGTAAGTCAAACCTTCCCATGATTCTTCCAGAATGTGTTTTACATCCCTCCTTGATAGACACATTAGACCACTTGGATGTGAGCTCTGCTTTTCACTCTGAGCATACTCCACTGTTTCAAACTGTTTGCAGTAGAATCAGTTTAAAACATGGTCAAGGCTTACTTGAAATAAAAATTTCATATCAGAGGAAGCTTTCTGATCAACTCCAGTCTAGATGCAATGAAAATGCAGCTAAGTAAAAGCTGACACAAATACAATTACGATGCAAATATTCTTCAAACAGCAGACACATCTAGAATGCCATAAAATTGACAGTTTTTCAGAATAAAAAGGCAGGAACATGAATATATATGTGATTAGCAAAATACTTGATGCTTGTTTAAGAATCACAGAGGAGAACAGCAGAACTTCTAGTAAACTGAAAATAGAATTGAGGCTTGCCTAAGTTTATAGGGTAACATAAATCTTCTATTTCCCAAGATCATCTTTGAATTAGTGGAACTGGGCCCAGTAGCACATGTGCTCAAGGTATAGGAGAGATAATTTCTGCCTGGCTGGTGGGAATGCTCATGTAAATGGACATTTGCAGTCATTATAAAGTGTGACATTTCATGAAGAATGACACTGGCAATCCTGACTTTATTTGGCTTCATTAATAAATACAGTGAACCTGAATTTAAAAGTTTCTCAGGAAAAAACAACTCCTTAGTAGAACACAGACAACATTAACCTCCTTGGGATGGTCCTTTCCTTTATCATATCTTTTGATATCAGTTGTCAGACTTATTGCTAAGTGTGAGGAAAGCTGTGAGGGGAAAGTTTTAAGGAGATAAGGGTTCCTGAATCTGTTCTGTAACTGTGTCCTGGTTTGGGCCAGGATAAAGGTGATTTTCTGGTTTGTACTTTTGCTTTCAGCTAAGTCTCTTGTAAGTAGTTGCACTTAGGATAAACTGAAATTAATGAATCGGTACAGATAAAGCTTCTGATTTATTCAGTCAACATGAGTGGGCTCTCTGCTAACATGTGAGAAAGTATCTACTACTCACTCTGAAAAATAAATCATTTTACTGTACAAAAAAATTAATCCACCATATTTTCAGACGAATTACAAACACAATTTATCAAACCAAGAACATTTGCCCACAAAACCAGCCAGGCAAACCTGTTTCTGCTGCTGGACACTGTCTTTGCTTAAGCTGACTCAACTATCACTGCAGCATGGAGAATGCAGTCACTTGACATCATGTGCAGAAAAGCCACTTGGACAACTGGACCACTGGACCAACAAAGGACTAAGGAAGGAGAAAACAGCCAGGCTGCAGTCCTGGACAGATACTGCAATGCAGTACGAGCAACTAAGCTTTTCTATGAAAAATCAACATTTTCAGGAATGTTTTTTCCAAAGAAATAAATAATCTGGCCAGAAGAGTTGCCTCCTGTTGAAACTGAAGGGAAGTCTGTTTCTCTGCAAGATTCTAAGCTTAACCTTGTAGTGCATGACCCCACATATTCACATCAGTCCTTGCCATTTATAAGTGAGTTCAAAGGGTCTTCTAGTCATCCAATAAAAATTTCTCCTCATAGCAGAACTTGTAAATATCCCAGATCAGTTCAGCCACAGCCATCAGATCAGATGGCCATTATGTCTTTTTCCTATTCCTTCCTTCCTGCTCATTCTCTACCTTTGCTATTACTTTCTCCTTGAAATACTGAAAGAGAAATAAAGCTGTGGGGCAAACCAGGTGCTCAAGGTGTGCATTTTGTGAGGCTGAGCCACATGGCTAACATTGTTAGGTATTGAAACACACCAAATATAATTAACTATTCAAGAAATTTCCCCCCTCCAATTTGTTATACATGCCTGAGTGAATGTTAATAGGGTCACATAGCTCTTTGAACTGCTGCTGACAGAACAATAAAGAGTTCCTGTGGTTTTCAAGAAACAGCACAGTATAATTTTGCTTGCTTTGCAAGGGCATTTCTTAATGATATCATTATACCCTCTAAACTCCTGGTCCACTCTCTAACTCACAACACTTCAAATGACAACTTACCTTCTCTTCTCCCTGGGAGAATTGAATCTCAATTATAATTTATAATGTATTACTTACTCAGTGAATATTCTTTTCCTGTGCCTCTGAGAGGTGCCAGCTATGGTATTTTAATGAAGCACCCCTGTTTTATAGCCTCTCTCTTCAAAAACTGGAACAACAGCTTTTAAAGGGCTAGACCTCTTATCCAGTTTGCTGAGCTAGGAAGGCAAATAAATTCCATTTGAACTGTCTTAAAAGACAATGAAAATAAGTCAGATTTGTCTCCCTTTCAGAGACAAGAATGCATAAATAACCTTACCAGCAAATTCCTGACATCTGTGATAAAATCCATTCAAATGTTTGAAGTATTTTACTTTGACTGCTAGCACCATTTTGAGGTTGTTTGGTTTGGGAAGATATTCTAGGCAAATTAGACCAGGAATGTTTGTTAAACTAACAAACATCAGTGAATGTTGCTCTTAGCTTGTGTAAATTTACTTAGTAACTAACTCTAAGGATAGCCCAACTTTGTGTGTATATGTAGATAAAAGAAAAAAAAAATAAAAAAGGGACTCTTTGTAATAGTGCATTCCTTTTCTTTGAAACTAATGCAGGAAGTACATCTGCAGGATTCTAGGTTTAAACAACAACAAGAAAATAATCAGGAAATAATCTTGCATGCTTCTAGGAGATTTTGCAAATTAGTCCTCTTTGATGACTTAAATTGGAAATTTTACATAGTACAAATTCTGTAATAGAACCGGAACAGGTATTTCAGAAATTAACTTTTAACAACAGGGTACTCGGTTGGGCATGCACACTATTAAAAATAAATACATGATATAAATGTATTTCTATGGAGTTAATTAGCTGCCAGGCTGCAGTTTTCCCTCAGCAGTAAGATCTGGGGTACTAGGTCTCCTCGAACTTCCCTGGACCCATCAGTGTCAGTCTTTAGCACTACTAACATGACTGTACTAACCACGGGCAAAAATCTATGTCTCCCCTGTTTTATATATCTGTGAGGTTGTGCCCAAGCCCAGAGAGCAACTTCATGCCACCAAAGGAGCATAGGACTAATACTTTGCCACTGTCACTGGTGTCACCTATTACTGGTACAAGGACACGGAGGTAGGAAATGAAGCTACTTTGAATAAGGTTTGGAACAAATGAAAGGAGACAGGTCTTGCTGCAGCAGACATGAAAATCCTTGTCTGAAAGGATATGTGGATGCCACATGATGTCAAGACACACTGGACAGGTTAATGTGAGAGAAATCCAACAGGAGTGCCTAAGGAGTCAGGAATCATGTCCAGCTCTAAAAGATGAGAATAATTGAAGGCTGAGAGTGTGTTGGGTGAAGCCATGCTTACCTGTGTCTCCTCTCCCCTCTGCAGCTGTGTAGAGAAGGTTCTCTAGAGAGAGAACACAGGGCCAGGTAAGTTTTTGGCCTGGCTTGTTTGACTGCCTTCTGCTCCAGAAGTTGGGAATTTTTCATCTGCTCTCAGGGTTTCCTTCAAGTACTGCCTAGTTAATCATGGTAACAGTTATAAAAAATTTCTTTTGGAGAATGCAAAGACACCAAACAGAACTGCTCCTAAATTTCCCCTGAGATGCAACCAGTGCCAGGAGAGTGGACTGGGGCTGTGGCCCAGGGGCAGCTGTTGGCACTGTGGGACTCAGCTCTTCTCTTGGTGGTGCAACTCAGTGGTGCATTACTGGCTTATACTGAAATACATAAAAACAGATTAGTATTGAGCCTTATGAATATTGGTCAAGCCCGTCACATAGAAACTATGGTTTGCTCAGTCAGTCACTGTTAATGATGTTACTGGCAAGGTAGTGTATACCCTTTTCCTTCAAACATCATGTTATTTCCAATTTCTAGCACAATGGAGGTTCCTGTGTTTACTGAGTAAGTAAAGACCTGATTCTGTTCAATATGCTTAAAATGTGCAAAAAACCCCAACCACCATTTCTCTCAGATCTCCCTCAAAAGAGGGAAAAAACACATCCTGGAATAAAATAAAAATGTCTGAGCCAATGCTGTGTAAGCTACCAGGAAATCATTGGGTATATACTGCCCATCCCCTCTGAGCTACATGTTTCATTTTGAAAAAAAATTTGTACTTGGAGGCATCAGTAATTACTTCCATTTATTTTCCGCTTCAGTGATATGTAAAGCTGCAGTTTTGATATGGTTTGCCAAATGCCTCTGTTGATTTACATAGAAGGTTCACAGGAGGCAGAAATGTTTGCCTGAAGGATAAAAATAAACATATTCATGCAAACAAGATGCTAGTAAAGCTGTAGTAAATTCTGAAATTTAGTGAAAAGCTGGTTGTACGTAAGCTGTGCTTATTTAAGCATGACCACAGCAGAGCTTGATGGATCAAAGCATAGAGCATTCAGTCATTCCTACTGGTCCATTCCCTGTCCATGAATGACACTTTTGCCATTCTGATGGCCTCTTCTGTAGGTGGATGGTCCCACCAAGGTGGGTAGGGGCAGGAGGTGCTGAGCTGAAGGTCTAACTCTCCTTTTGTAGTGCTGGTGATAGGAAAGGGAATGAGGGAGGGAGTCCAGAGCCTTTTCCTCCTCCTCATTGATCAAACCCCCTGTCACCCTGTCCTGGGGCCAGATGAAGTGGTCACCATGATGAGATGAAAGCTGGACTGTGACATTATTATTCCAGTGTCCCACAAAACACCCAAAGCACGGGAAGAACAAAAATCACCTGGATTCCCCAGCTGTGCTCTGGCAGAAAATCACACAGTCTTTCCCAGTGCTATTCAGCTGCTTTGCAGGAGTCCTGCACAAACCACAAAACTCAAAAGGGAGAGAGTTTCATCCAAAAATCCTGCTGCTGTCATTGTGTTGCACCTGGCTCTCAATGAGGAGCTCATGGAAACGTCACAGCAGCTCTTGTTCTCTAGGTGGGCAAGAGACTATCAATAAGGGCAGATGCTCCAAAGTACCATTGCAACCTCCCTCTGAAAGCATAAAAAAACCCCACAGTCTTCTTTTATTTCCTTAATGTCATGTGTTTTTCTTTTCAAATAGAGATGGAAGCACAAGCAAAAAAAAATAGGACTCTTCTTTTGCATTTATAGTTTAGGTTTTGAATCTCTGAGATGCATTTAGTTAATGTCTTCAAGCTTTTATCTGATACCATGAAGACTGGAACCATTTTCTTCCCATTTTTATGAAAGCCAAGCTTTAATGCAGTATCACAGTAATAGCAGCTCAGGCTTTAAGTGAATCTTTGAAAAATCACAGGATTGATTGCCAGCACTGCTTCTGTGTCTCCACAGAACAGGAGGTGTACATGTGCCCTCACTCCCTGCAAAGGGGCCTGCCTGCTGATGCTGGTCTTACAGGAAAGACAGCTGCTTTAGATGTTGTTGTAATGGGATGGAGGATGAGAAATGGATGGAGAAGTACAGCATCTGTCAGCCCAACACCACACAGCATCTGTAGCACTAAGCTCCAACACTTGCCTTCTCAGCAAGGTCACATCTAAGTGTTTTCCATGGAAATGCTGTTTATTTGCAGCTAAAATGGTTCTGTACTAAAGACCCCCTCCCTCCTCCTTTGGATGAGGTAAAAAAGAATTCTTTGTGGTGTACAAGATGTACAGGTCCTTCTTGCTTACTATTGCAAAGTGACAAAGGGTTAATATTCAAGAAATCATATTCTTCCTCTTCAAACCAGAGTAAAAAGACTTACCTTGAGGATGGAGTGCTGAGTTGCCATTTGCTCCCACTAGCACTGCAGAATCAAGATAGAAGAAGGACATCAAACTTGATTTTACTGCCACTTGCACACCCCCTGAACTCCCATGAAGTGGGGATGGGTGAGAAGGGAAAGAGCCCTGTGTTATTGCTGATTCCAGGCTTTAGCTGGGAAAAAACCCCCTCACCTTGTCCCTTGCAAAATGGCCTCAGTTTGATTTGGAGACCATAAATTCAGAAAATAGGTGATTAGGTGATATCACTCTAGTAGTGATATTAGAGAGCCCTTAATCTAGATGGTGAAAGACCAGTTCAGACCAGAAAATGGGTCTCTAGTTCTGTCAACCACTACGTCATCTTATCTAGAAATGCAGATCTTCCACCATTTGAACTATGCTAGTGAATGCTTGAGGGCTTTCTTGAAGATGTGTTATTCCTAGCTGCATTTTCTGGGAAGTTTGCAGCAGTCACTTGGGGAAAATTTAATGGCTTTTGCTAAACAGTAGTCTAGATCAGATTTCTGTCTTTCTTTATTCTGTCCTTTAAAGCTCTGCATGGTTTAAAAACAAGAACTCCACTCAGACCAGTTCCACTCAGTAGCTTTTCAAACTCACAATGTACTTTTACTGCTGTAAGTTCCCTTGTACTTGGGTTTTTGTTCACCTTATTAACACAGGCTGCAGTATGAGGCTAGGAAGTAACTTAGTGTCCAATTTATAAGGAAAAACATGTTTCTGTACTGGAACAAGAAGATTTTGAATAGGAAAAGATCTAAATGAGGCACCTAACGGGATTGTTATCCAGGTTGTCCTTGTGCCTCTTCACCCAGCTATTTTATCACAAAAAAACTACCCCAGACTAATAAAGAATATTGATCCACAGTTGTATCTCAACAACACCTTGTAGCAATTAGTGCACTAGAAGTGGAGAAAAATGCAGTGTCTTTTTCAAAGGTGAAAACAGGGCTAATAAAGTTATTAGTGAAGTATCTTCCTGCATTTTGATTGCAATGAGAAATCTCAATGGGCAAAAAAATGGATTATTGCAAATGAAGCAAGTAATACCCCACCCTTCCTGGGAAAGGAAGAACTGATAAGCACCATGGAGGTAACACCCCTGGTGCAAGTGGAAAGGATAAAAAAATTGTTCAAATTTGGTGGAAGGAAACTGTGCTTCATCAAGGGTTGGTAATGGGTTTGATTTGTACTCAGCCTTGTATTCAACTCATGGTGATTTTTAAGACTCCTGCAAAACAAGAGACATTTTTGCTGACAGAGTAGCTTGTCAGCAGGCAGCTGGGCTTCAGGGCACTCACATCAATGGTACTGCAATTATTTACAAAGAAGATCAAGTAACCTCTAATTCTTTGGACTGTCGTCCCCTTTCACCTCCCCCACCTTCCTTTCAAATACAGGGCTCAAGAGAGGGATAAAGGTAAAAATGCTCTCTTTGGGGCTAATCTCCTAGCCAAACAGAAGCTGGAAGGGGGGAAGGAAAGAATTTACATGTGCATTTTCTCTGGTTTTATTTTCCAAATCCTATAAAAAGGGAAGTTCCAGATCTAATAACAGAGTAAAAGTAAGGAAACAGAGGGTCTGAGTGCATCTGTCTGTTTTTCTTGAAAGAGATTTTTTTTTTTTTTTTTTATTCTTCTAAAGTACATTTCTGAGAACAACAGCCTATGTTTAGGTTTCAAAAATTCCCTTGAAAGGCAGGAACTGGATCTTTCTCTCTGAGGTGGTTACAATGAGGGATGAGGTGTTATGGTGGAGGGAGTTGGTCTGGGCCAGCCATGGCATCTCCTTGCAGTCAGTGCCTATGTTGGTACCACCTATGGTTCAAGCAAAGCTGAAGGGTCCCAAGGTATAAAGCTGAGCATCCATTGCTGCCAGAAGAGCAGAATTAGGGGGCAGTGACCATGGAGCAGTGAGAGGTAGCAGCAGAGCACCTGGGATGGGAAAGCAGGGAAGCTGGAGAGTTTGTGTAGAAGAAGGTTTGGGGAAGGAAGTTTGAAGAGCTGCAGAGATTTGGAGTTTGGGAGTGCTCTGGAGAGTGATTTTTTTGGAGAAAAGAGGGTGGGTAGACTGGTATATGTCGCAAAGTTTTGGGAAGCTCTAATCTGAGATGGATTTGTGGAATTAGAAACAACAGTTAATGGCATTTTTAGGCTGATAAGAGCTGTGGGCTGCTGTGTAGCTGAAGAAGGGACAATAGGTCTCCAAGACTGTTAGACCAAAAAGGGTGGAGAAAGGTTAAGAGATTGTGTGGGGATAGGTATAAAGCATCACTCAGGAATTCTTGTGGTGACCCTGGCTTAGAATGGAAAGTACATAGAGAGGTCTCCTATACCACCCTGTATCCTTCAGCAAAGGATCTTGCCTTTTTCCATGCCATGAGAACCACCAGGGCTTGTTATGCAGCCTGCTAGAAGCCTGTGACTGCAAGCAAGCATTTAATCAGATTTCATAACATTACAAGTATACGATTCATAACACGACAAAGCCTATATCTACACCCCACTGATAGGCCTAAATATGGAAAACAGAATTTTTTAAAACAGAGGAGGTTAGCCTCCCTTTTTTACTCTCCTCATTATCATGTGAAGCCAAAAGGATCCTACCTCTATATCCGAAGGAAAGCAACAACAGTACTTTAAGCAGGTAGAATCCATACTGAAAAGTAAGGTCTTTTCTTCTCACTCCCCAGAGCTTCTTCTGGCAAGAGCACTTAGTACAGGCTGGCCTTAGTCACTCCTGGGAGTGTCTTTCTAATACCAAAAGCTTGCAGAGCTTTATTTTTACTGCATCACCAATATTTTTTTTTTTAGTACATTTTTTTTTTGTACCCATACATGACAGTTCTTTTTAAAAAAAATGTCAGGGCTATGATGAGTGTTAATGAATTGGAGTTGAAAGCAGTGTCAGCTCCAAAGCAAGTTTTGAGGATAACTGTTTGGGTGCTTCTCTGCTGCACTACTCCACTCCCCATCATCCAACCTCTTCCAGTTAAAAAGCCCAGGTTGTAAGCCACCTAACATAATGTAGACACTAAGAAACTGTTATTTCTTTGTATTTTCCCTTCTCCTTACTGAGTGTGAAAGGATTTGTCCTCTGAAATCTGAAACCCAACAATAATTGGAAATAAGTGCTTCTTTATTCCTAAATTAGATTTCCTCCCCTCCTGGGCTGAAGTCTTCTCCAGGTGGTGGTGACAGGTTAAAACTTTAATCTGACATATGTTTATTGTAGCTGCAGCTATAAAAAGCAGAAGGGTGTACTGGTTCATAGTTTAATCAATATTCTGAGCTCTTTATCTACCTTTGGATTTTATAAATTGAAATGTCAATACAATGAGCAGGTACATTTCTTAAAACTCATTGTTAGACTTGAAGCCATAAGTGTCTATTTTAATCCAGACATGAAGAATATTCTTTGTGTTACGAACTAGTACTGTATTTCGTTCCTCATATCCCCTCATGCAAAACTTTAAAGGCTCTCTCCCTCTGTCCTTTCCTTCCTCCTAGCACTGCTCACTGCAGGGGTCTTTCACAGAGCTAGAAAATGACTTTTCAGCCTGCACACATGCTCCAGGCTGCAGAAAAGATGGTGACCACACAGAATTGTTAAGCTTTTGACATGCCTCGCAAGACCAGAGACCAATTGCCTTTTCCATCTTGTGGATTAATAGTGTTAGGGGCAAAGAAGCAAGGCCTCTTTTCAGTCATGGTCCTGCTGCAGGAATCCTACCCTCAAATCAAGTATTGATCCCCTGTGCTTTTCTAACTCTTCCCAGATGACTCATGACATGACACTATAGTTCAGTAATTGAGCTACAAACACCAGTCTGGTAAGATAATTTTATAAATATAGGCATTCTTTACGGAGAGGGTGATCAGGCACTGGAACGGGCTGCCCAGGGAAGTAGTGGATTCTCCATCCCTGGAGATATTTAAAAAGAGACTGGATGTGGCACTCAGTGCCATGGTCTGGTAACCTCAGTGGTAGTGGATCAAGGGTTGGATTTGATGATCTCTGAGGTCCCTTCCAACCCAACCAATTCTGATTCTATGATATCTGTAAGGTGATGTTGGTTCAATGGAGGTCTCTTCCAACACTGAAGTCCTCCTACAGCTCCAGTGAGCTTTTCACAGACCTCTGTGTTACTGGAACTGCAGCATGACTGCCAGGAGGTGTGGACCAGCTGCCTCGATACCTGCTCACCATGACCACAAGGCCCTGTGGGATCTGCTATTTGGAAGTGGCCCATCTTAACCAAAACGAGTATATTTTTGTCATAGTAATATTTTCATGGATTTTATAGGGAGAAATTACACAATGAGAATTTCCAGCGCAGGCAAAGTTTTATCCTTGACCCCACAGAGATTCTGTTTGTCATCAGCCATATAAAGGTTGGTTTTATTGTTTTTTGTGTTTTTTTCCCAGCTGAATAAGGTTCTAATTGTGGAACACAACCTGTGATTATTTCTATGTCTGTCTGTCTGTATGTTTTATTTAATAGAAATCTTACTTCAATAAGTACAAGATTTTGCCTTCTGAAGACCTAAAGTGGAAGTTTTACAATAGACTTTGCAATAAACTTTCACAGATCTTTCTCTGATACATATTGTGCATAGCTACGATTATTCTCATTGAATCAGGGCTTTACAATTTTACATTTATTGAAACTATGTATAACATGTACCCAACTTTATGCCATTTTCCACCTGTTCTCATTTTAAAAGTTACATATACTTCATTGCACTTGATATTTTAAGCAGTCCTTTCTTCCTTTGAATATAGATAAGATGCCTTGTAGGGATGGAGGAAGGATACTTTTATTCATGAGCTGTAGTTTGCAATTGATGTAGAAATAAGAAATAGAATCTTGCTAATTTTTAGTTCAGAACATTAAGGGTCATTTTCTCTGGGGCCATTTTCTTTTCCATCCACTAGTTTCAAGATTTTGTATCCATATGAATTTTGCCACCAGCAAGATCTGACAATGTATGTACAATGAATGTACGACTTGCAAAAATTCTCAGAACTGACAACAAGGGCAAATCTTTTGCTGACTTCGGGACTAAGAATTTCAGTCTAGGGAGTTGTTTTGAAGTTTTTTGCAGTTCTCAGAGTTCATAACCACAGGCGACTGGACACAAAAATGGGAATCCAGAAACTGCTACCTTGTTTTTTAACTGCAGATGCTCATTTTTATAATTCCATTGGATAATGCATGTCATACAGGGAAGAGGAGTATTTAGCATCATGGGAGTTTATGACGTTCCTGCATTTTCCCCTATTGGCCAATACCTGGCTTTCTTTCCAGCTGCGGATGACAGTTACTTGCAAATTATTTCTGAAATAACATTTTTGCTACTTTAGCTACATTTACAGCTCTTCAGAAAACTTCCCAAACAAAAGCAATTCCATGGTGAAACATTTTAATTAAGTAAGAATGCATAGTCCTAGTTACAGAAATGTCCTTTCTCCTGCAATGATGTGATGCTTCTCAGCTCCTTATCTGTTGATGTCTTGCCAGGGCAGGGTAAAACAAGAGGGGGTAGATGAGAGACCAAAGTGAAGAGGGAGTTGTATTCCCAAAAACAGTGGTTTCAGATCTCATGGGATTTTCCTCTTTCCCCTGTCCCACTCTGCATCATCCTATGGGAATGTGTACATGTGGGAAATAACCCAATGGGACCAGTGTCTTATTGTATGGGTGTCTTCCATGGAAGGCAGATAATTTGTTGCTTATGTTAAACAGTGCAAATTTTTGACAGTTCTCTGCACCTAGGACAGGGTGTGTAGTCCAGGCAGGAATGACAGCATGTTGCTGAAAGCAGAGGTGCTATCAGTTTTAGGATGGACAACAGAAGGACTCCTTCAGGGACACCCTTAGGGAAGGGGTTAAGGGACTTCTTAAGAGACACCTATCAAGTGCATTGCCTCTCTGAGGAACTCAGACATTTTTCCTCCTTGCCAGTACACTTGCTGGAATATCTACTTCTCCTCAGAGATCTGAAGGATATGATTTAAAAAAATAACTCTTGAGAACACAGATGTTCTGCTTTCAGCACCCCACTGCTGGTATTTCTACCAAATGCTCTCCCATTTCCTGGGCAGATCTCAAGAGAGCCAAGTTCTGCTCATGTAGCCAAGTTTGTGTTCAGTTGTCCTCTTCAGCTGGACAAAAGGCTTCATTTGTGTCTGAGGCTCATTAACCTGGGTTAATAAACTCTCATTATCCAAAGTTTCCTCAATTGACTGCTGAATTGATGATGATCCTTCTGATACATGGCTACATCAGACTGAGGGGTTTAGCATCATGTAATTAAAATCCTCATTACTCTAGCATGAAGGTGACTGAACTGACACAGAGCAAACCATGCCTACTAATTCAGAAAATAATGATGCAAAGTGAAAGCGTTCAGTACTTCTCTCATCCAGAGGCCTTCCCATGACTGCAACAGACACAGCTAGAAGAACTTCAGGTACTAAAAGAACTAGGAGGTACAAACAGATCATTCAAAATTGGAATGAGTCAAAGGAGGTGCATGCTACAATGCTACAGCTTATCCATACTGCAAGAGAAGGGACAGAAGATGTATAAGATAATGAACTTAAGAACTAGTGGGGACCTAAATAGGAAGGAAATAATACTGCTTCAGATATGCACATCCACACTGCATTGAGTAGATTTACTATTTTAGTTCATGTGTAGCTGAGGGATGCATTCCATAGAGAGGTGTAAGGACGACTTCAATAGCCCTAGACTTGCCCTGCTGACACATTTCCTTCCTTTTTTACAAGTCAGATTATATTTCTAAATATCAAATATATGGTTCTGCCCTAACGGGCATGTGTCATCTTTTTCCTAATGAGGTTTAAGGAGAAAATCCTTTGTGGAGCTGCCTTTGACAATGCTGAGTTATAAAATACTCAGGATCAAATAATTCATTTAACCAGTATGTCTGCTAGAGTTCTCTCAGGGTCTTTAGATCTTTTTGTCTTAAGTGAAAAATAAACTGGAAAAATATTATTAATGTATTAAGTCTTTCAGGAACCATACATTTTTCTTCCAATAATTTGGAAGCCACTTGACAGTGGGTTCTGCAGTAGACCTCACAGTTAAGAGCTTATTGTTTTAAGATAAATGCAATATTTGAGTGCTTCATTGAGTGAGTCTATTCCAGCCTTATGGTCCTTTTAGATTTTATTGTAGTCTCTCTTTGCTTGGATGTATGGTATAAAGGAAGTTTTTTTGTTTGGGTTTTTGGTCTTTTTTCTTTTGCTAGGAAGTTCCTGTTCTACATCTTAGCCAAGTGAATACAGTTTCCAGTAGTGATTTACAAATGCGCTCGAAGGACTTTAGCCTTGTCATGTGAAGAGGTGGCAAACAATTTGGAAAGATGGTTTATTTCAACCCTCAGCAAAATCACTGCCACTTGTCCTTGTCTCTGCCCTCTTAATCACACACAGGCTGCATTTTCACTTGTCTCCAGATTGGTTTTCAAACTAGAGAAGCATTTTCTATTCAATTTCTATTCACACTCACTTTGAACGGGACAGGTCTTGTTTAATGCTTTATTTTACAACACTGAAAACAAAAGGAGGAATAGGATTGCTCTCCAAGTCCAGGAGTGTTCACTTAGGCATGTCTGCTTAGCACTAGGAATTCACAGCCCACAGCTCCTTGGTGTTAAAATGGACAGAACAGCACTTATGTTTTCACTTGTGTTCAAGTCATCTGCCTGAAGTGAGCTAAGTGTTTCTGGTTTCTGGCCAGACTGTGAATATTTATTAGCTATGCAGGTGTGAATAATAGCTGTAGTTTTGATACCACTGCTAAAATTAGAGATCTTATCACAGAATACCAGACTAAATGGACCACGGGTCCCAATCTAAGTACCTGTGTCCTACTGTGGAGAAGATGATCTGGAAATGGAATAATAATTTTGTGCAGTGCATAGCACTTTTTTCATGTAAAATATATGTTCATTAGTTTAATTATTAACACATTAATATAGATTGTGTCTAATTAAATTTCATACTCAAGGTGACAATAAGATGTTTGCAACATTTTACTGTGCATGCACAAATCTCTCCTGGTACACTGCTTTTTCCCCATTACTTTATTGGGCAACTCAGCAGCAAATGCTTCACTGGCCAAAAAGACATGTGAATCATCAGACTACCTTGTCCAGACTGTTTTGATCAGAATTTGCCTTAAAGAAGTGTGAGAAATGCTCAATATAATAGACTAAACTAACATCTAGCACTGATATGTGAAATAGTGAAGACTTCTCCCCTGCACTGCAAAATAAGGAACATTATTTGGTGTTCATTAGTTCATAGGCCGAACATTTTCATGACATTGGATAAGTTGCTTATTCAATGTGACCATGAACCACACTGAATGCCTCATTACCCACATAACAACTAGAGACAAACAAATTGATTTTCTAAATCGTTGTCTCAGTATGAAAGTTGTAAAAGCAATTGTTGTGGGTCAAAAAACCCCAGAAAACATCCGGTTCATTCTTTGATTTACAAAAGCACTTTGTGTCATTTTGGAATGTTCCTTTCTCTCTTTTTATAACACATTGAAGTTAAATATAAAAAGAAGAAATTAGAACTCAAGATAAAAATTAGAAATACTTCTGTTTGTGCATTTGCTTGATTTTTTTCCTCATTCATTTTGGCAAGATGCTTCATCATATAAATGCATGTAATTTCAGTTAATTTTTTGTTTCATTAGAGAATAAGTTGCTTTCTTAACAAATTTTGGCCAACTGGTCCCTGTTTCTATGGTTGAGGCTGACAGATGCTGTGTCATTCCCACTTGTTAAAGCTAGCCTGAAAGTTCAGTAGCCACTCTTGTGACAAGAAGCTGAGCTAAGAAGCCCTCTTGAGATGTGAGTACATACATTACATTAGACACGTCATCATGTCAGTGTAGCTGTGCAGCTTTCCTAAACAGCTTTTGCCTCAAACAGAAAATGCATGATGTTACCAGAAATAGATCTCCAAGAGAAATACTAATTTTTTTTGTTTAGTGGTCCAGCTGTTACTGTCTGAAACAAGCTGGTATCAAATTGCATCACCTTGCAGTGCTAACAATCAGATAGCGCTGGATGCAAGAGCGGACATCCATCACCGAGGGATGCAAGGTCCCAATTTGGCCGTGTTGTCACCAAGATTATTTCTTGTTTACCTATTTAAACAATTAAAAGATCATGTAAGAATGATTAAGTGTTTATAAAAGGCTTCCTGTGGTTTCCCAGTCTGGAACCTGTTTACTTCACAGAACAGATGGTGTTCCCAGGGCCAGGGAAGATGAGTATTTAAGTGTTTCTTGCAGGCCAGGCACAAGGGGTTTGGCCTATGGTGAGGATATTCACATCTTGATTCTAAGGGAAGATGGTAAAGAAGTCTGTATGCCCTGTGCAAACAGAGGAGACTCTTTGCTGCTTTTAACCAGTTTTTTTTCCTTTTTTTGCCAGGGACTTTTACAAGCACTGCAACCCTACCGCATTCTCAGTAACTGCAGCAAACTGCTTCCACTAAGAAGCTGAATTAGATTTTACAGATTTTGTGGGTAGTTGTTTTTTTTCCTAAAAGCAGAGGCCTTTATGGATTAGGCATTCTGTTTTACAAGAACAGTTTTTGGGTTTTTTACGACTGCTTGTTTCTATGTTCACTGTTTTGGTACCATACATAAATTATGTTGAGTATCTGTAAACAGTCAGAATACTAGACTGACACTGTGGAGTTCTTAGAAAACACACTTCATTCCATTCCCAACAGTACAAACAGATACAAAAAATAAAATACTGGAATAAGGGATGCATTCTACCTTCTAGAAGATACTATAGTCCTCGTGACCTTGGAATAATCAGCATTCCACTCCTAGTAACTAGACAGCTAAATATAAAAAATGGTAAGGGATTGTTGAAGATGGCATATTTTGCTGAACTGAGATAAGTATAATACTCTTTTTCTCCCTTTTACTCTACACTGAGTCCTACTAAACACTTGGCACTATCAGGAGACCCAGAAGTACTGCTGCAGAATGTCACAAATGGCAAGTGCTGAGCTCTCAAATGGCAAGTGCTTCTGGATGAAGTGGAATGATGTTGTTTTCACTTTCCTTGCAAATTGTTTTCTTACAGTCAGCCTCCTTAGAACTTTTTATTCAATCCTTTTCATGTCAGAAAACCCACATTTCTCAGGCTTGGAGGTGAAGCTTAAAATGAAATGTCAGCCTAATGAAAAACAAGTAAGTGTTTTGGAAAATTTTGTGTACTTATGAGTATTCAACACCAGAATGTTCAGCTAGGTCAGGCTCTCAGGTACTCCAAAGACATCTGCTACCATGTGGGTCCCAAGGTCCTTAACACACTGTGAAATACACTCACAGCTGCTCTCAGCTCCAGAGATGACTAGAAAAGTTATCTATTACCTATAGCAATGTAACCAACATGATCATAAAGATTCTGCTTTTTTTTCAAGCTGTTAAGCCTTATTGCTTAAGCACTGCAGAGGTGAGCAGAGCTCTCACAGGATTCACTAGTATCTGTGCCTGTAAAATTTTCCTGGCTAGCACTGAAAATGTTCCTGGACACATGGGACAGCACCTGATCTGAGACATGGAGATGAGCATCTGGAAGGAGATTGTGCTGCAACATTTGGTATCCTGATTCGTACTCTAAGGTTGACCTCTCCAACAGACACAATTTCTGGTATTTTTTTCCAGGGGAAAATTCTCCAGAGAGTTCCCAAAGGGTCTTTCAGTGAAGCAAGTAATGAGCTATTGACTGTATTGTGGCGATACTAAAATATGCCGAAAGGGCAAAACCAGAGAAACAGAAATCATGATATCCCCTTCCCCTTTTTATACTAAATCCTGACTTTCAAGGACAGCATTGCAGATGGCAGACTCCCTCCTGCTTTACTTAGGAATGTTTTGATAGAAGAAAGCTTAACTTTGCAATCTATTCCCAGGCAGGCAAGCTGGACTCCTAAAGTATTGATAGTCTTCAAAATTCCCATCACTTTAGTTCCTTCTCTTCTTTATCCATAGATCCCTAGGACTGAAAATCATGAATGAATTGTTATTAGAGAGTAAATGTCTTTGGAGACAGAAAAGTCTTTCATGAAAAAAACAAATAGAGGAAGCCAGTAACTGAAGACTCAGTCCACCATGATAACACAGAGTCAGCATTCAGTATTACTTCCATTTAAATGTCAGATTATTTCATCATCTCAAAACAATGCCAGTGAAGGCAGCTTTTCAAATACACTACCAAGATGTTGCAGTTTTTGCCTCAAAGTCTGATACCACAAACTATTAAAAGAAACCTCAGGTTCTCTAGGGGTGTGTGAAAAGCTCTTACAGCCACTGCAATATGTTTGAAATGCAAAGTAATACCTGTAATCTCTCCACTGCCCTGGCTCACCATTGCAACTTCATTTGCTTGCTTGCTTGCTGCATATCTCAGCATGGCTGGAGCCATGGCATATAATGCCACATAGCTCAGCAAAAATGCATGCTTGAAATCTTCCCTCTTGCTTTGCTAACAGTTCTATTGAAAATACACCTGGGCTTGTATTATGTCTTGCAAAATTTACAGATGTGACACAAGGCTGACCCAAAGCTGTTTGTAGAAAATCAGATGGCAATTAGAATTAGATGGAAAAGTTTCTAATTCTCCTCACTGGAGTCAGACCCTTGCGCACAGAGTTACTCAGAAGTTTTTAGTTTTGGTAAACAGTTCTGTAACTTGAAGTCATTGGAGCTGGGCCTGTGCTTTGGCACTACAGTGCCTTCTGAGACTAAATTCTAGCATAAAACCCAGGCACTTATCATGCAGGGAAAAAAAAGCACACAGCAAATTGCACTGCTTCAGGTGCTGACAATGTTATATTCAGGTCCTTTTCTAAACAGAGAAAATATGGTCCATCCTTTCTGTATGTCAAATGCAAAATTATTATATTTTCTTCAGTTAACCAGCTTTTAAAAACATTAAGCCCATGAAAAGCTATTTTCTAAACAATTTAGACAGTAAACATATAATTGAATGGGCATAAATTAAGAAGACTTTTACAAGTTACCACATTTTATTTAGGGGAGAAGAAAAATATACCTGTTGTTAACCCACCAGAATTCTGCAGAGTAGAAACTCTAACCTCACAAGTGTACACACAGAGAAACACCAGAAATGAAGACACAGTAGTATCCACCTTTTGTAGTTTTCCATAGCAGTGGACCAGAAATACTCTTTCATGTTTCAGGGGAAATGTTTCATGTTCACCTAAGCCATCTTGAAAAGTTTAATTTGTAATGCTATAGGAACCCTCACAAGGCCAGGTACCCTGGTGGTAGCTAGCAGTGATGAGACAATAATCTCTCTTTCTATTTCAGAATTCCACCCCTGTTTTCTTGTGCTGAGCTGCACCTACAATTTTTCCTGTGTCTCATCAGAGGCAAAGCCTTTAATTTTGCCTCTACATCTTTAGAATGACACAGAATTTATGCAGGCAAGCAGATGTTGTTTTCTTCAGCTTCCAGCTGGTGCTGCCAGCTTCATGTTTTGCTAGGATGATCGGATTTTGCTGTGGTATGTACTATTTATTTAGAAGAATACTTTATAAAGCAGCAGGGAGCAATGCAGCTTTTGACCTGTGGCTCCAAAAACATGTGGGAAGTCAATCAAAATGAAAGACAAAGCACATGCTGGAATATATTGTCCAGAATTTTGTATTAACAGATTCAGCTTAGCCACTTAGGACTATGGATGATGGGAAGGGTGAAGGAATTACTACAATGGAGGGGGGAAAAAGGCACAACAAAAGCACTTTTTTCCAGCCACACATTAGGACATGTTTTGCAGTCTGAATATGAAACCTGTGACAAGCCTTGCAGCATAACAGAAGCAAATATTCCTTACCTAATAGACAGGGATTTTCTTGGAGGAGTAGGAAAAGGCAGCAGAAAGCAAAGCAATAGAACATTAGCATCTCATTGGTCTGTACCTCTTCCTTCAACTCATCCACATCTACACTGGTAGCTCAGAGAGAAGAGGCCAGAAGAGGACAGAGGGAAAGTCAGAAAGAAAGTGTAAGATGGTGTAATATGCACATGTATGCATCCATGAGCATAGGATAGGTCCAGACACACAGGGTAGAGCTGATGCTATGACCTTAGCCCACATGGGTCCATAAGTTGGGGTCCATTCTGGAGAGGGGTTGGACCTGCCTCAGGGAGCTGAGTCCTGTACCCCTGTGCACACCTCTGGCTGTCACTGGTATTAAACAGGCCTGATATTCTTACAGAAAAGGCTAAAGACTTTAAACTGTCTCATGGAGTATCTGATTCCAGAATAGTTTAACTGCAGTTGTGCTTTATTGTTACATCAATTGCTGGTACCATTAGCTTTATCCTTCTGTTACTTGCCTTGCATGTCCTTTGTTTAGAAGAATGGACAGGATAAGCTATATGAATGGCATAAAAATGTTTTTTAAAGAATGGAGAAACAGTATTAAAGATGAAACACTGCTTTATGAAATAAGAGACACCCTGTAGGGCTGTGACGTGAGTGGATGACTAAGCCAGCTATCCTTGCTTTTCATGAGTAGGGGGTTTGCTCTTATGACCAGAGGATCTGCAGCTACAGAAATTATCCAGCTGTGAAAATTCAATTGGGAAGAACACTCTTCCTACCTTCTACTTCCTTGTCTTCTGTACATTACTGCTGCTTCTTACCAGTCTGGTGTCTGTAAGCAGTATGGGACACCTTATCTGATACCCTGCAAAGGAAAAGAGGCAGTTCCTGCCATTTTTGAAGGAGATGCAAAAAAGTGCTGTTTCATGCCTCCAGTCCAAGTTATGAGCTCAGTAACAGTGGGTGTAATAAACTGATGACTCTTAGATTTCTGGAAGGGAGAAAGGGATCAGTAATCATTTATGACGAAGTGGCTTTTTTAAGGTCCTCCTACAAGTTCTTCATTTTCCCACAGCTTCCTGTCCTAGGCACACAATTGCTGATTGTTAATGCTACTCATAATCTCAAGGACCATCATTTACCATTGCTGAATAACTTCTGAAGTGCCCTGTGCCGTCACATGGATCCCTGGACCTCAACTGTGATGTCCATGTCACCATTTCTACCAGCACTGGATCCTTCAGTTCTTGCTGTTGCATGTCCTGGGACTCAGCTACCTCAGCTGAGGATGCCTACTCCACCTATTTCTCCTCTGTTTCTGACCATCTGGTGCAGCAGTGCAGCTTGGACCTGGGATGAGTCCACTGCACATTGGCATGACTGTTTCTCACCTTTATCATGGCTTAGATCATTTCACAAACCATACTGGGCTTGATACTTTCCTCTATCTGTCTCAAGACATCTGTGAGGCCAAAGTGACTCTGACAGCTCTCTGACAAGCACAGGCATCTTGTTTGCAGAGTGCATGTGACCTCCCATGCATCACTGATGCCACTGTAATTTCACAATGTTAACCACAGACCTGTTTGTGACCTATGCCTCCTGCATGTATCTTCTTCATAGCCCTCTCAAGCTGCTGATGCAGGCAGCTTGATAAGGTGCAAATTTCCTTTTCCCCTCATTTGAATTGTCTGCTAAACAAAGCATTCCCACAGGGTTCTCTGGAATATATCTGTATGCTTCACATGTTTATTTGTTTTATCTTTGTCAGAATTTGTTGTGCTTTCTGAGTTGCCCGCAGTCTCCAGATATCATCTTTTACAATTTCCCCCCTATATCAAACATATTTTTTGCACAACTTTGTATTGTTTACACTGAAATGTGTTGCATTTCATCAAAAGCTTCTGGCTCTGAGTTCAACACAATAGCATTCCAAGAAAATTCTTTCCTAAAGAGAGAGTGATCATGCACAAATGGATGCTTAAGTTCCACAAGGTCATCTCTCAAAGTATTACTGTCCTTTCAATTTCTCATTAGAAAAATTGAAATAGGTGTTATTTTTATTCATAAGAAAATGAAAGATTTCTGCATTTTTGCTTGATTTTTTACCTGATCTATAGAGCACTATCTTAATTTATTCTTCCTAGTAATACTTTTCTCCCTAGAGCAACTAGATTTCTCTTATTGTAGCCTGAACTATGGCAAAAGAAACTTTCCTGAGCAGATGAGCTATAGACCAACTGGACCATTTCACCTGTATTACACTGTTGAGAGTTTCTGCATTTCCTGAAGGCAGCCTCAGTTTTCTCTTCTGCTGCTCTCAGCAAGTGTCCATCCATTGAATGAAATCACTCTATAAGATTCAGATGTCAGCATCTTTTAATGTCAGTAATAAATACCTTTTTTTCCTTCTGGTACTATTATAAATTTTATATTTTCCATATTTTTCAATATTTTTCCTTTATTAAACACTTACTGACATATTTTTATAATGGAATAAAGTTCATCTCAATCAGACTAGAGTTTAATCAACTCCTACTATCAGTAACTTTTCTATGCTGATATTGGCATCCCTGGTGCACACACACATTGTGGAAAACCAGACCATGTCCCACGAGCTTTCAACAGGTGGTTGTTCTCTGTGCTGTTTTTCATGACAGCCATGAATAAGTCTGCTTTTTTCCTCTATAGATCTCTGGTGATGCTTGTAAATGCCTGTGTAGTGTTGTGATCCTTTTACAAATGATATATATTATCTTGCATGAGTTGCTTGTCCACTCAGAGTCTTGGGCTCTGTGGACTCCTAGAATAACAGTGTCAAGCTCTCCTACCTCAATTTCATTTACAGAAATATTGTGGGTTTCTTTTCATGCCCATACTGTCAAAGAAATATCTAACCTTCACAAACTTCATGAAAGTCTTTAATTCCTTTTGAAATGCTAGTTGCTTTGCTAGAAGTTGATTCTGGGTATTTCAGTAGACACTTCCTTGAATGATTTTTTCCAGAATCTAACTGTGATTTTATCATAGGCAGAATTTGATTACAATAATCAAAAAACTTTTTAAAGCTGTCTATCAATCACAAAACTAATTTTATTTTGATCACCTTCTTTTTAATGACTGTATAGACACACTCCTCTTTTTGTTTATATGATAAAAGTGTGGTTTTTGCCAAAAGAAAAGAAAAAACAAGGACCCCAGCATCTACAATGCATTCAGATGTACTGATGTTGGCTTTGGTTACAGTCTCCAAATGTTTTCTAAACTACGTGATTTCCAGCAGAAATTTTTTATTTCCTACCAGAAACATCCAAACACTACTGGAAAGCTGTCCAGTGAACACAATACCCTTTCCTAAACTACCATATATTGATTTCAATAATGAGCAGATTTTAATTAGGTTGATGGACATAAGTGTGATTAATATGCATCAGGGCATGTGTGAAACATTGTAGCAGTTAATAGGGACTGCAGCTTTTCTGATGACTTCTGCTCATCCAGCACATTCCTGCTAACAAGGAAATCCTTCATTTTTGGAACAACAGTTCAGTGCAGGGAGCTAGTGATATAGATTTTCCTCTGCTCCAAACAGATTGCTTTCTTTTGTTTATTGCTATCATTTATGCTCATAATATGGGTTTTGAGGCAAAGCATGTAATAAATAAGCCTCGGTTTCCTGCCCATTATTCTATAATAAATTCTGTGGCATATTTTAAAGATGATAAAAGCTGCTTCTTTAATTGGAAACTGCAACCTGAAGCCTTGAGTAACCAGAGATCAGTCAGTGATAAGTGTGCAACACAACTAAGTAAATTGCAGAGCAGGAACAGTCTGACAAGTTCAGATAGACACATTTACTCACATATAAAATACTGCAGAATAATGCAATGATTAAGTTTGGAAGAGATCTCTAAAAGTCATATGATCTCATTCATGGGTTAAAGAAGGGCAAATTTTGAGGTTTAGATCAGGTCACTCAATGTCTTTTGCAGCTGAGACGTGAACATCTCCACAGATGGGGCTTCTACAGGCTCTCTGGGAAATGCATTCCCGTGTTTGACTGCTCTCAGTGAAACTTTTTCCTAAGATGTGGCTTGGCTTTGTACCACTATTGCAACTCATGTCAATTACCTCGCCTTTTGTCCCTGAGAAATGTCTGTCTGTCATCTCTGTATTTGCCCCATAATTAGATGCAGGGAGCAGTAAGAGTCCCACTTAACTTCCTCATCTGTGGCCTGAACAAACCCTGTTCTCTGAGCATCTACTCATATGCCATGTGCTCCAGACCCTAGATATCTCGGCAGCTTCTGATGGACTCACACCAGTATGTCAGCCTCTCTTGTTAGTAGGAAGCCCAGAGGTGGGAAACATGTTCTAGATATGGTCTCATACGGTGCTGAGGAGTAGGACCACTTCCCTCTCTCACTGGTTACACACTTGCTAGTGCAGTACATGACACAGTTGCCACATGAGTTGACTCATATTCAACTCATCCACTTGGATACTCAGCTCCTCTTCTTCAAAGCTGCTTCCTAGTTGCTCAGCACTTGACCTGTCCTGCTGCATGGGGTTATTGTGTCTAAGATAAAACACTTGTGTTTATTAATGTGGTTTGCAGTAATTAATCTCTCCAGACAGTCAAAATACCTCTGAATAGGAACCTCCTGCCTTAACTTCCAGAATATCATCTGTACTCCTCAGCCTGGTACCATGGGCAAAGCTTTTGAGCTGCTAATTACTCCCTACTATCACCCAGGTAAATTATAATTACATTAAAGTGAACTAGCTCCAGTTTCAGACCCAGAGAAAAAATATTAGTAAATGACCAGGGGGCAGATTTTGTACCTTTTTTTCAACACTCTTGTGTCAGCAATCTGATCAGTTTTCCATCCACACTGTATTTCTCTTTTCCAAACAAAATCTCTGGTTTGCTAGAGGGACAATATTGGGTCATCGTGCCCAAAGCCTTGCTAAAGTCAAGGGAAATTACACCCACTGAAAATGGGTGTAATATGAAATTTGAAAATGCCCTGGAGCAGTATTATAGTGTTTGAAATTTAATAAGGAAGATGTCCTGCTCTATGTCTTCAGGTGGAAAGAGCTCTCAAAGCTTCTCCTTCAAAGAAGAAGTGACAGACTGACTTCCATGAATCTCCCTAGCAAAAGCAGTTATCTCCAAGGATATGACATAGCACACTCCAAGCCCTTGGGTGGACAAAGCTTAATGTATGACTTCATCTGCCAGTATCTAATGTGAAACTCTCATCCAATATGAGAAGAAAGAGGAAGAAGAAAATATGTGTGGCTGTTTAATCTGAAGTGCGTGATGAATAGGGTCACACCTTCCCTCTAGCTGTAGTTTTAGGAAATGTAGAGAAATCTCTTTTTTTTCTGCACTTAGCCTTAGAAAAAATAGTCAGAGCAAATTTATAAGAGTAGAAGAGGAGATTGGATGAATCCTTAGCTCACACACTGATGCTGGACTGCCTGAAAATGAAGTTAAGACTAACCTTTGGGGATAGGTAGTGCAAGCTCTACTCAAGCAATAAACTCAACAGGTAACCCTCAGAATCCTCTTGTTCAAGGACTGTAATGGGAGCCTAACCTTTGAGTGATTTCTGGCATAGGCACACAGGGAGCTGCAAATCTTCACTGTTGCAGTCAAATCATGTGTACTAAGAAAACCTGTGAAAGGCTGGGTTCTTGCCCCAAAGGCTTTGGGCTTTAAATCTCCAGTCATTATAGAAATACATTTTAAGTACAGAAAACAATATTCCCCCCACAGCCCCCTGAGAACAAATCACTTCCTCATCTCTATTCTCCAGACCAAACTGTCCCCATAAAAATATCTCTAGCATACTGCTGAAACTTTCAGGCCCAAAATGTAAGAAGCTATGCAAAGTTATAATAAATTGCAAATGGAACACCAGACAATCTTAGCTATTAGTGGTACTATTTTCAATACCTACTTTTACAGCCACAGGGGAAAAATATCAGTGTGTTCTCTGCACTGCATGGTACAAATCTCTTCACTACAAAATGAGTTTCAAAATTTGTTTCTTAAATGCAGAGTGTAGAAAATGTCATTAAATTTAAAATGCTGTCACTGTGAAACAGCTTTCGCAAAAATATATTTTACATAATGTATCTTCACATGTATCTTTACATCTTTCACATGTATCTTTAGTATTACTCATATTGCTTTTATTCTCAAAACTCATTTCAAGAACATTCACTTACAGTTAGTTTTCTCATTACCAAGGCACTGTTCCATTATTAGAAATAAAAATAATACAGAAAGATCACAAAAGGGCAGACACAAAGGGATTGCATTTTACTGTAGAGCTAATACACAGGTCTGTGCCTGTCAGTTCTGCCCTGCAACTTTGTGAAACTTTGGGATACACAAATAGATGAAACACGTTTCCCTCCAGCATGGAGGGATAAGAAAGCTAAGCAAACTCTCTAGTGTACTAAAACCAGGGTAGAGACTGAATCATTCAAATAATAAAAGATTTTATCCCTAGCCTTCTATTTTTTTGAAGAATAAGAGCATGAAGCAAAGGTGCTGCTTCTGTCATGTGTTTGTCTAACAAAGCATGAGTTGCCTCTTACAGAAAACCTCCAGAGATTCCACCATTGCATAAGCATTTAGCATTTTTATTCCCTTTAAAACAAAGCAGGTCATAGGGTTTTCTCACCTACCCATTCTCACACACACAGTCCTGTTGAAAGAGAAAAAAGAATTGAAAAAAATATCTTCACCATGACGACACGCATCAGGGTACATTCACCGAGGATGCCAGAGACCATAGAAATTGTTTTAAAAGGGCATTGTATGAAAGCGAGGTGAAGGGAAAGCTTAAATTTTAAAATGAGGTTCCAATCTCAAAGAAAGAGTAAAAACTGAAATACTTAGTGAAATAAGAACGGAATCTAGTTTCTGTTTATCAAGTAGCCTTAATAAAATGGGTGCTAGAAGCCACCCATTTTGACCAATACCTTCATGGAGATATATGGAAAAGCAATACAGAGGATGTTATTAACTACTTGCTAGATGGAGAAAAATTTATAGGAAAAGGAATAATCTGTGTCAAATAATTTGTTTCAGTCAGACAAAAAATGCCAATAAAATTACTTGATCATTTTTTTCTTGACCTGTGCTAGGTTACAATCTCATCACAATAGTAGTTTATAATTTTCCTTAGATGCAGTTCTATATGTGAATGCACATGCAAAAAGCTTTAAAATGATTCTAGGCTTTGTTCAAGCTAAGCTACAGCAGATTTTTGTTCAGTGCCAAATAGGTTGCCTAGCACTATAAATAACAAGATCTCCTTCTCTCCATCATCAGCTTTCAATCACAACGGAAGTGTAATACGGCTCTATGATTTCTGTGTAACACCTTGGCACTTTCACAGGCATGATGGAAAGCTTTTCTGCAGAGTCAATAGGTCACCTGAGAAGAAAGGCAAGTGCCACAAAACCTATTTTTAATTGCTTTTCCTTAGCTGACTTTAACTAATGCACTGGGCATTTGTCCTCACTGTGACAGTGTGGCCTTTGTTGTCCCTTTGCTCAGACACAGGACCACTTTAGCAGAGAGCAGGTACATAGGTACAGCAACTGGGGATGTGAAGAGAATATAGAATAAATGCTTTACATACATGATGTAGATTCTCAGTGTACCATTGCCTATAAAAAGAAGCAGTCTTTGTACCATCTTTTTTGTTTAAAATACTGGCACTGGACAAGAAATAAGGTGTTGTACTTTGTCCTTTTCATTACTGGCTTTTTGACTCTCGACTCTCTCCTTTCAACAGCCTTTTAAATTCTAGTGGATATGCTTCAGTGTCATCTCCTTCCCTGCTCTAACTCCTTCATTGTCTGTCCTTTCAACTGCCCAGTCCCACAGATTTATTGCTCTCCAGGATGGGTGCAAGGCCTATCTATGGACATAAAAATATCTAAGGAGAGAGAGGTTTAAATCAGGCCAGCTGAGGAAAAATGTAGATTTTAGCTACAGTAGTTAGTAACAATAATAAATTTTGTTCAGAGCTTAATTTTTGTAAATACCTTAAAAATATTTTAAGCTTTTATATTTCAAAAGTGCATGTTAAAAGTAGATCACGTTTTGAATGAGGTTTTCCATGCCAAACTTTTTAAGCCCAGTGCTCCTGGGTGTCTTTCCCAGATGCAAGGAAATTAGGGTGGTCTTTCCCTAAAGATGTTTTAACGTTGACTTTTCCTTTCGTTGCTGGATGAGCTCACTCTGTATGTGGCCATTTTGTTTCAGAAGTCTTGCATTAAAATCTGGCTATAAAAAAAACATTTATCAGACACCAAAAACTGAGCGCAACCCACACGCACACAACCCACTAATGGCTCAGAGAAGAGCAGAACTGTTTTAACTCCTGGTGTCAGGGAAAGGACTGGAGGGATATCACTGCTCTCAGGAACCTGACATTTGCATGGACACTCTTCAGATAGTGATTTTGAGCTTGTGGGTCAGAGCCAGGCAGGGGAGAGTGAAGCATCAGTGCCAAGCTGTGGTCACACACTTCAGCCAGCAGCACCTGTGTTCCTCCAGCAAGCCTCCAGGCCAGGCTTGCACTGTGCCCAGCATGTTTTGCAGTTTCTAATTAAGCCCTAAACTACTTTCAGCTTTGAAAATCTTCCCACTTCTTTTCCCTTCCCCCATGACTAATTTCAGAGGTTCATGTTCAGTGAGATCCAGGAATAGAAGTGATTCAGTTTGCAGTCACCCTCACTTAAGAAAGCTGGATATGAAAGGGTTTCTGAGCTACAGTTTACAACAAAAATCAAGACACTGGAGACAATCTAGCCCCGTTTGATAAAACTGTTTGAAAAGATCATAGCAAGTTCCTGAACTAAGTCTGCAAAATAGCCTCTGGCAAGTTTGTGTCCCTCCCTATGCTGCCACCTATTCCCATGGCCCAATCTACTGCTTCTTAGTGTAGTGTGTGACTTTTACTCCTCACGCACTACCAGAAGCTCCCTGACCTGGCCTCACCTGATTTGACTTAATCTAGAGCAAATTGTGGCATCCCAGTCATACACATCTATGGGCTATTTACAAATCAGTGTATCAGCACTCTTATTACTATTTAATCACTTTTTGAATTTCTTTCTTCTCTGGGTACCTCTTCAACCAAGGCCTTGAATGAACCTTCTCTATCAATGTAATTTCATGGAATCAAAGAATCATAGAATGGTTTGGGTTGGAAGGGATCCTAAAGATCATCTAGTTCCAACCCCCTTGCCATGGTCAAGGACACCTCCCAGTTGCTCCAGGCTCCATCCACTGAGTTGGCCTTGAACACTTCCAGGGAGAGGGCAGCTACAACTTCCCTGGGCAGCCTGTGCCAGCATTTCATCATCCTAATAGTTTAGGTATTTTTGGTTGGTTAGTTTTTGTTTTGCTTTGGTTTTTCTTGTTTTTTCTTTTACTTTTTCTTTTTCTTTTTTTTTTTTTTTTTTTTTTTTTTTTGTGTGTGTGTGTCTGGAGGGAGCCTCAGTCTGTCCAGCAGTGTCACTGCTTCTGAGATGGTTCAGCAATGGGTTTCTTGTAAAAAGGTAGTGAAGAAAATCCCCTTTGGCCCCAAGGTTACAAGTTATTTTGTTAGACCAGATGATATGACAGCATGATTCTACCAGGACATATCAAAGTTTAGTGAGCAAATCTGTGTTCTATAGCCTGATTTATTGGTACCATCTGCCAACACCCTTGAACAGATGCTCTGTAGGACCTTATGAATGTACAATAATGACTGGGAGAAACCCACTGCAAATGATTGTATTTTAAAAGTTATTGAGTGTAGCAGGAGAGATAACAAACATAATGAAAACTGTCTAGGAGAATGCATCTCAGTGTTCACTTTTCAGTTCCATTTCCCTGACAGCAGAACTTCACAGCATACTTATCTATATATGTGGGTATCCAGTGTAAAAATAAACCAAGCATTCACTTATCCCTGTGATTTTGATCCAGTCCTTGGCTACTGTGTGCATCAAAGAAAAGGGAATGTTTTGGTGTGAGCAGTTGCAGTCACAGCTTACTCAAAAATCAGTGAGGTTTCCCTGGCTGCTAGAATTCCTTTTGCAGTCATATTTGAGCAGGTCAAGACTGCCATATTGCTAACATTAATGTCCTTTCTTTCTTTCTTTCTTTCTTTCTTTCTTTCTTTCTTTCTTTCTTTCTTTCTTTCTTTCTTTCTTTCTTTCTTTCTTTCTTTCTTTCTTTCTTTCTTTCTTTCTTTCTTTCTTTCTTCTTTCTTCTTTCTTCTTTCTTTCTTTCTTCTTTCTTCCTTTCTTTCTTTCTTCCTTTCTTTCTTCCTTTCTTTCTTCCTTTCTTCCTTTCTTCCTTTCTTCCTTTCTTCCTTTCTTCCTTTCTTCCTTTCTTCCTTTCTTCCTTTCTTCCTTTCTTCCTTTCTTCCTTTCTTCCTTTCTTCCTTTCTTCCTTTCTTCCTTTCTTCCTTTCTTCCTTTCTTCCTTTCTTCCTTTCTTCCTTTCTTCCTTTCTTCCTTTCTTCCTTTCTTCCTTTCTTCCTTTCTTCCTTTCTTCCTTTCTTCCTTTCTTCCTTTCTTCCTTTCTTCCTTTCTTCCTTTCTTTCTTTCTTTCTTTCTTTCTTTCTTTCTTTCTTTCTTTCTTTCTTTCTTTCTTTCTTTCTTTCTTTCTTTCTTTCTTTCTTTCTTTCTTTCTTTCTTTCTTTCTTTCTTTCTTTCTTTCTTTCTTTCTTTCTTTCTTTCTTTCTTTCTTTCTTTCTTTTTTTGAAATGGTTTTCCTTTGCTTTTCAGCTATTTCCAAGCCCTGTCTACTTTGAGGGCATGCCAAGGTAGAAGCAAACGACTTTGCAATTATTGCCACCGGCAACATTAATTTTGCATTCCTGTCTCTTCAAAACCACAGGGGAGCAAAAAGAGATAACAGAAAGATGAGCAACTTGTCCAGACGGAGGTTTGAAACGTGCCTGGGCTCAGAGCAGGCATTGCAGAAGGAGAGGGGGAAAAGCCCTGGCTCCTGCATCTCCAGGGAATGCTGGCAGGGGCATGGGAGCAGTCTGGTCCTGGGTGTCAGCAGCCCCTGGCCCTGCAGCTGCCTCCCATTGCCTCATGCCTGTGAGATTTCCCAAACCAAGCATTCATCTCATTCATCTCTTAGGATCTGCATTAAAATTAGAAGATGAAGCTGTAGCGAGGAGGGGTACGCTTTATCTTCCCTCCCAGAACCTATAAGGCAACCTGCCCTGTCCACATCAAGGGTGTTACATGATGTTTACTCAACTGTGCTCAGGAGCATCTTTTTGATGCCCAAACCCTCCAAACTCTGACAAAGTCATAGAACTGGGGAACAACAACTTTCATTCGCTGCCACTTGTTAGGAGGCTGACTTCGGATCCAGAGCTGGAAGGTGGAAAACCTCCTTCCCTCACCATGTTAATCCATTAAAATCACACACTCAGGAAACTCTCTGTGGAGAGTTTCTATCACTGAACTATTAATAAATACTTCCCCTACTATAAATATGGTCTGTGGGAGTTTTTATGCACTGCAGGGACTGATTATATAAGTGCACAGGCATGGAGATGTTTTTTTTTTATCCCCAGTTCAAATGACCTCTTGGTACAAACAGTTTTGCTTATGATTGAAATCTTCCTGACTCTAATGGAAATGGTTTTCTTTCAAAGGGGATTATATTTATTTGCAGTAAACTGGCAAGTATGGTCAAGATTAAAGTGCATTTGGATGGAAAGATGTGTGTTTGCTTTTCTGATTGCAAAGGACAGAAGTTAAGAAAGCTTTTAAAAAATGTTTGTGTCACAAAATTCCAATGTCCCATAGCTTAGAAATATGCTGTATGTAGGGTTTTTTACCTCAGGTTCTTGGTCTCATAAGCCCATTCCTGCAGTGTGAAAAGACTGGCCCTGAGAATCAGGTTGGAGTTATTCCTAATTTTGGTATTCCAACGATTGTTTTGCTTTCCTGCCATACTTTGGTGTGAGGAGATGCTGGAAGATCATCTTGAATTTTCGCTTTCAGGCAGTTCAGAAAAATACCACGGTAAAAGGTTTCTGATGTGTACTCATGCCAAAAGAAATAGATGTCATGCAGGCAAGAGCAGGCAGAAAAGTGAAAAATTGTCTCTCATTCACCACATAGCTATCACTTCTGAGCTATTTAGTGGAACATTATGCACTGAAAGTTTTCAGTCCCAGACTCATTTCAGGTCAGAAATTTCCCTGCACAGAAAGTCTGAGTCGAGAAGTGAAATGATGCCTGTAACATTCTCCTCTAATCTGCAGGCTTGGACAGACTTCTCCAATATGACACAGAAAATGTATTGAGGACTGTATGGATTTTGGGGTGCCTGTGGCAGCTTCACTGTGGCACTCAGGTGTTAATTTCTTTCTGTTCTCTGGGGATGATGTGGAGGGGAATAGTTGAAAAAAAGAAGGAAACAAATATAGAAAGTAAAAAAGAACAAGGCAATTCAGGCAAAAGACCCACGTTATTGCACACGGTTCCTTTCAACCAACAAGAGCAACTAAAACCCTATGTTTGGACAATCTGCTCTCTCTAGGTTTGCCTACAATACTTTGGGAAGGTGCCACTGCAATATGGTTACATATATTCCCTATTTCACTGGGAAATTTCACTATTCCCCTTCACTGCAGGTCCCAGTGAAGAAGATCTGGTCTGACTCTAGAGTGAACTAGATGCCCAAGCAGATATCTGGAGTCCTTCCACTGTTTTTTCCCCTGCTATTTCTGAGTAGCAAGCTTGCTAGATTAAATTGAGTTAAATATATTTCTTCATGCCACTATTTCATCTCTGAGCAACATGATAATACATCCAGCCTGGTTTTTGGATAAAATGAGAGTAGTGCCCACAAATAATCAGAACAATTCCTTCATGCAATATTTTATTTATGCTACTGGAATAAAATGTAAATATTTCCTCATGATTAGGTATTTTTAACAAGGAATCAGGTTAAGAAAAGGCTCTGGTGATCCCAGGGTCCTTCTCACAGTAGGCTCCAAAAAATGTACCTCATTATAAAATACACCTTCCCAAGGAATCACAAGACACGAGAAATCAAAAGAGAATTCCTAAAAGCAAAAGCTCTCCAGCAGAAAATCAATTTCAGCTACTTTCACCTTGCCCCAGGGAAAGCAGCAGAGACACTAAGTGGGGTGTGGGAAAGGTCTCATGCATCTTCCTAGAACTGTGCAAGGCAGACCTCCAGACGGGAGCTTTTCTTTCCAAGACAGCTCTGCTCTAATTAGGGACTTCTGCAAAATTGGTATGTTGCAGTTCCAAACAGTGTCTGGATGATTCCCATATCAAATTTCTTTGCTTTAAAAAAATTATGTCTTTGTCCTTGTTCTAATTGACAGCCTTGGAAATGCAGGTGGACTGAGGGATGAAGGTCAAACTGAGCTTATTGTGCTTAATAGGGTAAGAAACAAAATTGGCAGAAAGTTACACACTAAAAATTGTTCTTTGGTTGTTGATTTTTTCCTGGCCATCAGGATGCCTTTTCAAGGTTCTTCGTGCATTTTTTGGATGTACCTTCAGAATTAAAAGAAAGCAATTTCTTTTAAAGAAAACTTTCATATGAGGGGCTTTCCTCATATTTATCTACTGATGTGTCAGACAGAATCTAGTTTATGGACTCAACAATCTGTGCTGGGTGGATATAAAGTTTACTTTCTATACAAGAAAGAACGTCCTTCTTCTTAGCTCGTGTATTTCAAGAACCATTCTACCTGTTCAAACCTGTGGCTGGTTCTTAAAATTCTCAGCATTTAGACCTTTCTGGGTAATGTGGTTTCATCAAGGAGAGTCAATGGGTTCTTAAAAAAAAAAATTCCCCCTTGGAAATGAAGTATGACTGACATTTCTCACTGAAGATTCTGTTTAATACCATCTTTGCATTCTAATGAAAAGGCAAAACAATTTTTCTTTTTTTTGGAGAGGTCAGAATAAATCTCTGTGCTTTAAAGTCATTCCCCTGCCTTCCACATCTTTACTCTCCTTTGCTTCAAATGCTACTCTCCTTTGCTTCAAATGCAGGCTGTATCTTCTACACTAACCTATGCTGCTACCATACAGCCTGGGATAGCTGCAGCAGCAAAGCTGAAAGCAGCTGAATATGTCAGTTTTGCATGGCTCTGGTCTGCTTAAACCCCAATTTTAGGTTATCACAAGATATAAAGTAACTTTGGGCTTCACTTCTCACTTCTGGTGGTCAGTGTGTTTTTTAGGTGGGCTCAGACTCTCTGTAGCTGTGTCTCAGCACAGTCCAGCTAAAGTAAATCCAACTTGCAGTACTGTAGTCAGAGCTGCATCCCTGAAAATACAGTTGTCTTTATAGTGAATGAACACCCCAAAAAAAGCATTTGCTATCCTTTAAAAACTCAGCTTATCATTTATTGGGATTTAAAATGGGATCACCTGTTACGTTCCGCTGCTTGTGTTATGCTGTGTGCTGTCCTGACTAGTCTTGCACAGAACATCCAATATTAAGATCTGTAAAGGTTTCAGGTACATAGGTGTGTCTGAGGTGTAAGCAGCCTGTACTACAGTATAGCAAAATAAAAAGGTATCACCTAATGCCTGTGGCCACTCACAAACAGCAGCCAGGTATGGTTTAATGTGGCTACTAGGGTAATCCACAGCCAATGCTAAAGAGCACAGAGAGTCCTGTCAACCTGCTTGGGTGTTAGGAGGTGGTGAGATGCCTACATGGTGCTAAATCTGGGAAATAATTTGACCTTGAAGTGGAGCAGAAGCTATACTGAGCTTTTAAGGGGATTTTCCCTATCATCTCACAAATCCACCCCACGTCCTCACCAGCTGTGCTCAATCTCTGATGCTCCAGAGGAAGGCGAAAGCCCCAGGATACTCTGTGCTAATTGTGGGGGGAAAGAACCTGTCAGGGTCCCCAAGCCAAATCCCTGAAGGAAGAGACCTGATTAAGCTCTGCCTTTATACGCTGAGCTGTAGGGGCTAGGGGCACACAGAGGATGAGGACAGCTTCATCAGGTTATCCCTTCACAAGGGAGAGCCAGGCACCTCTCCTCTCCCTCAAGGAAGGGTATTTGCACATAGGAGCAGCGCTCTTCCCACTCTTGATGCAACCGAAAAGATCCTGCCTGCCTGACATTTGTCAGATGAGTGTGTAGGTACAAAATACCCCTCACAATATACAATAACCTTTAAAGACACGCCAGCAACCTCCTCTTTTATTAATCGTGCCACGCTGGCTGAGCAGAGTAGGATGCTGTAGCAAACACCTCCCCGTCGGGACGCTACCTGCATGCTAATGCCAGGGGGGGGGTGTTTGTGCACAGCCTGACAGCCAGCAAGGGGCTCCGGCAGTTTCCATGGTGCCGCTCTCCCTACACCTTCACTTATCAGCCTTTCCCACCCATCCTCCTCCCCAGAATACGCTGCTCGCTCACCCCGAAAGGTCAGGCATTGTACTGATGATTGTAGCTTTGGGGGGGGGGGAAGGCAGGGAGGTGAAAAGGTGAGCTGCGCCTGTGCGTGGGAAACCGCGGCCTTGCCTTGCGCCCGCACAATGAGAAAGGAGGAGGCTTCCCCCCTCCAGGGAGCGGTGCTCAGCATCCCCCTCTCACTTCCCATCCCCAACCGACTCAGATGCCCTGATGGAGTTTAAACAAAAAAAAATGTTCGGGCGAAGTGCCCGGAGAGCCTACTTTAAATCAGCGGCAATTGGTGCGTGAGTGCGTGGAGGGGAGAAGGGATTGCGGCTGCTAACAGAGGAAATTGACGCAAACATTTCCAGGCGTCTTTCTTTTTCCATTTCCCTCTTTCCCCCGCCTCCCCTCAGCAAGCCCAGCGTTTGTTTGAGGATAGAAAGAGGCGGACATCTTCCTCTGACTTTCATCCCATTGACTGCTGGCCTGCATCCTATTAACTGCCTTCCTTTTCTTTCTTTCTGTAGGACAGTTTTCCTGCCCGCTTTGGAGGAGTCCATTTTGTCAACCAGCCCTGGTACATTCATGCTCTGTACACGCTAATCAAACCATTCCTCAAAGACAAGACAAGGAAAAGGGTAATTAGAAGGGGCCAAGTCGGGGGGTGGAAAGCCACAGAGCCGGAGCAGCTGAGTAGCTGTCTGCTTTCTTTTCTTCCTCCTTTTTCCCTCTGCATTTTTCATATGGCCTCAGAGAATTGCTGCTGTTATTAAAACTTAGGGTTTGCAATGGTCTGGATTGAATCAATAATTCACCAAGGGACCAGAAAGCTGTTATCACTAGCAAAGTGTAGATAAATTTTAATGGGACATGCTCAGGGGTAGAGAGAATTGGCAATGTGGAGGGATTATCAGGCCTAGCTGAGGTCACCTGCAGTGAGGAAAACTTCATCTCAGCTCTTTTTGTGGGAGTAAAATTTCCTATTTCATTCCTTCAGCAGACTGTATTCACAGGGTGGTAACTCACTCGTTTCCACAAAAAATGCCCGTATCTGGAAGCTCTTTGCTCACACTACAGAGAGGCAGGTCTTCCCCACTGAAACCCATGTGAACTGTGCTCTTGCAGTCATCTTAGCCATTTGTCTTCTGTAGACTAACACCCACAGGATCATGCCTCAGGAAGCCCCAGAGCCCACCGTGGGGTGTGTCTGATGAGGCAGGACAAGAGTAGTACCAGCCTGAAGCAAAGAGGGATTAGAGGGACAAACATCACCCAAGCAGTGCAAAGTGGTGGCACAGGCCTACACACCAGGGGGATGTCAGTTCTGGTGTACAGGGTCAGGTTGCCCTCTCATGCACTGGGGACCTGCTCTTCACATCTTCCAGTAAGCTCCACAATCTCCCTTTTCTTCTGACTGTTCTTTGTACAAGCCTCTATCCTCTTACGGTAGCAATAATCAGTCATTATTCCTGACTTGCACTTTCCCTGATCTAGTACTTAAGGAAGTGTCATGTGCCAAAAGCAAGCAAATCAGGATTTTTCAGTTTTATAGAGCCAGACTAATTCTTCATCTGCATACCCCAAAGCTAATCCCCCTCCTCCAGCCTGTCTTCACCATCCCTGAGAGCTTCAGAAGTTCCCACCTGAAACTGCAGGGTCAACTAATGATGCTTCACGCCCCATTTGTGGTATTATTATTGTGCTTCATGAAGTAAGGAATTGATGGTGACTTTGAACTTTCTTTTTATTTGTTAAAGATCTTTCTTCACGGTAACAACCTGAACAGCCTTCACCAGCTAATACACCCCGAATGCCTGCCCTCTGAATTTGGGGGCACTCTCCCTCCATATGACATGGGGACGTGGGCTCGAACATTACTTGGTCCTGACTACAGTGATGAAAATGAGTACACCCACACTTCCTACAACGCCATGCACGTGAAGCACGTGTCCTCCAACCTGGAGCTGGAGGCCTCACCCAAACCCATGAAAAGGTTAGTACTGCCTTGGAAATTCTCCCTTCTTTGGCTCTTTTGAACAGGTTTGGTGCAAATCTAGCAGGAAGGGTGCATCTGGCTTGGGGGGGGAGGCTGCAATTTGGCAGCAGTGAGGAGTGCTTCACCCTGGGCCATGATCATGGTGTGGCAGGAGAAGGAGAAGCCCCTCTGTAGAACCCTAATTACTCATCTGATTATTGCAAAGGAAAACAAAGGGAAATTAATGAGCCGCAGCACAGAGCATTATAGAAGGTGTATCAGAGGGGGGTGTCCTGCACGGCTTAGTGTGGCTAGCAGGACCACTTCAGTGCTGGCCCCTATTGCTGCTGCTGTGGTGCTGCTGACCCCAGCTGAGCATGATTAGGGTTCTACCTCCTGGGAAATGCGGTTTTTTACGATGAACACCACTGCCCTCTAAAGGGGAAACGAGTTAATCTCCTCCTGCTGACTGCCCCTCTCTTCCTCCATCCATCCCTGCTAAGGCAGCAGGGCTGCTCTCTTTAGGATTTCTGCCTTTAGATCTAAATTACACCTCTTAAGAGTATCGGGCTCAGTAATCTGCAGTGGTTATGGGGATGCGGTGAGAAGGGTTGGAAAATTGGGACAGGTTTGTGGGTGGTACAACAGGCTCAACACCATCTGCAGCAAGTGCTGGCTGGGCTGTCCCTGCTGCAGGAGGGAAACATCTGCACTTACCCTCTGCACCCCACTCCACAGAAGGGAAACATCTGCACTTACCTCACCCTCTGCACCCCACTCTGCAAAACTGCTTTCGATGGGGATTGCAGCGATGCTTTAGTTCCCTGCTGCCACTTGATGAGCGCGGTGCTCACGGAGACGGCGTCACTCTGTGTGACAGCGAGCAGCCATCATTTTGTCACAGCAAAACGAAAGGTGACAACACAGGCAAGCCATAATGCCATGCAATTAATTTCAAAAGGCTTTCATCTTCAGAAGGAAAAAAAAAGAAACGCACTCTTGATTCCGAGCTCCCTCCCGGGTCAGAGGGATGCCATGCTGCTGCAGCTGTGAAGTGAAGGCTCATTCTGGAAATGCTCACACTTATAAAGTGACATGAAGTGATGAAAGTCCCATGACTCGCAGGGCCATGACACTGCAGGGCTCCAATCCTTTGCAGGGCTGCAGCCACAGCATGAAGGGAGGTGGCCATGCACATGGGCAGCAGTTCTCACTACTGACTGCCATCCAAGACTCTGATCCAGGATGACTTTACAAAGCCTGTCCCAGAGAACTGGTTTTAAAACAACTTTTTGTTGGGTTATCAGTTAATTTGGTTATTTGTTATTTCTTTTGGTTTTTTTTTTTTTGCTTGGTTTGCTTGGGAAGGTTTTGGGGGTTTGTTTGTTGTTGGTTTTCTTTTTTTATTTTGGTTTGATTTTAGGCTGGTTAGGCTTGGACCTTTGGGTTTGTTTTTGTTTTTAAATATTAGTAGCCCAACACAAATAATTTCTGAAAGATATTAAAAACCCAATCCATAATTATTAATATATATATATTAAACATGTACAATTTGTACATGTTATATGTACATGTTATAATTCCATTATAAAAAGAAACCTGAATGTTTTAGAGCTCCAGCGTTTTAAGAGCTGTCCACAAGTAACTTTTTGCTGAGGATCAGATCCTCAGTGGCAAAAAAGGGAGGCTCTTATTGTGCCTTCAGGGGAGAACCTCAGCTTGAAAATGAGTTCAGTGCCAGAAAACCCTGCCTCGAGGCAAAGCCTTCTTTTATAATCTGTTCACTAATACAAAAGCACATTAATACAAATATGGCGAGTGGATGAATCTAATTTGTCATGTTGCCTCTGGGCAGACTAGATCTAACTTTTAGCCTAATTTTGTTACTCAGTGGTTAAGCGAACCATCTGATCTCATAGCCTGTGGTCATTACTAGCTGCTGGAGGTGAAAAGTTCACTTCTTCAACAGATTTTCTCCTATGAGTATTTGCTCTGATTCTTCTTCCCCTGAAATTACATTTTGGCCTAACATGAGGTAAAAGCCTACACTTAGGAAGCATAATTGTGTGATTTATTAGATTTATTAGGCCAGGTTCATATCTAAGGCCTATTAAAAGGTTCACAGATTTCTGTCAGCATTACCTGTCTTTATATATACCCCTTCTTTGCCTCTTTAGGGTCATACTTCTCTAATACAACAAGAGTTTCAGGCCATGGGTGAGATTCCTGGTTGCTTCAGAGAGGTTTACACTAGGCATGGGTGTAAACAGCATTAGTGTTCATTTTAAATACAATTCCCTCACAGTTGCCCAAACTTTATTTCACTTCTTAAAGTGTTTTAGCACTTCTATTGAAAATCTCTCCCCTCTTCCTCCACTCACAGTGTAAAAATCTTTAAATTCTTGAATAAACATGGCAGTTTTGTAGGCATTTCTATGCTGGTTTGGTTCAACAGGGAAAAAAAAAAAAAAAAAAAAAAAAAAGTGGCTGACCCTTTCTTTAGCACTTATGTTCTCCTAGAAGAGGTGACTGAGCCTACTTGATTTTCTGTAATTTAAGGATGGAAAACCTTGCTGAACAATTATGGGTCTTCTTCTCTCTGATTTCCCAGACATCACTGCATGTTTCCCTGCCCAGTAATTAGCTGCAGGCAAGGACAGTGTCTATGAGAGATGGGTTTACTCCAGAGGATGTGGGAAGGAAGCTATTCTTGCCAAGAGCATGGTCCCACTGCCTGGGTTGCAGGTTGCCCCTCCTGCCTCCTGGCTCTGTGACCTCTTGCTGCAAAGCCACTCAAGAATGTCTTCACTGGGACTGCCACTCATAAGTGGTCTCTTAAAACTTTCTTAATTTTGGGGCTCAATGTTGCTATAATAGATTGGAGCCTTGCACTGTGACCACAGAAAAACATCCCTGGGAAGTCATAGAATCATAGAATCATAGAATCCTAGGGGTTGGAAGGGACCTCGAAAGATCATCTAGTCCAACCCCCCCTGCCAGAGCAGGGCCACCTAGAGTACATCGCCTAGGAACGTGTCCAGGAGGGTTTTGAATGTCTCCAGTGAAGGAGACTCCACAACCCCCCTGGGCAGCCTGTTCCAGGGCTCTGTCACCCTTACAGTAAAAAATTTTTTTCTAATATTCAACTTGAACCTATGCTTCAATTTACACCCATTATCCCTTGTCCTATCACTGGTCACCACTGAGAAAAGCCTAACTCCATCTCCCTGGCACTCACCCCTTACATATTTGAAAACATTGATGAGGTCACCCCTCAGTCTCCTTTTCTCCAAACTAAAGAGACCCAGCTCCCTCAGCCTATCCTCATAAGGGAGATGTTCCACTCCCTTAATCATCTTAGTAGCTCTGTGTAGTACAAATAACAGGAGTTCTGAGTCAGAAAGTTTCTGACTTGGCAAAGCTGGGAAGAAAGGTCTCTCTCAGACACTGCCATCCCACACCCAGAGAGGAGCTCACCCTGTGCACAACCTCCTCCAGATATAGAATCCAGCAATTTTTATAACAGAAATGCTGAGAAATCAAGATAGGAATTACAGATACAGAAGAAAAACGCCAGGAAATTGAAGTAGAGAATAACTAATCAAAATACTTTTGTAGCCACTTAATCTATGTTAGAAAATGAATGGTGAGGGGAAGAAAGAGGGCATTTTCAACATGTGACTGAAACCAAGTCACCACCTGAAATTAATACAAGGCTCAAAATGCAGACCAGGAGAAAGTGCGGCACCAAGCAGCAATGCGAGGGAGGGAAACTGGAGCAGGTATGTTCCTGTGCATTGGTTTCAGGACTGACAGCACTGCCTTGGCTCCTGTCACCAGGGCAGATGAATATAAATTGAAACAAGTTCACCTGAGAGTTGCAAGGGGGGTGAGGAGAACTGAGACCATGTTTTTTTTCAGCATGGAGCTATAGGAGAGTGGTTTGCTCAGCCTCACAGAGCAAAGGTTGAAATGGCTGCAGTCATTCTCTACAAATACAGAAGGGAATAAAAACTGGAGAGAGAGAACAGATATTTTAGAAAAAGGATAACTTAGGCTTTAAATCAAATGGGTATAAGGTGGCCAAAGTCTATCTTGGTTGCAAATTAGAGAATTCAGAGAATGGAGACATTGAAGAAAAAATATTCTTAGAATAAAAACTGCCACTGACTCTAGTTAGCAACATGATCTTGAAAATCTTGAGATTTGACAAGTTTCTATAATATAGAAAATCTTTAATCAAAACCAGTGTAATTGTCATTTTTCCACCAGCAGCTACATGAAGCCCCACTGGGGCAAAATCAAAACAGTGGAAATAGCACTCCCATCTGCAGTATTATCTCACACCCTGGGAAAAATACCAGAACTCAAGTACTGTATGAGCAGATGGGAAACAAAGCAAAACAGCTGATGACTCCATGTAATGACTCTTAATGGCTAGGGAAAAAAAAAAACAAAAACAAAAAAACAAAAATAAAAAAAGCAACAATAATGAAATCCATGCAGAATTTCTCTGTTTATTAAGATTCAGCTCAGTGAAGTCTGAAATGGGCAAGGTAATAAATGTGCAAACCAGCATTAGCACAGCAATAGCAAAATCACTTTAATCCAAGAGTTTGGCCACATCCGTTTTATAATCCTGGGAGCATCAATGGCAACACAGACTGCCCTTGTTTTGGGCCATCTCTTCTGAAATGTTTGCATCTTTGCAGGGAGCCTGTTGCTTATGAGCTATGGGATTCAAGAACAATGTAAATGGTGTGACCATTTAGAACACAGGGAAGAAAATCACCTCTCTTTCATCCAAACCTTCCCAGAGCCCTGCTGGTCAGAAAGAGGCTTTGGGTTGCTTTAGCCTACAGGGAGCTACCACAGAAGCAAAGCATTTTCCTCAGGCACTGATGCTGGCTTTTATTGATGGGTTGTTGTTTTGGGGAACAGCTGCAGGTTTTAGCTGGGTGTGCAGTGTCATGAATAGTGATGGGTGATGGTTAAGCCTAGCAGTTACAGAGTCAGGGACTGCTCTCACCACATCACTGTGCCAATAGGGCACAGTCTTTTGGCCAGCCACAGTGGGAGAAGCATGCCTGGAGATATCTGGGTACCTAACTGCAGTGTGTGAGCATCCCCAGTTGGAGAGACTGACTCACTGACTGGGGAAGATGTGAAGGAGCTCAGTTCTCTGCAGAGTTTCCTTTTTCCCCAGTGTCACCCTACTCTAACTCGTGGGTCTAGCAGCAGCAAGTATCCTGCAGTAGCATGTTGCTTCCCTGTGACTTGCTTGTCTTAGCAAGATCTTCCTTTTTGCAGCTGCATCTGGGTCATTCCTTGATATCTGAACTGATCTTCAGTCCAAGTGTGACAAAGACTGTTCTCTGCCTTTGCTTATTCCCCATGCAGTCACCAAGCAGAGCCTGAAAGCTGACTGATCCTCTGTGCCCTCCCAGGCATCAAAAGATCACATGCTTTTAACCTGCTGCCAGTGCAAACATCTCTGAAAACCTAGTGCAATTTAAAATTGCCCTGCAGAAGAAGGAAATTTTACCTCCCAATTAAATTTATATTCTGGCCAAATAACCTATGCTGCTTAATCAAATTTCTTTAATCAAAGTTTAATTCAGTTTAATCAAATTTGAGGTTAAAAATTATTCTTAGGGTAACATGGATTGCAGGAACATGACCATCACCAAGTCAAGCTCATTGGAGACTCAGGAAATTCAGAGTTAGGGTAAAACCTTTAGAGTAAAACTTTTAAAGTAGAGTCAAGCTTAGTTGTGAAAATGTACAATTCATGCATCAAGACACCATTAACGTTTCCTGCTGTGAAATAGAAACTTGAGCACCTAAGGATGGGATGACTTGCCTGGTGGTTCAACAAAAGCCACGATGAAAATGTAGTGAAAAAAACCTGATGGAATGTGTTGCCCCACAGTGTTGAGCAAGAGCATGTGGGTTTTTATGTCCTAGATTAGAGTGAAAGCCTTTTAAAGTACAGATTAGGGTTTGCCATTATTGCCTCCTGATGTGTGTGTTTTCAAAAGGACTGATCTTCAGATGAACTTATTGCTGAAACTAATTGCTGGTTCTCAGAAATGGGATCCTGCCCTCAGAAAGAAGGGTATCACAACTGGTGTACACTAATGCCAACTGGAACAGATCCAAAAGGGGTGACATATGTCAGGTTTTTATTTATTCAGACTGGTTCCTCCATATGCCCAGCTGGGCTGTGTGCAAGGCAGACCTTTCTAGTTGTTATCTTTGGTGTGACCTTAATGTCCCTTCACCATATGTTTCTGCTTTTATGGGTCATGTTTTATGCCGGTTCACAGTCAGCACCAATTTACTGCAGAAGTAGTGAAATACCAGCAAATAAAAATCAGTATGAAAATGTGTGAAATCTGCTTGTAGCTGGGGTGCATTTCCATGTATTCTAGGAGAAAAGGGAAAGAATCCGTATTACCTTTCAGCTAAAGTAGCTCTGCAATATGTGGGACCTATGGTGCAAGGCTTACACTCATTTTCTTGTAATGAATTACTTCAAACAATTGAGAATTTCTGTATGCTTCTGTAGAAATGCTTCCCCCTATGCAGATCATGAATGAGACATATCTTGATAGTAACAATCCAGATGTCCCAGGAACATGCATCTCACATAATGTATGCATTATCTAGCAATGTAGATTATTAGCTGTTGAACAGTTTTATAGCTCTTGGCTGGAATTCTGCTCATACATCAGAGAGAAATGGAAAGGAGCTGGTGGACCTGGCAAGTTAGCAGGTCCTGGGAAAGCTGGAGGGTAGACAGTGCAGAATATCATCAGGAGCCAAGAGTGAGGGAAGCCAAGGAGGAGACAGAATCACGAAGATACGGCTGAACCAAGGACAGGAGGGATATGGGTGGCTTAGTGCTGGGGGTCCCCTGGGACGAGGCAGGAAATTGGTTGCTCTCTGAGGGCATTGCCAGTGTGGCTTTCATCTGTTTACAGCACTCATTTTACGGTGACCAGTGCACTGGTGTACAAACACAGCCTGGGGGTGGGAATGGCAGAACCAGTGCTGTTCAGGCTGCATGAAATATTGCATTGTAAATTATGTCTTCAGCTAGCTATAAATTTGCCAAAAGTTTAGTCGCTTAGATTAGAGACACGACACTTAATAAAACAAATGGTTTTACACTGCTTATGTCTTTTGCTGCCCTGTGAAAAATCCACCTACATCTGGCTGAGTTGCAAGCCTTTGAAAAGGCAATTCACACATGCTCTGTAGAAACATATATTTAATTTTAGCATTTTATGACCCTAAGGATTGCCTCATGCTTTAGCTTAGCTTCCCAGTATAAATAAACTTGTTCAGTTTGGGCTGACAATGTGCATCTCCTGTTTGAACCATGGGGTGCAGAGGGCTTTTGTAATTACAACTTTTTCTTGTGATCGCATCAACTTTCCCTGCATCAGGCTAGGCACTAGAAAGACATGGAGCTGGATTCGTCAGATGGACACCCCATGCTCTCAGGGCTGCCTCCTCCCTGGGGTTGGCAGGAGAATTGGAGAGATGAGGATTCAGCAGTGAACCCAGCTGGGATATTAGGAACTGGGATCACTGGGATGGGAGCCTCAAAATGGACTTAAAGATGAGGCAGGCATAAAGGACTGGAAGCATCTGGGCTAAGAAACACACTTGGTAGGCAAGAAAATGGGTACAATTAGAGGGGAGCTAATAGAGACCAGAAATGATCCTTTGGTTAAACAAGGTGGGAACAGCCCTGGAGTAGCCGATCTTGCTCTCTCTCTCTCCCAAAGCCTCTGTGTTGGCCTGGCAAGTCACTTAAACCAAATTTCACACAGATGGTGAGATTGCACGTTGCTTATTTTCAGCCTGCCAAGCTCTAGAGTCTGGGGTTTAATTTCCAGAAATACTCAGCATTCACCTGCAACAGAAATCAAGGGGACATGTGCTTTGAACACACAAACTGCCACATAATGGTGATTGCTCTGCAAAATCAGACCCTCAGGACTGGAAAATGGGCACCTCGCATTAGAGGGATATTTGGACCCTAAACTCACTGTGCTTCAGCTTTCCACATTTAAAATGGAAATAAAAACACTCCTCAGAGTCATGCTATGGCAGTAAATGAAATAGCACTTAAGAGGCACACAAGTACTGTGCTGATGAACTGCACAGAAAAACTCCGGAGGGAATTAACAAAAGCTATCTTCAGAGCAGGCTTGGAATAATATGCAGCAAATGTGTCACATAACCACATGCTGAACTGCTAGAAGAAAGCAAAATAAATAGCCACTTATTAACTTGGCACTATCTACCTGGAGCACTGAGGGAAGAAATTGCCCTCCACGACAGAACAGTACAGGCTTCTGGGGATGGGGGTCACAATGTCCCCTTGCACCCAGCTGAGAGACTGCTGCTTCCACAGCCTACATTTTGGCTTTTCCCACTGCTGTGGTGTTTGACTTTCTAACCTAAATAGTACATCTGTAGGGTTGCTTTCATCCTGCAGTGCTGTTTTTCCTAAGGACAGAAATCCTCAGAAGTAGGATGGGTGAGATGGAAGACTGACACCTTTTGCTCCCTGGGCTCCATGTTGCCTGTTATTGCCATGCAGAATCGAAGAGACTGGTTTGATGGCAAACTTGGCTGGGATACTGGGAATTGGCATCACTGGAATGGGATCAAAAGAGGCAGACTGGAGGATGAGACAGATGGAAAGGAATGGAATGTCTGAGCAAAGGCACTGGAAGCTGTTGAGCTAGGGAGACTGTGTGGTGGCCAAGGAACTAGGGATAAGTAGAAAAAAACGTGACTGGTGATCATAGGAGTTTATGTGCAATATTTACAAAGTGGTAGAAACAAATTTTCTTCATTACTCGTCCTACCTTTTGTTTGGTTATCATATCCTGCACACTTTTTTAGCAGGTCTTGCTGAATCTGCTGTGAAGTGGTACTGATAGCTGCTGCGGTGTTGTCTTTATCTGTCCTCTTGGCCCTGCTTCCCATCTGGTGGGTGAGACATTGTGCCCCAGGGGACTGAGGGTCTTCTTGGAACTTCTGCCTGAAGCAGGTGCTACTTTTTCTTCTCATGGCAAAAAAAATGAATAGAGGGGTCAGTGTATAGCTGAGAAAGGAGGTGGAGAGGACAAGCTCCCTTCCACACTTTTCCCCTGCCTTGGACTTAGGATATGACTGAGGCAAGATCTTGACATAGAAAGTCAGAAGCTTTTAGAAAGAGGAGATATCAGGAACATCCTCATTGATAAACAGCTGACAGCTGGGCTATGGTTAGAGCCAAAAGCAGTGCAGTGTCATCCCTAAAGCTCCTTGGGGCACACTCTGCACTGAGATGTAGCCAGGGTTTATAGAATCATAGAATCATAGAATTGGCTGGGTTGGAAGGGACCTCAGAGATCATCAAGTCCAACCCTTGGTCCACTACCACTGAGGTTACCAGACCATGGCACTGAGTGCCACATCCAGTCTCTTTTTAAGTATCTCCAGGGACGGAGAATCCACTACTTCCCTGGGCAGCCCATTCCAATGTTTGATCACCCTCTCCATGAAGAAATTCTTTCTAATATCTAATCTAAACCTTCCCTGGCACAACTTAAGTCCATGCCCTCTTGTCTTGCTGATAGTTGCCTGGGAGAAGAGACCAACCCCCCCCTGGCTCCAGCCTCCTTTCAGGGAGTTGTAGAGAGCGATGAGGTCTCCCCTGAGCCTCCTCTTCTCCAGGCTGAACACCCCCAGCTCCCTCAGCCTCTCCTCACAGGACTTGTGCTGGAGTCCCTTCACCAGCCTGGTTGCCCTCCTTTGGACCTGCTCCAGGACCTCAATCTCCTTCCTGAACTGAGGGGCCCAGAACTGGACACAGGACTCGAGCTGTGGCCTCACCAGGGCTGAGTACAGGGGCAGAATCACTTCCCTGGACCTGCTGGCCACGCTGTTCCTGATCCAGGCCAGGATGCCATTGGCCTTCTTGGCCACCTGGGCACACTGCTGGCTCCTGTTCAGCTTCCTGTCAATCCAGACTCCCAGGTCCCTCTCTGCCTGGCTGCTCTCAGCCACTCTGTGCCCAGCCTGGAGCTCCCCATGGGGTTGTTGTGGCCAAGGTGCAGGACTCGGCACTTGGCCATGTTGAACCTCACCTCCAACCTGTCCAGGTCCCTCTGCAGAGCCCTTCTGCCTTCCAGCTGATCCACACTCCCCCCCAGCTTAGTGTCATCTGCAAATTTGCTGATGATGGACTCAATCCGCTCATCTAAATCATCATCATTTGCAGTAGGAAGAAGTAGCTTGGGCTGGCTGTCAAGGGAGGAGAGTCATGGAGGTTGCTGGTGGGCACAGGGAGGATAAGGGGTCTGATGCTGGGGTTCACTCTGCAGCAGTCACCTCTTTATCACTGCAGATGCCCTCACAGAGACTTCTTCACAGGTACAGTTAAGCACAGATGTGGTTTTGATGAACCTAGGCACTACTCAGAGCCCTTTCCCTAGGATGTCCTAAACATCAAGGAGATGCATGGTCACTGCTGCCACAGTGGCCACAAAACCATCTCCTGTTTGCAAAGTACAGCAGCTTGTCACCAGTGTCCCATGAGATAAAGCACTGGGCCAGCAGTAAGGTTAAGCCAGAGTTTTCATCATGCTGCTTTACCCCCTAAGTCACCCCATGGCTGGGTCACTTAAACCAGCTCAGCTGTGCCCCTAGGCACAGATGCTGCTGCATCTCTTCGCAGTGCTGTGGCTGGTGTATCAAAGCAGCTCCTCCGGGCAGGTCTCTGTGGCACAACTTCTGCATTGTGAGCCAGCACACTTGCAGAGCTGAGTTAGTGAGGCTTCAGCAGGGCTGCTGAGCCTGGGCAGAGAGCCACGCTTCATGGTTCCTGTGCTGGAGATGCGCACCGCTGAGCAGAGCTCGCCTATACATCTGCCTGCACCACCTGCGGGAGCATACCTGTCTTTCAAGATGCCTTGCCTATGCATTTCATTTCCAAGTGCTTTAAATATGAAAAGAGCACCTATTAGAACAATAACTTCACACCTGCACGTCTGCGTTGTTTCTGGAGGGAGAAAAAAAAAATTAAAAAAAAAAAAAAAAATCCTGGTTTTTCCCTCCCGACGCAGACACTTCCGATGTGTGTTGCAGAGCGCACGCCGGGGTGCTGTACCCTCTTCTGCAGTTTGATGGGGAGATGAGAGGATAGGAAATGCTCCTCGGATCTTGTCGATACGAAAATTCACAGGTGTGATTTTGGAAAAGAAAGAAAAAAAAAAAAGAAAAGAAAAAAGAAAAAAAAAAAAGCTTCTTATGTTCTGTAAAGGGAATGAATAATTGGGAAGTGAACAGCCCTGAGATGATGTTGAAATGGGAAGGGAATTGGAAATGAGCAGATGGAAGGTGAGAGTTAGATGAATAGAATCACACAATGTGACTGGATTGATTGGCTGCAGTATGTCACTCTGAGAGCTTGAAGCCTCCTGAACTTGGGGAAAAAAACATGCCACCCTCCTCCTTGCTCCACAAAACCCTCCAAAGGAAACCCAGCACAAAAGTCACAGGTCGTCATTCCTGTAGGCTGCAGCACATCAGCATTGTTGTGATGAAAAGCATAAAATGAGGGATCAGAGCACTGGAAGATGTCTTTTCAGACAGGCATGCTGTGATACGCTGGTAGTCACTGTTAGCTCAATGCAGGACTTTGGTATTTTGTTTTTTTATGGGAAATGAAAGTGATACCCAGCAGATGTCAGTTCCTGTGAGCTGATTCACCCCAGCTGTACTCTGACAAGAACCTTCTGATATCAGTGCAGCTAGAAGACCCTCATCCAGTCTTCTTACATGGTTTTTGACTGAATTTGAGATAGTTGCATTAGAATGACCACACACACTTAAAGCCATCTGCTCTCTCAGATACTTATTTACATACCTATGCAGTGCTGTCATTTGAAATATATGGCTGACCTGCTGGATAATATTGATTTGCCAGACTTCTAAATATTCTTGCTGAACAGTGTAACAACTGTGGGGGGTTTGATTGACACTTTACATGGTGCACAGTCAATGGCACTTTCACTTCAGAAGTGAGACTGAGAATTGATTTTGCTTTCCATTTTCATTTTGCTCTCCTAAGCAAGGTTACCTAGCCTGGGAAACTAGCCTAGTAAAGTCTATGGGCATTACCTTGCCTGTTAATTATTTTAGACTTTGCTCCTAACTCATGGTAATAATGTTGTACTTGGAGGTACATCCAACTTGGATTGACAGGACGCTGAACATGAGCCAGCAGTGTGCCCAGGTGGCCAAGAAGGCCAATGGCATCCTGGCCTGTATCAGGAACAGCGTGGCCAGCAGGTCCAGGGAAGTGATTCTGCCCCTGTACTCAGCCCTGGTGAGGCCACACCTCAAGTCCTGTGTCCAGTTCTGGGCCCCCCAGTTCAGGAAAGAGATTGAGGTCCTGGAGGAGGTCCAGAGAAGAGCAAGGAGGTTGGTGAAGGGACTCCAGCACATGTCCTATGAGGAAGGGGTTGTTTAGTCTGGAGAAGAGGAGGCTCAGGGGAGACCTCATCGCTCTCTACAACTCCCTGAAAGGAGGCTGGAGCCAGGGGGGGTCGGGCTCTTCTCTCAGGCAGCTATCAGTAGGACTTTAAGCTCTGCCAGAGGAGGTTTAGGTTAGATATTAGGAAAAAATTCTTTACAGAGAGGGTGATCAGGTATTGGAATGGGCTGCCCAGGAAGGCAGTGGATTCTCCATCCCTGGAGGTTTTTAAGAAGAGACTGGACGTGGCACTCAGTGCCATGGTCTGGTAACCACAGTGGTAGTGGATCATGGGTTGGACTTGATGATCTCAGAGGTCCTTTCCAACCTGGATGATTCTATGATTCCCTCATGTATCATGTCAAAGAAAGACAGGCATGGGGTTTGCTCGCTGAGGGTGGTAAATGGTGACCTTATCTGTGGGATACAAACAACTATCTACTTGTGTTAAAATTTAACTCCACCAGATTCTTCATGGCCAAGCATCTTCTAAACTGATTGTTGAGAATTTTTAGCTGAAAAAAGAGGAAAGCCAGAGGCTTTGAATTCCAATATACTCATTTATAATTCAAAAGTTGCAACACACATAGTACCTTTCCCACATTTCAGGTGAGTATTCATGGCAATATAGCTTGAGGCAGCCATGACTATGATATGTAGGAAACATTGCCTCATAAATCATGGAACCTGTTCCAAGTGCTGTTAATACATTAGAACTCATCTGAACAGGGACCTGAATGTAGGTAATCCATGAATCACGCTGTGATTGTATGTTTAGAACAGGTCAGTTGAATTGCACCCTGAGAATGTCTGTTTCTCTGTTACTAATAGCACAAAGTCACCATAGATATCTTATGGTGAGATGAATCCAATACAAGTGACTAAACTGTAGTGATATAAGGAGGTCTATACAAGTACTATTTCCTGCTTAGATGATTAGTTCATATCTGGCCGAGGTCAAAATGACTCTGACATGGATTGAGAATACTAGTTGCATTCATCCTGCAGAAACGACAGATGAAGTTCTGCTGCCTAAGTGTAGGCATCTTGTATAGTTTTTGGCACTGCAATGTCCTCTTGGCCTTCATCTGTTACACCTGAGGGCCACAAGTCCTCTGTAAGTCTTCTATAAATCCTGGGTCATAGTAGTCAACTATGGAATTTTGTCTTGGATACACTAGGATGCCTTGAATGGCAGTATGTATCTGTAACAGCTGAAAGTCATCCACACTATCAAAGTTGACACTCCAAAGGCATAATGAGCTTGGAAAGAAAGCCTGTCAGGATGGAGAAACCAGAACTGGGATGTTTCAGAGCAGCTGGTATTTCTATGAGAATCACAGAAAGGTTGAAGAAGTGACCTCTGGAGATCTTCTACCCAACCCCTTGCTCAGAGCAGAGTCAGCTAGAGCAGGTTGCCCAGGACTGCATCCATAAGGATTTTGGACATCCCTAAGGATGAAGAGTAGATAATCTCTCTGGGCAACTTGTTCCAGTGTTTTACTCCCACAGTAAAAACAATTGCTTGTGTGTTAAAATGGAAGTTCCTGTATTTCAATTTGTGCCCTTTGCTTCTTCTCCTGTCACTGGGTATCACCAGGAAGGGTCTGGCTTCACATTCCCTGACTTCCACCATTCCATACCATCAAGTATTCACACACATTGATACTGAAAGGCAGCAAAATAAAAACATTTTTATCTGGTGCCATGAAGTTGCTCTTACCACTGTCAGAATGGCATCCACAGTATTTACACAACAAAAACTAAAAACCCAGCTTACCAAACAAGGAGAGTTGTGTACTGCTCATTTACCATTTTACATCAAAATGGCTTAAACTGTTGTGCAAGGGGGTATTTTTGAACCTTTAATAGAAAGATGGTTATAACTTAGCATGTCTACTCAGGGAAAAGGTACTGAGGTACCTGACTGTAATTTATTTTTCAAACAAAGAGTAAGGTGGTGTTTTGATACACAGACACCTTTCAAGACCCAGGCTCAGACCCTATTTAAAGATTTAAAATGTGATGGTAAATTCCCTGAAGAAAATGTTAACACAGTTAAAACAGGTAGTAGTACCTTTAAAACAAACTAGTCTTAGTCCTAGGTTCAATACTAGAGTCATGCTAAAAAGCCCCCTAAAAACAATGCAAACTTGCACATACACAGAATATTACTGCTTTCCTGAGTATATGTGTTCGATACACTAAAGCAAGATGAAACCAACATATAGGGTGCTATTTTCAAATAGCATTCGTCTTTATTAGTTTCTAGAGCTGCAAAATACAGTTACCAGTCAGTTGAAAATGCTTTCTACAATGGTGGCCTATTGCAAATCATCCTTTCTCTGTCATTAAGTAAAACATAGCTATGGAATACATATTCTATGATGTTCTAGGCTAGTAAAACAAGTTTTACATAAAATTGTAACATTAGATGGTGAGCTGTATTGATATAGATTGCCAAAATACATCATCTACATTTTTTCATATTTGCCATAGATGAAGAATATGAAATAAATATTTTAGAATCATGTTGAGAATTGAGTAATTAGATTTTTTTCTACACAAAATTTAAGTCAAAACTCAGAATATTTTTCAGCAAATTAAAAACTGATGGGTTTGGAAAATAGAAATCCAAATGTGACAGCCAATCTTTTAGACTTAGAAAATAGTCCTGATTGTTCAAGTCATAGCTGTGCCCTTCGGAGAGTCATCTGAACTGCTTATTTTAGGATAGGGGGCTAAGCAGATTCTAGCAGAAAAGGAAAAAAAAATTGATTACTGTTGCTGCAGGGCTTAGCAGATACTCAAATCTCAGTTGGATCCCTCTCCGTGGTATCTTGAAGGGCTGAGTATTGGCACTTGAATCACTTGGTATCTTGTATTTGGAGGTCAGGTGGGCTGCAATGTGTTTACTCAACGCTCCAGTTACTTTGGCTCAGTGAGAAGAGCAGCAGCATGGAACCTGGACACAGAGTGTGGGGTTACCTTGCTCCCAACCTGGCGTGCATCTGAGTACCAGTAGGAGGGAGAAACTGCTCTCTTGCTTTTACAGATGCAAGTATTTTTTTCTTTCCTGTAGCAAGATGAGAGCAGAGATGATTTCTCATCAGCAGCAATGAGAAAAGGCACAGAAATCAAAACTCCGCGATTTTTCACATCCGTTGTATGCTGGGAAATGCTGCAATCACACGCAACTTTTTCTGTTCATTTTAGGGCACTGGGCCAGACAGAAAAAAAACATTAAAATATTAGTCAGGTATTATTTAATAATAATTTATGCTGGTAGCCCAGAAAAGAAAATAAAAAATTGATGATGTTTTGATTTGAAACCATTTTGCATCGGTTTCAAAGACACATGATTGGTTTTTGCTGCCACATACTAGAAATATGTAAATTGCCATTTTGCAATGGCAATTGCAAATTCCTGTATCAATTACAATTCCTGTATCAGCTACTTTTCTATATTGAAATGCAGTCATAAACATTATGTGTGTCAAAGTACTGTAAAAAATAGAGTGAAAAGGTTTGGACAAACAGATTTTCTTTGAAAATTTTGGCATAAAATCTTCCCATTGAGCATCCAGTTTTTGTTATCTCTCCTCTGGAGATTTTTTTAAATGAAATTTTTAAATTATGCTTTAAAGGAAGCTCAAGGCAGAAGAACAGGAAAAATAATCACACAAGTTATTCACAGTCATGGTATTCAGTGCTGATCAAGTGCTGCAGTACCAAAGGATGCAATTTATTACTGATTCGAATCGAAAGATAAGTGGCATCTAATCTCATGAAGTAGCTGAGGCTTAAACTGAGATTACCCTAGTGAACAATGGGAAACCACAAATACATCCTGCACAGGATGAGAGCTACCCTTAGTTATAAAAACCACCCATGAGAAAACTGTCTCTTTAAAACAATACTATGCAGTATGAAAATGTCTAAACCGAATGATTCTACCCCTACCTTTGAACAAGTTCCCTTTTTAGAAGCTGCCAATTCACGGAGTGATTTTGCTCTAAAGCTCAGTGCCCACTCCAAACTGGGAGGCAACTCCTAGCCCAAATCAGAGAAAATGAAGAATAAGAAATCTCTGTAACAGTACATTCATTGGTTCCTCCTTTCATAGCTCAGTGACCAAATGCTAGAGCACACAGAGCTCAGGAAATAGTGTTGAATTTTCCCACTAGTTTCAGCCCATTCAGCTTTTTGTCACTTCAAGAAATCATGATGCTCTACTTCTCTAGTGCTTATGCATCTTTTAACATGGGTTTTATTTTCCCTATTAGCAGTAAAGGATAAACCATGCTTCTCATTTTAAACATAGAAATGAATTTGAAATGGAATAGTTCTGAATAAAGTTTTTGTTCAAGGATGTAGACAGAGAGAGAAACTGCAGGACTGAGCACACCAGAAGTTTCTTTGTTGTGGCTTCTTGGGTAACTCATGGAATTTCTGACTCTTAAACTCTTAATGTAAGTAAAATGTGTTTTATTGACTTATCTTTCTCGAGATTTGTAACAAGCATGAGCTGAGACTTACTTCTGCAAGCAGTTGTACAAATGACTTTACTTTCCAGCAAGCAGCTGCACAAGCAGTTTTGCCCTAGAAGAGATAAAACACCAATAGATCTCATGGTACCTCAAGATCAGGCCTTTAAGTTGCTGAATGCATTCAGGGTTGTGGATAGTAGCTAAGGACAAAGTATTCTGAAAGCATGTGAGGTCTCCAATTTGTCACATCCCTGTTTATAATCCAAGGGATGCTTCGCCACTTCCTTCTGCATTCCACAGCAAAGACATTAGAAACCGTAAAGGTAAAAAACAGACAAAAGCAAGGAATTTATGAAATGAAGCAATGGGCACTCCAGGAGGGAGAGTGCTTCTGCAGCAGCCTTTGCTAGCATGTGTGTCTTTTCACTTTCAGGTCCCAGTCCGTGGTGGAAGCCGGCACGCTGAAACACGAAGATCAGGGGGAAAACGAGAATACCCAACCACTGCTGGCTCTGGACTGAGCTCCCATGCACCCTAACACACAGACACATTAAGAGGTTTCCACCCTACCAGAAACTTGGAGAGCATACAACATGCACACACACACACACACACACACACACACGTGTTTTGCTTGAGAACAACCCCTTCGTGTTTCCTGAGCAAGTAATAATCGCCACCAGCCATCTGTCCAACTGAGACATTTCTATTGGTACAGGAGTCTGCCCACAGATAAATTACTTCTTTTTCTTTTTGTCTCATGACATTAAAATATTGGAAATGATGGGACTGTATTCTCTGTTTCCAGAAACAATGTGTATCGATAGAAGTTTTCCTTTGTTTTATAGAAGTGGAAGCTAAAAGTGTTTTAAAGAAATGCGTCTCAAATTTAAACTTTGCACTGTAATCAAGTTTGATCTCCCCCAGAGGGCAGAAACAGCAGTATCTTCAGAGTGCTCAAGTCTTACAGAAGGATTTTTGCATTAAAAAAAGAATAGAAGTCATAATGCCATTCAACATGACAGCATTTTTTTTCTGCCTTATCCATCTTGCTTATAGGAGGCTTACTTATTTCATTATCTAGCAAAAAATATTCTTAAATGTTGAAGCCCTTATGAAACTGTCAGCTAAGCGGAATGTCCTGTGTGGGTAGCAGACACACACAATCTAAACCACAAATATTTGATTTTAACCATGTTTTGTTTTTTTTTCACAGGCAGCTCAGAAGCCTATTAGGTGTGTGTGAATGTGTGTGCGTGGGGCGGGGGGGTGCGAGGGAGACCCATTGGACACATTCACTAGTGATTAATGGTTCAATCCAGATTTTTTCATTTAAGTCACAACAGCAAATGAGAGCTCTACAGAGCCATTTTACCCCCTTCCCTCCTGAAGTCAGTGAAAGGTGTAGCCAGAAGGATATGCTGATTGCAGATGTGGGCCGTGGTTAAAATGAAAAAAGGGAAACTTCGAATTAATTATTCAGTACAAGCTTCTGCTAGAAGGAAATCTGGAAGAACAGAATGGAAATGCCAAAGATCAGTTTGCTATTTCTCTATTTGCTCTAGCTGCAAAGACAGTCCCATCCCTTCATTGAAACTGAAACCAGATTAAAGAAATAAAAGAAAAATTGTTATCAAATTGCATGTGCAGTGACTTTATTTCCTAAAATGATTACAACCACTGTACACAACTTTAGTCTTCAATTAGACTGCCATACATCAACAATTTGCTAGAACAAGAGGCTGTCAACATCATATCAAAGGTAGCAGTGTAAACCATATAAATAAACAAGATGATATTTGGCAGAAGAGTTTTTGGTGCCTCTGGAACATCCACCAAATTCATAAGCAACACACTCAAGCAATCATATAGTTCAACAGGACATGGTCAGCCCTCACAGATGGATTAACAAAATACTGCCTTTATCTAACACAACATTTTATGGTTGCACAGGGAAGAAAAGACATCCTGCCAGATCCTATCAGCACACCAGGGATTTATCCACTAGCATTTGTACAGAATAGCCTCATTCAGACTAACTTTCTTCTGCAGCAGCACATCATTGAGACAAAGCTTGGTCTCTGTGATAGAGAGCAAGTCTTTAAGGCTTGGTCCTAACAAGGCAACATGAAAGTCAGAAAAAGAAGCAAAAGCTTACAAAGATGACTGAGCCCATTTATCTTTGGGATTCCTTCCATTTGCCCTCCCCTGTCACTACCACTCATTACAGAAAACTAGGATGTCATCTCCTGGTAGCAGGACACATCTCCATTCCTGGGCTCATGGAGACTTACAGGCATTTGGATTTGTCACAGAGAATGTGCTTAAAGCAGAAAGTAAAAAACCAGACAAAAAAAAGACAGACATTGGCTATTATACTGCAGCATTAATGAAGAAATAGTTTGGTTTACAATTATTCTCTGTTAATACACTTACCTCCACTGCTGTTGAATTTTTGTGATGATCTGTTACAATCACTGTTTATTCAAGTAGGATTTTTTCTGCCCAAGAAGTGCAAAAAAACACTGAAATTCTAGTCACTGAGGTTTACACCTCACAGAAGATTAGAATTATTTACTTTCTTTAGCTGTGACATTAATAAAGACATAAGATGCCTTGCATATAACTGTATGATGCCTGTATTTAACTGCAGGACTCTGTGCTTGCAAGCAAGGTAACTACAGGCAGGAAGGAATGGACCATCTAACAATCTGACAAGTATGTACAGCTGTACAAAACAGGAAATCACCTTTCTCTTTTGTTTCTATCTATAAATACATCTAAAAGAAAAAAAAAGTTGCAGTGGTTCTCCATTTAAAAAGAAACCAAACATCTCCATTTATGTCTTACACTGACATTTCTAATGCTGAAAATGTTTTTCAAAACAAAATACTGGTTGGCAAACATGAATAGTGAAAAGAACACACCACCGATTCACTGCATTATTTGTGTAGTTTTACATATCTATATATTTATAATCTCCCTCCCTTGTATATAGTTAACCCACTAATGATACCTAACAAAAAGATACGCTCTCAGCTCCTTGACAGGTAGGCACAGCATAGATTCATCTCAGTGTTTCATTTCAGTGTTGGAGGAGATATCCAGAATACACCTTGTCATATTTAAGGCACTTAAGGATTTAAATGGCCAATATGTCAGTACACAATTTAGTGTAGTGACTACACACCATAAACAGTGCTACTCTGGCACACACACATCTTTGTAGATTACTTTTATCTGTTTGCCAATTTTATCTAACTGCCAATTGTAATCTGAAAAGATAAAGAATCAGCCTTCAAAGGAACAATGAAACAATCTGAATGACAGCATGGATTGTTACAAATACAACTCCAAATTTTTTACTACTCGCTTAATATTTCCTCTGAGATATAGAAACTAAAATGCAACATTAATTAAAATATTCCTAAACCACATATTTTGGTCTAAATAGTTCTTGACTTCTTTACAAACTATGCCTTTATTTTACAGAATTACAAAATAGTTTATAATTTGTAGTGTTTGATCACTTTACAGAGATACAAAACACAGCATCTGACTAAACAGTTACCAGGAGATTAAAAGAGCTTTAATTATGGCATCCCACAGTAACAAATAACTCATTTCCAGTTTTGCATATGATTCTCCTAAAAGTCTCCAAAGGTATCTTTATCTTCTTAAGCATGAAATTTATAAATCTTCTTAGTTTCAATGATTGTTCACTGAGAACTGTTTCTTTCTTGCATACTATGTACAGCTTCAGTGTTGGATTTGATAAGGACAACACATTAAAGCCTAATTATCACAGCTGTCTAAAACTGACTCTGGAACAGAGATGTTTTATCAGCTTAATAGTTAAAAAGGAAGTTAAAGTGCATACCTCCAGAAACTGGCTACACTAATTTATGGTGTAATCACCAAGTGCTACATGGCATTACAAGATTTAATTACCTAGTAAAATATGGATTCTGAAAAGCATTCGGTTTATGGGAATCAAAGCTCTTATCTCTGTTTTGTTTCAGTAAACCTGACATTCTCATCAAGCTACTCAGGTACCATGATGTAGTCTCTGCAGTACAAAACCACTGAACATTAAACAAATAAGATGACTGTTCAGTGTCTTTTGGACAACAAAGCCAAAGCTGGTGAGACTAAATAGCCTCAATGTCTACTTGCTTAGTGTTTGGTTCTCACCATCTCAGTTCTGATGCCCTTACTCTTGGCAAGCCCTGAGCATCCCAGCACACCTATCCACACCTAGCTGGTTTTGCAGGCAAGTAGATAACAGACAGCTACAAACACCAGCAGTACAGCCTCAGGTCTCTCTTTCATGTTAGTGTTCTTAGAAGTTAGCAGTGAAAGGTCCTATACCTTCCATCTCCCATCAAACAGTTCTGATGCAAAAGACCCACTGACTGCTTAAACATCTGTCAAGTTTTTTGGGTTTTTTTCTTGAAAATGAGGCCTTTTTACCATTCAGTAAATCCTGTATGGCAAACACAGAGCATAATGTAAACGGTATTGGGATTGGACTACTTCAGCACTATGTCATACATTTCAAGACGAGGAAAACAATAATAGGTCAGTTAAAGGATCATTCTAGTGCTCTGTAGGATTCTGGCAGCAGAAGTTATTGTATCAACTTGAAGCTCTTTGCCTGCTCTGCATCCTGGCAGGAAACCAAGTCAGACCTTGTCCTTCTGCCCAAAGCACAAGACATTCTTCATGTATTTTTTCTGCTGAATGACCACCCAAAGGCAGACTTGAAGGAGTCCCTGGAAGGAGGTGCCTCAGACTGTTGCTGGGTGGAAAATAGATATCACTACTAAAGCCTTTGTGAAGAAAGGAGAAACAGCCGTTCACCATACAGTCCTAAGAACGGTCAAGTCCTTTAAAATCTGACCCTACAGCTGTCACATTTGCTCAGTGCCTTCCAAAATCACATATCAAACTGAAGGCTGCCTGCTAACTAAGAGAACTATTTTGTTTTAGAAGAACAAAGCTTCACTAAGCAGCTGATGATGCAAGTTTCTGTTTGAATTACCAGGAAGGAGAGAGAAAGCCACACTCAGCAAAAATGAAACCTATAGTGTTTTCCTTCTGCTTGTAGCTTGAGATGCACTTACATACATATTGCTATTTAAAAAATAGTGATTAAAAGTTGTTCATAATTATGCTAGAAAAATACAGTTACTCAGGTAGAAAAAAATACAAAACACATAACACATTCACATTATCTATAGTTGGTAATATAGGGACATACATGTTTTATACCTAAAGTAGCTAACATTACAACTGCATACTAATTTTCAAAGTTGGTTTGTAAATATCTTACATGTTTTTTCCCAGGTAGTCTAGGAAGCATTTCCCAGATATAGAATTACAGATCTCATGCCTGAACATGGTCAGGCAGGTGACTTTTTTTACACAGAATACAGGCACGACAAAAGCATCTGCACATTCCTCAGCTTGAAAATCCAGACCTGTTGCTCTTTGGCTGACAAGTTTTGTGTTTTCAAACTTGCAGCCAGAAAATAAAAAAACCCAAAATAACAAACATATCAGTGCTGTACCGGTATAAAACAAAAATAGCTTTTTTTAAAATTTTTTTTTTTTTAAACAAGTCCTCTGTGACTGTAGAATGTTGTCCTTATGTCTTAATTCTTACAATAGTTGTAGTTTTTGTGTAGCATTTTTTTTTTTTGTAGTTTGGCATACTCCAAAGGGGTTAAAGCTCCTCTGCTTTTCACATCAAAAGTAACCCCTCAAATAGCAGGAAGGGTTCGTCTCTCTTGTGCTGTTAGCTCAGGGTGCCACACATCCACAATGAATATCAGGCGATAAGTTTCAGCATCCTGCCATACTTCATGTTCAAAAGAGTCATCAAAAATAAGAACTTTCCCTTCTTCCCATGTTCTGCAAACACAAAAAAGAACATACTTTAGTGTAATGTATGAAGTACCAGGGAGCAGGTAAGATATATATCAACTCTTTGACAAACAAGGATTTAATCAGTATATATTGCACCATCAGGATTTCACTACCTAATATAAAGAGATTGAAGTATCATGGATTTTAACTGAAACTACAGAAAGATCACTGCAATAGACATTCACATTACTGAGTGATTGTTTCTCCTCACTCTGCATATTTATGCCTAAGTACACATTCAGAGATTTATAATATTTGTTACTCATACACTTTTAATAAGTTAAGTCCAATACACAGAGAGAAGGTATACTACTGCTGCAGTATATCAACTTTTCTCCTTTTCTAATCACATACAACATGAGTAATTGAAACCAAAGGAATAACCAGTAATATGGTCACATGGTTTGAAAACAAACTACAGTAAATTGATCTGCTTTTTTACGCCTTAAAATTTCAGAGATAAGTCCATTAAAGCACATGGTCTAAAGATTTTGCATCAAAGGAAGGCTGCAATGCCATCGTGTGTAGTGGGTTAACTCATACTGATAAAGCTGAACTGAAAGGATAAGATCATATAAATTACAGCCCTTCTGCTTGCCAACTACTCCTAAGGCAGAGCAGATCACTGAAAGGACATAAGTACCCTGGGTGAACATTCATTAAGGCATGGCAAAGTCAAGTTTTAACAGTGGCACTTTTCCAAGATCTGTAGTTTTGTTACTCACGCAAAAAGATGCACACAATACATTCAGTGTGGCTTGCTTTTAAAAAAAAAATTAAAAATTGTTAGATTTAAAGAAACACCAAGAGGCAATGTAGAGGGGAGTACTAATTGTCAGAAGAATTGCTGTTCCTGTCAGTTTTATGAAGGAAAAAAAAAATCACACTATGATTTAGATTGGCCGAAACCTTGGAAAGGCATCTGGTCCAAGCCTCTGCTCAGAGAAAGACTTACTGAAATGTTAGGTCCAACTTTGAAACTAGATGAAGTATCTCAGGTTCTCAACTAGTAGATTTTTGAGTGTGTACAGTCAAGGTTATTCTACCATCTTTTCCAACCAGCCTCATCATGCAGACTTCCCTCTATCTGGATGGAATTTCCTTCACTGCTTCCTTGTGTCCATTACTTCTCATTCCATAACTTTACACATCCAAAAAGAGTCTGGCACAGTCTTCTGCACAGTTGCCCATTAGTAACTGAAAAAGATAACTAGGCTCCCCTTTAGCCTTCTCTTTTTCAGACTCCAACTTTTTGAGCCTCCCCTCATGTGTCACAGACTCTACTTTCCTAATCACCTGCTTACTTCTCCACTGCAGTCTGTGTAGTTTACCAATGTGCTTTTTTTTGCACTGAAAAGGCCCAAACTGCACACAGGACTCCAGAGGCTATGTCTTGACTTCAGTAGAGAGGGAATAAGTTTCTCTCCTCAAATTGCTTCCTATGCATTTCCTAACACAGCCTTCAGCAAGACAAGAGCACACTATGGCTCATGTTCAACTCACCATCTAAGTCCCTAAATCAATTATTTTCAAAGCTTCTTTTTCCTGTCATCACCTGCAATGTGATCTGTTGTCAATTGCAGGGCTTTGCATTTGCTTTGTTAGACATCAAGAAGATTCTGCTGGCCACTCCAACCTGTTGAGGTCTGGATTCATCATTTTGAAGAGATTTAACACCTGGTTAAATGCAGATGTGACACTGCCAAAAATCAGTCACTGATAGGTGACCAATTCTGATACAATGTCACAACATGTCAAAAAGTCACTGTGCTTACTTGTTTATTGCTATCTCTCAGATCTCAATCTTTACTCACTGTATTTCAGACACAGCAGCAGTTTTTGTGTTACATGGAATGTCTTTTGTCAAGCACTGGCATGAGTAAGGCAAACTTATTTTGCATTGCAGCAGGACAAAAGCAGGTATCTGATTATACCTCCTCAGGTGTGAATGGATGAATAACAGTCAGACCAGTCAATAATTGTCAGTGTTACCTCCTGAGGAGTGGGGGGGTGGGTAGGTGTGTGGCCATGGGTGAGTGTGTGGGGGTGTGTGGTTTGTTTTTAGTGAAATTAAGCCTGAAAAATCCTGCCCTGAATAGCCTAAAAGTGCAAAATCCTGCCCCAAATAGCCTGAAAGTGAAGCTCAGTTACAGACAATACAACCTCCAAGCACCCAGATGAAGTAGCTTCAGAGGTTAAAACCCAGGATCTATCATTTGCATCGCAATGGGAAGGGCTGTTTTGCACAACAAAGGACAAGTCATAAAGTTGACAGAACTATTAGCCCCATTTGAATGGATTACAAACCCTACCATTAACATGCAAATAAATATTTTTCTAGAAGTCTTCACAGTGTGAGAAACACTTCACAGTGGGACCAGAGTGAGGGTTTTGTTCTGATCTGGTGCTGAGCCACTTCAGGGTAGTTTCTCTGTCACTTGCACAACTCTAGTGGCACCTGTATCAGGTGAGGTCTCGGACTGGTTTCTGTAAAAAGACTGTAATCCTGCATCTCCATTTCAAAACATGATTACCCTGTATGATGGGGAAGTTCGATTTTGATAACTGAATATTATTTACCTACTGGTTTTGTGCACTGTAACCTACACTTTACAGGTCTTGGTCTTCAAAATGGCCAAATCATATAAAACTACTCTAACTGTATTGAATGCCAATGAGGTGTAGCAGCTCCTACCAACTGCATGAAGAATCTTCTGCAAGTGAAGGAGTAACACACAGTTCTAGACTGAGCTGAGTTGCCTTGTTCATCAAAAAGTAAGTTACCTCCGAACACTGAGGCCCTAAACACCCACACTGGGTGGCACAGATGTAACTGTGCTCAAAATTGTCATTGTTCCCATTCTCTTACACACACAGCAGTGAGACAGGCGGCCTGAAAAGGCCAGACTCTGGTATGCTGACCTCCATACCTGAGCCAGCTCTCCTATTTGACACTGCTGGTTTTCCACTGCTCTGAACCACCAGAAGGAGGAGAAACTGAAAATTCCCAAGGCAGGATTTCCTCTTGGCACCCTTCCTTTCCACAGTAGCTCACCCACCTCCTCTTTCCCGAGGGGATGTAAGAAAAAAATCCCTTTCATTACCATCAGCAGGCACACTTTCAGTGCCTTCAGGGAAAATCCTGCCTTTGAGAGCGTAAGGCTCTTGCCAAGAGTAGCTGAAGTTAACACATTCCAGCACAGGCTGTAGTCAGCTCTTTCAGGTTTTACATTTCAGAGGAGCAAGTCAGAGGAATAGGAGCAGGCTGAGGAGAAGGGACACTGAAGTCTTCGGTCTGCAGACTATCAGCACCAGGTGTTTCTCCACTCTAGACTTTGGGGGTCCTTAATTTCACTGTCCCCACCACCAGCCCTTCTGATGGGGTTAAGGCAAAGAAAGGTGCCCCCCATAATAAAGGGCAGTGAGCTGTGGGTATCTGCTCTCTTGGCAGCAGATCAAAACCACAAAACCACAGCTTCTTTCAGGCCACTAAAGAGACACCTAATGGTAATGACATTCAGCTCTCACCTCTCTGAATTCACAAAACTGTCCTCAAGTGAAAAGACTCTACCCATATTCATCCTCTAAGACAGTCAGCTACCTCTCCCTCCATCCAGATGTCTATCTTAAACTTATTTTGAATATCGGATTGGAATACTGGCAGTGAAGTCCATTACTACTGAGATGTAGGTAGCATAGATTGTGACACTGAGTGTGACAGATTATTAAATAAGCTATATGTTGCCAGGAGTCTATAGTGGCAATATTTTTTGTTATTAACTGTTGGATACTTCTACCCTCAAAAATTCTAAGAATTTCTTATAGCTTTTTCCAATTTATTTTTAAAGTATCTTTTCTACATGTTTCAATCATGCAGACAGAAGAGGGATTTCATTTCTCAATATCAACTATATCTGTACATTACTACCATGAAAAGAATTCAAAATTAATGCTTGGTGGACTTAGATGCTGCAGACAAGACACAGAATGTTCAAAATCATATGTATAAATATTAAGTATCATTATAATTTCACATAAGTGTCAGAAAATTAAGTCTGTAAGCAAAAAGCAATATAGTTAATACTATGTTTTTTCTGTCTGTTTTAATAATATCATACAAAAACATATCACAGTTGTGCATATTTCCCAGGGGAGTATATGCCCTGATTTTCTTAAATTTTCGTTCACGAAGCCAAATCATGATATGCCCTAATTGTACATGTGGGACTATTGAATTTTGGTTGGTTTTTTGCACTGAGGAAACAGGCAGAACTGCTCTCCAAGTCTGCATAATTTTTCCCTAAGGGGTGAGAATTCGTGTTTAAAATGCACTTTCAAGAAATTTGCTACCTGTGTTACTCATTGGTTACACTTCAGAGTTGTGTTCATCTTCAAAGTAACTTAAGTTGGAATATGTTAAATTTGGTTATAACAATACTATGAAGGAAGGAAGGAAGCTTCTGCAGAAACATCAAAGTCTTCTGTTATGGTGGTGAGAAAGTAAGTATAGCTTAGGCTCAGATTTTTCTGAATAAGTAAAGAATTCTGAATAAACAAAACAAAAAAAATCAAAATAACCAGAGGGACTCCACTGGCAAGTATATTAGTCTGGCATTATATAAGTAAATAGAGAGTGACTTCATGGACTAAACTCACCTTTATTTCCATGTTATAGCAGAGAAGAACAGCTTTGCCTCCCAAGATTCTTCTTGTATTGTTTGACAAATTATACTTATATATTTGTAACAAGAGTTAGGGTGTATATTGACTGTTTAATTGAATATATTATACCCCCTGATCAGTAAAACACCCTCTTTTCTATTTTTTTTAATTTTTTTTTTTCATTACATGCAGTCTCACCCCCTCTTCAGCCTTAAGAAGCCTCAAACTGTACCTGATATCTTGGGCACACCGAATTTTGCAGCCTTCCTTGGGTATCACCAAACCCAAATGCATCCTTAGCCGACAATTGGTGGGCCCTGTGTGAGGCCAAACATGAGTCCCCGGGTGCATGATAGAATATTTGATCTGCAAGAAGAGAGAGGCAGCCTTCAACACACTCAGCTTCACACCCATACTGCTAGGAGTTCAGGCCTTCATTACATCTCATCTTTGATGATGGGCCAAAAGGCCAGTGTCACCTTTTTTTAGAGTGTCAGCAACAACTGAGCTTTATTACATCCTAAAGGCATTAAATGCTACAAAAAAACATGTCTTGTAGGGTGTGTGTGCATCTAGGTGTGTGTGTGTAAAGAAATGTATTTTTCATTTTGTTTAAAATAATCAGGATTCATATTTCAACCTGAAAACAATTACCTGCTATCTACAATAAGAAAAATACCTTCTTGCCAACAGAAAGACTTACAGACACTCATCATTTAAAAGGAGGGACCAGAGGAGACACAAGGCCAGTGTTAGCCAGAGTGGCCGACCTCTCTCAGATGACAACTGGGCTGTGAAGGTCACTGGCAGCCTTGGCTGAGAAATGGAATGGTGGAGCTCAGGGTCATGAGAAAAGAGAGAAAGACAAAAAGCAGAATTACTACCCATAGCTTCAGGAGTGAAGACTTTGGCTTACTCAGGGATATGCTGGAAAAAAAACCATCATGAGATTCAGTGCTGAAGAGAACGGGGGTCAGGGACAGCTGATTGATCTTCAAGGATCACCTTGTCCAAGCTCAAGAATGTTTATTCTCATATGCAGGAAGCATGGAGATCTGGACAATATTGCAACACAAAAGGGAAACAGACAAGAGCTGGTAGCCTGGTGAGGTCACCCAGGAAGACTGTAGAGACACTTTCTGAGAAGATAGGGATGACTGTAGCAAAGTCAAAGCTTTCCTGATACTGAATATGGAGATGGAAGTGAAAGACAACATGAAATATTTCTACAAATACATCATCAGTAAAAGGAAGTCCGGGGAAAATGTAACCCTGCTGCTAAATGTGGTAGGACATCTAATGACAAAGGACATGGAAAAAGCTGAGGCACTACATACCTTCTTTGCCTCAACCTTTACTGGTATGACTGACCTTCAGGAAACCCAGGCACTTAAGACCAGTGGAAAAGACTGGAGCAAAGATGACTTACACTCAGTGAAGAAGGATCAGGTTAGATTTCACTTAAACTGAACATATCAGTCAATGGGTCCTGGTAGGATCCACTCATAAGTGCTGAGAGGTGGATAATGTGAATCCACACTCACTTGTCCTTGAAAGGTCACAGCAACCAGCAGAAGTCCTGGAGGACTGGTAGAAAACAAATGTTCTTCCTGTCTTCAGGAAGGGCAAGGAGGAGAATCTAAGGGTGAAAGATATATAGGCTATAGGCTAGTCTGCCTTACCTTGACCCCTGGGAAGGTGATGGAGAAAATAATCCTGGCAACCGTTTCAAAACATATAAAGGAAAAGAAGGTGACTGGGAACAGTAAACATGGATTTATGAATTTTACTTAACCAGCTTTCTGTGCTGAGATGTCTAACTTGGTGCCTTAAGGGAGATTAGTGGATATTATTTATCTCAGCTTTATTAAGACTTTCAGTACTGCCTGCCATAAACATCCTCACTGACAAATGGATGAAATAGAAACTAGGGAAGTCGACACTGGGGTGGATTGAAAACTGGGAGTTCAGCCAAGCTCAAGGGGTTAGGACAAAAGGCACAAAGTCCAGCTGGAAGACACTCATCAGAGGTGTACCCCGGGCTCAGTACTGGGTCCAACACTGTTTAATAGCTTAAAAAATGAGTCAGATGATGGGACAGAGTGCATCCCCTTCAGCACAACTGGAGATTATAGAGGAAATGGAGAGGAATGGCTGATACATTATCTTTTTTTGCTGCCATAGGGACCTTGGCAGGCTGGAGAAAAAAGCAAATGGGAAAGTATGATGCTGAACAGTGGGAACTGAAATGTTCTGCACCAGTACTAATACTAATGTACTAACATATGCTGGTGGACAACTGTATGGAAAGCTGTTTCCCAGAAAAAGACCATGGGTTCCTTATAGACAATTTGAATACAAGCCAGCAGTGTGCCCTTGCAGCAAAGACAACCAATAGCCTCCAGGGTTGCATTAGGGAAAGCTTTGGCAGCAGGATGAGGAAGGAGATCCCTCCTCTCCATTCAGAGTTGGCAAGACATCTTGAGTGCTGGGTCCAGTTCTGAGCTACCTACTGTGAGTGAGACATAGACATTCTGGAGCAAGTCTTGTGGAGACTTATAAAGGTGATTAAGGGATTGGAGCATCTGACATACAAGGGGAAGCAGAGAGAGTTGGGATGCTTCAGACTGGAGAGGAGAAGGCTCAGGGGGATCTTATGAATGTGTACAAATATCTGAGGGGAAAAGTGAAGAAGATAGAGGTAGGCTCTTCTCAGCATTATCCAGTGAAATGCAAAGAGGCATTAAACACACAGAAAAACATAGGAAATTCCATTTAAACATAAGGAAAAGCTTTTTTACTGTACACTGGAACACGTTTCCCAGAGATGCTGTAGAGTCTCTATCCTCAAAGGCATTCAAAACCTTGACTGGACACAGTCCTGAGCAACCTGCTCTAGTTCATCATGCTTGGAGCAATCTCCAGAAGTCCCTTTCTACCTCAGTCCTTCTGTGACTCTATGGCAATGCAATGAACAGGAAATTCAGATAACACATGACAGTGGTGAGAAGCATTTCTTTCAACTGAGAAATCTGAACATCAGATTGGGCTAATGTAATTTTGGTAAATCTTAGGGTTAAGGTATTGATTGCTCTTCAGCTGTAACAAAATCAGCAGAAAACAGCATGTGTCTAATGCCTTAGCTCTTCCCATCACCCGAGGTTTCAGCTCACCAGCAGTTTCTTGTGACAGAAAATTATATGCTCCAGTGGCCACGGTGAACAAAGATGCTCCAGCCCACTACTTCTGCTACACTGCAATATGGTCCCTTGATTGTCCTTTCAGATCCTAATGCAATCCAGAGATAGCAATATCCCAGGCTTTTTAATGCAAATATACCAGCACTGAAGAATGATTACTGTCACAAAATCACAGAATTGTTCTGGTTGGAAAAGACCTTTAAGATCATCAAGTCCAACCATAGTCTAACTCTACCAAACATTAATCTAACTCTACCAAGACCAGTGTTTAAACCATGCCCCTAAGCACCACATCTACACATCTTTTAAACATCTCCAGAGATGGTGATTCAACCAGCTCCTTGGGCAGCCTGTTCCAGTGTTTAATTACCATTACAGTGAAGAAGTTTCTTCTGTTATCTAATCCATACCTCCCCAGCATAACTCAAGACTGTTCCTCTTGTTCTGTTCTCCTGCAAGGCAGGTTCTTCCACAGACAGCATATGTTGCTTGTTGCCATAGATCAGTCTAGATACGTCTGTGAATTATATGTATGCTTTGTACTCAAGTACTTATATACAAATGGTCCTGAACTACCAATGTGTTATACTATGGTTGTAACGTAAATCTCTGAACAGTAAAAAGTGCACAGCATTAAAAGTACCTGTGTTTTTAGTTTACTGCTCTTTTAAAGAAAAATCATAGAATCATATTGTGGTTGGGGTTGGAAAGGACCATGACGATCATCTAATTCCAACTCCCTGCCATGAACAGGGATGCCTCCCACTAGACCAGGCTGCTCAAAACTCCATCCAACCTGGCCTTGAATACTTTTCCAGAGATGAGGCATCCAAAACTTCCCTGTATAATCTGTGCCAGTGTTTCACCACTCTCACAGTAAATAAATATCTTCTTAATGACTAATAAAAATCTACCCTCTTCCTGTTTGAAACCGTTGCCTCTCATCCTACTGCTACATGCCTTTGTAAAAAAGTCCTTCTCCAGCTTTCTTGCTGTCCCCTCAATACTTTGATCACTTGCTATTGTTCTACATGGTCTCCCAGCAGCACCAGCTAGGTAGATTATGTAGCACTGCTGTTATCTTTGTCAATATGCAAGATGCCCTAAGAATCCAAAAGGCCTATCTATCACAGAATTCTTAATTTCCCGATTTTGTTTGTTCTCATTGCTTCCAAGTGCTTCAGTAATAACCTGAGGCACAGCTAGCATAAGACCAAGCTCCCCAGGGAAGTGGTCACAGCACCAAGCCTGTCCGACTTCAAGAAGCATTTGGATGATGCCCTCAGGCACATGGTGTGATCCTGGGGGATCCAGGAACAGGAGTTAGACTTGATGGTCCGGATGGGTCCCTGCCAACTTGGCATATTCTATGATTCTGAGATTCTAAAATGGTCCTAAGCATCCCCTAGTATTGAATATAAAACTTAAGACTTCTATAGCACCATTTTTCAGATTATTTTACATTTCATACCTTCAAAACATGACTACAGCTACAGCTGTGAATACACAATGTGGCAGCAAAATTTCTCCTGGTGATAACATGTGGGGTGCCAAAAAATTATCAAAAAAGTAGCAGCTCTCAAAGAGAATTTTCTCTCTGGGACAGATACATTTTGGTTATGGATGCCTCTAAAAACTGTTTTCTTGCTGCTAGCCACACCAAGAGTGATGACCTTTCTCATCCCCCACATTCACTATAACCAGCCTTTGCTAAAAATCACTGAAACAATAGCTTTGTTCATTCCCACAACAGTAGTGATCAATAGTTCTGCATATCAAAAGCAAGAGTCTGGTGAAAAAGCTGAACATCTACTCTCAAGGCTCTGAATTAGGATTATGCTGTTTTTTAACTTTTGAACCCTTAATTTTGCAGCGTGTAAAGATTATTCTCATGTAGTCATTATAGATAAAATATAAAAACTTGAAAAAAAATTAATGAAAAATTCTGTGCTATTGAATCACATGATATCTGTGTTGGGCCAATAATTCAGCTGCAGTCATAGATCCATACCATATAAGTCTACTGCAAGACTTAATAAGGTTAATTCGTAACACACTTGAAACCAGCTTTGTTGGCACCCAAGTCCACTGCTCATGGATGTAAAACTTCCTTCCTTTACCTTTAGAAAAGAAGCATGTGACAGCAATATTGTTTGGCTTCCATAAGTTGATTTTCCTTCTGTCTAATGAAGCCAGGCTGGGGCAGATGGGTGAAGTTTATTGCAATGAGAATAAAGCTCACTGAATAAGTCTTGTAAAGTCAGGTTCAGAACGGAAAAAAAAAATCAGGTTAGAAAGGACCTAATCCAAGGTGCTGCTCAAAGCAGGGGTAGCTGTGAGTCAGACAAGGTCACTTAGGTCTGAGGTTTAGCAAATCATTATTTACTGGTTTACCCATGGCAAGTAACTGCTTACTTACCACAGCTCCCAAGAAACACAAGGTGAAATGGCTCAACTAAAGAGTCCATTGAAAGGCTTCAGCTAACATATTTCATCTTGTATTTGCTGAGCACCAAAATTGGCACATTTTTACTGTTAAATTCATTGTGCAATTGAGGCACCACTACATATACCAAGGTCATGCATCCCTCTACACACATTCCTCAAAATCACCTGCTCCCATGCCATTAGAAATTTGCAAAAATGAAGATATTTGCCAGGTACCTGCCCTCTTCTGCAGCCAGTAGCTTCCGGGAATCTTTCCAATAAAGCACATGTTTTTGGAACACTTTTACAAGCATTCTCATTTTTTCTTCCTAGTGAAAAGAAGGATAAGTGGAATGAATGAGCATTTCCTTGTTTTCTGCTTTGCAGAAGAGCAACAAAGCTGTCAAAGAGCTGACACTGAAACACAGAAGAATATTATTTTTCCCATTTGACAGATTGTGAAACAGAAGTACCTACCTATTACATTAGGCACAATAGAGCATCCTGCACATCTTTGCTTTTAAGTTATCCATTTTTTTTAACATGATTGTAAAAGTATAATCATTAATAAGACTGTATGGAAAAAAAGATGAAAAGTGCCACCAACATTGTACCATGTCAACATCAGGTTATATTTTTATATAAATTGCTTTTAATATTTTATTTTACTGTACTCTTTCATATGCAGAGGTGTATAAGAACACAAGGTCATGCCAATAGTTGCATTTCCCACTGCACACCCCACTGACAGTGCATCAGATGTAATAAAGTTGTATTCTTACAACTTTCAATTAAAGTTTTTTGAAAGACAGATCTCACCTAACTGACCACACAATACTGAGGATGTGCCTTCTCCTTTGTTCCTATCTTCCTTGAGGCTGATCTGTACTGTGCGCTACCACGCAAAATGTGGGCAGCTTCTCCAGAGAGGAGCATTATCCTCAAGGGATTCTTAGAACTGCTTGGCAACAACACAGTTTAGAACACAGAACTCTTGTTCACTGTTGCAGGGGTCCCAAACACTATTTTATTTGTTCCCTTCTTCTACAGATTCATCAATTACAAAAATTATTCTGAAAAAACACGTGTCGCTACTCCTTATTATACTACACTAATCTGAGAAAGTGAAAATAGGGAAAAAGGAGAAATATAAAATGTTTTACCTTGTTGCCATAAGGTAAACTGGCTCCAGTCTCCTTTTTCTCGTAGATTCTCATCTTCAGGCAGGAAGAGGCTTCTTTTTTTATCCATCACAGCAAGCCCCTCATCCCGAATGACCTTCCAATTTTTTTCTAAGGACTGTTGTAAGAGCCATGTTACTGCACTGAAAACTTACTGTGTTTGGCTTTAGTACCATTTTTATGTTTCCTTGCCATTATTAATTTTTTTTTAATTTAAAAGCACTAAAAAATGTTGATTATCATTATCAAGTTTCTTTGTATTCAATTCCCTTTTGACACGTTAAGGCAGGGAAAACAATATTCACAGCACTCCTCAGATCACATTACATTGGGATCATAAAATTTCACTGATTCCCAGCCTCTTTGCAGCCTAGGCTTGACTTTGATTAGCCTAACAGCTCTTTATCAGATCATTTTGTATTGCAGGCTAGGAAGAATATTGATTTCTTAAAGATAGTACATTACCAGGAAGCATTCCTGGAACTAGAAAACCACTCAAATAACCTGGAACTCCAGGCACTGACAGAACATCACAAGTCAAAGAGTACAAATCTAAACGGACCACTTAAGGGGATAATTATGATTTAAGCCTTCAAAAATGGAACATGAGAACAATGCTGGTACTGATTCAGCACTACCATACCTACTCAAAAGGAAATAAGAGTTTGGGTACCAGATTTTGCACTGGTTGGAGGAGAGAAAGGGAAATATAACGTTTACACAGGCCTCAAATTAAAGTGATCAGATCAATAAAACTAAAAAACTTTAAAAGATATTACAAGTGCTTCTCTGTTTCCTCAAACTGCTCCTATTCCCTCAGATTAAAAAAAAAAATAAAAAAATAAAAAGGTAACTGGGAGCAGTCACCCGTGTAGACTTCTTCCCTAACATGTTGGACATGAAATGATTTGAATTCTTAGAACTGATTTTGAACTAGTCCCTAAATGGTTTTATACCTAACCTGCACAGGAATCAATAGCATCTCAATACTCCTGAAAACCTGGACACCATGTATAAAAGAAACTGAGACTGCTTTGCTATTAGTAACAGGCAGCCCTTTGGTAGAAAGGAAGTGGAGAGTTACAGGAGTTCAAACACAGCTCAGCCTTGATCTCCTTGATTTTACAGACTCTTAGGCATACTTTGAATAGTAACATGTAACACCATTAAAATATAATGGCTAAGTACTGGATTTGGACTTAAGGCTCTAGATCCAGGAGCTGGTATCTACAGAAAGAAAATAAATATGCTTATGCTCCACAATACAAAGGGATCCAAGTCTCAGGTTAGAGTATATAAATTCATATTACATTCAGTACAATATCCTGATTTCAAGTGAAGAATCAGATGGAAAACAGCATCGGGAGCATTTGTACTTCTTTTCTAGCAGCTGATTCCCATAAACCTCCATATGGCTTTTTAAACACTGTTCCTAACAATAATGGAAGTTTACAGTTGCTTTACATCTGGTAGTGTAGATTTTATTAGCAAAGACATTACTATATTTAAATAGGGATTTTTAAAATACAATTTTATTTTTATGTGTGACTATTATATTAAAAGAATCTATACTGTCAAACTCTTTCAAATGCATGGTCATAAAAGACACAGGCAGAAAGTAAGAGGTTATGTGAGGCATAACTACTGATGACACGTCCATTTTGATCCACTGGGCTATAAAATAAAATCAAATCATGGTAAAGACTCCAATCTTTTTTCACTTGGCTTATCACAAACAGTTACAATGTCTCTGCTGGGGAATGTTGCTGAACTTAATGTAGGGGGTGGTATGTTAAACCTTTCAAAATAGATTCCTTACATCCCTTTGGTCATCATCCCCTTGAACATCAGCATCTGTATACATCATCTCTACTCTTTTCAACACAAGGCTCCTCTTGAAGAAATCTGCCACAGTTTAAATATTTTTAATTTCATTTCTCCATTAAATATGAATGTTTAGCTATTATTAGCTAGACCATTAAGCCCTGGCTCTGACTTTCCAGAAAGTGTCATAGATATGTGCTGTTGCCAGTACTTTCATTCTTTTTCTGCATTTCTCTTGCCGCACTTTAAATATTCAATTAATAAAATCTAAGTCGTCACAGACAACTAACAATACAAGATCTACTTTAATCAATCAGCTATTCACTGTAGTATATTACTGGCAAAGCATCTACTGGGTCCTTTCCAAAAGTCAATGGACAGAATATGAAGAAAGGAGAAAGTCACCTAGGTCATTACCTACATGTTAGTTTAAGACTGGTGAAAAGTCTCTAGGACTCAAGAGCATTGTAACTCTTTTATCTATTTTTTTTTAAATGAGCACCAGACTAGAAAAATAATGCTACACTGAGATTTTACAAAAAGGTACCAGAGAATAATGCAATGATTCAGGAAGACCGTCCATAGAAAGCTAATTGCCCCAAGGTAGTAGGGGCAATTACAAGTTTTAGGTCAGCTCAAACAAGAAATTTTCCTGAATGTGAAAATCCAAATTGAAAATGAATTTTCCTGAATGTGAAAATCCAAAGTCCAGAAAATACTGTGGATCAGAAACATTAACAGAACATTTCTACATAAATCACTTGACATCCTTCTTTCAAGGAAACTACAAAAAAACTTAAGCATAATGGGTAGCATCTGAAGAGATGTTTCCACAGTAGCACTAACCAGGATTTACCACCACAATAGGCATCACTTAAAAAAAAAAAAAAAAAAAAAAAGAAACCAAAAGGCTCCTCTTTTTTAAGACATCCCAGAAAGTAAGTAATAGTGAACTCACTATTGTATGCGTTTGTCTTTAATCTAATTCACCAGGAAGTTAAATATCAAGCCTAAATTAATTCCCTAGGCTTCTTTTTTAGTCAGGCAGTCGGAAAGTTAACACCAGAAGAAAAGGGGACATGCCATCCCTAGAAAATTATTTACCATAGTAAGAATTAAACATCCTCTGGATATAGCTCTTTTTTTTACCTCTAAAACAGACCACTAACATGGACAATATGCCTCGTGTCTGCATGGCTACAGTGAGGTGAACTGAATGCTCCTTAGATGGATTTATTAAACAGGGAATACAAAAAAAAAAGACATTTTTTTCTTCAAATTTTTGTGGAAAAAGCAAAATTCACATCTTCATCTCCAGACCCAAGAAACCACATGACCCTTTCTAACAAAATCAAGCCAGGTGTGTTCTGTAAGATGCTACTGACCATGGCTGTGCTGTTAGTTGAACGAGCCCAAAAGAGCTGCCTGTCTGGCTTTAGCACTGTCTCAGGGACATAGAGAACCTCAGCTGGCATTGTTAAGCTACCAACATGCTGAAAAGAGTTTGTTCACATTTAACAAGTGGTGAAATACAGGGAGAGACGGCCAGGGTCTCCAGTGCTTTGCCCTTCATACAGAGGTTTTCTGTGTCAAATTCTATGGTTGGGATTTGGTAGCACGTCCCACACATCCCACACAGATGTAAGAGGAACATAATGAGATGATGAAATAAGAAATAACTGCCGACTGATTTTTCCTCTGTGGAATGGGAGAAATCATGTTTTTCAACTAAAATATGTACGGAAGTTGGAGTACTTAAGAAATTAATAAAACCAACGTCTTCGATGGGTTTTTTGCCACTTTCTGGTGAATCCTACTTCAAATTCTGCTTGCAGCATTGTATTCTATTAGAATCAAGCCTGCTTTCTTTCAAAACTTAAAGTACTTTCTTGAATTATGAGGGAAGAAATATATTTCTTGATGATTTAAATTACATTTTTTGTTTATACTTTCAACTGTGAATGCTATCTTGAAGAATGCAAATCCTACCACCCTCACATTATGATAGCTATGTAAGTAAATTAGCAGCCACAATTTATCATTAACAAAACATCTAAAAAACCCCAAACACACAAAATTATTGGACTGAAGAGGTAGGAGTGGATTGCACAGAGGCAATTGTGCTGTGGAGGTTAGGGGTGAATTTCCCTCCTTGTTGGTCTTCTGAATGGCTCTTCCAGGAGCCATGCAGGATGCTGACCAGAACAAAGCCCTCCAAATACAGTCTGATCCATCTGAAAAATTCCCCTCAAGGTGGAGCCCTGGCCATTTTGTAATAGGAAACAGAATTCTTTGATCAAGCTGACTTGTCTCCTTGTGCTAAGGGTGAAGGGACTTTCACCTTCTTTGACCCAGAAATTTCATGGTTTACATGTAAGAGACTGTAAAACATCATTGAAGATAGCTCTAAAATGTAAAAAAAAAAAAATAATATATTTTTATATATGTATATATTTCCTTCCTTTTTTTGTTTGGCAAATTTTCCCAAATGCCACTCCATAAACCTATTTGGTTTTTTTTAATGTGAAATGAGATTACACTGAAGAATCACACTTTAACCTAATTTTTCTGGCCTTATTTATGTTGTCATCAAAATCATAAAAAGGAGTAATCTTCCTTTTCAAATTTCATTCTTCCTTTTTTTTTAAAAAAAAAATCATCCCTTCACAGTAGGTTTTTAACATGTTATGCAACTAAGTACAATGAAACAACTATTCTGAAAGAATTTTCTCTTGAAAATAAATATGTATGTTTTAAAATTATGCACAATAATGTTGCTAAGCCACATGCTAATAATTCAAATACAGAAGAAAGAAAAAGTTCTTCTTATCTTTTTAATTTTTTTTTTTCTTTTAGGAATTATGATTATAATTCTTATAATTAAACTAAATTAGACTATTTTGGAAACACAAACTACTATTATGAATAATAACCAGAGCACTTGTCTTGCATTCACTAAGAAAAGAACTTTAATCCTAAATTGCTATCTGTAGCTAAATCCATCTCCAGGAGTCTACACTTGTTGCTTTTATGCAATTAGAAGCTTCCAAAGAAGTCACCAGATGATATACAGGGGATGAGGGACACAGCCTTTTCCTGACTAATTAAAAATTCATGATGGGTGTCCCAGACATCACCAAAGTTTGATGTCATTTTGCACTCAACACATTACAGTTGTCTATCATGCAAATGTTGAATTTTCAATAATTTAGCGCATCCTGTCCCCATCCTTAACTTTGAAAATACATGAGCTCATTTTATAGTATCTGACTTAAATCTTCTGCTTAGTCTGAGACTGGTATCTAGCACTCAAACAGTGATTTAGACTTCATAGATTTGAATTTTTCTCTGCTCAATACCCTAGATTATAGCTGCTGTTAAAAAAAAAAAAAAAAAAAAAAAAAAAGAGTAAAATCAAAGTATAAGGAAACAAACTGACTTACCTTTACTAGTTCTGTATAACCAGTTTCCTTTGCTGTCCACCATGGCTGAGCTTTTAGTCCCTTAACATTGTAGAGCGAGCGCTGCCAAACCGATGCAAAGTGACCTCTTTGGTACCCAAGTTCATACCACTTGTATGCCTAAAAAATTGCACTTATTAGGATCCACATTCATAACAGCCAAGCTTCCACAGAATAAAAAAAACAACATTCTTTTTTGTTGTTGATGTTTGCTAACAGACTTTGTCTTTGAATGCCAGGGTTATTTTTCTGATGTAATGTAGTAACAAACACTTCAATGCGAAAAAAAAAAAAAACAAAGAAAGAACACAAAACCAAACAAACCCACAAAACCCCAGCTAACAACCCCAAAATAACCAGTCAGCCAAGGCTGCCCAACCCAACATCACTATAATAGGGTAACTTTCTCACAACCCTTCACATCAAATATGGGTCAGTAAATGCAAGGCCTTGTCCTTGGACCAGGGAGACCCAACTGATTGGTTTTTTGGTCAACCTTTTTTTTTTCTGTTTCAGTCCTCTACCTATGAGTTAAAGCTGACTGCCATCTTCTACCAGTGGAGGTGCTGTGATAATGAAAACAGTGCTGACTTAGTGGATTTAAATTTTCACAGATTTACCTAATTAATATATATGCACTCGAGTTGCCTCGAATATTTGTTGCCACACCAGAACTGAGCTAAATGCTATGAATTTTTCTTGCCCCTTCCCTTTATTTCAAAACCTACTGAGGCTAATTCTAGAGCATTGTTTGTCTTTCTCTCCCTTTCTAAAATTTTCTTTACTGCTGTATAGCAGCAAAAAAGGTCCTGCAAAGAAAGAAAATGGGATACTTGGAGAGAAAAAATCCAGCATGAGTGGTACTGTGATGGACCATATATAGAGAAGGCTACATATAAAAGCTGCCTTCTTCCTGTCCAGAATTGCTGCTCCAGCTGCAGTATTTTAGACAACAAACAAACAAAAAAAAACCCCAAACAACAAAAAAGGATATGACAGGATTTCCAGGTGTCATCTGAGAGATTTTTTTTATCTCAGATGGAAGGTAAGAAATGACTTTGGGTCGGTTTGTCTTCAAATTTTTAATTATGTCTCTGTATTGTAACCATATATTATGTTTTGAGAGTCTGTGCATTTTCTTTGAGCTTTCAAAAATGTGGTCTCTGACCTTCATAACTCTTTTAAATTACAGAGGAAAGGCTGCAATAGAATGTTGCCTTACAGCATTTATCTGAAGCACAGAAAACCAGTATGAATGAATAGAATAACACCAGACCACATATAAGGTTATTTTTTATCCCCAGAGAAACTTTGTGAAATTGTGTACGGGTCAAAAAATATAAAAAAAATATGTACTAGCTTTGGGAAACACACAGTATATTTTTAAATTTTGATGTTACCTTGGTTAAGTGTCTGAAATGGGAATATTATGAATTATAACATATGTTCTCCAAGATGTAAGTTGGAATAGCAGTGGGATATCAATAGATGGCTCATGCTGACGGCCTGTATTCATTTGCAATGTCTGAAGCTAGCCCAAACACTAAGAGGGATGAATTACTTGTTTCAGCCTCTGACTGATGAGTATGAACATTGTAGCTCACTATGATCTATCAGCTCTAATCACAATGTACAATACTGTTAATCCTCATCTACTAGAAGAATTGTGATACGAGAAGATGCCTTTGACAGCATGAAATGGGGTAAGGTTGCTTTGCTCACCCATTCCAGTTGTCAGTTTCCATGAGAAACCTTTCTTTTCACATGCAGATCTTGGCAGCATCAAGACTAAAGAGTGACCACTGCACTAGTCAGGAAGAGCTACAACAGTACAGGTTCTTTTCCAGAACAGTAATTGTTTGAGAGGCACTCAGTTTATACATTCTGTGTGAACAGCACTTCATTCCATAATGCCTTCCACAGTTCTAATTTTTTTTTTTTTTTAGGGCAATTTGGCATTTTATCAAATTGTAGTTAGAAAGGGCATACTCAACACTGTTTCCATAACACTTACCAAGACCACATTCATAATTCCTAATTTAGCTCTAATAGATTAATATCTACGTTCAAAAAACCTTCAGTGATAGTAATTTCACATGTTCTTTAAATATTGATCTGTTTCCTTGAATAAATCTTGAAGTTCAGCAAGTCTAGCAAGGTCAGTAAGAAAAAATTACCTTAACAGTGGACCTTCCTCTGAAAAATTTAAAAGTCTCCTCTACACCAAGAAGTTAATTTGCCATTGATTACAACTTTTTCTACAGAAAATTTGACCATTCACTCCGTAAAAATTTACACATAATTATCCTGGGGACTGGGATGTTATACCTTTGGGAAAGAAGGGAGGTTTACAAGGTTTACAAAACACTGTTCTAAAAGAGCTATGAGAAAACTTCTATATAGTAATATATGAGTAATATTTTTTAATTTTTTTTTTCCCCAACTCTGATTAAAATCTTTGTTGTAAGAGGTAGGAGCAGAAAACAAACTAAAACTCCAGATACACCTTCACTGAAGTTTTGTAAACAGTTGGTCCCTTGGTTTAAAATGCCCCATGCAAGCTTCAAAAGTTTGGGCTACTTCTAAAGCAATGACTGTTAAGAGATTCTATTGCCACACCAATAGATTTTTTGCTGTTGCTCCTCTTGACCTTTACATACATATGGCTGGACTGTTATTGCAATAAGACTACTCATTTTTTCAACATGAACAGTCCATTAGAGGATTTTGCAGTCCATCAGAGGTTTGGACTTTAAAGCAAGAATATGTTAAACTTGTACCTCTTCGTCTCCCATTCTCTGAAGAGCATCACCCAGATGAAAATAAAAGCGCCCATCATTTGTGCCAGGGTCACCAGACTCCAGTCCTTCCTAAGAAACCAAGAAAGTACAAAAGAAACTTCAACAGGACTTCTAAAAGACTTCATTTCATTGCTATAAGCAGGTTGCCAATTTTTTTATTTTGTGGTATTTCTTCCCAAACACTCAGGTGTATATGTAAGCCCTCTCTCGACTTTTCAAGAACCTTAAATTTGCAGGATACTAACAAACTCAGAACAATTTGAGGCTGACAGCTATGTGCTTAGGTTTAAACAATAATAAAACTAATATTTGATGCTTAACAATTGATGAGTCTCAATGTCCAGTTAACAGACAATGATACAGCAATTTAACTCCAGAGTGTAGCTTAAACTGGAATTAGTGCACTTCTACCTTGACACTGAGTTTTATACAACTCAATTTTATTTTTTACAGTTAAAATATTTACTGCAGGTGAGAAAAGAAAAATACCTTCAGGTAGGGTATGCTCTCTGCTATCTTGTTTTCTGCTTTCAGGATGAAGCCATAATGTACTTTTGCAAAGCCATCATTGGGAGTGATGCTTAGAACCTGTTTGAGAGTAAATTAATTAAATACTCATGTATGGATCTATCAAAAATTACAAACCTGTGCACGTATTACTATTTAGTGTTTCAGTGACACTTTCATTTTCTTCCATCTCTGACTTTCAGATAAATCCTTGGCTTGGCTGTACTTTGTCTTCTCCATTCAATTTTTTGCTTCTCCAGGAAAATCTATTACAAGCCAGACTTCAACGTCTCAGAAGTAAAATTATTCCAGCTGGAATCTCTGGATTATTTTTTTTGTAGCACATCATTCTCCTGTCTCTTTCTTCAGTTACAGCATGCTACATTACAGAACTGACACCATCCATTAGAACTTAAGGTACATATCCCAGGTTTGACTAATCTAAAGGACAGCAGCTGCTTTTGAGCAAGTCTACAGCAGTCATGGGAAGCATAGTGTAGAAATACACCTGAAATATTTTAAAGTTAGATGGGTTTATACTGGTGGCAGACTGGTCTTGCAAGAGAAAATAGTATGCTGCAAAGCACAGTGAGAAAGTACAAATTGAGAAAGGTGATGTAAAGTAATTTCTGCAGCACATAACGGGACTGCCCAGACCCTGGGAATGCAAAGGCCATTCTCAGCATCATGAGGAGCTGAAGCACTCTCTGAAGAGCTTACACTTCCTTGGCCAAAAGAAAGCTATCAGATGGTAATGCATGGTCTGATGCAGTAGTGATTCAATGTGCTTTCTCACTAGAAGGTGATGGATATTATTGTTTAATCAGGTGGTGCACTCTGGTTGAGACCTATCATGTTGAAACAACATAAACTATTTTGTATACTCAACAAGATTCAGACAATGTTTGAGCTATAACCCGACTTAATCTTGCAGGAAAAAAAAACATAGACAAATACCTGGAGATGGATATTTCATGGGGACTGTGCAAGAGAAAGATTTGTGACTACAGGCATAGCTTTAGGAAAGGATCAGTGTACAGGGGAGTGCTTCAGGGAAAGGAGGTGTGAAGCTGGATGGCCTGAGTGCTGAAACAGATCCCCAATATTGCTGAGATAATTTAGGTTAATTTGGTCTGCCTCAGACAAGGAGAAAATTAGAGTGTCTTGGTCTATTTTCCAGATCCATGTTGCCATGATCTATATATTAACATGGGAAAGATGAGGGCTATTGGGTGCAACCTACTCCTGGGGAGATGCCAACTGGACATCATAAGAAAATTGTTAATTTTGAGAACCATTGGACATAAGAATAATCTCCCCAGGGATGTGGCAGATTCCCCAAAACTGAACATTTTAAAAAATCAACTTGGGTTATTGCATCTAAAATGTGTTCTACCTAGCAATGCTGGACCACATGATACTGGAGGTCCCTACCAATCTGGCATTCTATGATTTGTAGCATTATGTGAGACCAATTACATGATTAAGTTTATCTGTATTACACCTCTTCTCTCCTTAAAATTAGTGTGGACTGTCTTATCAGGACAGACCCTCAGTTTGTGAGGACCATCACAGGAGCCTGAAAAAGGCTGGTAACAGCTGAGTGTCTATCATAGCTTCTAGATACAAAACAATGGACAGATGAGCAATTTCTCTTGCCTAAATCCATGTCTGAAACCACAAAACTTATGCCACGAGTAAAAGTGTCTGCATACATTATAGCCATTTTCCTCTGCCTTCTCCAGTCACGTCTAACCTAATTTTTCAATCAAAATAATTACAAGCACAACCATAACAAGTCCTCTGGGCCAATTTCTCAGCTTTCTCAAACCTTATTACATTCAAACTACAGCTAAGCAAAACCAAAATCGGTGCAATGTGGGTATAAAATGTTGTGAGTTAAAAATAGTGGCATTTCACTTATTTTTCTGAAGAGATGGACTTGGAAGTAGCAATAAATTTGAGAATCTGTCTGAAGTCCATATTATGACACATTATTATCAAAAAGTAAACCTGACAATTCATAGTAAGGATGAGGCTGATCCCTAGTATAAAAATATGCTACTACCTTATCCATCTTACTGCCTTTTGACTACAGTGTTCTGTGTCTAACCATTTTGATCCAATAATCTGTACCTGTGGGTAAAATAAAATGACTGGCAAAAATATTTACTAGCCATACAATTTTTTTGCAGTTCCTTTAATCATAGGATAAAGCTATCTGATGAATTAAGACAGAATAGAGCTTTCTGTATTACAGTTCATTTAAACTATGCCGAGTTGCATTAAGGCATGATCTACATTCAGAGCCCCTAAAGAGAAGTGAAGAGATATAATCAGCAGAAATTACATTGGAAGTATTTAATGTAAATTGCATTACTCTGTTGCTGTTACCGCATGCAATATTAATTATGTTTAGAAATAAGTTTCACTAAACTGCTCATAACCCACTAAATATTATTCATGAATCTAGAAATTAACCTCTGGGGCTATCAATGGCTAATTAGCCAGGGCAGAGCACTGTGCTAATGTGGATATTCTGCTTTTGGTACCTGGGAGCTCAATCAGTGCTGGCTTGTGTCTGCCTGTGTAATGCTGCACTGAGCCATGCAGACATGCCTCAGCATGGCAGACAGAAAAAGTCCTATTAGCTGAGTAACTGGTCTTACAAAATTCTCTTCCACTGTATTTTATGATAGCCTGCTGATCTTTGAAAACAAGAGAAGTACCTCTGAATTCTACTAGGCCTACTTTTAATGTTATGTTTCTGTGTCTCTAAGTGTAATGTTATAAATGAAACACTTCCATACAAGCAGAATTGAAATCCTAATGGGATGCCATTTTCCATTTGTCATTCATCACAGTCTGGTGTAAATGCATGATAGAAAAGTGTAAAGTTAAACAATAATACTCTACAGCTGAACATACAAAACTCTTGATCTGAAGTTCCATGTTTATATATGCTGTTTCTGTAGCTAAAAAAAGGAACACAAAATATTTAAGACTTTGGAAATAAAAATGTGACTATAACACTTTAACAGTGGCCAAGACAACAAATCTGGGGAAAATAACTTCAGAGCAATTTTGATCAGTGTTTAAAAGCTGCTTACACAAAAAAATACAAGAATAAAATAGAAAATAAGTAAGCTGACTATTAAATATAAAGCATAAAATTTTCATTCACTAGGATTCTGTAGGCATCTACTCAGCTCCTTGGGGATGATGCCAGCTACATTAATCTAGTCTGAAATGGTATATAGTGTAATCCTAAGGTAGGGGGGGGGACAGTGCCTGTGAAAGGTCCAGTTGGCTACATGTGCTCAGCCCATGCTTAACACAAACTGGTAACACTCAGTTAAATCAGAATATTAGAGCAGGAAGCAACAAAGCTACCTTTTTCCCAAGAATCTAGCAGATTCCCATGAAATGGGAAATTTGGAGCCCATATTCTCCTGCATACAACAGTGTTCCAATGTTTAGGAACTTGCTTAAGAAGCAGAAGAAAGTACCACACAAGAAATTAGACATCCATGAAGAAAAGAATGGGACAAGAGGGGAATCAGTAGAAAGCTGAGCCTTTAGTCAAACAAGGGATATGTTCTCGTGAGGATGTGTCCTGAGCTCTGCTCTTCTTCCTAGATGTCCATGCCTTCTGCATTAAAGAACACCTGAAGAAAATATATGAACATCCTTATAGTGGAAACCAGAACCCTGGATTCCTGAATACTGGAGGTATCTGCTGTGCAGCTCTAAGTTCATATTATTGTCTGTGCTCTCTTATGATTTCCTATCAAATGATTAATTTGTCCTTCACTGCCGAGAAGGATTTAATCACATTACAGAGGTTTCCCAAGTTTTTAAAAAAAACACTGGAAGAGGAAGATGTCCTCTGGAGACTCCCAGAACTATTCTTCACAGTTTGCCCCTCTATTGACTATGCACAAAGGATTAGCACCTATGGTAGGAGCTCCAAACCATATGGTCCAAACCTTCTAAATATGCACTGCAACAGCTGAGTGAAGCACTCATGAGCAGAACATAAGGCCCCGAAGCCAGCTGCTCAAAATAATGCATAAAGCCTTCAGTATAACCAAGAGTAAAAGCAGGTTCACATGAGATTTCCCCCCTTTCTTTGGATGCTTCCTTTCTTAAAATTCCTCATGTAAATTTATCCTGAACTATAAAGAAAAATAAATTACATTACTGTGTTGTAATTCAGCCTGAGGAATAACCAGAATATAGAAAAAACCCAAATTATTTGTGAAAAAAAATCTGACTCCTTCTAAAAGGTATTTATTTATTGCTCTTTTACAAAGGAACATCACTATGATCTACTCTATTTCCTTAGCTAGTGAACAGCAAAAAAGAGTAATTACACTGAATAAAGTCTATGGAAAATAATATATTAAAAGCAGACCAGTTCATATTTTGTGTAGCTGTTCTTAATCAGAGAAGTATATACTTTTTCTGAAGTCTATCAAAGTCATTATCAAAGTAATTATATAGCAAACTCATTATCTTCTTCCATTTATAAAAAGTCCTGTGATTATTAAGAAATTCTAACATTTATATTGTTTTGAGCAAAATACTGAGAAATTGCAAAGCAAAATCTTGCGCCAAAAGAGTATATTTTTATTTTTTCAAGTTCCTTGCAGCTTGAGAAGCAGGTTCAGTTAATATATTCTATCTTTAAAAACCGATGTTTCCAGACCACTGACAAATTTTGACCACAGGCGAAAGATTACTGAACAGAAATGTTTTACAGAGGAACTTACAAAGTAGGCAAAGCAGCAAAGCAAACATTATTCTGGCAATATCTGAAACTATCAGAGAAAGATATGGTATTATCAGGGTTCAGCTCCTGCTTTCAACCATGTGGGTGAATTCTCCCTCTCTTTGAGAATCTACCTAAGGTAAGGATTTCACTGCAGACTCACAGATGTGGGGGCCAGAAGACTGGACCTTTATTCACCTGAGGTGGTACTAATCATGCTGACTTGTCCTTAACCTACATAACCAGTTGGTTACCATACTACACCTGTAAGGACTGCAACGAGTGTACCAACATCAACAAGACCATCTCTGATCAGGGGCTGACAGCTTGTGCCCTACCAGTGGCATCAAGCTCCACATCTGTCAGAGTTCCCAGATGTTAATGCAGTTTCTGGATCACAGGAGCAGAGTGGCTGTTCCTGACAGTGAACTTTCCCCCAGCTTGGTGACCATACATATGACAGTGATATAGATCCAGTGAACTGTCCACACTACAAGCATCATGAAAGAGAAACAGAATTTAGGCTGCCTACAAAAACAGTGAAAAAACAAAGGTTAACTATGTTGAGTACTGAACTATTTTATCACATGGTTTGAGATAGTATCTCTCAAGAAACAGGCTTATTTCTGCTTTCCATGTCTTGCAGATATCTTTTAAATTATACATTATATCTATATGAATTGCCAATATATCCCAGACCCACTTAGTAGAAGGTATAAGAAACTAAATATTAATAAGCATCTGAAAAACATCTGCATTCTTCTGTCCATGAGGAAAAACATTAAGCAAAAAGTATTAGGAAATATGAATTAAAATTAGCAGATAATCAAGAGGGTTGGACTTGATGATCTCTGAGGTCCCTTCCACCCCAGCCGATTCTATTCTATGATTCTAAGAGCTGCACCAGAAAAAAATTGTATCTATATTAACCTTTCAAAAACAGACAGACAAAATGCTTAATAACTAAAAAAGTTAAAATCAGACAATCTTAAGAATGAACATTTGAATGCAAATAATTTTTTTCCTTGGCTGGAATGGAAGCTCACCTCTTCATATACTTTCTTGGCATTGCTGTTATCTCCCATCAAGAGGTAACCAACACCAAGGTCATTCTTGAATGAAGTATCACTGGGAAACAGCTGAACTAATTTCTGTAGAGTAATCAGGGAACCTCTCATGCGACCTAATTCGGTGGAACAAGACTTAATTACAACTACAGATACGGGTAACAGTAGCAAGATGCTTACACAACATCTAAAGAAACACAGATCAGAGACAGGTGTTCCACGCAAAGATCAAGATGCAGAACTTAAAAAAAAAAAAAAAGAAAAAAAACCCAAAACGAACAAACCCAAACGGAGCAACGAACAGTTGTGGGGATAGGAGTAGATTCAGCTGCTTGGTTGTCACCGGGTGTGTAGCAGTACAAAGAATAGTTCAGAAAATCACTGGGAACCTGTATCACACAGTGTTATGGTAGCCTCTAGTGGAGAGCCCTTCACAGTGTAACAGCAACATTAAGGTTTGGCTGCTGGTTCACACATGGATGTTGTCACAGTGTTCAACAAAGTAAGTAAACACATCAAACTAAACTCAGTCTTAAATTGATTAGGAAATTAAATACATTTTTAGTGTTAAGCAATGGTTCCACTATATAACAATTATGAAATTAATCATGCTTTCTGTGCTTATAATTAAGCATGTTCCTCAGTTTCCTAGATGAGGCCTTGCTGAGGTCAAAAGATCAAAACAAGTTGATATTAAACTCCAGCCCACAGGAACAGAACTCTTTTCTCCAGCAAAGGTGACTGCCTCTCATTATAACCAACACTTCTCATACGTTATAGAGCCGAGACCTAAGCTTTCAGATGTTACCCTTGAGTTCAGCTTCATTCTTCTCTACAGTTATGGAAAGTTTATTCTGGGTATGCTTATTCAGCATGTGCCAATAATTTCCTCATGATTTCACAAGCTTCAGTAGAAAAAGAAGGACATTTTCTTCATTCTCTGTCAATAAAGTTTTTCTTGACCACCTCTTATCATAGCACCTATGGTGCACTGTTGTCTACAGGCACTCTTATCATACAAGACATTATATATACTAATTCCCTAGAAGATTGTATACACTGATTCCCTAGAAAAATATTAAAGAATTTAAAATTATTTTTCAGACTTATTTTTTCATTTTTTCATATTTTTCATTTAAGAGATTAGGAACGTAAGTTCTATTGAAAATTCAAATGAATTGACACTTACAAGTCCTCAGTGATCTTTTGAAAGTCTTGCTCATACAACTTCAACAATTTTTATACCATCCTTAAATCTTACCAAGAAACTGCTGCCTGTCTGCTTCTCGTTTCAAGCTCAGTTTTATGAGATCTGAAGGGACATTTGGCAAACTAACCACCTCATCATAGGTGTTGATGGCTTTTTGCAGCATCTCATTACTTCTCATTTTCTCAGCTAAGTCATCTTCAGACTAGAAAGAATCACAAAACCATTAGAACATATATTACATTTGTCTTAAATTTAACTTTGTTCTCTTAAAAGACAAAATATATAGTTGTTAGAGTATGGGAATAATTTTAGAATTATCCCACACCTTTATAAATTTTGACATAACAATGAAAAACTTATTTGGTTGTTCTTAATGGTGCATACTTAATCCTGCATACTGTTTGAAATCTTAAGTATGAGAAAATATGCAACTAAAACATACACTAAAGCATAGATTTTTTGTTAACATTTGCAGAAGACATAATTTCTGCTTCTGAAAATAAACAAAGCAATCTGTTTTAATGATATGGAAGAAATGTACATTATTGCCCTCAGACTACTTGCATACTAAGTCTCACACTAGAATCTTTGAAGAGATCAAAACACAAGAAACATTTCTCTCTTTCACAATTTTATTTGCAGTCTTTCTTTCAAAACTAATTAGGAATTTACTTTACTCTTTTGTATGTTGATGGAATATTTTCTCTACAATGGTTTCAGAACTTAAATTTGTTCATTAAATTCCAGAGAAGACTAAAGGATACATGAGATCTCTACTGTGAAATTACAGCTTCAGTGAAGCCAAAGGAAGCTGCTACTGATTTCACCTGTCTCTTACGAGTCTATCTAAATTCACTGTTTTATCAAACGCATACATTAATTGAAACAGCTTCAACTACATATGCTTCTAGGAAATAGTTAATATCTGGATTCTTTCTGTACTTCTGTCATTACTTTTTCTCCTCAGGTTACTTTGGAATTGAGCATGGGTAATACCAAGCAACATGGTCACCCAAACTCAGTTAGTGTCAGAGATAATTTCAGAAATCTATTTGAAGAGGTTATTTATTTTTTCTGATGTATATTCATAGGAAAATTTGCTCTTCCTTTTTTTTTTTTTTTTACCACTACAGATGTTAGAAATCATATCGGGAAGCTTGAGATCTACCTACTCTTCTTTTCAGCCTTAATAGTGTTAATGATTTCTGAAGCAAATTTCTTCACCTGGCCTAAGTGTAGCTCCAGGACAGGGATGCCTGCCCAGGACAGTGGTGGAGTCACCATCCCTGGAGGCATTTAAAAAGCATTTGGACCTGGTCCTTAAGGACATGGTTTAGTAGTTAGCTTATGGTGTTGGTCAAAGGTTGGGCTGGATGATTTTGGAGGTCTCTTCCAACCTAAAGTATTCTGTGATTCTCTAATTCCAGAAACCAAATGGGGAATTGCTCAAATTTCTGAAAACTGCTTCTAATTATGAAACCTTTTGCAGAATTTTTGTGAAAATAGTTGCCTTCTAAGGCTTTTAAAAGACCCAGAAAGAACAGATCCTCATGTCCTACTAGAAACTGAATCTACAAATTATAATTTAATGCTGTTTCATGTTTCACAAAATTTTATTTTTTCATGTTTCACAAAATTGGAGAAGTACATTCTCGTGCTGAACTCCCAGCCTTTACCCTTACCCTTATCTGCAGTTTTACCTTTAGTTAGTGACACGAGACAGCAATTTGGGATTTGTTGTGTTGGTATAAACACCCACTTAAAAGTAATACAGTGTTAAAATATAAAGCCTAAAAATAATCCATCTGTCAAGTGAAGCCCTTGATTTTCCCATTCCTTCAAACAGCTTCAGCTTGCACACGCTGGTTTCAATAAACTGTTATCAGTCACGTTTAGCAAAAAAACTTGTATAAGCCTACAAAAGCGAATGAAAATGGAAATGAGTTTATAGCTGTTTTTATACATTCCCAGGAATTGTATGTGAATTTTTACTTCATATCTTGGTCTGTAGGACTTTTCAAGTGTTACTAAAGTAGTGGTTTCTGGCCACAAATTCTTGTAAAGGGAGAAGCAAAGTTGTGACACTGGGGGGGAATTCCAAATGAGAGTAAGCTTCACAGCTGGCTTCAGTGATCTGCCCTTCTCTATAAAAGCAGTGAAGTGAGGAGGTAGGAAGCTTATTCTTTTAGAAATAAGCAGTAGATTTATAAAAAAGGTAAATATTAAAAGCATATGGTAATAGTTAAGACCGTCACATCTATGAACCAAAGTGGCCTCCTACTGTAAGAAAGCAAATAGTTCAGCAGACCAGCCCTCGTGTAGAGTGCTGAAGTATTTGGTCTGTTGTGTAGGAAGTGCTTGGGTGACAGATTTTTGAATAATCATGGATTTAGTTTTAGCATGACTATTATTAACCAAGCAAAAACTGATTGTAACTCCAAGTGTCTGATTAATTGTGTAACAGCACAATTCCCTTCTACAGTAGGGGTTATACTTTGATTTTCTTGATTAATAGGAGTTCAAGCAAGTCTCTATTACACCTAGTGCAGTGAGATTATCCTACTAGTTATGAAAATACCAGGATTATCCTCTTCTGAAATATCGCAACATGTCTCTAAAGAGTGAAATGCAGAACTTTTTTTTCCAGTGCTCTCTTTTCTTTTTTTTTTGAAGGTAACACCTGAAACTCAACTTATCCCACAAGAAAAAGCTAATTAACCCTCCTTGCCTATGAAAACTTGTGTTCTTTAACATTCTCCATATAAAAAGCCCAAATCCCCTTCACTATTCCCACTATGCAAAAAGCAGCATTTAGCCAACAGCTGAGTGACATGTTGATTTATCAGTTGGAGCAAACAGTATGTAGCAGTTAAATTCTGTCTGTTACTCCTGAACTGGGGGCACTAGTTGGGATTTATCTTTTGCCATTCATCTGACAGTTTTCATGACATCTAAAAGATGCATCTCTTTTTTTTGTTATTTACAATACTTCCCACTAGACTAAAGTTAAACAAAAGCTCACAAAGTAATTGGGAAAGGATAGAAGACTGAAACAGATACAATACAACAGACCATGTAACTTTTTTTTTCCTTAGGAAGCATCAAAAAAATTATAAATGAAGTCTGACTGGGGTTTAGAACTCTAATATTAAAAAAGATTTATTTTATCCTTTCTAAGATTTATGTTGGTGGTTTGTCTTTTTTTTTTTTGTACCTGTGCTTTCCCATATCTTGCTCGAGGACTCTGTGGATATTGATTCACTAATGCTTCAAAAGCCCTTAGAGCTTCTTCAACTTTTCCCTGGAAAGCAGAGATATTTATCAGCAATTCTATATAAAAAAAATCTTGAAGGGTGAATGACCTAATAACACATTAGTTTACCCAATTAAAAATTAAAGATAAAACAAGAAAAACCCCACAGTCTGAATCAACAGTTTTCACTCACATTTTTGTTGTGATTATCTGCCTAATTAAGAAATATTAGGTGTCATTATTTATGAAAAAATATTATCTCCTTTCCATGGTTTAAATGAATAGCTCTGTTCTTATTTTACTCTGCCTTTTTTAACTGGAAAAAATGCTGAAATTACAATAGCTTGAAAATGTAAAGGTTCTATTGCTAATAACAAAATACAACAGAGAATAAAAAGGAAATTATAGTCATATGTGGAAATCTCATCACTGCATACCTCATATGATGGACAGTACAGTTCTTCTAGGGGAAATAGCATAGCCCCATGCATAGATCATGGCTGTCTCCTCTAAATGTTTTGCTCAACCATGTCCCGCAGTAACTGATGTTCTCATGATTGATGCTGATAAGAACCAGCTGCACTGCTAAATAGAGCACTGCTGGGCAAAATCTGGCATCAAATCTTTCTGCCACTTCCCATTATTACATCTTTATAGTGTGCACAACTAAACACAACAGCCTTCCTATCCTTCAATATTGCACGTGTCCAATTTGTTACTAAGTTTATCCAGGTTCCTACAAGATAAGAATGATTGTCTCCAACTCAACAAGAGACACAGGCAAAAAAGAGAGAGTCAAAAGTTTGTTATGACTTTCTCAGATCAATCAATTCTTTAGGTAACAAGAAGAACAAAAATGCCTTTTAATTTTGCATTCTCCTAAATAAACAAGGCTCCTAGTGAAGAGCAGCAGCAGTGGTAGCCTGAGGTTGGTGATGTCTATGTTGTAGCTCTTCAGCCCATCTCAGACCTACAGGGACTCTGGGTCAGCATAGATGGCAATGTAAAACCAGTACTGCACAGTCAGACTTCTGAAAATCAACAATAATCCTACACCTGCAATGACTAAAAAGTTTTTTATTGCATTGTACTGAAAAGAATGTATCCCATTGCTCAGCTATGTCAAATCCAAACAAAAACCAAAGGGGGTTGGTCCTCCACATACTAAGACTGTGAGGTACATCAGAGGTTTTTATAAGATTTACATCCAAGAGATTTAAGGTCTCTCACCGTAAGGTTAAGACTAAGTCACATAGTCTTCCTTCAGTGTTTACACTTATATGTGGAAAAGGGACAGAAGCAGAGCTATAAGGACAAACATGGAACAAATATTTCATTTTAGAAACTTAATCTCACAGAAAGTAATTTGAAAGTAATTCTCCCTTTTTCAAATTTTTATTTTATTCAATTTTGTCCATAGTCTACAGTCCTGAGTGAAACATTCAAAACTTACTTTTTTACGTAGTTTTTCTGCAGCATCCAATTCAGCTTTAATGGTCTTATCAAATTTGTTTAAGAGCTTTGGCTTCTTCTTTTTAGCTACAAGAGATTTAAAAACAACACAGTTCATTACTTCTTTTGTATCTCAGAAAAATTGTTTGGAGTAGCCTTTAACTATGTGTTAAAGTGCATGATTTTCAAACGAGGCAGTTTCAAAGTATACTGAAAAGAAATTGATTTCTAACTTACTACAATCACAAACTCCTGTATCAAAAAGCAATCTTCAGTCATTCAAACTGAATAACTTTTCAGTCAAGTTCTTTGATAAAGTGATTTTCATCTCATATAGTCAAAGATTTTCATCTCAATAGTTCAAATAACATGGAAGAACAAAGAGAACTGTTATTTTTCCACATTTATATGGTATTCTGAAAAATATGATGTTAGTGATTTCTAAAGTTGTGCCTATATGTCTACTTATTTGTCTAAAGCAACTGAAAGAGTTGATTGAAATCACAGTTACTTGGGGGAGGAGGGACTCAAAAAATCCTGTAGTCCAGCTTCCTGCTGAATACAGATTCAAGCTAAAAAGTCTCAAAAAGATCTCTTAAAGCGACCAGGTCTCCACAGCTTAGCAACCTGTCACACAGTAGCAGGGCAGCAGCGCCCTAGCAGATAGCAAACCACCCGTGAAGTACATTGTATAAATTGCATTAAAAGCAAATTGAAGTAAATTGTGTGAATTTAAAGAGATATTTACATCAGAGCAGTTCCCTCTTAATGTCTATTTGGCAGAACTAAGCACAGCGAATGTTAAAATAGTTCAAATACACTGATGAGGATGTGGCAGCAGATAATTGTTTTCTCCATATTCACTGTAGCTAAACTTTGCTTTTGCACTTCATTAGGAAAAAACCCCAACTTTTCTGACACAAGGAAGAGAAATATATATTGGCTGATACCTGTATCTCCTAGCTATGTGTATCTGTAATTAGCAGTACATAATTCTACCTTAACTTATGCACTACTTCTTTTTTTCTCCCACCATGGACAGTAAGTCCAAGTAAAATTATGTTCTTTGTAGAAGTTTAAACAGGGAATGCTGTAGTTGGTATATGTAAAGCTAAACTCAAACACCCACAGCTTAACATCACAAGACTGCTGCAGTGCTGTAGCAAATAGTTTGGATAACAAGGTATTGTAACTAGCCAAGCTTTATTTTGCTTCCCATGTCCTCAGGTGCACCCTTCAAGACTGACAAGAGCCACCATATGCTAGAAGCAGCTGTGCTCATCATTCATCACATGCTACTTTCTCTCTAAAGGCTCTGATCCTACACTGAACTTTAGGCAGAGAAATCTTTGGTCTACACTAAACCTCAAAGACCAATGCCTTAGTTAATGCTAAGCCAACACTAACCCCATCCAAGCATTAGAGGATCTCATGAGTCTGAGCTGCTTCTGCATGAGAGAAAAAACTACCTCTTGACTACCTTTGGTTCTTTCTGTGTAAAGCGTTTACTGTAATTTTCAATACTGAACTTGGACAGCTCTGCACAGAGATAGTTTTTCTCACATTACCTTTATAAGATGTTCTTCCGCTTCGCCACGCAGTTAAGAAGACCCTATTGCTTTTTCAGGACAGGTTTGAATCTACCCTACTAAATTCCATTTACTTATTCACAAAGGTTGTATTAAGTTTTTAATATAAAAATGTATTTAAGATCTAGAAAGGAACACTACTAAAGAAGCAGTTAATTAGGATTATAATATCCCTGCTGATCCTTCTTATAGCAGAAGTGACTGTTATTTTCCAAGGCATTAGCTACCAAGAAGTTAAGAAGGAAAAAACTGACATACAGGAGTTTAGTACTTCCTCAGAGTAAACAACCAAATAGCACATTTTAATATACTAATTTTGCTCCCCTGTGCATTTCAGGTTTTCTTTGTACCCTATGAGTTGAAAACAAACCTTTAAACTCAAGCACACAATAATCCACTTAAGTAATGTAGTTACTGTGAAACTGATCAAAGAGAAGCCTTGTCTTTGGTGGGGTTTTTTGTTTTGTTTTGTTTTGGGGTTTTGGGGTTTGTTTGTTTATTGGTTGGTTTTTTATTGGCTTTTTGTTCTCTTTTTGTTTGTTTGGGTTGTTTTTTCATTATTTTTTTTTAAGATGATTGGTTTTCATGTCTTTTGTTCATTCCCTATGGATAGTATGGTGGAAATGCATTCCAATCTGTGGCCAATTCCAGTCTTGCTATGTCTTACTTAATATTACCCATTTCATAGGCAAGCAACATGCAAATTGCATTTTCATCCAGTTAATGATGATACTGGTTAAGAAGCAGAGCACTGGCTGTTTCAAGTGTTCATGTCCTTTGAATTCAGCAAAACTCACAGAACCAGCTCTCATCATGAGAGCAAGAATCCCTTCACCCCAGACCTTGAGACCACAGTCACTAACAGGTTTCTGACATAATGTGTCTGGGCCTGAACAGAACAATATAAAAAATGCTAAAAAACGTTTGTTAGGTCTTGTGGTTTCCTTTCCTTTTCCCTTTTCTTTCCTCTCCACATGCCAGTTCAGTTTTTCAGGAAACCACTACTGTTTCTAAAGCCTGGCTTGCTGAACAGTAGGTGTGGATGGACCCAAGAAGCCAATGAAAACAAGTGTCCCTGAGGACTTCTTACACTGCTTGAACTCAGCTGCTACACAAAACTCTGATTTGTTGTTAGCAGGAACACTGAGGGCTGTCAGCTCCTCTGGTTCCATGGCCTGAGGAGCTTTCAGCTGGACATCACCACCAAACACTTGGTCTGCTCCTGTTCTCTAAGAAGGAGGCTGTGCATACAAGAAATGATGTAAAACATAGCTGTCATTTCCCAATTCTTATGTTTTGTGAATAAAAATCTTTCTGTGTCATGACAGTTACACAGAAACTGTGCATTCATGGAAAGGCATAAAGTCATTTGGTTCTTTCTCAAACTTGTTAAGCACAATGACAGTCATGTTCCTTTGAGGCAAAGGAAAGCAGTTTTCCCACCCACCAAGAAGTGCCTGTGGGACACTGTTTCCACAATTTCTTTGAGAGGATGATGAGGAGGAGAAATTTCTTTTGAGGAGATGAGGCAGAAACCACTCAGAAGAAAAAGCAAATGAAAACCTTACAAGTGTGTGGCACAAAGATCTGACATCTTTCCCCTTGTATCTGACTCTGGCAATGTGTTAGAAGAACCTTTTTGCCACACTCCATTACAAGAAAATATTATCTTCCTGTTGTTAGTACAATTATGTCCCAGCTCTAGACCAGCAGGAGATCAATATGAAAAGCTGGAAAAGAGCTGTTAGCATAAATATTACTCAGCTGCGAGGCACCAATATAACACAGTAAACATTATATAATGAGCAATCATTTTCATATCCCATTCCACTCCTACGTTAAAGGATTCACCAGGGAACTTTCAGCCTAACCATCAAGCATTCCTCTATATTAACCACATAGCCTGCTATATCCCTGCAGGGGTATTTTAATAAATTATCAATTGCCTCCTTCTAGTGTAATAATCTTTTAGCAGATGTGACCCAATATATTAAATTCAATGTTACAAGAAGTTAACTAATCTGTTTTCAGAGGGGAAAAACCATGTAATTTTTCTTCAATGACTTACAGATTTCAACATGTAGCTGAAGTAATGCACAAGCACACAACCACTTAGGGTAGTTTGTAGTCCAAATATGCTTGATCATTTAAATGGTAAAAATTGTTTTATATATCATATAACAATCTTCCAGGAATAATACTGAGGATTTTCTACAGTGGCCTTGGATTTAAGGATAGGCTTTCTATCCAGTATTGTTATTATAGGACTGATGAAGACTCCCTCAGAGAAAAGTTTCCACTGTCAAAGCAGCAAGCTAGGAAGAAGTCTTACAAGAAATTACATGCTAGTTCTTTCTGTTGAAGAATAAATAATGGCAACAAGCAGTTTCGTATCTCTCTTCTACATTAAGATACAGGAATGGTCAACAGAATAGACAAAGTAAGCTTGAGGGTCCCACCTAGTCTTATTTTCTACAATTTCTGTAATGCACTGCTATATGTCATATGCTTTAGTGCCAAGACTCTAATTACACATGGAACTTCCATTGTCTCATTTGTTAATTAAAGGAATTCCCCTGGAAGCTCACTGTGCCAATCAGCACTGTGACAGAGATTCCTCCTATCCCTTTACCAGCAGCAGAATATTGAAGTTCAAAAATAAATAGATGATTTGCAGATTATCTGATTTGTCTAAAAATCATGCTTTCCATGTTCTACAGCTTCTACTCAATGGGTAGCCTCTGCTCATCTCCTTTCTGTTTCCTTCTCCCACCACCCTCTTCTTCAACCTCTCCCCTTTTCAACTTGATGGCCTACAAATTTTCTTCACTTTTATTTCTGCATTTGTTCACAATCTGTTCCTTGGTCCAGCTCTTTCTGTTTACCCTTAACTTGTTCTTAGATACCCATCTTCTGCCACACGATTGTCACTCATTGCTTTCTTTTAAGGTCCTTTCCCCTAAACTCCATAATCCCAGAACCTGTTATTGACCATCTATTCTGCTGCTATTCTCCATCCCTGCTGCATACTTCAGAAGATGATCAGGGTTATAAGCAGTCAGGAGAGTGAACCAAAGAAAAATGAATGCAAGTGACAAAGTCACTCTGCTGTCACATCATTAGATGTGTCCCAGACCAAATTCTGGTAACAGAGCTATGCCCTTGAAAGAAGCACTTCAATTATTTCTACACATTATGCAGCACTGTGTTTATCACCTGCAAATTATCATAGAATCACAGAAACTTAGGGGACCTTGAAAGATCATCTAGTCAGGTTATCACAACCTGAGCAAGAAGCAATACTACTGCTCAACTTGGCAGCAGTACCTGGTGCATTTTAACAGCTTAAAATTAAGGCAAGTAAATTTAGGTTTCTCTACATAGACACCTAAATTCTTCTGAATTTAGAAATCCAGTCGTTACAGTCAATGGAACCCAAAAAGCAAGTTCAGCACAAAGTAAAGACCTACTAGGTATTTAGCTGAAGGCTCCCCTGTCTGTATCAATGACCACTGTATATGGTCTGGTTTGGACACGTCAGCCCATGAAGCCCATGTCTTGAACAGAGTGCCACAGAATCACAGAATGTTTAGGTTGGAAGAGACCTCCAAGATCATCCAGTCCAACCTTTGACCAACACCATAATCTAGCTACTAAACCACGTCCTTAAGGACCAGGTCCAAACACCTTTTAAATGCCTCCAGGGATGGTGACTCCACCACTGTCCTGGCCAGGCCATTCCAATGCCTGACAACCCTCTCAGTAAAAAAATGTTTCCTAACATCCAGCCTAAACCCCTCCTGGTGCAGCTTCCATCCATTCCCTCTGGTCCTCTCACAGTTCCCTAAGGAGCAGAGGCTGTTTCCCTCCTCACTCCAACCTCCCTTGAGGTGGTTGAAGAGAGCTCTAAGGTCTCCTCTCAGCCTCCTCTTCTCCAAACCAAACACCCCCAGCTCCCTCAGCTGCTCCTCACAGGACTTGTGCTCCAGGCCTTTCACCTCCCTCTTCCTGCTGGCCACAGTGTTCCTAATACAAGCCAGGATGCCACTGGCTCCATCTGGTTTGTTCTCCTCATTTACTGACATTACTGTTAGACAAGAACTCTTATTCCTGCAGGCTGTCTGGAAGCCAGTAGTGAAAACACTGAACAACTCAGGAAATGGTTCATTCCTTCCTTTCAGGACCTGCACTCAAAGATGGTTTCAGAGCTGCAAAATAACAGCATCAGAAGAAATACTGCTCAGGCTTAAAGATCTAGACCAGAATATGTCACTTTCTTTGAGACAAGTGGAGATAGAGCAGCAAACAGGGACTAGGGGAGGGATAAAAAAATTTAGTGACCAAACTCAAGTGTTTCTTTACTGATGACTATTAGCCACATGTGAACTAACATTTTGTACCTGTTAATGCTCTATGTTATTGTAGAGAGAAAAACATACATCAAATTTGCAATAAAAGATTTTTCTTTTTTCCATTTAAACACTGGTAAAAGTAAAAGAAATGAGTGCAAAGTACATTTTGTGAAACTACTGAATCTTTTCCTTGAAAACTTGTAAAATAAATTCTTAGCAAGGCATTTCCAAAGTGAGATTTTGCAATGCAAAATTTCGTCCCAGTGGTATATTTTCAGAAAAGCTAGAAGTGATTAGAAGCACTTTTTTTTCCTTAAGTAACTGTCCAGACAAATAGTATCAGGCAAATAATTTGGTAACTTATGTTGACTTCATTCACAGAATTATAATGTAAATTTCTTGGTACTTTACAGCTTTTAGCTCAAAAAGCCGCCTTATTTATTTTGACAATCAAAGAACAAAACTTTTCTAGAATTCTACAGGTTCTCAAATGACCAAATGTCTTTTTAGCCCTGTAAAACTGAGCAGAACATAAGGCTTGAAATTGGTGTAAAATGCCAAGTAAGCCAATTATGTAAATATGGTAAGTGTAACCAAACCAATTACATTAAGTAAATCTTATCACTGCTCCTTATCTAATAAACCACTTCATAAATAGATTTTAATTCTTGCCACTGGATGATCCTTATTTCCCCCATCACTATAAGGCCAATGGGACCTTCCTGGTGGCTTCCTCTATTTTGCATCCCCTACTACCGGCATACAATACAGAAAGAAGCTACGAGTGACTTTTAATTAATGACCTTCATGATACCTAAGAATTGAAGACAAACCATAGTCTTCACACCCATCTTGAGGACATATGGTGCCCATTTTTTTAATGGAAAATGGCACTGGAACAATCCTACTGCACTGACTGTATGTTGTGCTCACCCCTAGTGGAAAAGTTTTATTTAAAAGTTATGAAGTTTTCAATAAAATTGATAGCCTCTACAGTTACAACTATATAATGATGCCTCCCTTACTTCTCTCCCACACTGACAAAACTAGACATGTTAAAAATTTATTAATAATGTTCAGGGTAACTTGTGGATGGGCATCTAAAACGACAATGATTATTAGATACCAATGATTATGATCTGTAGTTTTCCAGTGAATTTTGTGACCTGTTTTACTAATTTCCCCCACCCTCTCCTTCAAATACTCCAGCCTTCTCAGTCCAAGTTTCAGAGTTTCAGTTACGGACTGAAAACCATATATATATATAATACTGAAAACGTATGTATATCAGCAGTCCAACTGCTTCTACCTGGAAATCAAAATTTGCTCAACTTGCTGTCTTCTCACCTCATACTAGATCCACGTCATTACCCAAATAAATTTTTTAAATGGTATTGTCTCTCTGTGGGCACTTGAACAAGAATTTGATGATGACTAAAAACTCCTGTTATCGTCCTGCTACTTGAGAAGCTCATTAGGTGAGCTACAAACAGTGTGAGCCACTTGTTTTATGGGCTTCTATAAATGAAAACTTAGAAGGTACAAAACCAAATAACTTCATCAAGACATTTTAAAGCCAGTAGCACCACAATGATTAAAAGACCTTTCTAAACTGTACTGGTAGAACAGGCAAAACCTCTGTAATCAACTTATCTGGAGAAGCAGTAAGACAATAAAAACTGAGGCATTTCAGGGGCTAATAACGCTGTAGAATCTAATGATTATAATAAATCTTTAGCTGCAGTTATTCCAGAACAATTTCCTTTGCAGTAAAAGGTATTCTACAGGGTTTTCTGTCCAAAATTACTGTAGGTTGGTTAGATGCTTATCATAAGGAACAATTGCAGGATGACAAATTTTTTTTTGCATAAATTTCCATCATTCACCTCTCTCCTTCATAATGAATTCTTCTGGCTAGAATCAAGCAGTGCTTTGACAAGACCAGAAAGAAATTTCTTCATTTACTTGCTGTACAAAACCACACACTAACATTTTAATATTTTGCACATTTACCTCAGCATGGTGTTAGACTGCAGTTTTGAACTTCGAGAACTACACTTCTATGAAGCACATTGGTCATTCTGCTCATAGTTCATATTCAATGCAGGCTAAAACTAAATACACAAATAAATCACTAGGTAGTATGAATGCCTCTAAAACCAGAGCTTGCAAGGGTGGAGCTCTGCCCACATAACTTGGGGTGACAGTGGTGGAAGTGAGCTAAGCATGTAAGCTTTCTACAGCCAGTGGAGCAGTGGTAAAGGGAAGGAATTTAGGGGAGTTGTCAACTTACCCTATAGCAAAAACCTACATTCAGTCAGAAAAATAGCACTTTAGCCTCCACAGCTTATACAGCATAGATCTCTATTGATCCCTGAGGAGAATGCTACACAGCCTGTTCAGAGGTAAATAGTTGGAGTAAAGAGAGATGATTGTTGACTCTGGTATCAGAAAGACATTTGCAGGGCTGTTTGTGGAATGACACTGTCCTAAGCCTGGCCTATGTACACCTCTGTCCCTAATGAAACACAGAGTGCTCCAACCAAACAGCATTCATTTTCACTTTCATTTTCTATGAGTTTTGAAAATTATTATTGTAACTAGCTCTGCTGATATTCAGTGTATGGAAGAATCACAACAATTGCAGAAAATTATTTCTTCAGTCTTTCTATCAATTATTCACCAATATAAATGAATATTTAGTATATTAGCCAATATTAGCCTAAGTAGAAAAATTAAGCTTGTTGCTTAAATACAAATTTTCATAAAATCATAGAATAGTTCTGGTTGGAAAACACCTTTAAGATCATCAAATCCAACCATTAACTCAGCACTGCCAAGTCCACCACTAAACTTTGTCCCTAAGCACCACAACTACCACAGCTTTTAAATATCTCCTGGGATGGTGACTCTACCATCTCCTTGGGCAGCACCTATTAAGAGTTCCCTGTTAGTCTATGTCATCAAAAACAACTAAAATCACCTCATATAGAAAGATGTCTTATGAATGTAGTACAGATGCTCTGGATTGTGGAACATTTTAAGAATTATTTCTCAGATTCATCTGAAACATTTATCCCATTTAAATTATTTTTTTAAGTATAAAGTTTGATCACAATCTTATGGAGAATACAAAAAAAATTCTCAGTTATATAGAACATAGAAAACTTACAGTAACAGTACACTACACATGAGTTTAGTTTTTATTTGTTTAATGGAGTTTCTGGAGAAGCTTCTGTTATATAGAAGCATCAGTGAGACTTAATAACTAATTATTATTAAAAACTGAAATTTATAGCATTTTAAAAACATTTTGATAAAAAAGCTCTATGAAGACTGCAGTAGCTCTATGAAGACTTTATTAACAACAGTGTTAATGTTAGATCTGCTCAAAACTGTAAACAGTTTTTGCACAGGAGGCATTTTGAGGCTTTCCTGTTCAAATACCTAAAAACAAATGCAGACTTGAACATAGCTCTGTGCACTGTCGGAATCTAGACAGAACCTACATCCAAGCCAAACATGAATTTTCAAATTCCCAACTCAGATTTCTCAGTTTTGCACATATGCTAGACAGCCACAATACAGCACTTTTTAAAATACCTCTCTCATCAACTTACTGAGGCAACTTATTTGGGGGTAGTTTAAAATATATGAATTCAATAGTACTTTAAAACACTTCTTATGACTAGGATATCTACAGCTAGACCCTTTCAACAGGAGTACAGACTTTAACAGTTCAGCCTATGAAAACATGACAAAATTTAATTGGTATGAAAACCACACAAGTAGCTTAGCTATAAGCAAATTTCATAAATAATGCAGGGTTGACCTTCCCTGTAGGATGCAAAATTCTATCGGTTTTACCTGTAAAAAAAAAAAAAATCAGTCCTTCTTTTACAGAAATCTTGTGATCTGCAATGGGAGGACTCTGTGGAAGCATTTATTTAGTTGCTTGGTGTCTGAAAAGAAACAATACCACACAATACTTTGGGTGCAAAAGGAAAGTGGCTCCACCTTGTCATATTTTTAAGTCATAAAGTTCTATTTCAAGTTCTGATATTAACATTACACAATAGTAAATCTTTACATTTTCAATTTCCTACACAAACTAGTATTTTTACCTAGGAATGCCTTAAACCCATACTGGATGGCTTTTTTATGTCATTTTAGACTATTGTTCTAATAGGTCAATAAAACTAGCACATAATGGTTTTACATTACTATCAGGTATGTAACCCCAGTGCAGAAAGGTGTTTCCTGACAAATCTATCCTTTTACAAATGGAAATGTGGACATAACTGCCTTGCTTTCCAAGTAAACCAGTTAATGGTATACTTACTTTTAAAATGTATTTCTTACATTAGACATATTTAGTACTTAAATAAAATGTTCAAATTTTGCCAGTCTGAGAAACTTGTATGTAAAATTCAAATACACAAAACTAAACCCCAGCAAACCTTACCAAAATCTGACAAAAATATCACTGCTAAATACTCAGTGAGAAAAGTACAGCCACATAGAAAAGTGGAAACAGAATGAAAATACACCAGTAGACACCAGCAGTCACTGAACCCATCTTAGTCCACCTAGAAGTAGCAACGGAGATATTTAAAGCAGGAACTACCCTGTAGACTATACTCAAGTGAAAAGGATGCAAGCACAGGCCCTGAGATGTTGGTGTAATGCCAGTTGTACTGATGTACCTCGGGACAGAGAGAAACCTTGATTCCAGTAAAGGAGGTGGCACAAGCTTCATGCAGTGATAGGGAATGCACAGGGACAGCACCAGTGTCAGCAAAGGGAGAAGAGATTCACACTGCTCTTAGCAAAACCTCAGTTCTTTTCATAGAATGGTTTGGGTTGGAATGAACATTAAAAATCATCTAGTTCCAACACCCAGGGAAACCTCCCAGTAGACCAGGTTGTTCAAAGCCTCATCCAGCCTGGCCTTGAACACTTCCAGGGAGGAGGCATCAGCTTCTCTGCACAGCCTATTCCAGCGCCTTGCCAACATCAGAGTGAACAATTTCTTCCTAATAACTAATCTAGATCTCCTCTCTTCTAGTTTAAAGCCATTTCCCCTTGTCCTAGTGCTACATGCCTTTTTATAAAGTCCCTCCCCAGCTTTCCTATAGGCCCCTTCAGGTCCTGGAAGGTAGCTATAAGGGTGGCCTCAGAGCCTTCTCCAGGTTGAGCTATCCCAACCCTCTCAGCCTGTCTCAACACCAGAGGTGCTCTAGCACTCTGATCATTTTCCTGACCTTCATTCCAAAAGGTCCACATCCTTCCTATTCCACCAAATCTGCCACTGGATGTTCCTACCTATTCTAAGCCTGACAGAAACCCTTACCTGGAGCTGATGAAGATTGATTTTGGGGCCAACTGTGCCCAGTTGTGGTGAAGACTGAATTTGGGGCAGTGCTGAACCCCCTCAAGGGGCCAGCTGAACCACTGAACCCAGCTTTTGGGGCCAGGCAGTCCAGGTTCCCTCTCACCCAGAGACACTGGAGAAGCCTGGTGAAGCTGAGAACTAAACTAGAAGTATGACACCGAATATTTTACTCCTGAAACAGCAGAAGTTTTTAACAGCAAACTATGACCACTTAAGAAGGGAATGCACTGAAGTCAGCTTTGGAAATAACTGTGCATTTGCTTAGAAAAGCAGATACACTCTGGGTCTTTATTCAGCTTCAGGTTATCCATATGAGATGAACAGGAGCTAAGCTTTACTACTGCTTAATCTGATTGAAACCAATCATCTCAGAAAGTATCCTTTTGAATCTTTGAAGAACAGAATGTTTCTTTCAGGCTTACCTTTTTCTGTTTTGTCTTCAGTTTCTTTTTCACTTTTCCCTAGAATATTAAAAATATAATTTCATTGAAATAAATTCATGTTAACAGTTTATGATAAGAAAGAGCTGCAAGAAAATTACAGCTTATACTGAAAACATAATTGGGCAAACAGGACCTTTTTGTTTCATTTTTATTTTTTAAAGTGATCATATATTACTGTCTGAACTATATAGTTAAATAAAAGGTCTTTCTGGGTGTAATGCTTCAAATATTAAAATATTGCTTCTGTCACGAAGTATTTAATGAACTTTCCCCTTCAGATACTTGGTAGATTTTGGTGATACACACTTACAATGCAAGCTATTTTGCAAAAAAAACCCCAAACAAACAAAAAACTGGTTCACCAATTAAAAACCCTGGGGAACACTACCTTAGCATATATATTTGATTAAAATGTAAAAACCATGAGAATTGGATCTGAAACCTGGTCTCCTCTTCAGGAGTGACTTACACACACAGACACTGTCATCTTACTTCAGCTTTTAAAATAATTCAGCCCAGGTGTTCAGGTGTTTTAGAAACATCTGAATGCACAAGTTAATATTAACTAAGTGCAAGACACTTGGTAGCAAAAGACAAGACCAGATACAGTGCCAAAATCACTTATGTGTGTATCATGAAGGAGGTTCCTACAGAGATAGGATTGTCCTATCCTCTTTTCTCCTCTTTAAAAACTTTGATCCTATCCTAATGTGTAACATATCATGCCCCAAAATTCTAAAATTATTATTTAGTTATGTTTCATCCCAACAAGCTTCCAATATTTCATCCCAACAAACTTAATAGAGAATACTAAAGAGAGGTCAATGATCTTTTAGTTAGTTATTTTCCTCTCTAACACGTATTGAATTTTGAGGTTCTTATATATAGAAAAGTAATTTTCTTTGATTTCTAGATTTCTAAGTTAATTAGAGATATCTTGCCATAATACCTCATCTTCACACTTTTTTGAATTGACTGCTCAGAAGCATCACATTGTGAAAAAAAAACCCACATAAAAATGCTAAAAACATTTTTTTTTCATGGAGAAACTAGGTTATGCACACACCTAATATAAAAAACATAAAACACCTCTCCCATTCTAATTTCACCCTAATTTCATTCTAATGTCACAAGATGATGACTGCTACTACTGAATGTGCAGAGAGTACAGCTCTGGATTTTATATTCAGTATAAGGCAGAATAAGTATATGGTAAGTTAAACAAATATGGTCACATTGAGAGTTAGTCACCTCTTAAATGCATCATAAGATCCAGACTGCCAATTAAATTGAAATAAATTACAAAAACATCTATTTGGAGAAGGAAGACTGTTACTGTAACAGTATATTAATGTTATTGTTGCTCATCACTTGCAAAAATATGTTCTATTTTTTGTGCATACCACACAATATAGTCATGTCCATCTGTAAGTCATCAGAAATACTGTATTTTTAAAAGAGCAATAACACAGCTCCAATTAAGACCCAGAATAGTTTATACAAACATACTTCTATTGTTTTTACTAATTCAAAGCATATTAACAACTCATTAGAGAATATTAAACCATGATACAGCATGCTACCAACCCACCCATTTTTTCCTTAACAGCAACACTGATATTCTCATCTGATCTCTCTGGGTCACTTCACCCTCTCCACCCACCTTGGGCATTCATGTTATTTCTGCAACTCCTTTTCCATCACAGGAAGACCAAGACAGGAGCTCATCACTGTAAAGCCTGTTCCTACCTCCCATTTCTTGTCCAGCTTCACAGTTCTTTCTTACTGCAGCTGACACAACGTAAAGCTCACATTTCTCTATGCCAATTTCTGTACTAAGATTAATTCTCCAAATTCTTTCTGATATGTTTTCAACCTGAATTCTGCTATATTAGCTGTGTTTGATTTCACCAAAGCCTCTGTGTGAGTCTGTCCTGATGACCTTTATATACTCCAGCTCCTCCTTCTAGGCAGCTGCTTTTGAAATGCATCACAATTTGATCATGTTAGCTCTGAAGATTTTGCTTTTCTCAGTTCTTGCCATACTTAACTAAGAATTCACTGCAGCATCACGCTCAGCACATAATGCTTGGTTGCCTCCACCACGATCCCTGCCTTTCTTTGATGGTGCAAATAGTTTTAATTATGTTGTTCCTGAAAAAGGTTTAAAAATGTACCATCTCAAAGATCAAAGGGGTCTGATTGTAAATCCTGAGACTATTTTATCATCAACTTAAATTAACTGTAGCTCAAACAAAAAAAATTTCTTAGGTCTCCATACCAGTCTCATCTGATTCTCAATTCCCCTGTTTCCAACAAAACAAATCTAGGTCAAAAAAGAAAAAAACTGTTTTAACCAATCTCTATAGGCCAAGACTGCTATCTTCTATTCCCTGGAGATATTTAAAAAGAGACTCGATATGGCACTCAGTGCCGTGGTCTAGTGACTGTGGTGGTAATTGATCAAGGGTTGGACTCGATGATCTCTGAGGTCCCTTCCAACCCAGCCTATTCTATGATTCTATGATTCTATCATTGGGTAATGTGTTCACCAGGTATTCCCAATAAGGTTTCTACTAGTAAGAATAAATTTATTTTACAATATGTCTAAATATTTGTGAGTCCAAGTGACAATGACACAAGTCAGAATTAAAACAGCATTTCAGATCATGTAGATCAAATCAACACTATAAATGTAAAATAAAATTTGCTGTCTACATATATATGATTTTTGAAACACAAAAATTTACAGCAATATTCAGGAAAAATATTATGTTTTCCTTTTCTTTCCTATATCCAATCTTATCAATTTACTTTACTTCTTAGAGAGAATACTGATATGAGAATATGATATGATACATTTTTGATTACTGAAAATGTGAAAAAGTTACTTAAAATTTACTACAATTTTCCATATGAAAATATAACTTTAGCATTCTGCTCTTAATTAAATGTTGCTTTCCTTGCTGGTATTTCTTCCTCTAATTTCCAAAAAAATAACTGAATCCAAGATTTCGTAGGTACACTCAGATCTAGCAAGGAACAATGTGGCAATGTGAAAATATAAAGAAAGTTGTAATATTTTAACTTTTTCTCAAACCTTTATTCAGAGAAATTTCATCATGAAAACAAGGAGATGTTTGAAAACTGAAAAGGTCAAAAAAGATTTTTAACAGAGGACTGCACAGACACAACACCCTTGCTAAACTTTTGATGGAAACCATAGACCATCATCTAGAGTATTTCTCTGTGAAAGGCAGATATTGTACTTCCCTCACATATTTGCTGTAGTCAAAGAGCAATATCTATTTTTAGAACAAATTAGAAATTTTGTATCATGGGCAAAATTTAGTCCAAACTGGTTGCTGAATAGCTAAGCCACAGACCTTACAGTAATGCCAATTTCCTTACATAATACCATCCAGAAATAAATATTAATTCTCCCTATCGATTCCTTCCTTTCTGTAAATACTTTCAAATATATTTTGAATGTTTAAAAATTATTACCCTAAAAATAATATTAATTAGTGGCTGAGGCAAATATTTATCCCCATGGTGAATATCTACCACATTTTGAAAAATAAATGACACTAAAAAGACAAAGATATTCTTCTGTGTTTTATTGAAGCCAAACATTAAAACAGATTAAATATACATTTTTTTAATAGTCTGCTTGACCTTGCTCAGCTTGGCATACTTTTGTAAACATGAAGCACATAAAATCACATACCCAGTTACAAAATACTTAAATCTGATTGCAGCATAATATACTCTCACAGTCCCATAATTCTACAAATAGGCTGCCACTGTTATATAAAAAGTCCTCCAATCAGCAGTCTAAAATTATTCCCAAGCTTCCTCACAAAATATGGCTTTGTAAAAATTATTGCTCTGCTATTCACAATCAGAGATAATTTTATTAGAATATCCCATCGCAAACCACATCACAGTCTAAAAGTATTATTGCTTTCCTGAAAAGTCTTAAGAAATTACTTTGGGACATCAGTGTTTCTTGATCAGGCGACTCACTTAAGTGAAGTCTTACTGAAGTCCCAAAATAGAAAAAGGCAAGCATAGATGATGCCTCTTTCACTATAAATGTAAGCAGCTGACTTCAAAACAGTGTTACAGAAATTTAAAATCTCCCTGTCAACCAAAAGGCAACCATTGTGAAAGTTACCAAATTGATCTTTCTTCTTAAAAATTTATCTTATTTCTTCTTAGCTCCTATATCAGGCTTGGCAATTTCCTACAATCACAACAATTATTCCTGAGCCAAAAAGGAATACATGCAAAATGCCAAAGAATAAAATATGTCTTCATAATTGTGGAACAGCAGCACAGAACAGGTAAAAAGTACACCCCTTGAATTAAAATTTTAAATCACTTCAAGTCTAGATTTCGGAGGTACCATTTATAAGAGCATTTGCAATTGTAGGTCTTAAATGTTGATATCCTATTTTCCTTAACATGTAATTTCCAAAGCTTTTTTTTTTGTTTTTTGTTTTGTTTTTTTTTTTAAATAAAGTTACAAGTCAAGTATTTATGCAAATTTGACTTTTAAAATCTATGTATAGTTGACTAACTCCAGCTTTGAGATCATTATATTGGTAGGCGAACCAGAATAATTTTACTGAACTCAACCTGATACCAGCAAGTCAGTTTTTTTGCAATTTACACTGATTCCCTGTCAGGCTATTATGTAGTTTCTACACTAGCTTTAAAATTCAAATGTGCATAAATAAAAAGATCTAATTCACATATAAAGGGTTTCTGAAAAAAGCAATTTAGTAATCTGTCCTTGTACTAGTATGAACTAAACATACATATTTTGTATCATTAGACTATTTTAAAAATCACCTGAAATTCATGTAGTGTGACTGTTGACATAACATCAGTGCAAAGAAATTTAAGTCAAACTTCACAGCATAATGTGTGCCTGATTAGTGTTTTCAATAAAATGCAGTTAGGTAGCATTCTATATCAGCAGTTATAGAATACTTAAAAAACTCATTATATGTTTTATCCAGCCAAACTGCTCTGTACATACTGTATGAACCCACAAAAAAAGATATATATTAAAATCTGAAAAAATGTAATTGCTGCTACACCATAAATAGAGTACTAACAATTGCTTGAACAGCACATATGAAATGCAGCTCAAACTTGCAACTTTGTCACAAACACAGAAGAAAAATAATGAATTCACTAAACTTGACCAAGAAAAAAAAACAAGCCAAAACAAAAAAACCAAACCAGACAGGAATGTAAATTAAACATCCAAGTGTTAAAAAAAAAAAAGCTCACTAAAATGACAGTTGGCTATAACCCATTTACAATATTTTAGTGTTCGTTCCCCAAACCCTGAACTGCTTGGTAATTACATCATCAGCTCTATTACAACCATCTGCTCCCCCTTTGTAGCGTATGGTTAGGGCTGGTCCTCCTGATGTAGGGACTTTTCTTTTGAAGCTTTAAGTATCTGAAAAAATAAGGGGAAATCTATATTAAAGGACCAACCACAATACAACTTCGTCTAAAATAACAACAACAACAACAAAAAAAGCTAAAAATGCAACTTTGTATGAGACTAGTTAATTTGAGAAAGCTATAACTTCTAGGAGCTATCCTAATGAATATACACAAAGTTGCTCATGGGAAATGTAAACTTTAAAATAATTATGTAAGCATTACATTGTGTCGGGGGATATGGCACTTTATTTACCTTGTAAAGGAAATCTAGGCCATGTCACAAATACATGAAGATTTTTTTTTCTTAATTTTATTAAGGTTAAGGACACTTAGAAAGAGGAGCCAGTGAATGAGGAAGGGTCAAAGGTGTGAAACTGAAACTTGTCTACACATAAGGGATTCCGGCAGTTGGTAAAATAAATTTGGGCTTATAAAAATGTCAAGGATAAAAGACGAAGCAAGGGAGGGGAACAAACTTTGGGTACTTAAAATCTGAACACATACAAGAGGGATCAAAATCTAAATATAGATGGTAAAGGTATCCCCAAAACTGCAATATGTCTCCAACAAGTACCACACTAGTCACAACCACTGCAGTTTATGTGCCAGTGTAAAATTGGATTAGATAATAGTCCTAAATTGTGAATATTTCAAGCCGGACTATCATACCACTCAAAGCACTAGCTTAAAAAAAAAAACAACAGACTATAATTGCATTTAAAACAGTTTGATTCTGGAAAAGGATACTGGTAATAGTTTTAAGAGTAAACTTAGAGAACTGGAAAACTATACCTACAGATACCAAAACATGCCTATTATGTTTTTTTGTGATATGCCCTGAAGTCAGCAAAAAAACCCCAACAATTTTTGACTTAACATATTCAAATTCCACAACCATTCTCTTCACTGGCATTCTAAGAATATTCCTTACAGCTAAATCCTCTGGACTTTCTCCTGTTTGTTTTTCCCACGAGTAAATTCCTGTGTTTCAGACAAAAATAAAACTACTCTCCTAACCTGATACAAACCTGATGGTGCCACCATGCTTCAAATGAAGTCGCATGAATTTACACTACTTGAAGAATAAGAACTCTGTAGTGACATATCTGAGGACCTTTTAAACTGCCTGAAGTTAGGGTTTTTTACATAAGCAGATACATACTTCATATAAGTAATGAGTGCATGTATGTTTAATGATGCTCTGCATTTAGAAAAAAGTTTTTGACTATCTCTAGTACAAGAAACTTCAATATTATTACTGTTGAAATAGCAAGAAATACTACTCAATGAAATGAAATGAAATTACATGAATGAAGAAAAGGCTTCTAACAAAAGAATCCACCACAGAGAATCCTCTATCAGAAATCAAACTATAAAGAAAGACCCTGGTTAATATGAATTTCATACTCTTAAGAAGAAAATGTGAGAATAATGTATCCTTCAAACTGAAATTTTCACATCTGAAAAGGGCAGACAAATATACTTAAGAGCAGGAGAACAAAATAATAATTGAATAGTAATAACTGGTTTACTTATGTCACCTGTTTCTTTTCTCAGTTTTCAGAGATGCTAATTTAATCCTACTTTATACACTGGGACAATAAGCTTTCTACAAAAACTGGTAAGCAATGGTTCTGCCTTCAAAGTTGTTTCCACATAACCACACTAGTTACTAAAGACATTTGAGTATGCCGGTACACTGTTACAGATTTTGTGCTGATCAAATTATTTTCATCTTCTACTTCCTAAATGAAGAAACACGTACACCATCTAATAGCTACTTGTGTGTTTAATAACTAAATAAATAGGCTTTGATTGATTCTTTCAATTTTTCATGTGAAGGAAAGAAGAAAATATTCACTCCTTCCAGTATTGCTACTATTATGTGCTTCCACAAAATATACCAGGACAGAGCTAAGGCTAAGCTCATGGTTTAAAATGTGTTGCACTAGTTTTGAAAACAACAGAAGGTAAAAACAAACAAATATAAAAACACCGTTTGAAAAGATCGGAAAAGCATTATAGCAAAGTAAAACAAGTGATTTTTAATTCGAATGATGTCTGAAAACATTAAAAGGCTCTCTGCATCACAATACAATAAGAGTGGACAACTAGGTTCAACTTCGTCTTATTTAAAAGTCCATCTGCCATTAAAAGAGGGACTGTCCCTTTGTACTCAGCACTGGTGAGACCACATCTCAGATACAGTGCTCGGTTTTGGACTCACTATAAGAAATACAACTGAGGTGCTGGAGTGTGTCCAAAGAGCAATGAAGCTGGTGGAGGGTCTAGAGCACAAGTCTTATGAGGAGTGTCTGAGGTTACTGGGGTTTGTTTAATCTGGAGAAAAGAAGGCTGAGGAGAGACATTATCACTATACAAGTACCAGAGAGGATGTTGTAGCGAGTGGGTCTTTGATCTCTTAAGTAAAAAGCAATAAGAGAAGACAAAATGGTTTCAAGTTATGCCGGAGGAGGTGTAGATTGGATATTAGGAAAAATTTTCACCAAAAGGGTTGTCAAGCACTGGCATAGGCTTCCCAGGGAAGTCATGGAGTCACCATTCCTAAAGGTATTTAAAAGCTGTGTAGCTGTGATGCTTAGGGACACGGTTTAGTGGTGGACTTGGCAGTATTAGGTGTATGGTTGGACTCGAACTTAAAGGTCTTTTCCAATCTAAATGGTTCAATGACTGTTCCTCTGTCAGTTCTATTCTTTCAGAAGGCAGTATTTCTAAGCAACACACTGGTGATTTTCTTGCCTTTTTAGTATTCAGAGCAATGCCATGCTTGCACACCATGCAAATTTCTCTGTTGAGAAGGAATAAGTGACAATCGCGGGTAGTGTGTTATGATACTATGGAAAATACTAAAAGTTCTGCACTAAAACCCCTAAATTAAATCAATAAATGACTACTACAGAGGCACTGCAGTAATTTGCCTAGATAATTCCAGATGTCATATCCCCTTTGTGAAGTATGGTGAAGATGAGCAAAGAGTACATTACAGCCTGAATTCCTACACTGAAAGGATGTTCAGGCACTGGAACAGGCTGCCCTGTGACATGGTGGAGTCACCATGCCTGGAGGCATTTAGAAGATGGGTATATGTGGCACTTAGGAACAAGGCTTTGCAATGGACTTGTCAGTGTTAAGTTTATGGTTGGACTCTTATCTTAAGGTTTTTTTCCAATGTAAATTATTCTATGATTCTAAATGGAATATTTAGAAAAGCATCCACTACTGTACAATACACGTTTTTTGGTGAAGGTAGAAAATCCATTTACTTACTGCTGCAAGACTGAACCATAAATTACAGCACAGAAAGTGGCAGAAATGTTCCACCAAAAATGAAAATTAAAAGTTTCATGTTCATGCTAGCATTCTGAATTTAGTTTTAGAATAGTATATGTAAATCAAGAAGACCATCTCAACATCCTCATATCAATACAACTGATACTGCAGAATTATCTACTGTTTCAATTTTGTAATAATGCTTTAAGGACCTTTTTGTTATTTTAAGTTTAAGCAGCAACATCTTTTCTTGTTCTACAGTTCCAACTTAAAGCACAACAAACCAACTGAACACTACCTTTGCTATCCTATTTTTCTTTTGCTGAACTATGCTGGCAAAGGTAGCTACTGCTTTTTACTGCACTAATTATAAGCTTTGGTTAAAATATTTCATATTCTCTACATAACAAAACATTTGGCATCTATTAAAGAATACCTATGGCTTCAAACTTTTCAACACACCATGTGGCTGTTACAATAAACCTCACAGTCAACACAGTTAGATTTTGATATGACGTATTTCAAGACACCTCAGTTATGGCTCTGCATGGAAATGAAATATAAACTGAATCACTCCTTCAATCTGTACCGGGCAACCACAAAGGCCTCCTATATTTTTTCATGTCTCTGGCTACTTTTAGCATGTCCAAGAACCAAATACAAGTTTCTTTTCCTACAAGAAAAAAAAAAAAATCCCGCAGAACTTCCTAGGCACCACATAACACAACAGCTCCCGCATACTGCAAAGATTAACTCATCAGGCTAATCAGAACACAACAGAGATATAGCTGACAGGGCTTCTGGACTGCAGCTTCTCAGATGTACTGCCCAGAGATACAACTCAGTGTTTCACCCGACACAACTGCATTGTTATGAACAACTTCAAATAATTAACTCTGAAAAGCAGGTGAAATGCAAAAATATGAAGTCTTCAAACTTAGAAGCCATGTAGCTTCTTTAAAAATAGAAAATGCTGTGTTTACTACTGCCAGGCAAAAGATGGAAGAGCTAGAAGCACTCTCATTCTTAAAATCATTTTTGTCAAGAAAAATGTGATGATACCACAAAAGTCAGGTTTCCATACCTGCTACCCAACTGCAACAGTTGGATTCCTGTAGATCTAACTGATACACAGAGAAGTGACAGCATCACTACCCATGATCAGTTGTTCTGGGAAGGAAGTATGCATGTATTTGTAGACCTGAAATTTTAGTATTTGCCTTTACAGCAAAAGTATCCATCTTTGAAATAATTTAAAATTAATTTATAAATTGGAACTACTCAGTTTTATCTGGAAAGCTTCTATGTAACCTAGTAACTATTACAGCATTTATGCAGTACAAGATAAAAAAAATATTGTTTCCAAAACAGGAATTAGCTTTCAATTACAGTAGTGATATCCCTTCACCCCTCTCCACAAAGTAATTTGTTTACAAACTTTCCATGTAACTATAGCTTAATTTTAGGGGGAAAAAAATTGAAAAATCAAACAATTAAAATAAACTTACCCACTAGATCATCATTTGAATAATCCTCAGCTTGAACACGTGTTTCTGTAAGTCAAAAGTGTACAAACAAGTCTAACTGGATGGTTCTCTAATATTTACAAAAAGTTGTATTTTTTCCCTGATGCACAAGAGTGAACTGTCAAGACTGCTTTCTAATACTACTTTTGCAGAAGTGGGATGCAAATTGTCCTCAGCTTGATTTTTCTATGGGAAAGATTAATTAAAGTAGCCCAACAAATTAATTGCACGACTTTACAATTTCAAAAGTAGTACCCCAAAATCCTGAAACCATACTATCCAAGACTCCAACAGTTTCATAGGTTACTGCAGTATGGGCTTAGAAAAAATTCATAAATTTATTACACTCCAGCTGTAATTGTGAAATATTTGTCTTTGAAATTCAGTTTCTTTGAAATTTATATGTATGCTTATATTAAATATGTCCCATGTCAGCAAAAGCTTTTACTGCTAATAGACTGAAGGTTGCTCATAGCTCCTATTAATGCACAGAGGGAGTCAGACTCACCAGAAAAGAATTCATAATAGCCAACATGTTAGCTGTAGATGATAAGAGAGGGAAATCCACAACAGAGAGAAATGCATTCTGTGACTCAGGAAGCACATATTTAAAATACTCAAAGATGGGGAGACATTTGGCTTTATTTTATTTGTTACATATAGTCTCTTCCCTGAGTATGCACCAGTGACTGGCTGGTGGTAAACAGAACATAGCAAAGAAATCTTCAGCTTCATGTAATTTATAACAATTATCTAAGTTTTTCCAAACTAGGAGCACTTGCAACTTCTAAAACTGAAGAGTGCTCTGTAAAAATATTAAAATAGTGCCTTAAAAATCCTAAGATACTAGATGTTGACAACACATGGTTTGTCTTTAAAAGAAAAAAGGTGCAGAAAAAGTTACCAATATTTTTTACTGCATCACAGAATGCTATTCTGTGGTTGTCATTGTTTGGGTTTTTTGTTTGTTTGTTTTGTTTTTTTTAAGTTGCAAACTTGTGCAAAAGATAATGTACATACCCGATTGTTCTGGTTCAGGGCCCACATCGTCTTCTGTGCGCTTACTTTCTACTATTACAAAGAAAACAAACGTTGCAAATTACACACAGCAGATTAAGAATTTGGTTTTATTCCCCACTAGCAATCCAATCAAATTACTATCAAGCAAAAAAGAAAATTTATACTGCAGAACAACGAACTAGGTTAACTTAAAAGGAGAAAAAGAAAATGAATGCATTTCATGTTCAAAAGTCTAGTTACAGACTTTGTTACAAACTTCCATTTCAATTGCACTCCCCCAAAATGCTTTTGGTTACAGTAGTTTGTGTGAAACAATGTTTGTTTCTCCATTTAATTAGATTAGAACTCATTTTTACAATGGAAACCTAAATAAATGTAGTATCAAATCCTACACACTGTGCTGAGACTAAATTATTTACATCACCTTGCACTAGCTGACTGAATTAACATGATTTTTGAAACAAAATCATGCTCCAGGATATTTTTAACTTAGAGCAAATCTTCAAATGACATTTGACCCAGTACTCATTTAACTGGCATCAGCACAACAAACAAAAATTTATGACTTGATCTTTTTGAGTAGTAATCTGTGAAATACACTCCATTCTTCAAATTGAAGGTCTAAGTACTTCATAAGAATGCCATGAAGTTCAGTGAAGCCAAGTACAAGGTGCTGCACATGGACCAGGGCAACCCCCATTACACAGGCTGGGGGATGAATGGACTGATAGAGGCTCCGTGAAGGACCTGGGTGGGGATCCTGGTGGATGAAAATCTGGGAATGAGCCAGCAATCTGTGCTTACAGTCCAGCAGGCCAACCATATCCTGGGCTGTATCACAAGAAAAGTGGCCAGCAGGTCAAGGAAGATGATTTTCCTTCTCTACTCTACTATCATGAGACCCCACCTGGAATACTGTGTCCAGTTCTGGAGCCACCAACACAAAAGGACATGCATGGACTTCTTGCAGCAGCTCCAAAGAAGGGCCACAAAAATTATCAGATGGTTTAAATACCTCTCCTATGAGGAAAGGTTGTTTGGCCTGGAGAGGAGAAGGCTCCTGAGAGGCTGTATTGTAGCCTTTCAGTATATAAAGAGGGCTTACAAGAAAAACTGAGAGATATGTTTTATCAAGGTTTGTAGCAACAGGACAAGGGGCAATGGTTTTAAAGTGAAAGCTGGTAGAATCAGACTGGAAAGAAGGAAAAAAATTTCTAGGATGAAGATGGTGAGACACTGGAACAGGTTGCCCAGAGCAGTAGTGGACACCCCATCAATAGAATTCTTCAAGGCCAGGTTGGACAGGGCTTTCAGCAAGCTGATGTAGTGAAGGATGTCCGTGTCCACCATGGCTAGGGGGTTGGACCAGATTAATTCTTCAATTAATGTGTGGATCAGCTGGAAGGCAGTAGGGCTCTGCAGAGGGACCTGGACAGGCTGGAGAGTTGGGCTGATTCCAATGGGATGAGGTTCAACACGGCCAAGTGCCGGGTCCTGCACTTTGGCCACAACAACCCCATGGGGAGCTCCAGGCTGGGCACAGAGTGGCTGAGAGCAGCCAGGCAGAGAGGGACCTGGGAGTCTGGATTGACAGGAAGCTGAACAGGAGCCAGCAGTGTGCCCAGGTGGCCAAGAAGGCCAATGGCATCCTGGCCTGGATCAGGAACAGCGTGGCCAGCAGGTCCAGGGAAGTGATTCTGCCCCTGTACTCAGCCCTGGTGAGGCCACAGCTCGAGTCCTGTGTCCAGTTCTGGGCCCCTCAGTTCAGGAAGGAGATTGAGGTCCTGGAGCAGGTCCAAAGGAGGGCAACCAGGCTGGTGAAGGGACTCCAGCACAAGTCCTGTGAGGAGAGGCTGAGGGAGCTGGGGGTGTTCAGCCTGGAGAAGAGGAGGCTCAGGGGAGACCTCATCGCTCTCTACAACTCCCTGAAAGGAGGCTGGAGCCAGGGGGGGGTTGGGCTCTTCTCCCAGGCAACTTTCAACAAGACAAGAAGACATGGTTTTAAGTTGTGCCAGGGGAAGTTTAGGTTGAATATTAGAAAGAATTTCTTCACGGAGAGGTGGTCAGGCATTGGAATGGACTTTCCAGTGAAGTGGTGGATTCTCCGTCCCTGGAGATATTTAAAAAGAGACTGGATGTGGCACTCAGTGCCATGGTCTAGCAACTGCAGCAGTGGGTCAAGGGTTGGACATGATGATCTCTGAGGTCCCTTCCAACCCAGACAATTCTATGATTCTATGATTATATTGACAAATATAAATGGAAAAACAAAATGGTTTCTTTGACAGACTATAAAAACTCATACCTGGGAGCTCTTTACCAGTATCAAAATCTTCAATAATTTGATCTATAAGAGGAAGTGTAAAAGTAAATAATAATCAATAATAAATAAAGAGTAAATAAATAGTAAATAATAAGCTTTTTTTTTTTTTTTAATTTAAAAAAAAAAAACTTAAAAATGCATACACTTCATCAAAATACTTTTAAGATCACAATTGCAAAATATATACCTGGCTCTGTGGCTTCATTCACCTCCTCTGGAAGGTCCTCAACAGCTAAGAAAATATTCAATTCAGAACAATATTGATGTCAATCTCTAAACTGATGAAATGTACACACAGCACGGGAAGGAGGGAGGGAGGGAAGACCACAAAAGAACACACCTAGCACATATTAAACTGTGAATGGTAAACTGTTATAAAGAAGCAGGAACTTGGGCAAATTAGGGAGAAAACCAGAAATTACTTTTCAGATTTTCTTCCCTGTTTCACTAAAGAACCACTTTGTTCATTAGGTCAATAGTTCAAAATTGTACCTTCTGAACAAATGTTTGGATTAAGTGGCAATAACTTTAAAAACTAAAATTTATAAACCACTTCTTAATCTTTTTAGGCATAATCAATACTCCCATTTTGATCTTTTGATCTAACAAAGTATGACAAAGTAGACCAATATGGGAATATTTACCTCTTACAGTTACTGCAGTGTTAAAAATAGATTATTTCCATAAACAGGGGGGTTGAACATAAAACAAAATCCAAAACCTTAACTGAAAACTTTCAAACTTATGTGACAGCATAGAAAAAATGTAAAACAAATTAATGAAATTTGTTTTAAATCTCATAAATATTTCAATAAATATAGCAGTTGTCATACCATGGTCTTCATTGTAGTCATCGTGTATTCTATCTTCTGTTTAAAAGAAAAAAAAATAAATAATACACTGACAAATTTATTCAGGAAAACAAAGATATTCAAAAGTAGTATATACAGTATTTTATGCTGCATTAAAGTCAATAAGAGTTCAACATAGGTGAAGATTTCTACAGGATCCAGTGAGAAGAACTGAATCACTTTCTGGCATCACATGACAGACTTAAAAAAGATAAAGCACAATCACTTGGTTCTTGTTATACAGGCCATCAACTCCTCTACAGATTACTCACAACTAAGAATGGAAATATTCATAAATCACTTCTATATATAGCAAGCTTCTGCACTGAAATTTTGTATTCCACTTGTTAAGAAAGCTTGCTTATTTTTGAAAAAATATTTTTAGAAGATACCTTTTGACATACCTGTTATATCTTTTGACACTGATCACACCAACTAGACATCTTCAGCAAACTCAAATTATTTTTTATGCACAGATACAAACATCCCAAAAATATTATTCTGCCCAGCTACCTGACTTTACAGAAAAGAAGTATTTATGTGGGTCTTTGTTGTTTTTCAGAACTTAAATAAAAATACAGATGTAAAAACCTAATAAGGAACTGATGCTACATATGAAGTACAATATTTTGGGGGGTTTTTGTCTTGATTTCAGGCCAAAATTCAATGAAACTTCATAAAACAGAAGTAACACTTTGAACTGTACCTATGAAATGCTCCATAGCATCTTCTAGCATTAGCTCAGCATCACCTTAAAAAAAATATTTAAAATTTTATATTGTAATCAAATTTTCATGCAACAGCAAAATGAAAGGAATTTAAAAGGTCACATATTTAGCTCAAGAATAACAGAAATTAACATACTGATGTTTTATTTGAAAGTGACAGCTGGAATGTAAAACACATACAGAAGCTACACCTTCAGTTACACAATATTATAAATTCAGGCATATTTGTATTTAGGTGTAAAATAAGGAATACAATGAGATGTCTGACAAGTCATTGATTAAACTGGAAGACTTCACTTAAGATTATTTGTGGATGAGATTCATAGAGAGTTCTGTTGACAAATGTAGTGGTAACACAGCTGCAAATATCAGGCTTATTTGAAACTACATAAAAAACTGAAAATAAAATTTATGAAACAGTCAATATGACACATTACTTTGAAGCAAATTTTAAGGAGCTATTATAGTATAACCTGAAGTAATAAAAATTCACAAACCTGGACTTCCTGGATAATTTACTGTCTTTTCCACTTCTACATCATATTCATATGAAACTGTAAATTAAATATGAAAAAAAAGTAATTTCAAAATTTTAAAAATTAAGTATTTTCAATACTCTTATTTTACCTGGAATCCATAATGTTTCTGTCAGTAGCTAAATGTAGTTTATTGAAAACTGGCAAATTAAACCCAACAAAGTGATATTTGCACAACAATCCAATGGAAGGTGTAGGGCCATTTTAACTTTTAGTCTTCCTCTGTGCTGTCTGTATGGTAACTAGATGCATGAGATTCACCATTGATATTTTTAAATAGTTCTAATATGAATTAAATAGTTCTGATATGAATTAATTCTTATATTCTCAAAGGTCTAAAGTGCAGGAAGTGCATATTTACTAATGTGCAGGAAGACCACGGATGATGATCTACAGAAGAAAAAATATGAGCCAGAAGTCAGACCTTGAGAAATATATACATTTGCTCCTGGAATCACAAATTTAGAGCAGTTTTCTTTTTTTCCATTGTCTAGCTAAACAGACCTAACAGAAATCCAATGTCTAATGTAAATGGAAGAGGCTGCCTATAAACAAACTATAAACAAATATTAGCATCCAGAGAAAAATACTTATCGGATAGCAGGGAAACTTCAATCTCCACTCAATGTTTCCTCATAATGAAAAGATGAGCTAATGCCATTATATGCATTATCAGACAGAATATGAAAATGACTGTAAGCTAAATTGATTAGTTCAGGCAACTTTCAAAAAGCTTTTAAGATGAATTAGGGTGTGCAGAGAGACAGTTCAAGGACAGCTCAGTCCTTGTGATGACACACTATCTGATAGTATAATCAGCCACAAATAAAGCAGTTTTGAAGGACAGGTTACAAACCGGATGCTTCTGAAAGGTTCCATGTCAGAACACAAGTTTCTGACTAACAACAAGAATAATAAACTAGAAGAACCTTAGTATTGTAGACTGAAACAGTAATATAAATGATAAATCTCATTCTCAATTTCTTAGATTGTAAAACCACATCTCTCTCCTATACACGTCCCAATCATACACAATACCTAGACATGCACAGAAACAGAAAAATGAAGTTTTTGTACCAATGAAAGCAAGGTTTCTACACATCAGTTCTTTCTAAGAATCACTTGCAATAGCAAATATAATTTTTGCCTCGGTCAAAATAAAAATATCCAAGGCAATCAAGAATACTTATTTGGAAAAAACTATCTGAGAATTATCTACTCATAAACCAGTCTAAACTTTCCAATTTTGCTTTCTCATAAAATTTGCTACATTTAGGCAGGAAACAAATATTATCAAATTTGGAAAAAAAACACCTATACCTGGAGTTTCATACGGTTCCGGCTCCATTGCTTCAAGATCTTCTGCCAAAAGATCAGCATCTGAGAAACAAACATGCCTTTTAAATTTTTTAAATCTATACATGATACCACTAATGCTATAACAGAACATTATTTAAGAATAAAGTTAAATTTATAAGAAGAAATTCTAAATCAATTTCTAACACCAGCAAGTTATCTACAAAGACTGGAAAACAAAATATATAGCTTTATTCTTATACATAATATTGAGAATATCAATACACATGTGAACTCAAAATTTGCTCAGAAAAGATGACTCTCCATAGAAATTTCTGTTTTGATGTAAAGAAAGAATATGCTCATTTTGCCTTCTTAAAGTAATTTTAAAGACTTAACATAACTGGAAGTTGAATTTCTCCTCTGTTTCCCTGCTTTGACTTGTGATGTGGATGAATAGCAGAGACATAGAAACAAGGAGGTACAATAGCCACAGACTGAAAAAACTTACTTCAGTTGTGAAGAAAGAAATTCAGTATACTTCCAGCTATTAAAACCTTAAGATTACATGAATTACATAAGTTTTTCAAAAAGAGGTATCAAGATGTATGCAAAATTTTCAGTAGTGCAGAGAGAAAGCACCTAGAAATATTTTTCCATAAGTTGGATTTAGACCTAAGAGTCTGCTTTAATATTCTTATTACAATTTTAGCATCCTGTCAATGCCCCATGACAGCAGGAGACAAGGACCTTTATATGATCTCTGCAGAACCTGCAATCTAGTTTTTGCTTAACATTATCTTAAAGAGCCACAGTTGAAGGAAAGTAGAATCAGAACACCTCTGTCTACAAACAGATGTTGTTTTAATAAACTAAGAAGTCCAGAAGCAGACTCCATACTGATATTATAAAAGTCACTCTTATCAGGCAGGGGAGATATCCAGATGCCTGTAGTACTGTAGCATTTGTTTGTCTGAAAGCCAGTAATTAAACAATAATACATAGTTAACTGGATTCTAAAACAAAGGGCATTAAAATATCGCATTTTCATTTAAAAAAGATTTACCTGTTAAATAATATTTGCTGTATTTTACAGCAGAAATTACAAGTCAAGTTTTTAAAGAGAGGTATTTCTATTTATTGAGATATTTCTATTTATCTGTTCTTATTTCTGGAAAAAATATTCAGTCATCAGATACCTTTCTGAATTGAATCTGGTGTCTCATATGCTTCTGGTATTTCATTTTCTAATTCTCTGATCAACTCATCTGTTGTAGGAGCTTCAAAAGTTTCTCCATGTATTTCTTCCTTCATTTGCCACTGATCATTTCTACTTTCACCTACATCTTCATGTCTCTCTCCTAATCAATAACACAGATTGTTAGCAATACATACTCTATGGTAAGTCTGCTACCAGCAAATATTCAGTCTTCAGCACACCCTTTGTGATTTTCAGCTACTCCCCAAAAGGTTGGAGAGGGGACAGATGACTTATCTGCACCTTCCAGCCATATAAACCCAGTCTCTGCACTGGTTTGTAAGTGGCTTCTTTGCCCACAGCAAAAGCTATCTCTGTTTACCCATTCATGTGCTCTACACAGTCTTTTGAGGAAATATTTGTCAACTGACTGATCTGATCTACTGCTACCAAACACTTCTTGGGTAAGAGGTCAGAGTTTTGACAATTTGGTGACTGAACTTTTGGAATTTACTTGAAAAGGACAAATTAGCTGATTAGAATGTTTTGTGCAAGCAAAAGTATCTAAAGTGCATACCAAAACCAGACTCTGAGAATTGTTTAGCCTATGACACTATTTATAAATTGTCCAGGGATTTCTAAATGTTAATGCATTACCAGGTGGTGAGTGGAGAGATTCATGAAGAACAGACTGAATTCCATCTTCTAAGTCTATGTCAGCATTCTTGAACTCTAAAAGGATTATAAATTGCAGTGAAGGTAAGAGCAAAAAGGCAAAGTCTAAACATTAGCTCAAGGCTTGCAGCTTTTAGTAGCATCCATAAAGCTCTCATTCCATTCCACAGAGTTCCATAGAGATTGACTTGGTGAACCTCTGCAACTCATGCAATTATAAAACCAATTTGGTTTTGCTTACTCGCCAATATGGAAAGTACTGCATCAATCACACCAGATTCACTCTGACAGTGAATTGCAGGGATTTATCTACACTGCATTTTTACATGGTATTTTCTCAGTGGCAGTAACAATAAATTGAGATTATTATTCAATCCAAGAATTCTCTTCTAAGTAGTTATTTTACTAAAACTTTCATCCATTCCTTTCCTACAATTCAGGCAGCAGCACTAGCATGTCATATTTGACAACAGAATGTCACGTGTAGATGCAGGGCTTTGTTGGCTTTATAAACAGGGAAAAAATATACTAACATTACAATATCAAGGTCTTCTCCTGGCAGTTCACAGCAGAATAAATCACAACTGATTTCAGGGACAAGTGATTCTCATATAACACACCAGCCCAGGACAAAACAGGGATTTGTATGAAGTGAAGCCTTCATATAAATGTCCTGAAATTAACATTGAGAAACTCAACAACACAAAACCAAAACACAACTGCAGTTTTCAAACAAAGATCTAAAATCATAACAGTTATGAAAACAAAAAAGGAATTTATCATTTTATATTAGTTTAGCAGCTCATAAATGAAAACAAAAGTAATGCAAATTTTTTTTAAAGATCTATATTCTATTTTATGGAATTATATGTTCCACATTTATGGGTTATTGTATTAACTGTGTTAGGGCCAGATAAGTATCACTTGAAGGAACTAGAAAAAATATCCTTTATCTGAATAACACTGAAATGCAAACCACATATGTGAAATCTGACAAGTAACAACACTCTTCTTGAAATCCTCTGGAACCTGGTAAGTTTTCCTAATACTTTTTAATTTTTGCTTTTAATACTAGAAGCTGCATTTATAATATTTATGATAGAAAACTAAATAGTTGATTAATCTCTGAAAGCTGGGTGTTGGGATTTTCTTGGTTTGGGGTTTTTTTTTTTTTGGTTGGTTTTGTTCTTTGTTTTGGTTGTTGGCTGTGGTTTTGGTTTGTTTCTTGTTTTGTTTTGTTTGGTTTTGTTTTTAAGTAGAGAATCTGCTGTTATTTTGCATAGGTACACTGTTGCACAGGTATCAAAATCACAACTGCACATCAGCAAGAATTTATTCTGATGGGATATGGTTCTAACAGTAACCATGAAAGCTGACAAGACTGTCTTTCACATATTTAAATTATACATCTTCCATGGTCAGTGATTTATATTTAAGTTATCAACAGTGATTCCTATTAAACAAACTATAGTGGATAAGCCACACATAAAAGTGATGAAAGATTTTTCTTTACCCAAAGACATAACATAATGATTTTGAATGCCAAGGAAAGAGAACTGTAACCCAAATGAACCCAAATGTCTTTTGTTTCACCTATGGTTTATGACAAGCCTTACCTGATTTGACATATGACTTCTCAGCAGGTTGGACTTTCTCCTCAGAGTCTGGTGAAGCTGGCTGTGCTGGGACAGATCTTTCTTTAAGGCCTGCATTTTTCAGTTATAAAGTTAACTTTATGCTTTTTGATCTGATTCAATTATAAACTAAGAAAGTTGTTTCAATGAAATCAACATGTTAACTTCTCCAAAATGCATTTAAAGAGAAAACTAACCCACAGTTACAGGGCTGTCCTGATACAGTGATATATACACAGACTAAAGTGTATTTAGATAGTGAACAAATGTTTTGAAGACAAACGTACAATGAGGGGGGAAAGGGACAGAAATTTAAGCACTTGCCTTCATTTCAAAGTGACTAAGTGAAAAAGTGACTATTCTCAACATCTATTCAGCATGAAGAAAAAAAAGAGGCAGCAGATTTTCACACTGGTTTGGGGAAAAAAGTGCTTCCTATGATCAGTTCCACAGGTTTTATGAAGAACTAACTAGAACTTGGTAACATAGAGCTCAGAATGTGAAGAGGTATTTTAAATAAGTTGAACCTCAAAAGACCTGATGAGCAGAACTGTAGTTTCTTCAAAATAATGTCAATCTTCAGCTTCTTTTGACAACTAAATTACTATGGGAAACATATGACTGAAGAAATTTCACCACAAAGATGCTTGCTACCTATCTATATCACAGAGACTGTCTAGATAAAAACATAAGGAAAAGAAAGCAAACAGTAATAGCAGTGATCAACACCATGGTAAGGGATAAAGATAATTCATAGCCTTGAAAGATTATGCCACACCTTAAGACACCACATCCTTAAGAAAGATGATATCGGTATTAACATAACACTCTTCTCAACTATCCTTTACAAAGGATTCAAGCAACACCTAAACAAGAGACTTTCAGAGTAGATATAAGAAAAACTTATGCACCCACCCGTCCCAGAACCCCTACCCCACCATGAGGACAGTCATATCAGTGGAAAAGGCTGTACAGAGAGATTGTGCATTCCCAGCCTTGGAGATTTTAAAGATCACACTGGATTATGTTCTGTGTCATGTGGGTACCTCTAGGTGACCCTGTTTTAACTAGGATGTTGGAATAGGTATTTTCTGAAGCCACAAACAGAATTTTGCTAAAATTCTACATAAAGTTTCCTAGGTTAATATTTAAGTAGCAGTTCCAAGGTCAACTATGATAAAACTTCATTCTTAAAGATACACACGCTGCCCAAAACAAATCAGCTTTTCAAAAGCTGCATGTACAGAAAATCAGCTGAAAAATAATATTTAAGAAAGCAGAAAATACACTACAGTGAACACACCTGTACTGCTAAGAATCTTGTACATGTAACTCTAAGTTCAATAACATCAGTAGTGTATTTCAAGGCAGTAAAGTTTCTTTAAAAATAATTACGAGGTTTCTACTGGAGTAAAACCTACCACAACACAGATAGGACTAGCATGCCTCAAACAAGCTTTGTGCAAACTAGAGAAACAGCAGCTCTCACAAATGCAATTCCCTTACACACACACACACACCCCTTTAAGTAAGTCCTCATACCTTCCAATAACCCAGGTGTCCAATGCCAGACAACCACTTGCTCTGCCCCATGAACAATAAATGGATTCAAGTATTTCAAAAGAGAGTATTTTGCAGCCAACAAGCGCCGAGGGTGTTTGCAAGACACTTTTTGCAAGGTACTATTTTCTCTCATCTTTTTATTAAAATAAAGTTGTGCTCAATTTTTGCTTGTGTAGCGCATCATTTGAGCTTATGTGGTAGCTTTTCATGTTAATTTGAATGACAACAATATTTCAAAAAGATATACAACAGCACAACAGAACTATGGGTCAAAAAAATCTCATTTTATTGTGTGGCTCTCTGTATAGCTTAGAGTGCTGCTGAAGTAAAAGATTCTTTGGAAAAATAAAATTAAAAAAAACTCTTTTAGCACCAGATAAACTTTGGGTCAAAGATAGAATATATTAATCAGAAAGACAACTCATTCCAAAGTTCACTCCCAGACAGCTACAACTTCTATTACATTAGGGGAGAAAATAAAAAAACACTGTTATCATCATGCTACAGTTCTTGAGAAGTGTGATTGAGTGCTCCCCTGTCAAATATATATCTTAATGCTTATCAGGACAAAGATGAACATGTCTATCAGGACTAAAACCTAGAAGAGAATGCTCATTATGCAAGTGAATTTATTAGATTTTCATTCTGTCAAGATGTGCTTTTGCTAAGCACTACAATGTTCATTACACACTCATCTTTTCCATTCCTCTTCACACATATATAAATATTTCGAAAATAGCTCAGTATATAATTTCTGTTAATTATCACAGCTAGAATCTTAAGCTACTATGCTATTTTCTACAGCCTTCATTTCACCTATTTTCCTACGTTTCCTCTAAAAAAAATAAAATTAATTTTATATCTTACCCTGTTACCACATCTTACAGAAGCACTTATGTGCTGTACTGAAAGTCTGAGATAAGTGTATTGCACAGTTATTCACAAAATTTAAGCAAAAACCATGAACAGAATCAACTTTCAGAACTTAAATCTACCATTACCCACATGAATATACCCATGATCAATTTCATGCCTTAGTTTTGTTTTCTTTAAAAGTATGACAATAATAAATCTTAACATTCATTACATATTTTGTTCTGAATCTTACATAATTTTATTGTGCAATATTATAATATACTAAGCAATATTATCTGTCTCATAGAATTAGAAAATAATGCTTTCCCATATAAACTTGGAAGCAAGTATAGATTCAATAGCATACTGAGGTATCTCTGCAGAAATTTTTTGTAACTATTTATTCTAATGAGACTGCTGGATAAATCATTCCTTGGTGCAAAAAGAATACATAAGCTGTAAGAGCAAACTAACACAAGAACTTGCTTACAAAAGTATAATGTATTTGAAAAACATTATTTGAAGAAAATAATAGCTGCAAAAATACATAAACTGTTTTCTAACCAAGTTCACCCACAATACAGTAGTAGTAGCAAATCACTTCTTAAAATGATACTGGAATTTAAAAATACCCATCAATGGTGAAATAGTTGGCCTGATTTTCAAAAGCATTCATTATCAGAAGCTTGGATAACTTGGAAAAACCAGAACAATTATCTGAAAGGTGACAAATGAAACAAGTTTTCAGACTTAAACATAGCTGAAAATTAAAGAAAGGAAGGACAGAGGAAAAAAAGCAGAACATATTGTCACAGGATCAATAAACAGAGGTGTTGCAACATTTTGGGTGAGTCTCATAAATAAATTTAGGCCTAAAGTTGCTCTGAGTGTTTGTCAATGAAATGGTTTTCTTGATCTACTTAGGGGAAAAAAAGTTTAGCAGGGAATAATTTACATCTATTTGCTAAGCTCCTATGACAATATATTCATTGATGATCATCTTGGCTGTTTTTGTGAAACAGAAAGATTGGAGCTTCCACTATGTGTCCAGACATTCTTCTCAATATTAAACTTGCATTTGATATACAATATTACCCTTTCAGCCCCACATCAAGAAAATAGCATTTTAATACAAGGAAACAAAAAGAAAAATAAAGAAAACCCACCAGATAAAATGATTTGACATTCTGCTTTCAATACATATTGTTAGCCAGGCATACCAACATATGAACATATTTGAGTTTCACATCAGAAATTTTGTTATTACAGTGCCACTATGTGGTTAACAGTTTTCAAAAAAAATATTGTATATAGCATTTATTAGTACTTATTTTCAGATAACATTCTCTTCTTGCCATGTTCACCACATTCATAAAAGTATGCTGGATTTCTCATTCTTGAGGTCTGTTCCTCAGTAGTAGAACCCAAACTCTGTTTATTTCTTTTCTTTCTTGTCTTCCTTGGATGGGTTTTTAACTATCTTTTTTGTTTCTTTGTCTTTTCCTGCCTGCATAGTACCATCCTTTTCACTGGCTGATTTTTTGGTAGTATCCTTGGATTTTACATTTTTATCTAGGCCTTTTTCCTTTTCCTTTTCTCTGTCCCTTTTAGCTTTGTCAGAATCTTTCTTTAATTTACTCATCTCAACAGCTTTCTTGTCTTTTCGATCAGTAGCATCTTTTGCCTTCCTGGCTTTCTTTCTTTCTTCCTCATCTTTGATGTCTTCCTTCTTGGACTCCTGCTTCTCCCTCAGTTTCTTGAGTGATTCTTTAATAGCTTCTTTTACTTTTTTTTTTGTTTTGTTTTGTTTTTTTTCATTTAAAAAAGAGGAAATGTTGAATAAGAGAGCAGTTCTTAGATCAGAAAACATCTGATAAACAGCTATCTAAAGCTGATTGAATTATTACTTAATGTTTGTTAGCTGCCGGTTTAAACTTGTATAATAAAAAATATAAGCTTTAAGCAATTTAAACAAATTAGTTTTGACTTTTAGCAATAATTCACACCATGCAGCCAGCCAATAGCCTTAGCCTACTGCAGCTGCATTTAAATAAAGCATTAATCTAGTGAAAACCACACCTCTATTATCTTACTGTTGACCAGCTTCTGCAGAATCATAAAAACATTTTTGTCTAAGCATGTTGTGGTTAATAAAATCAACTCCAAAGAAGGTAACTTTGTTTGAAATCAAAGTAAAAATTAAATTGATTCTGATATCTTTGCTTTTCCATATGCAGCGTTATTAGTAGTACTTTTTTTTTGTTTTGTTCTTTCAGTTTCCTCTTGTGTGTATTTTCTCTATATTTCAATTCATGTGACAATTCATGTTTCAATTCATTTCTGTGACATGGTCAGACTAGCATCCCTGAAATTACACGTTCAGTATTTACTTTATCTTTTTCTCCACGATTTTAAATAAATTTCTCCAGAAAATGGAATTGTTAACTCAATAGAATTGAGAATTTTTTTCCATTAAATCTGCCATACTTGTATTAAATTTTAAAATTAATAATCCCACCACCATGTTTTAAAAAGCAATCAAGATTTTATATATAAAATAAAACAGCTCTATTTTTTTTCAGATTTTTGAGAGAAACTGCAGTCTGCTGAGGTAAAAAGCAGGCAAGTGACATTTGTCCTGTAACATCTGCCGCTAACTGCTGTGTAACGTGTGGAGTGAACAATTCAATCACACAGCTCTATCTAAAAGGAATAACCACATTTCCTTCCAACTGTTATTTGACACAAAGCATTTGAAATATATCATACCATTTCTGCATTATCTTATCAAACATTGAAAAATTATCCAAAGCTTGGAAATTAAATGTTAAATGACATTTATTACATTCTTGGAAACACAAAATTTGCAACCAAGTCATACCAAGCACAGCGTGGATGCCAAAAATTTCAATTTGCATGCAAAAAGTCACATCCATATGAGCATAAGAGCTTCTTTCAGCAAATGCACTTTTTTCCCTAATGTTTGTGTTACCAACAGTTGTGTTTTTCACATACTGCTAGAAAAAAACCACATTGAAGCCCAAGTGTCATTAATGCAGCAAAGGGACTGTGTTCTTCACATAGCACTATGCTGTTTGGAGGTCAGTATGCACACCTAAAGAGATGCACCAAAATGCAATGCATAAACTGTTGTTTTGCTGAGCTTAATCTGCTTTTTCAGTCTTTCTGTTGCACTGAATACAGTCAGACCATTACGTGCTGTTCACACAGCAATGTAAATAGGAATATATGTATGGCATAAATCAGGTGTAAACTATCCTGTTTGGGAAAGCATGGAAATATAATCACTGCAGTCAATCCTTCAAATAATATTAAAGGGAAATTAATTAACTTTACCTGAATTCCTCCTCCCATAAGAAACAAAGGAAACTTTTTGAGTACCTAAGCAACAATTAAGGTGTCCAAATCCAATAACGTAGAGTAATAGTATCATGAATTAGTGAAACATAACTAAAGAAGGACTTCACACAGCAGCATTTTCATATACATCAGAACTTTTTTTTTAAAACATGCAGAACATGAGGTTGTAATTGACTACATATGATCCAAACAAGACAACTGTAAAAACAATTTGCACAAACAAAATACAGTCTCGAGTTAGGAAAGCACTCACATTGCCATTAAATTACAGCTGGTAGTAAAAAAAAAGCTTACTGAAAAACTAGGAGGATAATAGTTTGCTGCACCATCAGACAACTCTTATCCAACATAGCTAATATTAGTAAACATTATTATAACCTGCAGTCTGTACTTGCAATGCACATGCAGTTCAGACATTATCTGCATAAAGTTCCACAAGGAAAAGAACATTAAAAATACCTTTGACTTTAGTTTTTTTCTTGGCTACCCCTCCTGGTTCCTCACCTGATTTATTGCAAAATGGAAATAGGTTACGAACATATCTCTGATGTTCAACAAACTTTTCATAAAATTTTCCAATCTGCCATGCTATGTAAAACGCTCTTTACACAGCACACTGCAATGCTATGGAGAGATACCAAATGTTAATTCAATTAAGAATAAAGTTTCTTGAATAGAAGACGACCACAACTAGTGAGATGGAAGACTGATTAAGCCAAGATAAGTACCATATTACCAGATGCATAGTACTTGAGATGCTTCTTAACCTCTTAGAGCTAGCAGAGTCCTCTCCAGACAGCAAAATGCCACATAATGATGACAACATCCCTCCTGTTTTCTGTTAAGTATTGTGACAGTTCTTTCTCAAACTCACTGATATTTCTATACATTTTCCTAAATATTAAACACAGTAAGTCAAAAGATCTTTCATCATAGTAGATTATACACATTTACTCTCCAAAGTCAGGTGCTGACCCATTGTGGCTAACAGATACTGAGGTCATTCAATATCTTGACTGTGCTTTATACCTGCTTCCAGAAGAGCCAGGAGGACAAACAAAGCCTTATCCAAAATACATGTAATATTTCACCTCATCTTTCTAATACCATTAAAAAAAAATTGGATTATCAACATCATGTTGCTGTGGAATAAGACCAATCCCATAAACACAGTTATCTTAACCACAAAAACCATATGCATTGCTACCTAAAAAACAAATAGAAAGTTAAGAAAAATTATGGTAAATACATTTTTTCATAGGCATACATAACCTTATTAACCTTGAAGAGATATTCCCTTGTCTCAACAGTAGGCTTCTCATTCAGACATAGATATACCCACATAGGCCACCTGAACTTTGAGCTTAGGTTTCCAGAAAACAATTAAAATCTACCCAAACTGCAACAATATACCTCAACATTTATTCTTTGTAAAGCAAACCAAACAACCTCTCGATATTTTACACTTAAAGTATTCCATAAATTAAAAGAATATTGCCATTAAAGTCACTGCAATCAACTTGCATCTAATTTCTATCTTATATGCTTTTAAAATATCAAAGCATTAACATCATCTGGGTCAAAATTTCATTAAAATGTGTTGCCAGGTAAAAATATGATTTTTAGATATTTTTTTTTACAAACTCGTGTTTGGGATATGAAAGCCTTTTTATCCTATTTTTCAGACTTGCTGAAATCCAGAGTTCAAACATGACTAAATTCATTATTCAATATTATTGCTTCTAAGCGGTTTGTGAAAAAATAAGTACGTTTCTCATATAGAAAGAAGAACTCCTTTTAGGAGGATCCAACTTTGTTTCCCTGCTTTACAAAAGGCTTTGCCACATGAAAAAAATTCTATCAAATCAATTTCACCACAATATCTACCTGCATAAACCCTTTTGATCTGCAGCATCATCCAACAAATGTAAGCTAATTATGGTGCCTTATCCACCTACAAGTGAAAAAGGAAGAGGCTACTTCACATTTACCATAGGAAACACACGGTCAAGGTTAGCACTAAGCAGCTGACAGAACTTTCTACCCTTCTGCAATTTGTGCAAAGCCTGGATAACAGAACAGTATAGTCAAGTTTTAAATATCAGCAGCTTGCATTTATATTCCTGCCTTAATTCATGAGGTCCCATCAAAAATCTCCTTCACTCCACAGAAAATTAGCAAAAGATACTAAAATTGCAGCACAAAAAAGAAAAATACCAATCTGTAAGCCAGAAACATTATTAGCCTTTTTTCTGTCCTTTTTATTTTACTTTTCTAGAAGAATTCTCTAGGTCAGAAAAAGCTTTGATTGCAATGATTATGAGCACCTGATATACAACTATTTTTCTGGATTTATAATATGCTACAATGGATATACAAGGTCTTCTGCTAAAGAAAACAGCTTATTGACAGACACCCAGCGCCCACATACCTTACACTGAACTCATCACCTGTACGCAGACCCTATGCACATCATAACCTGTAACCTTTACATATGCAAAAGAGCTTTTCCAATTCATAAAACTAACATTAAAAAAAAGAAATTAAAATACTCTCAATACATTCTTAGAAATGGTTAATATCTCTTGCTTATTTAACTGACTAATTTTAGAAGACAAATTGAAATCAGAGACATGGAGCAGAAAGCATTTCCTTTTCTCAAGTCAAAGGTGCATTTGCTGCGTCTTGTGTAAGCAGATGTAGAAATGAACAAGCAAGTCTTGCCTTTATTAACCTCATCTTGAGGAATCTATCCTAAATGAGCATAAGAAAAACAGTATTTAAGGTATTTCATCTGTCCAAAATTACTGAAGTGTCTTCAACAGCTTACCCCAGCTCCCAAATACTGATCAACTCACATTTACCATGTAGGTGTTTTTTTTCCCCGACACTGACCATGAAATGAAATGAAATCCCTTAATAATGCTTCAATGAAGTTTTCTTCTCTGCCTCCATCCAACTGTAACTGGATATGAATAAATGTCATAAAAGTTGGGCTTCTAAGGCCAGTCAATTGAAAGTAACTCATAATGCAAACTTACCATAAAATAAAACTTACACGTGCTAAAACTTATTCATTCATCTTGAAACAGGTTTCAAGAGTGAAAGATTGAACATGGTCTCAAAAAAAGTCTTTTTTTTTTTGAGATGGCAAAAAAAACAACCAAAAAGCCAAACCTGGTAAAAATATGTTGCAGTAACACGGGCATAACAAATTTCTGTTTATTTAGCAACTCTAAATTATTATATATACTATGAGCTTTGTGATTCCTGCCCTCCCCCCCCTAAAACACTTTCAGATTAAACATTGTTGAAGGTGGTCACAGAAATCTGGGGTTCAAACCTTCTCTAAGTGTTCAGCCATTTCAGATATAGGGGTGCTATGGTGCTTTTTCCCCTACAATTTCTTTATGTTAGTATCACAACAAATAGGAAGTATCACTACAACAAGGAAGAGCTTCTGCTACAAAGGTTAATGCAGTCTTTCACTTGAAGGTTGTAAACTTCTGTAGAAAACTGGCAGTTAAGGTATTAAACATTTATTTACATGAGAAAATGACAAAGAAAAACATCCCACACATTTCTAAAAATGCTGGCTAAACTGGAAGACTACTATTTTAGTCACAGATATTTACTTCTGAAGTGCTGTAAATTTTAATATGAATGACCTGTAAGGAATATGAAGACTGCTAAAGAAAGCTCCATGTCTAATTTGACATAAAAATCACTCAATTTTCATTCTTTACTAGTTACAAAACCTGGAAAGTTCCTATCACATAAACAATGTATTTTCCTCATTAAAAACATTGTTTGCTACTTATTTGCTCCTATTTTAAATTCTCAGCCCAAATCCCATAGGTAAAAAGCAGCCACTTTGCCTCCTAAAATAATTATTCTACAATAATATCAGAAGGCAAAGCTGCTGCAGATTTTTACTTATGGTTTAAAACCACTTCAAAAGTTATCTGGACTTCTTTTAAAACATTAATATGCTGACTGTATTTTATATAACTGATAGTCACCACCAATGTAATTAAAATTTAAGTTTCCATTTCAAACACTTTGTGTGGACTTAGAAGCCAGAGTGCAGACTTCCTTATGTATTTGCATTTCATACTCACCTTAACCTTCAACTGGCAGTTAAAATGGTTTTTGGTTGATTGGTTGGATTTTTGTTTGCTTGTTTTGTTACTTTAAAAAAACCAGCCTGCCATGCTAATATAACTGAACACTCATCTAAATCTTATTACCATCTTTATTAGTCAAGTCCTGCTTGCAATCACAACAATTAATGCAATACATTAAATACACCAGGGAAGTGTGAATGCTTCTCAAAAACACCTATATTCTGAAACCTGAACATTCTGAATTCTCCCCTTTTCCCCCTCCTACAAATTCCTTATTCCTCCTATAATTGTTTTTTAGTAGACTTCCACTCACTTAAAAATCATCAAGGATTTTCCACTATATCAAATCAGAACCGTCTTGGCCTGCATTTCACCTCCCTAGCCCAAGTTAAACTAAGTTATTATTAATTTATGTAACCATTACCTATTTTATTTTTCATTTCATTTTTTTTCATTTTTCTTAAGACTCAAGCAATCTATTTATTTAACTTACAACTTCATCAGAGTATCAAAGTTTACTTTAACTTTTTAGAATAAACTTCAAGGGTTGGATCTGATGACCTCTGAGGTCCCTTCAAACCCAGCCGATTCTATGATTCTATGATTCATGATACAGAATTTTACAGTAGGTGTTCTCCTCTTACCTAGTTCCATTAACGAAGCATCTACAATCAAATTCAAAATTCCATGGCAATTTTCCTAATACTGAAAGATATTATCTCACAATACTGATGAAATTTACTTCTAATTAAAACCTGTTTCTAAAATTAAACAATTTTTAAAAGCCAAACAAACAAAAAAATGAGCTTTTTTATTTTCTAAATCTCAGATACTTGGCAAGTTTCTCCTACTTGCTAAGCAGTAGGAAACTTCTCAGTAATATTCCATAGATCTACTAGCATTTATTTTCATAATGTATGGTGTTTCTTCTAATTTTCTTAGCCTTGTACTTCATACATCTCATCCTAAAACCCATTACATTTACATTTTCTTAACGTACTTACATCCTAACCTTCAAATATTTGGAAGAAAATTTTGATTAATGATCCTGTGGTTCTATTTCACTTGTAAATCTTAAGCAGCACTATTTACTCACCACCACTTTTTTTTTTTTTTTTTTTTTTAAACACTTCAACACTTTAAACACTTAAATACTTCATTTTCTTTTCGCTTTTCTGACTTTTATTAAATAGAGTAGAATCCTAAGTTTTTTTTGAAGCAGGCATTTTAAATTGCATTAAAATCACTATGCCAAAGCAAGTGAAAATGCATTTAGTTTCAAAACAGCTTAATATTTCAGCCTGCATCCACTAGTGTTAACACTTCAGTATAAACTTAAGCACAGCAGGAAAAACAAAAAATTATTTCATGAATTTTAGGAAATAACCTGATTGAGGTTACACTATTCACATTAAAATGACAGCTCAGGTTCAGCTTTTGGTACCTGACACAAACTTCAGAACACAATTACAAACTCCTCTTTCTATACCAATACTTTATGATAGCAGACAAAACTCACATACATGAAAAATATTTTTGGAACAACTGTCATAAACCAGTTCAATTTCATAGGATTAAGTTCTTGAATTTAGCAATGAACAGAAGACATTAAATTCTAATTTCCAATTAGTCTTTAATATACTCAGTATTACATTAGAAATACATAATCACAGCTTCCCACTTCCATAAACGTCCCACCTTAAAAAAAACTCAAGACAAATTTAGAACAGCCCTTGTAGTGTGACTGATATAATAAAAAATTACTGACAACTTAGTTTGAAAACAGACAAATCAGTGGGAATAAACCATATAATGATGTATCTTCTGAATACAACAGATGTTACCTAACTTGGAAATAAATGTTTCTGCAAAATTTTCAAGCACTTTTAAATGAAGCGCTTTCATTTGAACAGGTAAAAATCTTTCTGAGAAAGCAGTGAATCACAAAATAAATTATTTAATAAAATTATATTTCACAAGAGAATTATCATTGTCAGGTCCATATTAGGAATTAACATGTAAATACACATTTACATAATGCAGTCATGCTAGAATACTTTTATAATCAAAGCTGTTACAAAACACTTCGGTTAAGGTTTGCCAAAAAGACAAATGTTATAGTGTTAACAGTAGAGGTTATTACACTTAGCTTTGTAAGTTTTGTGCACAAATGCACAAACAGAAGCACATACAGAAACCAACTACACAACCACAGATACATGTTTTATACTACATATTTACACAACTGTGCAGTATTTGTCATCCTGCCACAAAAAATGGGAAAGTCATTGGAAGGCTTTCAACTAGTGAAACTACATTGCATGGCTGATTTTAGTTCAACCTTTATAGTGTCCATTTGGGAGTCTCCCCTCAATGCCATAAATTCCTGTTTTATTAAGACTGATGATTTCAAGGGCTTTTTTGAAAGCCAATCAAATTAAGTCTCTCAGTCACTGGTTCTGTAAATCCAAAATAACACAAGTCTTTTTTCCCTGAACCCCTTCATTCTGTGACGTACCATCAACATCATCTGTAGCTTCGCTCTCTTCTTCTTCTAGTATTTCAAAAGGAGTCAATACATCATAGAGAAATGAGAGAAAGCCATAAAACCAATCAGAGCTTTCCTCTGCTAAAATATTAAGGACTTCCTCAAGGGAATCAATATTTTCATTACTGCCATCTTTGGTCAGGCCTACACAAGAATAGAGGAAAGAGAGAAAGAGGGAAGGGAAAAAAAGAGATAGCAGTTAGGTGGAAAGAGGAAACTGTAAAAGGATCTGTGAAAGACATCTCATGTCACAGACATCAGTCTTTACAGAAATGCTAACTAGGAAATAGAAAGATGTTAAGAAAGTAGAATTTTTCCAAGTATATTTTGAACAATAAACATGCACGGTATTATGCCAAAATCCTAAAGTGGCAGCTTTGCTTTCCCTTCTTCCTAGTCCTAAAACCAAATCAGTTTTTTATTCAGTTTTCTTGTTGTGGCATTTACTTTTAGGAAGTTGCTTGACAGTAATACTCCACTACTGTAAAATCAACCATTTTGTCTTTTAAAAAAAAAACAACAAAACAAACATATTCAAATTTGGGAGCTAGTGGTTGATCAGCTGACAGCTGAGAATATTTAAAAGCAAATGGTATTTAAACAAATTTATCACAGACATACTGTTAAGGATAATGTTTATTCGACCATGCAGAATTTTGATTTTGCTTCAAAATGAGCACTCTAATTACTGGGGCGGGGGGGGAGGGAGGGAAAGGGGCTCGGGGGTGCTTTGCAGTTTGTTTGCTTGGTTGGTTGGGTTTTTTTTTAACATGTTTCTCAATCATGCTTTTTTACTTGATATTTATTCTGCATGATATATCTGATCCTCAGGAATTAATTCCAAACCTGAAGATATTCAGAACACTAGATAAAAATTAACAGAAAGCCAATGTAAGGGGTATACTTATTCTTACAAAGATAATCTAAAGCAGGCTAAAAACAGGTACACTAGAGATGGCCAGAGCAGTGAAAAAAGAGCTCATCACTTCTTAACTCTCTGATAATATGAGTTGCTACCCTGGGCTAGGAGATCTAATGATCAACTGCTATTAGTTGAAGACAAATAAGCTATGGCTAATGCCTTTTTTTCTTTTTTCCTTTTTTTTTTTTTTTTTCAAACTAAAATCCACTCTTTTACAGTTACTGATAAATAACATTTCAAGTCTTCCATTCTGAGAAAAGTATGCCCAAGCAATGACAAACATCACATATTGGTATGCTTTAAAGCCATAGGGAGGAATGTCCCCCACTTCTAACCAGAACACACCTTCATTTGTGTTAGAAGGAGAAGCAGAAATGTGGGCTAAGGGTGAAGACAGAGTGTTGAGATATTAAATTAGGTGAACATGTTGCACATGCAGACAACAAAGCAGTATTAGATGCAGGTTAACGAAACATTCACGATATAGGAGTTCAAGACAGAGACATTTAACACATTTCAACACGTTTTTCTTACAGCACATTGTGAAAGTATCAATGATAATTCTGAGGAAACTTCCAAATCCATGATGTTCCACATCCTTGTACCTGGATGTCCAGAACCTCTACTTGTGTCACCAGCCATTTTCTTTAATTTTTAACTGGATAGCTCAAAAGTTTAAAAATTACAGCTTGAATCCAGGAGGCAATGAAGGTATTATAAAAATCTCCCTCTCCAACTTCTTCCATGGCTTAGTTCTATAAAAATTAAATTTTATAGACTTTAGTCATGGTAGTCAGTAATCATTCTAATTTGTTTTCAAAATCTGGACCAAGCAAGATATAAAGACATAAACCAAAGTATCTCTATTGAAGAGTGAGATACCTATTTAAGAATCTAAAACAAAAATTAAAATAAAAACTAAGTTACAAACACAGAATTATAAAAGTTTGTATTGTTTTATTCTGTCGGAATCTGACATTAAAAAAAAGTAAAAAACAAAACAAAAAAGTAGCAAACAAAAAAATTAACCACCATAAAAAAAAAAAGCCCACCACTCACAAAAGGCTTTGAATAGCATTTCTGTAAGCATATGAGGAATTACATAGATGCCTCTGTTCTTGCACTAAGTCAAGAATAAGACTATAGGAATAAAGGCAATTACTTCATAAAATGTAAAATGGAGTAAAGCACTCTATTTTCTTTGAAAAGATTAGGACACCAAATGGAACAACTGGAAGAATACATCTCATATTCTGTACCAGGAAAACCACCAAAAAATTAAATCCCAAACCTTTTCTTCGCAACTCTTTATAAAAACTATCAAAGATTAATATAATGGTCTTTGAATTTAAGGGTTACAAAAAAATCGAACTGTCCAGTCAGGCAGCCATGCCATGCCAGATCAGAGACTTACAGGAAATAACCTCCTTTACTTCAAGAGACATATAAACATTACAAACTTAAATCAAACAGTGATTGAAGAAGTCAGAACCTTTCCCTATTCAACAGTTATGATAACCAACAGGGTGGAGGACTTGCCTACATTCATTTAACATGACAAAGCCTTGCTTCTCCTGCAAACACCTCTTTTATGAGAATGAACATGTGCAAGGTTTTAATATTTGAAGGTGGTACAGTAGAATGTGAAAACAACAGAGAATAGTATGAAACTTATCCTGAACAGCTGAACCATATAAAAGCATTCTCTTTATTCCTGTTATCTCATCACAGATTTTCTGAATCTGCAATATTTGTACAACTGCTAGCAAACATCTTTTTTCTACTACAGGTAAAAAACAGGGGGAGAAAAATTACTTTACAGATTTTTGTTTTCCATATTCTGCATAGCCAGCCTGCTCTGAACTAAACACACAAGTCCAATATATTAATGACTTTCTGTTGCTGCAGTTCCAAAATTGTACTAACTAATGGTTCACTGGATTTGTTGCTTGTTAAAAAGGACTAAGGTACAAAAAAATGTCTCAGTTCCAAAGATTCTATTACAACAGACACTGCTATTCCCTCTACATGCATTTTTATAATACTACTAAAGCCACTGTTTCGCTGTACTGAGTTAAAGCAAATACAGAGGTATAACACTACTGCTGATTAGAATAACTTCCTTCAAAGAACAGAGTGGACAAAAAGTGTGAAGAGAATTACTGATAACACTGGCTCAAAGGAGCAGATTAAGAAGCCTCTCTTCTCTTCTTAGTAACAGCTAAAACACAGAAAAGAAAAAGCCTTTGACTTCCTAGCATTAGACATCAAACAGCAGTATCTTCTTTTTCAGTATTAAAATAGCAGAGAAACCACTTGTTATGGTGCTCTAACACAGAGGAAAATCCCAGAAAGTAATATGTCTTCAAACGCAACATCCTTTCTAGTAGAATTCTCACAAATAAAATAGAAAAGGAACTATGCATTCAATATTTAGCAAGTTACCCTAATGCATCTGAATCTAGACTTACTATATGGTTTTCTCACTGCAAAGATTTAATTCTGGAACAGAAACAGCTGAAGAGGGAAGCTAGTCTTCCAGTTTCTGCATCAGTTAAGTAGTTTTAGCCTGCACAGTGGTGTTCATTTTTTACTTCATATTAAATGTTAAATACAAATACACACAACAATTTACTGGGAACTTCTGTTAATAATAAGATACGCTAGTGAACAGAAGAAATGTATTTTTATATTTATCATTTTTATCAATGCCATGTAACTTTTCAAAATTTAACATTTCCTTTGTACTGCTGAAAATACTCTTAAATGTGATTAAGTCATATTTCTAAGCAAGTATTCAAAAAAAACCAAACAAAAAAACCAAACTACCTTCTGACCTTTTAATATCATATTTGAAGTATAAGCTTTAAATGTATGATAAAACAAACTTATAATAGAAACACTGTCAAACACTGTCATGTACTGGCAGAACTCCCAGCTGTATCAAATTGCATGAACCAGAATGTAGCAAAGCAGCAGCATGTTTCTGGCTACCACACTGACAATTTGAACCCAACTAATGTGACCCACAAGAGACTGATAACCAGTTTCTAAGCAATACCTAATAGACAGAGAAAGATTAGGGTTATAACTATAGATAGTGTTATCTTATTCACCATTTATAATTAAAGGCCAATTTGTAGCTCTGAAGTAATTCAGAGCACTGGAAATTTTAGGGAGTGTCTCACATTCACACCAAAGCAAACTGGTTGAGTAATTTTTACTGCATTCTTTAACTACAAAGAGATTGAACCAATTTATCACCCTAATAGAATTGCTTATTTCTTAAATATATATGGAGCAAAATAAACTGATGCTAAAGTGAATTTTATGGACTATGAGTTTCCAATAGCAATCCATAACATCCTAATATACAATTGATATTCTGTTGATATACTATTGATAACTTTAACAAGTTTGAGACATTCCCCTTGTCCTCTGCTCAACCTATTACTAACTCTGCAGGGGTTTTTTTGTTCTTCTGTTGATTTGTTTCACTTGCTAGGTTTGTGTGCTCAGAATAGGTTTACATTTGAATAAATCAAATAAAGGAAAGAAAACTTTCTAACATCAGGTATGCAAGATGTATCTATCCAGTGCTTGACTGTGAAGCTGAAGATGGTTTTGCTTTAACTGCTAGGAGATGCAGGTAGGAGGGCAGTATCAAAAAGCACATCTAGTGACTGAAATGTCTCTCTGAAGCTATACAGTGAGCAGAAAGACATTCTCTCATGCTAGAGGAAACAGAAGCCTAAATCAGAGTTTCAACGTCAAAGAAGAAAAATCCATGTCACACAGGATTTTTGAAGGGCAAAGAAAATTAACAGACTTGTGCAGAACTCAGAAGAGAGGAAAGACAGTACAAAAATATGCTAAACAGTCATATAAGAAGTACTAAGGCCTTGAGGAAACTCATTTTAAATTGGACCTGGCTTACCATGTTAACATAAACAATGTTTTAACTCTTGAAGCATCTTAAGCCCTGCACCTTGTAATAGTTAATAGAGCAGCATCAACCCCCTAACTTCAAAAGCATACTGTAATTAAATTCCACTTACATTGCTATATTAGGAGAAAATGAACACAACTTGACACAAGTTGCACACACAATCTTACAACAGGCATTAAGAAGAAAAAACAACAAAACAAAAAAACCCACCAGAATTAAGTTCTCCAACTAGGAAAACCCATAAATATAGTTTTCACATTATACAAAACCCAAATATGAATATGACAACTGAGTTACATAGATTAGTCTACCTCTGCTTGTACTTGCCTAGCAATACTTTAGCATCTTCCACATCAAAATCTCCATCTCCATCAGCATCATACATCCCAAGCTTGCCTAGAAATGCAGAGTGAAAGGAAAGAGAATTAGGGATTCAGAAGTTTGTTTACAGCAGGATTTTCATTGTGCAATGGTTGACTGTTGATGATAGGTTATTACCATTTGTTAAAATGATTTAGCCATATTCTTCTTAACTACATTTTAATTCTCCTGTAAAACAGTACAAATATTTTAAGTATCTGCATTCCATAGACTGCACACTGAACACAAGTTAAGACTTTCTTTCTTCCACACATTTATCTTGGTGTTGGCAGATTTAAACAAATCTGTAATTATGTTATGAGCTTTATATGAACATGCTTTGCTCACTACAAAATTTAAATACACAAGGAGAATTCTTGAGTGAAAAGAACTACTGAAACAAGAATTAAGCCAATAATCAACATTTGGTTTTTTTATTATATGCTGTCTGCCATTCCAAATTCTCAGAAAAAAAGATAGGTATTTTTAGTGCCAAGTTAATAGAAGGTAAGCAATCTACTACCTGGGCAAAGGAAAAACATTCATAATTTGATAAACAACCATAAAACATTCACTTTAGACAAAAAAAGTTGTCCATCCTTTTATAAGTGACTAATACACGATACTTCTCCATTTTATTTTTGAAACTGTAACTCTACCAGCCCTAAGTATATGCAAAAGGAGAACCTGGTTTCTATTACAACATTTTTTTATCCTAGAATCATGGCATACATGATTACATGTGTCCTGGGACCATCAAGTGAGTAGAGAGCTCTCTAATTAGGTTTGATAAGATTCAGACATAACTTTTAATAGGATTGAAACTCTGCACACTGATTGAAGAACTCTAAGTCCATACAGTTTGCCAGTTGATTATTACACTTCTCATTCCCTAAATGGAGGCAGAACTTGACTGAAATGGAGTTCTCAGTATGGCATTTAGAAAATTAGAAAACAATTTTGTGGAAGAAAAAGTTCAGATTTGGGTCTAGAACAGGCAAAAATAAAGCAATCACACCATGGAATGGAAGCAGTCAAATAGAAAGGATCTTTATCAGTTTATGGGTAAAAACAACAGATTGGTGGAATAAATGTAATTCTCTAGATAATTGTATTATCTTCAAAACCATGAAGAATGAGACTGATGAGAAATGACCGAGTTTCACATCATTGTAGAAAAATAGTAATTCACTAAAAAAATTAAAAAAGAAAAGTAAAACAAAATTTTCAGCCAAGGGACTGTAAAGCAAGCTTATTTCTCTTATATCCTACCTTGTAGGACCTCTGACAAGTTATAACGGAAATCCTTTGCTTTGGCTGCATGCATGGTAAAAATATAGAAACCATTATTTTGCATCACTAGACCCAATTAAGTTTCAAACCAGAAACTTCTCTTAAAATCAGTCCAGTTAAAAAAAACATGTACCAACAGACTTGCAAAGCTGTAAAGTTTGTAAAACCAGAAGCTGGAAAAACGTAAGTTGTATTTTACAGAAATCAGGGACAACAGCTCTAAATACAGACATGAATCTTGAAATTCGAGACATTAGTTTTCATTCCTACATATTATTTTAATATTTAATACTATTTTTAAATTGTCACATTGAGATACACTTATGACCATTATAAGCTTAAAAGTGAGATCATTCAAGAGCTCATTCCCCAGAGGATGACAGAAAGGCAACTGACCAGAGCAGTGGTAACATTGGCTGCCCCCTTTCAACCACTGATGCAAGTTTCTGAGAGCTAAAATTGAAACAATGCACATGTAGCTGACATTTCAAATGAACTACAATATATATATTACAAACAGGTCCAGATCTGTTTTCAAAGAGTTCTTCAATTCTTTAATAAATGTGGAATGTTAATAACCTTCTTCAGTCTTAAGAGTATCCCATTTTAACTTTGTAACAGAGTTCAGTATTAAAACATACTTTTTGAACTACACTGTGCCTATTCTTATCACTTAGGCCATTTGCAAGCAAACACTGCTATCTATAAACTGAAAATGTCCTCATTATAATGCGTATCATAATAATATCACAAGTACCTTCAGATTTAAAATTCTTACCTAGAACTTCTTCATAATCTACAAGTTCAAACCAGACAACTGCTACTGATGTCCATACTCCCAGCAAAGCAATTACCATAAACCAGGTGAAAAATGAGCTTCCAGAGAGGCCTTCCTTCTTTCCATTCTTGCCTCCTCCATGCTTAGTCTCTGTTAAAATAAGGTAAGAAAAATGGATTTGTATACGATTTAGAAATTAAGATCGAGGATATAATTACAAATCTTATTTCTCATGACTACACTGAATACAAGAAATTTGGGTAAACCTTTTATTTTAAAAAAATACCACCTCCACTACTGCTACTGACTTTTCATATCACTGTGAATTACAGTAGGAAGCCCAATCTTTATCTAAGTAAAATCCCTATAATCAACCAGACACCAAAAAAAACCCACATTCAATTTGTCTGAACAACTTAGCTGGAAATCCCCCCTTCTTCTCTTCTGCGTATATTTATACAGAGCTTAACATTTCTGAGATGCTTTGCATTCGTGCAAACAGTCCCCAAACTGCCACCAGAGGGCAATATGACCACCAGAAAGAATTTGGAAGAAAAGCGATTATTGCAATGCAAAGTTTCAAGGCTAGTTTAATTAGCTCACGGAATCAGCATAAAAACTCAAATGCCCTAGGGTGGCTCAAAATTTTTTAACCATATTAAGGGTAAGATTCCAAGTTCAGCCACTCCACCAACTAAAAATACTTTCCCTGTTGCTCTGAATCAAGCAGAGATTCACTGTACGCCTAATCCAGTCGACTGAATCCACAGGACTTCCAGACCCATGAAACATACAAGTAAGACACAGAAATTTAACAAAAATCGTATCTTCATTTATAACCACACACATGGAAAGTAAGGGAATATTAAAAAAATACAGTAGTTATGAAAAACCACTGGGAAAAGAAAAAAACAGCCTTTGCGTGTCCAGTCCTAGATAGTGAAGAACTAAGTATCTTGCTATATTGTGAAACACTTGAGGAACTTTTCTGTAAATATTGTGATGATATAATAACGTAGGGAGTTAACTTTATCAAACTAACTGCACAGAATGCGTGATTTATTTAATAACAGAGATCATAGAAAAAGTAAAAAAAATACCCTCAAAGCATAGTATCAATACTATTGGGTTTTAGAATAAAATGGAGTAACTCTGAAAGATGAGTAACAAGAGATTGGTGGCTGACTTTTTTCTATAATAGATATTACACAGAAGTACTTTCAGACCCTGTTTGCCATCATGTTCATAGCAGTAATAAACCAACATTTTATTACATTTCTTGTGCTGTATACCAATAAGAAAACAAACAAAAACAACCAACATCAGCTCTTACTCAGGTCAGCATTTTATTTTATTTCATTTTTATTCTCTTGTGGATAAGATGTACAGGTAGCCTGAAAATATAGGCAGACAAGTGCCAGTACATTCAGAAATATAATCAATTGTATATGAAAATGCAATAATTAGAAACAAACAACTATATTGTGTAATAGCAGAACTTCGGCCCTGGGTTCCAATGTAGCAAACAGAAGCTTTGTATGCATTTAAACTGAAGCCTTATGGCTAAAAACATTTTAAATTATTCCAGGTTACAACTATGTTCTAGAGAAAACTAGGTATTAGGAGAGGCAAACAGGAAAGAGAATTTTACTCTGTTTCACAGTCTTCTACTGTTTACAGCTTGCTGCCTCTGAAAAAGGGGGCTTTGTTTATTAGAAGAACAGGAAAATGAAAAAAGGATACTTAGATAAATAATCAAGCACAGATGTTCATATTTTCTTCTATTCTAAAAGATTGTTTCATGCCAATACCTTAAAAAATACTCTTCTCTAAAAAAATAATTTACTATAATCACAAAATACATTTAGAAAAATGTACGTATAGATACATATAGAAAGATACATATAGAAAAATTACTGAAAAAATCTGCTAAGAATTCAACCAGTGCAGGCCAATCATGTAACACCAAATATAGACAGAAACTGAGTAACAAAATGTACCTATGGCCTGCACAGTTCTGATATGGGTCAGAACAAAGCCCTGCAAAAACTGATGCTGCCTCAGACCTCATTCCAATCAGTAAATTCTCAATTCAAGCCTTTTCCCTTCACATGCTGCCAGCCACGTCAGAAGTAGGTCACTTGCCATATCTGGTAAGCCTGTGCTTACACCACCAGATGTCTTTATGGAGACATCAGAAATTCTGCTTTATTCCTTAATGAAAAATCTTTAGAAGTCTTACACCAAGTCATGCCTAGATAAAAATGTATGAAAACCTTTTCCCTTTTACTGTAACTTAAGACACCTAGCAATTTCATATCCTCCAAAACTAACTCTGAAGTCAAGTATTTGAAGGCAAAACAATGTCCATTATGCTAATGTGTGCTCTCCACAAGCAAAAACTAAAGTTATGATTAACCACTTCCATAAACTCACAAAATACCTCTACTCCAAAGAACATTGAAACACAAAGAGAACAGAGGCAGCCTGTAATGGAGACTAGAACAACAAACCAGCTACAGAACACCAACATATCAGAGTAAGCCAGTAATTTTGCTGATTACAAAATCAGACACAGACAATATTTGCAACCACACATTTTGCATTTGTTCACAAAAAAGTTAGGACTATACCTGTGTCATCAGCCATAACATTAGTGCTCAATTTCCACAGAGAGACTGTGTCGATGTCACCAAAAATTAACTCTGAAGGCAGAATAAGAAATTATTTATCCTCACTGTATTCTTGCAACAGGAGCAAACAAGTTTCCTAAAGCCAACTCAGCTGGAACCTGAAACTGGACCCAAGAAAAACCTCTCCTCCAAATCTATTTTTAGAGCAGTTATCCTCAGGAGCCAAACGCTTTTCAGAACTCATATGGCAATCTAGCTCTGACGACAATCAAATTCACTCACTCCTCCTAACAGGGCATCCTGGGTAGTTGATCTTTTCCCCTCCCCTTAATCCTCCAACATCAAACACTGCAGCAAATGAAACTGCACATTGTATGGCAGTATTTTTCCTGCAATGTGTGCCTCAGTGCCTGAGCTCTAAGGACATCATATCCCTCAGCACAAGCTGAAACACAAGTCTGGACACAAAGCTTGCCTGCTTGCATTTGTTACGTTGGCCCTCACCCAAGAAACTTTCTCCATGTTGGCACTTCTCTCTAGCAGGAGTCCCAAGTGCCTTGTAGAGAATGCTCATTTCAAACTTGCTGGCTAGTGTCAGACTAAGACAGCTAAATGCTAAAATGTAGTTTTGAGTCTTCTAAAAGAGTTGTTGAAATCAACCACACATATTCTTGCTAATGAATTTTCAGATCAGAACTCTTCCCCTAGTACACCTTGTATTTGCTTCTAGCAGACCCAAAAGGGAGTTACTGATGGTTCTGCCAAAGCCAAGCCTGTTTCCCTAAAAATGCAACGCACCACCTGCCATAATGGTAAATCAGGCAAAAATTCTATTGCCTATTTTTCAGAAGTAGTAGAGGAATTGATTTTGCTTTGTCGCCCTGTCTGTCCAGAAAGGACTAACTCATTCACTCCTCCTCTAAATCCTGACAATGAGCACACTACCTGTACAATTTAAAGATAATGCAAATAATTAAGGATCAACATACTCTCTTCTTTTTAAGTTTCAGAAAATGAGGGGGAAACCCCACTAATACACTGTTCAACTTATTTACATCTTCAGTTTTAGCAAACTATTCTTTTTCAACTGCATTTCAAACAAAAGCCATCTCCTTTTGGCTGGTGGGAAAGCAGAGACAAACTAACGGCTCATTAAGAGGAACCCTAATTAAAACTTTAGGAGCTAGCACTCTGCCCTTCCTCCCCCACTCTTCTTTAAATAACTGACATCAGGTAGAGAGAGAGAACAGTCGAATGGTACAGCCACTCTGAAAAACATATGCCTCTTGTGGTTTTTAACAGCCTGCAACTAATTCCCAAATGCATTTCCCGTTAGCTTAAGGGAGAAAAAAAGTGAGAAATAAACACACCTGATTTTAAGACTTTTCAAATGAATGTAAAGAAAGTACAGGCAGTTGATTCTATAGCTAGTATATCTTTTAGCAATTTTTAAAGCCACTTGAATACATCAAACAGATGTCTTAAGAAAGGCCTCCTGAATACCATATTTCTGTGATTAAGGTAATGTGTAAAACAATTTAGAGCAAGATAGGAGGAAAAATTAAACAAAGTGTAAGAAAGTTATCAAATACACAGAAAAATCAACAGCTTATTAAGGGAAATTATTGTATGTGCAATTATGTGTAGTCTACTGCATATAAAACCGATGTTTTGCCAGACATTAGATAAGGTAATTAGGCTCCACCTGCATCTGCAAATACCTCATCTTACTACAAGTGTATTCATAGAGCATACAAGTGCTGCTGAGAACCTGAAGTTTGTGTGATATCTTTTTGAGGGGGACTGTTCCAATCTAGATGAATGCTCATAAGCAGTTGCAGCTTTCTGCTTCATTTCACTCAAACCTAAATACATCATGGACAACAGCACAACGAGTAAAAGCATAGTGAGCAGAGACATCCTAGAAATTGATTTCAAATGTGCACTGCCAATCTGAACTAAAACATGTATCTTGACCTTTAACCTCCCCATTTCTTGGGAAATGATTGCAGGAATATGTATTCCCAAGAAATACCAACCATCTTTCCTGAAAGGGAAGGTTACAGCTAAAATGGAGAAACTCCTCAGACTCATCAAAATGAAGACAGACCAAAAGGACAATGAACCAAAGGGCCACAAAACTTATCACAAACCCCATGAACAATAAGCAGTAACTCACGCTTTGAAAAACACAGCTTACATATGTACTTCTCTGAATGCTTATGTACAAAATATCAAACAACATAGTTTGGGTTACCTTTGTGAAAGACAAAGATTAAATTGAATAGATACATATTTACAATACAATTTAATATTGGGATAGCCAAGTTAACAGCACAAACTTCTTGTGAGGTCTCCTTCTATTGTGTTCAAATGCTGTGACTACAGGATTGTCTGCTGGTTCTTTTTTGCAGCAACTCAAATTGCTCACTAACACTCAAAACTGTTACTCTATACCTCACTTGTATAACTGTTCCGAATTTCAAACACTTCAAATTCAAGGCAGTCTTACTACAACTATACACTCCATGCTATTTTAGCTAATTTTAGAAAAGCATAATCACAAAACAAACTAGCACCATTAATTCCACCTGTAGATCACTGACAAAGTGAAAGCAAGTAAGTTTAAAGGAAAAAAAAAATCAACCATGAACACAAAAAGAAAGGCAGGTTTCAAAGTATCAACTTAAGCTTCAATAATATGCACAATTATTTCCCACAGAAGTGCATATAGAAGTCATTATGGATTATCACATGAAGAGTAGGGAGTACACCAGCAGGCAGTTACTAGAAATTAGAAAAGCAAAGTCAAAGGAAAAACAAACAAACAAAAAAAATAACCTCACAGAAATAGCTAAATATAGTATTTCAGGAGAAAAATTATCAATCAGCTAGATTAATAGAGAGCCTTTAGCACAAGCTCAGTTTAATAGCCAAATGAAGAGTGCTAAAAACAGATAGGGAAGAGAAGTAAACTAAAATAAATACAAAAGAACCATCATACCATCAATTGAGCTTAGCTAGTAGCAGGGAAAATAACATTTCTTGTACAAGCATAGCCATGGCCTACTGCTTAACATTTTTGCCAAATTACCTTTTCCAGTATGATTACTGACAAAACAATTGTTGTGAGCCATTCCCAGCCATAAAATTGCAGTTCTTTTTTGTAAACAGTTTTCACACAACGGTTTTTATGGGTGGGGACAGGCAACAGGTATTTTGAGTAAAATATCTATTAAAAGGAAGTTTACAGCATTCCATGTTTGCCCTTGCCTATTAAAATATAAGCTGCTTCTTTTCTCCTTTCACTACTGTGAGACAGGCCAGAAATGTATATGTATTTAGATATACACTTGTTGTGATACGTATTTTACTATCTAGACTCTGTGTTGAACTGTTCCATTCTGAGAATTCCAAACACTACCATGATTGCAAGTGATATCCTAAGGTAAAACAGATTTGAATCTGAAATTTTCATTCAGTGTACCAAGGGTACAATAACGGCCATATCTGAGCTTTTTATGTGGTTTTACAAGCCCTGTTTCATTTTGTAAGGGAAGAGTGCTACTCTCTTCTGCTTACCTAGAGAATAGGGATTTTTACTAAAATACCCAATGGTATCACTTATAAAATATACCAACTTCAAATTTTCATAAACATTCATACTCAGAATTTTTTTGTGTATTTATACAAACAAACATGACATCAGGATCTTTAAAGATCTAAAAATTTAGGTAAATATTTACTTTGAATACATTCAATATAAATTATTCTTTAAATATAACTGATTCTTCATTTTGATATCTATGAACTCTTCTTTAGCACTGCAAACTTAATGAAAAATAGGTGAAAAAAAGTGGCTTTTTATTATTATTCTCATTAAAAGCTAGATCTCTGCCCCACACTTTATATAATCCAATCTACATGGTTAGACAGATACCTGAGCACATTATCAAAGGACTTTATTAAAATAAATCAGAAACTTACTAGTTAGGAACAAAGAAATGGATGGCAATGACAAAGCTGTAAGTCCAAAGAAAACAACAAATAGTACTCGAAGCTGAAATAATACATAAGCCAAACAAAAGGCAATTCTGTCTCCTGCTGCCACTTCACAGATTTTTATCCCAATGTTTCAGAACTTCTTATTTTACATATAATCAATTATCACATACACTCTCAAGGTCATTAATTTTTTATCCCAACAAGATTTACGATAGTTAAGAATCTTACTACACAAGTAATCAAAAAAACAAGACAAAAACTGAAAACAAGAGCAAAGTCACAAATTCAGGAAGGGACAACTAAGCAGGCTGCTTGTGGAGATGCTAAGGGTGGCCAACTAATGAGGAAAAAAATAAAAAAGCTGCATGACAAAAAAACCCTCTGGGTTCATAAGCCTTGTGCTGAACTTCCCTAATGAAAGAAAACTTCTCCCTCCAATAGCTGAAGAGATTCCATTTAACCATCTCCTGGAATTCAGCACTTATCCAGGATGAAACAGATTTGATATTAATTTCCCTCCTCTGCACTGGGGAGCAGTGTGTGAATTTCTTTGGAGGTCTAAGACACATTTTTAAGTATAGCAAAGTCATTTAGTCCTTCACAATGAATCCGTTTATTCATGTACAGTCAAATCCTAAGTGGCTTCAATCTGTTAGAGAGGAACTCTGCAGAAAAGAGACTAAAGCAAGATTTTCCCCCTCCACTCTAGGTAAGTAAGGGGATTCTGGACATAACTGGCCTATCAGTATTCTCATTCTCAGCAAGCTGAATCTTTGTTTCACTTTGGATTGGAACTGTTTCAACAACAAGAATTTATAATTAGAGCCTCACTCCGTTCAAGTGTAAGCCATAAACACCAGCTCCAACACTGAAAGTCAACCAAACCTTTAATTCTTCAAGAAGAAAATGGAATTACATCTTTTTCTCCTCTGTCCCACGTCAGAGTTCCAGTTACAAAAGTACTACCCAGAAGTGAGAAACCTCTTTCCAGCCCTCTTCTACACAGAATCCTATTATCTGAAAATACCCATCAAGAAAAATAAATATATGTAGGCATTTTGTTTGTTTTTTTTTTATATTCAGTATGTAAAGAGATGGTGAATAATTTTTTAAAGCCAGCCCGTTTCTGAATAGAAGCTGTTACAGTTCAAAGTTCTTTTAAGCCTACAGATAACTTTCTGGTTCACAGGAAGGACCACAATATTTAACAGGTTTTTAGTTGTTAGATGATTTGTTACAAAGTGAGAATTAATTAATCATCCAGAAAAATGAAACACAAAACAAGAACAAGATTATCATGTGTTTTCAAGCATCACTGTCAATGTTGCTTTTTTTAATTATTCTTCTGATGTAGTTATATTTATTCTGGCTGGAAGCAGTGAATAAATCATGATTTACTTCAATTTAAATGATTCTTCTAAGACATACATACAAAATAAAAAAATCAGGAAAACTATTTGGAAGAAATCTACTCATAAAAGAAACATTATAAGAATTACTATCTTTGTTGTTGTTTTTTGAAAGAAACAGAAATTTTTCTCTCTAACAGCAAAACAGTCATAAATTCAAGATGAAAAGAAACTTAATGGGAGGTTCTGTCCTAAGAGGTTGCACAGTTTCCTAAGACTTGTCAAAGGCACTTTGTCTCCATCCAGCAGAGCAGTGAAGTACTGACAGTGCAAACTCCACACTTCCCAATGAGGCTTGGAGGGAACAGCTGTTTGCCACCATAAGAGCTGCTGCTGGAAACAGCCTTCATCTGGAGTGCTGTTTGTCCAAAGCACAACAGCCTAAGTCAGAGGTAAAAATGAATACAGAAATACATGTTAGGAAAAGAAAATCCTGAATCTGCACCTGCTTCTTTTCTAAATATGCAAGAAAGGTGGTCCCTTTGAAAAGCCAGTCAAATTTCGGCCAAAACATTCTTTGGGTTTTTCTTTTTGCTATTTAAATAGCATTTTTTAAAATAGTTATTCAATGAAAAATTATTAGAATGTAAAAATACACAAAGATGTGCACAGAGATTATTAATAATGACACCGCTTACAGCTTAAGAGTTTTATAATGAATATTGGCTACCAACAGGAATTTATTTAAAGCAGTGTTTAATACATCCATCATATACTATATTAATAGCTTGAATTATTTTTTTTTTAAAAAAGTTTTCTCCACAAGCTTAAAGATAGTATAGTGATAGGTTTAGAATGTTAGATTTTTAGAAAAAACGTTCTGTAAAGAAACAAAAATATTTTGTATTATCTATTTACCTAATCTAAATACAGAAAAGTAAATCTTCCTACATTATATTATTCACACTTTAGTAATTATCCCAAGTTTTTCCTTTGTATATAATGAAAATAGAACTGATGTCCAAAATTGAATGTAGAAGCTGCTTCTTGTATACCTACTTGACTCAAGCACAATTATTGTAGACTTCCCACTCTCTCCCCTTCTTCCAAGCCATAGCCCAAAATTCCAACTTTGACGCCTTTAACACCAAGCCAAGAAATTCAAGGTTAAGACTATAAGCTTAAAAAGAAATTTTAATTTGTCTCCTGCTACATGATCAACATATCTATATCAGCTATAACACTGATGAGGAGACAAAAATAATTTTCATTTTAACTGTGGAGATGACAAAGATCTTCAATATCTTCTATTTGTTAACCAGATTTGCTAATGTCTCCCACATATTACTTGGAAATAAGAGGATTTAAAATTTTACAGTCTACCTGTCTTGTATTTGAATGATTTAATGTAGCCAACAGGCCCATATAATTATTAGGTTAATTAAATATTTGGTTGTATTTAGGCCAGGGCAGAGTTCAGGAAAGGTAAATGTGGAGAGGAAATACAAGAAATATTTAAGCCCACAACAGGAAAATTCTGCTGGTGGTGACCCCTTTTAAAAGTTTTTATTACATAACATTGAAAATCCACATCTCTGAATTTAGCAAGCTGGCATTAATTTTAGGGTATTTTTTTCCTTGTTCCATTTTCCTATCCTGTAATGTAGGTCACATCCATTTGTTTTAGCAACAAGCCCCAATTAAGCCACAAAGGAATGAAAATAGATGATGGAGTTTCAGTGCTTTCAATTTTTCTCATGGTATGAAGGAGTTTCAAACAGAAGCAAATAAAACTTCAGTTGCCATGCAAGTATCTAGAACTCTATTCACAGATTTCTGCTAATGGGAAAAACACAACAAAACAAAACCAAAACCAAACACCTTTTAAAAATCCTTTTTCTTAAGCCTAAAGCTTATCAAAGGTAATTAGGTGCTAATTCACAGAGGTACTATGCAACTGCAATTCCTACAGAGTTCAAAAGTATGTCTCTCCTACCAACAGTCATTACATATTCTTGGATCTACAAATTGGTTTTAAAATAAGTTTTTAGGCAACCTCAGTTGCAAAAGAATTGCTATTTTCACAACTTTCTTGCTACAAAAGATAAGTTTGTGCCCTGCAGTTAGTATGGAATTAAATAGTTTCAGAGTTACAAACTGTTAGCTGAGCTTTCTTTAACAATATTTAAAAAACACCTTAAAAAACATCACTGTAAAAAGCAAGAAAGTGAGATATGTTACATTAGTAACTAATTGCCAATTAACATTTAAGCATAACCTCCGGAGATAAAATTGTAAAACAAGAAAAACACTATTCAGGTATTAAATATTTTATAAAGTAAGTCTTCACACAAACAACTTGGCAGCATTTGTTATACTAGGTATGTACATGCATGGTGATTGTGCAAATGAATATGAAGGAGAGACTAAAATTTGTTTAATTTTAAAAGTTATAACAAAGCTGAACCACACCATACTACAGCCTGTTCAAACTCAGCAGATGCTTATCTGCATACTTCATTTCCAGTGTGTTTATACTAAAGTTATGATTTCCACTTCAAAGCATAGCTCAAAACCCTTCCATGCAAAGAGCTAGTCCGTAGGGTGCAGTTAGGAAAAAGACTGCTTGCAGGCTGTCACACAGATTACCAGCTTGTGATCTTCATGAGGAAAGAATCAGTTGGAGTAACTCAGAACTTCGCTGTTCAAGTAATCTACAATGAAGAATTCAACATAAGAATTAACACAGGAACATTCTTTACACTCTTTGAAATGATTCAGGAAGGTCCAGCTGAGAAGGAACTCATTTCTTCCCCACATGGGGGATCAGTAAAGGGGTTTCCAGTTTAAAGAAACAGCAATTTTGAAATCTTACCTTTTATGCACTTAACACACGTGCCTTTTACCTCTAGTAAATGTTATTGTCTTCACTGAAGTCCTTAAATATTCATCCATTACATAAGCACATCCAGACATTCACATTCTGTGTTCACACCATGGCTCCATACCATAGAACATTAAACTGTCTTCAGCTTTCCCTGATGCCCAGCCACTCACCCTCATCTCTTCCCTTCTACCCAAATGACATTCTGTTAAACTGTGCACTGAGATAGTCTGGGGGGGAAAGGCAAGAGTCAGCTTTTGGCTTATCAGGTCCCTGGTATGATTCACCCACCACCTGCACAACTACTAATTTGGGTACAGGGAAGGGGAATTCAAAAAAGGAAGACTGCAGAGCAACCTCAAACTAAATTAAGCTGACTGCAGACCTACAGCATTGGACTGTAAAAAGATTTAATTCCCTAATCCCACAGTATGATACATGTCTCTGAATTCTGAACCTAGTGTGGCTACCACCTTTGGATTTTCAGATGTATTCTCAGAATAATAGCCAAAATCTAGGAAAATATACTCCAACTTTGTCTCCCCTGAGATTATTAGTGATGATTCAGGTTTTCAACCTAGAATTTTCAACAAGCTCTACCCCTAAAAGCTTATTGAAAAGGTTAGCTTTCTTAGGTATTATTCAAACTCAGTAAATGCTCAAAATGTGTATGACTGAAGACACCCTTACAGATGTTGAGTGCAAGTGGAAGTGTTCTTCCATACCTGAAGCACCATCAGTATCTTTTGTCCCACAATGACTTCCTGCACATTAGACAACACAGGACAAGCACATGATTTCATCCCACACTGGATCAAAAGGAGCAGAAGTTTCCTTGATATCTTTATCATGTGGCAGCATCTCTGTAAAAAGGGTGAGCAATCTCCCAGTGCTCCAGAATTCTTATGGATAAAAAGTACTGATAGAGGGATAGTATCATACTCTTTGTTTTTATGTTAATCCTGCTACACCTAGGAGGTATCAACTTTAAAACCCAAAATACTATTTTCTTGAGAAAAAGCAAGGGGAAGATATCCAAACACCAGGCAATGTGGGAAAACAAGTCATAAAACCATATACTGTGTTCAAATTGATTGTTTAAGGATTAAGAATTCATTTAACTCTAGCTCTGGACAAATTAATGAAGATACATACCAAGGACTCACTATTACAATATATAAGTGCTTGTGTAGGTAGGGAAATATTTGGATTAACAATTCTAAGAATGTTATTCACATAATTTTTTTTTAATCAGAGATAAGAAAACTGACTTGCTTGAAGAGTTACTGCTATGATTCTATGACAACAGGGGTGAAAAAGTGACATCAGTAATTTCATTGATGACTCTGCTGCAACATATCATCTTTATAGGTGTTTGGACCATTACTGATGCTTCCATTATTTAATTTGGCAGATTATTTTACAATATGTTAAAATGTTGTCCAGAAAGGCCACCTTGCACAAGACAGACAGATGAATCATAAAGTGGCTTTCTGCATTTTCGTGGTTTTGCTATTTGTATTAGCAACTTGTTAAGGGTTTCCTGAAGATATAGTGAAGAAACATACATACACAATTATTTAGATACATTGTTACTGATGTGAGCAATTCTACTTTGAAAGTTATAGTTAGCTAGTAGGTACTAGGTCCACAAATGCTATTAAAATTCAGACATCCAGGATTAGTCTCACAAGTCATCATCAACTTTTCTGGTTAAATCCATCTTGTTCCAAATGCAGAGACATGTTTTTTGACAGGCTGTGCCAGATGGTTTTAAAAAATATTAATAATCTGGCACTAGGTCTTGGACTAGTTGTAAACAATTAAATTGGGCCATAGGATAAGCTTGGTGAAGAAATCATTGTGACATTTCTAAAACAGTAAATAAACATTCCAGCATTGAGACACAGACAGAGAATTTCTCATTTTTCTGCAATAGTTATAGAGCAACAAAGTAATAACTCTCCAATATTCACTCCTGAACACCAAAAATTTTACAAGAACATATCAGAACATTGAGTTCACACAGTCAAATCAAAGCACTGAGCAGTGACTAACTGAATTAGTGAAAATTTGTATTAGTTCAGCAAACACTAGGAGTCACTTGGACAAATCAGTAAAAACATTTGTTAGCCCCACAGAGCATTCCCAAATTTACATCTCATGACCTCCAACACCTTCATACCCTTCCTCACAAAGACTGCAATTAAAAATAAGAAGGAAAAAATGGACAGATTATAAAAATAGAAATTGATACACTGCATAATTGTAAAGTCAAGAGCATAAAGCAAGGATACCAGCCAGCAGTTTAGATCAGAAACTAGAGAGACAGAATTTTTAGGCAGATGGAAGCATTACATTTACACAAATTCCATAGTGTAAGTAAAGGAGATGTTATACCACAGCACAGCTGGGTAGCTGAGAGAGACCAGAGAAGGCATGGGCAATCCCACTTAAAGCAATGATGTAAAGTTCAGTGTTCCCAAGAGCCAAGAAAACAGCCTCAGCAGGAAAAAAAAAGTTTTTAGCTGATGAGCCTTCTCTGATCTTTAGGTAAATTAAAAAGCTGAGGCCACAGTTTATACAATGGATTCTGCAGGCCAGTGACAAGAAGCAAAACCATCCAATAAAGACACCCTCAAACATTTTCTCCTGTCTAAGTATCCTCAAACTGTCAAATTGTGACCTGGTTTTTTCTTCTGTACTCCAAATAAAATAATTGCTATATTAATACAATTCTGTAAATCTCACTTTCAAAGAAGTGTGTATTAGCAGCAGCACAAAACTTAAATACTTTTTTTTTTTTTTTTACTAGGACTGATTTGACAGTTTCTAGTATATGACTTTTGAAATTAAAAGGTAGAGTTCTATTTCTAAAAAATATTTAATTCCATTTCAGGCATCTTGATGAATCTGATTACTCATTCAGACACAGGCATTGTCTTCAGCACACAGATTTTTTTCAGATGTGGTGGGAATTTCAGTGGTTTCAGAGCTATGAGCAATGCCTTGGCAAGAAGCCACGTCGTCACCCATGAGCTGCTGTGAAAGTGAATACTACAACATTTTCAACAAATGTCCCAGAGTTGAGGTTTCCATACTTCACAGTCTCAGTTATGAGCCTTCTCAAAATGATCAGTTCATCTTAATTTTACTTTTTTCCTCAACTATGGAAAGCTCACTCCCTGCTGTGAAGACTCTGCTGTTCTAGCTGTTCTTTTACTCACACAGCAGTAATCATCCATTACCTCTTTCTGCAGCTGCAATTGTGAAAACAGCATCAGCTTCATGCTGTAATGTCTACAGTTGTCCAAGGGATTCTAAGAGTTTCTGAAACTAACAAAACATTTGCCAAAATTTAAGAGGTTACATCTTAGGAGAGTATCTAACACATTACTCATACTGTTTCATCTCATAGATAACAGTCAAGAGTCTCCAGTGCAATTACTCAAACCACATATATTTTAATAAAAGTTTTACTCAGACTTAAACTAAAAACCTATGAAATACTTTCTTACTTAGTCAGAGATTTACTTTCTTGATAAACTTATTTTTCAAATGTTGAGAGACCTTTAAAGTGATATTTAAAACAGTAAAAAGAACCATGTTTATACTGGAGATGCATGCTCTTAATGCATTATCATGGAAAATCTGTATTTAGTGTGCTTAATGATGATGATCAGAACATCTTCAGTCCAAGAAAAATAGTGCAATATAGACTATACAGCATAGGCCAACAATTAAAAAAGAAGTATTTTTTAAAATAAAATTTAAAAAACAAACCAGCTTTATGTATGTTGCAATATCATCTCTAAACTCTACTATGCTTAGGAATATTTGAAATCTTTCTCCCTTAATTCATTATGTGATAGACAAACTAAACCTATAAGGTTCATCCTTTAACACTGTTGCCCTTGTTACTGATATATTCAAAGATGAATGACAGGTACTATTTCAGTGCCATCACCACATTTCATCCCTGGAGCTCTGTGTGTGTCAAGCTCAAAACCGAGTTACAGAGAGCAAACATTCAATCTCTGATACTTCCTTTTTCTGGTGCAGCGTGCATGGTTGCATCGTGACTCCAGAAGTAGTGCATCCCTTATTTCTCTCTCAAGCATGTTCTGCTATGCTTGAGAATGCTACTGCACATAAAGTTTTCCCCTTAAACTGTCCACATACAGTAGTTAACGAATGGTCAGATTTGCTACAGTGTTACTGATTGGGAAAGGCAAGGATAAGTGGGTGAAAAAACCTTCTGCTTGCTCAGGGAGGAGATTGAGGTCCTGGAGCAGGTCCAAAGGAGGGCAACCAGGCTGGTGAAGGGACTCCAGCACAAGTCCTGTGAGGAGAGGCTGAGGGAGCTGGGGGTGTTCAGCCTGGAGAAGAGGAGGCTCAGGGGAGACCTCATCGCTCTCTACAACTCCCTGAAAGGAGGCTGGAGCCAGGGGGGGTTGGGCTCTTCTCCCAGGCAACTTTCAACAAGACAAGAGGACATGGACTTAAGTTGTGCCAGGGGAAGTTTAGGTTGGATATTAGAAAGAATTTCTTTACGGAGAGGGTGATCAGACATTGGAATGGGCTGCCCAGCGAAGTAGTGGATTCTCCATCCCTGGAGATATTTAAAAAGAGACTGGATGTGGCACTCAGTGCCATGGGCTGGTAACCACAGCGGTAGTGGTCATGGGTTGGACTTGATGATCTCTGAGGTTCCTTCCAACCCAGCCGATTCTATGATTCTGATTTTTTCCGAGATTATTCCGCTCCTTGCTTCTATACTCACAGGAAGGGTCAGCTTAGATGCTGCAGTTACAATAGATCTAATAACTTTAGACCCGCGTCGTTAAGCAGGTCAGCTTGAGGAGATATTCCAACACCCAAGTTTTGAACACATGAAAAACGGCGACTTCGACAGCATCAGAGACTGAGCATCCCGGTTCTACCCCCTGATGCTGGAGGAACCGAACTGAGCGCACAATCCCGGGTAACCTATAGATGTCGAGACCCTCCCCGGGGCTCTCCCCAAGCCTTTCGGGGAGCTGTCCCTACCTCCCGCCTAGGCCAGGCCAGGCAACTTTCTCTTCCACGTGAACTCCCGAGAAAGGGAGCGACGGAAACCCGCAGGACAAAACCTCAGCCGCCTCTCCCTGACCCTCGTCCCCAGCTCCCGCAGAGCCGGAGGAACGCGGCCCCCGCAGCCCAGAAGGGGAGGGGGAGGGCGGGGGCGGCTGCCCCTCGGCCCGCCGGGAAGCACAAACGGAGGGGAAGGCGCAGCCACCTCCTCACTTCGCCCGGGAGCTCCCCCTCGCCGCAATAAGACGCGACGTGGGCCCCAGACCCTTCCCCACCCCCAACTCCGGCACCTCGTCCGCCGGGCTGTCCGCCCCCCGCCCCCCCCCCCCCCCCCCCGGCTCCTTCCCTCCCCTCTCGGCCCCGCTGCCGCGGCGTTGCCGCTCACCTCTTTTGGAACCGGGGCTGGGGCTGCCGCCGGCGCCTCTGGAGCTTTTGCGTGAGGCCATGGCACCTCCTGTCAGGCGGCGAGGGAGGAGGACGGAAAGGGGCGGGGGAGAGGGGCGGAGGGGAAAGGGGAGGGAAGGGGGAGGGGGGTGGCTGCGGGAACGGCGGGAGCGGGGCGGAGCCGCGGCGAGACCGAGTCCGGCACCGCCGCCACCACCCGAGCCCCGCGTGCGGCAGCGCCTTGCGGCCACAGCAGCGCAGCCAACGGGACCGAACCGACCCAGCGCCACCCAATGGCGAGGCGCCCCTCGGCTCCGATTGGCGGCGGCGGCGCTGAAGGGGGTGGGGTGCTGGATGCGCGCTCCCGCCCGGCTCCCCCGCCGCCGCCGCCGCCGGCGCTTTTGAACGTGGCAGCGCGGGAGCGAGCGGGCGGGCGGGCGGCCTCTCGCGAGGGTTCGGCGGCGCGGACGGGCCGGGGCGGGGTCCCCCCGGTAGCTGAGGGTCCCCGGTGCGGGCTGGACGGGCGGGATTTTTCCTCAGCCACCGCCGTTCTCTTTCCCGCCCCGTCGGCCATCTCAGCCCGCCTCAGGAGGGAGCCCCGCTTTCCGCCGTTCTGCTGGCAGGGGGGGGGGGGGGGGTCGGGAGAATGTGCGGCGCCTTTTCAGCCGACGTGGTCAAAGAGTTCGAAGTGTGTTACATCAATGGATTAATCCTCAAACAAGCTTTTGGAGGCTTTAAAAATACTTAAAATAGCCTGCAACGAAAATAAGCCGCCTCTTCACAGGAATTCAGGATGCTGGTTATTCAGTGATGCGGGTTGAGACTTAACTTACATAGCAGTTTGGCATAGCCGTAAAACTGACACACAAAAAAGAGAAACCTGCCTGTGAGTCCTGACCATAAGTACAGTGTTTCAGGTGAAAATAAATAATTTTGGCATCCAGAGCCTTTGCACGTGGATGTGTGGAGAGCGAAGGCTTTGCCCAAAGCAAAGGTTGGCTCTGTGTTCTGAAGTGAGTGATGCAGTGAAACTAACCAGAGATCGTAATTACTGGAGACCATTAGTCAGTTATTTTGAATAAGATTTTAATTTAAGTGCTTAGTCAAGTAATAGGATGACAGTGTGAGTTCTTTAGGCAGTAGGAGTAAAACCAATTAGTCTTGTGAACTAATGAAGCTCACTCAGTATCTCTCATGACAATTAATTGGTGTCTAATACAGCTGAGTACCCTAAATTTTCACTGTGCTTTTCTACCAAAGTCTTATTTTCACATGACGTGTAAGTACCTAATATTTTTTAGATGATCTATTTTTATCTAGTGAGACTGAAGCTGCTGCATAAGTTCAAAATTGATTGGGAGGAGCAAGATGTACACATGACCATCTACCATTTATGACAGAAAAGCCAACAGGATGAATTACTAACATTTCAGAAAAAAATACAATGTGAGAAACAAATTGTCCTAAAGAAGCAAGAAAAAAAATATAATCTGCAGTTTGGATTACTGGAAAGATACTAATTAGTAGGAAATAACTGCCTGTGTGAGTAAAGTCTTGCAAGTTGTCATTACTGTCAAGTGAGACAACAACTTTTTGTGGTTAATGTGGTATACAGTTTCCTGAAGCTATGCTGTGCAAACTGGCAGTTTGATAAAAAGTGATACTAAGAACATTGAAGCAGCTGGGTGAGTAGTGACCCTTAGAAGGTTGTTGCTAATGATTTACTGTATACAAAATTTTTTACTGTAAAATTCTTTCTTTTTTCATTGGTACACAGCTGCCAGCATTTTGTATGTGGTGTATTAGATGCCTGCTTGTTCACATTTCTGTCCAATAATACTCTCTTGCAGGATTAAAATAAACACAGAGGTGCAAATGCTCATAGCTGTACTGTATTTTTTTATTGAATGTTAGATAAGAGGGGCTTTTGGCTCCTACTCATCAGAGAATCTTTTTCATATGTTCTTGCCTTATATCTCTGCTCGTGTACTTAAAATCTGATCATCATGTGTGGTTTTGGACTAAGCAACCTTTCAGATAAACTTAGTAGTAAGCAGTAGTTTGCCTGTGGATCACCTGAAAACAATTCAGGTATGGGATGTGTGATCCATGTTGTGCCACTGTAGAAGCTTGGGATGGCTTGGTGTGACATACTCTAGAAATAGTAATGTTTCATTTGATTTAAATTTGCCAGGGTTACTGTTGCAGCAGGTGACAGGATGATCACTTCTGAACTGAAATTGAAAATTGAAGTAAGTTAAGCAAGTTTTAAAAATCTCATTTTGGAAAAGATAATGGTGAGAAAAGCAATGTGTGTAGGTCAGTGTGCATGGAAGTGGCTTGTCATTTTTTAGCCTGCTGAATTTTTTCAGAACTACGTTTGATATATTGTAACAGTATGCAGTAATCCATAAGAAGATGAATATAATTGGGGGTTTGGTAGGAGGAAGAGAAACAGGGCAGAAAAAGAATGTAGCAGCAAGAAAGGAGCAAGTTTGTTAGGCAAAGTAAAAAAAAAAAGCCAGAAAAAACCCCCAGGAAGAATAAAACCAGAAGTTACATAATAAAGGTAAGAGGTATAATACAGAGCCCCCAGCAGTCAGTTTGAGTCTTTCCACTTGGATCAGTCTTATTTAAAACAGAAAATTTTAAAATCCTACCTTTTGGCAAGTATCACATTTACCCCTGCTCTAAATTGTCCTAATTGTCTGCTTGTTGAGACTACAGCTAAGATAAGTTTAAATTATATGCACATCATAAATAATTGTATTAGAAAAATGCCACAAATTAATGAGACATGCTTGGAAAATAAGTGGATGTCTTTAGTGTGCAGGGTTTTTTTCCATATTTACCTTAGCATTCATGTGGTCACAGCTGTTTTGCTGGCCTGATTCATTCAATACCACAGTGATTCTGCTGTTTGCCAGAAAAAGCAGAATGTCCAAGGTCATAAGTATAAAGAGTAATGAAACAATTGCACAAGAAGAAGATTCAGTCTCAAGTCTCCTAATTTCTAAAAGAACTGCAAATATATGGCCTGTCTAGCAGGGAGAGCAGATCCCAAGTGAAAGAGGCATTATCAATATGGAAGAATCTGTGACATCTACTTAAAGCAAAAAATTAACTTAGCCCTTTATTTTTCACTTCATAAATCATCACTGAATAAGCCATTTTAAATCCCCTTACACCTGTGCTTAATTCAGTGCTGTGGCTTTCTGAATTTAAGATGTGTGTTCTATTGACAAATTTCCATGTTTATCTGAATTTTTCATAGTCAACTCTTTTACTGCTAATAGGCCATGACACTGATTGTATGAAAAAACATAAAGAATAAATGAAGGCTTAGAGGACTCAATCTTACCCTGTTGGTGTTCATGAGCTCTTTTATTTGTATGTTGATCATTCAACATGTTGATTATTCTAACTGAACTCCAGCTGTCCATTAGATTATATATATTTCTCATAAATGAGTGAATTTCAGTTGATTATTCAGGGAAAGACCTCCTCTAACCAGAGGAGAGAGGTATTTTTCTTTATTATTGCATTTGGGAGTTCTCAGGATGTGTTAAAACTTCTAAAAGAGCCTAAGATTTTTCAATAGAAAACTCTGATACTAGGAATTTTCAAGTTTTTATTGTCCAGGTGATACTGTTTTCATGAACAGTAAGTGAACTGAGCACCTTGCTAGCCAGTTGGAAAATATGTTTTCATGAACAGACTTTCTGTTACAAACGTGCCTTGGGTGAACCTGGGCCAAAGAGGGTGATGAACAGGTTTTACTGTTCAGTTTCTGGATTACTCTGGATTCTTGAACTGCTGATCAGCTTTCTGGTTTCTAATGAGATTACAAGGCAGTACAGCCATTTGCATTTGTCAGCCAAAGTTCACTAAACACTTAAGGAAAAGCAGATCAGATATTTTGAGAAGAGGGAGAGAAAAGAGAAGGTAGAGTCTCAGTTATCCAGACCTAAACAACTATTATCTGTGGTGGTGTTCCACTTACAGCTATTCAAATCATCAGTGAATCTTAAGGGGGAGTTATTTCTCATTTATTTATCTGTTTATTTGTTTAACAATACTTCTGTGGCAGTAGTCAGGATCACAAAATGTTAAGGGTTGGAAGGGACCTCTGGAACTCATCCAGTTCAACCCTGCCAGAGCAATTAGAAGGAAAAGGTACATTCCTGCCAGTGTCCTGTCTATTCTTTTCCAGAGAGTTGTTGGTTTGTTGTTTGTTTCTTTTTTTTACCAAAAGTGAATGAAAGCATCAAAGTGGTCTCTAGCCTATAATTGCATTTGGTAAAACTGCTGTGCAGCCTGCAGCAAAAATAGTGATACTAAATGAGCTATCTGAACTGCAAAAATTGCTGATCAGAAGCTCAAAAGTTTTGTTTGTTTAAAAAGAAAGACCTCTATTGATCATAAATAAAGAAGTTCTTAAGCTTGGAGAATGTGCAGATATGAACAGAAATAGTAGTGCTAGGTTGTCCTGATCGATCATACTTTACTGTGAGTGAGTTAGCAGCTTTCCAGAATCAACCTGAAATATTCTTACCAAATCAGCCACCACCCATATGTGCTTATCCCAAATGCCATGTCTGAACTAGCCTTACTTTACCTTCACACTTTCTAATATGATGTGTGTTTTCCACATGAGAAAATAAATTTTCAGAGGAGCAGCTAAATTCCCAGATATTTGTTTCCTTTGTCTCCCAAAACTCTCTCTCACCTCAGCTTCAGTAGCTTCCCATCTTTCATTGAGTATTGTGATCATTCCCGTGGGATGTTCAGGTAACCTGTACTGTCTGGTTAATGCAGAGCTGTAAGGCTGGCATGTTCTGGCATGGTTGGCCTGCACCTAAATTCTCACTGCTCATCCTATTGACAAAGAACTGAGTTCTCTCTAATGAACTTTGTATCTTCAGTTATAAATAAATACCACTCAAGTTTATTAAAGATATGAAATATACTGCAGCCTTCAGAAGCTTTAACATACTCAGTCATTCCAGAAATTAAATGGAGAAGCTTAGCTGTATTTAAAATAACTTAAAGGCTGAAAGCACTTACAGGAAATATGTAAACAATAGCTTGTGTTGTTTAAAAAAACCTCAGTAAGTGCTAGAACTTTCCCTGTAGCAATCTTTTTCAGTACAGAGGATTTGCTTAGAAATTCCTTGGCACTAGTTTCAGTCTGGCTGTATTATAGGCGCAAAGAAACAAAGAAGATGAGTAGAGATTGCTTCAAAATTACACATTTTGATAAACCAAAACTGATGAGATGCCACAACTGGCTCATGCTCAAGTTAATCTGGACAGACAGACGAGGACACACACACACACGACTTCTTAGTATAGAGACAAATTTTTAGATATATCAGCTAGTGCTGGCATTTCTGAGACCCTTATCAGCTTCATCATTTTACAAGGTGAAATAATATAATTTAAGGTTGCTGTTTTCATGAAGTAAACTTTATTTCTATTTGACACAAACCTTATTTCACCTTTCTCAGAGAACCAGAAAGAGAACATATATGTAGCAGTTGAAGTTTAACCTGGCCACAGGATCTTGGCACTCTCACTAACCCATGTGCATTTGGAAAGGGAACTTCAGTGTTAAAATGTTCTGTGTTTTATTCATTAGTCCTTGGAACTTGATATGAGTAGGACATGGACAGATCTGAGTGAAGTTGGCATAAAAATCACTGTATTTCATGACTTCTTCGAGATGGATAATAAGCATGTTTCTCCTGCGTGTCTCCTGTCTGGTTACCTTTTTGTGCATGACTGTAAATAGTATATTTGTGAATTCTTTTTTGGCCTGTGTTTTTTAAATTTTTCTACAGTAAGCACTTTCTGCCAGCTATATGCTTCTATTAGCTCCCCTTCAATTTCCCACAGGTGTGTCTTTCTCTCTTTCTGGAGCAGAACACTTCAAAGAGCCCTTAGTTTTGTTTGGGTTTTTTTAGGTTTTAGTTGCGTTGTTTTTTGTTTTGTTTCAGTTCTTGTGTGTATTTCACTATAATAATTTCAGAAATTTCAGTTAAGTAATTAGTAAAGATTACACTGAACTGATAAGATTTTTACTTGGTTGCAACAGTAAAACCCAATTCCTTGCCAAACTTTTCAAACTGAAAGAACAATTGCTTCATTTATTAGAAGTAGCTAGGCATGCAACCTCTTGTTTAAGTGTAGCCTAATTTGAGAAAACATTTCACTGTACTGAACATTCAGTGCAGCAATATATACACTTACAGTATTATTAACCTTGTCCCTTCCCTCAGTGAGGGGATGGGGATAAGTATTTGGTAATCAAAATAGTAATACTGTGACATAGAACTGTGTGATTTCTTTTTCTTGATATGACAAAGCCAAAGCAGGTGGATCAGGCCCTTTTTTCCCCAGAAAAAAACATGCATTATTTTATTTATCTGTTATTCTCTATGATAGTACCCCAAGAGAGGACATTTATTACCTCTGTTGGAATTTGCAAACAGGAAGCACTGTCTTGACTAAATGCAGGTATTTTTTGCTATGCTGAAATATGTAAATAATTAAGAGGAATATGGGTAGGGAAGAGTAAGCCAGAATTCACGTGTTTGTGAAGAGCCTGTTTGCAGAAGGTGGGGTTGCTAGCTGACAGTTCCATCTGGCAGGTATAAGCAAATGCCTTCCTCTGAGGAGTAAGTAGTAATAATTCACCTCACGGATTGTGTATCCTGTAGGTGTGGTGGTCCTGATAGTGTATCCTGTAGCTGATAAGGTGAAAAATTCTGTTGAAGTGGAAGAATGCCACCATCCTGATGAAAAGTTTTCTGGTTTGTGGATAGGATATCAAAAGCTGGTTTTATTGAAGGTTTGTCATTGGCTCTTAGTAATTCATATGACTGTGAACTTCAAGACTTACTTTTCCCATCTGATTAGTCAAGCTGATCAAGGTTAAAATGAAATCCAGGAAGGCTGACTTTTAAAACGACAAGTTAGAATTAAAAAGAACTTCAAGGAGAATCTACCACTGTTACCCATGCTAAAGTTCATTTTCAAAGACTCTCATCTTCCCTTCCCTTGCTTAATGTGGAATGGGGGTAAGGTGCCAAGTTCTGTGCATTATACAGTCAAGAACTGAAGATTGGCATCCAGAGCCTGTGCAGGTCCCAGCTCCACAAGCTGACAGATGCCTGTCTTCTGTCTGACACCTGACTTTCCATATCAGGATTGAAGTAATTGTTGCTCATCAGTGAAGATGCTGGCTTCATTTGCCCATATTTAACATAAATTTTATAATAAACACTGATGTACTTTCTTCCATACTCTTTCTTCTTCACATTCCACCTTAAAACTCTTCAGCCCCCCAAAATTTAGCCCGTGGTGAGCACTGGTGTACCGCAATGGATGGTGCTGTTTCCTAGAACTTGACTGTGTTCTGCCTTGCAGTATGAGTTCCTTGTGGGGACAGAGCTCATCTGTTACTGTTATTGTATAATTCTTGTTGTTTGTAGCTGTTACAAGAACATGAGAGAGAAATAACTGAATGGAGTAATGTCAGTGACAGAATCTGGCCTGTGTTGTTGCTCCTCTTTTTCCTACATGATGTTCATAAGCATAGTTTCTAAAATGACTTCAAGATAATATCTAGTGGCATGTAGAGCTGGATCATACCAACTGTAACTTTTTTTGGTTTCAGTAAAACCTTACTGATTTACCTGTGTAATGTCTCCGACCACAGGTCTGTAGCTTTCAAATTATTTTAGATGTTTTGGAATGTGCTCTCCTGTAAAGTCTAAGAGAAACCTACCATTAAACCTTCTTTTAGGGTAAAGACTTGAAAATCTGAAGCTTTTTCCTCAAAGTTCTTACTATGTGTTTTTCTAATTCAAACTCATGCTTGCTTGTTAGTGGTAAAATTTCCACTGACTTACATATGCAAATTCATTCTTTGCATTTCTGATTTTATCAGGCCATTAGTCTCATTCTAGGAAGCTGTTTAACAAATTGTGCCATTATCTCTTGCCAGCAGGTGGAAGGTGATGTTGTGAAGGTCCAATTACACTGCAATCTGAGACTTAAATGCAGATGTACAAGAAGATGGTAATATGAACCTACAATACCTATCACAACACATTACCTGAACTAGTCAAGCATAAAGCCTAATGTTGAAAAGAAGATATTTTATTTCAGGAGCCTGTTTGCTTTACTCATGACTGGGTCCTAAAATGGCATGAATGTTAATTTAGAAAAGCAGGCTATGAACCTTTTGCATGCTTATTTATTTGGAACAAAGCATTTTAGTAATAGAAAATTATGGATTTTGGGATGGAAGGAAGGATGGGGATGGAGGGAATGAATAGGCAAGGAAAAGTGTTAAGAGTAGAGTTGTGGAATTTTATGTGCTTTGGCAGGTGGACATGATCCAAACAAAATTTTACTTCTTCAAACCCATGTCAAACCCAAATATGCATTACTAAATGAATTTAATTGTTCTTAATTACATTTTTACAAAGTCTAAAGATAAGCTGGAATTTGGGCATCATGTGGGAAGTTACCAGAGGAACACAAGTTAGCAGAGTGTTGAAAATCCAAGAACTTGCTTTGCATGGGGAGGACAGGTGATAAGAACTAAGAAAAAAAGTAGAACATACCTACGCCAGATTAATGTGTTGCTAGCAGTCATGGTGTGTCCCACAGGATCTTGGGTGAGATCTGCTTGTTGTTTGAAAGGGGGAAATTCGGAGACATTAAAGGGAGGGGAGCCAAAGAATTGGCATCTGAGAAGTTCACATGCAGTGAAGCTGAGGAGAAGCTTGGATTGTTTCTAAGCACTGTGCTTAGTTACTCCACTCAAAACTATTAGTAATCATTTAATGTTCCATTAGGCAACTAAACCTATCAGTGACCCAGATGAAGGGTACTGCTATGACAAAAAAGTCAGACAACCATTTATCTCCCTACTCCAAAAGTCTGTGGCATTTCTCATCATAATGTTATATCACAAATTAGAGCAGCCTAGGGATGGTGAGTTAGTTCCATAAGCAGAGTTGAGTCCATGTTTTGAATCCCTGTTAATGTAGGTCCTCCAGTTGTACTGGACTAACATCCAAGTATAGACCAACTAAGACTATTTCTCTACTTCATAGTGGGCTGCCGTTTGCAGTTGGATTAATGAAGAACAGAGGAAGAGGATAGAGGAGCATGACTGTAATGCAGTGACAGAAATGGACTGAGGGATCCCATCAGGAAAAGTGTAGGATCTTGGTCTGTAATATTTAATGCTCTGGAGTTTTATTTCTCAGTGAGGGGAAATGACGTTTGCATCTCCATCTGAAAGACCATTCCATTCTTTCCCCATGGTGAAAAACTGTACAGAGGTCAAGTCAAGCAAAAAAATCTGAAGGAAGAGAGTGTCTTCCTTCAGATGGGTCTGCTCATTTTTGGCTTTGCTTCATCTCCGCATCCTGTGGTAATGGAGGGTTATCCTAAGATACAGCAAACTTTGCTTTCAATGATCAAATCCTTGATGATCTCCATAATTTCAAATATGAGTTTCTCTGCTGCTACTTTCACATCTTCTTTCAATGCAGCCCACTCTAGTCTCTCACTTTCTTCACTCCCCTGCCCTATTGCCTCAGTTTTATCAATATTTTCTATTTTTACAGAATACAGTTACTCCTGCTAAATAAGCAGATGAAAGCTGGCTGATAAAATTAACCTGCCTGGATGACACTGTCTAATTGTCAAAAAAGCTGATGGGCTTAATGTGGATCAATCACCTTTTATTTGTCTGTTCAGTGGATGTGAGCTTAACTATGTTGAACTGTTGTTACTAATAAGGAACACTGCATTTCCAGTGTTTTTTTCATCCTGCTATATGAGAGTACTGTACCTGTTGGGAGGAATCTGGGAGTGTGCCACGTCAATTCTGCTCCTTTTCAGTTTAATATTTCCTTGGCTGTAAGAATCATCTCCTTTCGGTACCAAAATTGATTCACCTGTTAGCTGTGGTCACTTTCTTATCCTAAAACAGGGTGTGTGCTTGTTTATTTCAGCTCCTCTTTGTAATTTGATTTAAAAGCCCTGTTGAGGAAAAATGAAAAGGAGGGAAAAGCTGTCACTGAGACATCCACTGTGTTGTCAGTATAGCACAACATTGTCCAGAGGATATATTTAAAAAAATATTCTCCTTCCTTTCTCTAGCTATCCATAGCTATTCTGTTCAGATCATTCAAAAGGCACTGTATAATCACCATCTTTGAGTTTGTACAGTATATAATAGCTCAGGCTGAAATGTAGTTTGTATGTAATCCTAATGTATGAGTTCATATGTGGTAGTTTTGTGTGTATGTATATATGTGTATAAATATTTGTGTATTTGAGTCTTCTGTAAACCAGACTATTGAGAAACATTTTCCCACTGATCTTCACAAGTTTTTAAACTGTTGCTAAGTGATTCATTTTGACCTACAAATAAATACATTCCCCCAAATTGTGTCTGGGAATGTTTCCCATCCCATTCTAGCATATACTGCCAAAGGAGGAGCTTGACTTACATCATTATTGGGACAAGAAGGTAAAGCAGCACATGAAGCATATTCCTTTCCTTTTTTCCCCCCTACCAGGATCTGTAAAGTGTACAAGCATCCTGGGCTGATTAAAAAGTTGGTGGTTCTGCTCACCCTTGTGACTGCAAATAGCTGGATTTTCAGTGGAGCTTTTCAGTGACAATATGGAAGCTGTGGACAGTAGAAGGGCCTGTTTATTTTATGGTTTTGCTGAATTATCTGATTTGGTCTGGGTAATATTTATTATCTTGTTTATGTATGATGGGTAGCTTTTAGAAAACTGTTAATGATACCTGCAACACTAAAGGGTGGCTTTTAAAGCATGTTGCCTAGTAAGTAAAATCCAGTTAAATTATATAAGAAATATATACATAAAAGTTATTAAAAATTATTCCATATTTTTTATATATTTGAATAACTTTGTAGTGCTGAGCTTATTTTCCTGAGTGTAAAGCTTTGCATTTTTATTTTGTGTAATGTGCTCCTTTATAGTGGCTGGTAGACCATGAAAATAAATTGGAAGCAAAATGTTTAATATAAATGAAGTGACCTTGGAAGGTATCTGCATAATGAAGTACATAATAGCACTGTTTTCTTTTTCATCAAACAAGCCTATAATGGTAAAAAGATAAAAGAGTAGGATTTGGTATAGAGAGTCAGTTCTTTTGTGTACCTAATCTAGAAGTGCTGATAAACTACACAAGGAAAAGGTTAAAAAGCAACCATCAAGATCTGTGATACACAGAGCCAACTGCTCAGGAATACATATGTGAGGAACATTCCTTTCTAATCTTTGTAGGTGATCAGGTTATACCCTGACATGGGAACCTGGAGTGCTCATATTACCTTAAGCTGGCTCAGCAAGTAACTATTCTGGAGCTGCCAACTAATCATCCAGCCCCTTTAAAAAAACTTGCAAGTCATATGTGGTATATTCATGTTCTAGTGAAAGTAATGGTACTAATATAAATCCCTCTTATGTTGAATTGAATGGCCTTTAGTTTGAAAGGTGATTCATTACATCTAATTCCAAAAAGCAGAAGTTTTCATTTTTTCCATTAGGACCTTCATTGTTGTTTTCATGAAAGCGTAAATTTTTTTCCCCAGAGAGATTCTACTATTATTATTTTTTATTGTAGGAAAACCCTGGTATTCCACTGGCTTTATTGTTGGTCATTGCTCCTGTCAAACATTTAGTAATTTTAAATTGATATAACTCAAAGAATTAAATGTTTTCAGTAGGCTTGTATATTAATATGTTTAATCCTACTAGACAGAAACATCAGATATGGGAGGGAAGGTGAGCTGTTTGGCACCAAAGGCAAAGGGGAACAACCTATTGTATCAAACATAATCCACATAAATCATTGTGTTATTTTTTCCTGGTTCATGCAGTACCATTTGCTTTCTGCTTTAGATTTTCTGGCTAGGTTGATATTTTCTACTAATTACAGGACAAATAAGTAATGTTGTGCTTTGTTTTAAGGTTAGAGAGTCATCCTGAATTGGAATTGAGAATGGCATTTAACAGGTTGACCTCCAAACTTCCCTTCCAGCCAAAATTTTTCTGTCCTTTTGAGGGAAGAATATGCAGTTCTGTCCAAGACACCACAAAACCCTCTCTGAATAAACAAGAACAATCCAATGGTAGCCGTCCAGTCTAACATCCTCTGAATCCTTCATCTGGAGGACAGAAGTTGTGTTTCATGGGTCTAGAGGATCTGTTTTGGTCCAATAGGTTTGGAGTGGCATGGGGCCAGGGTGAGCTAACAGCAGTTACTGTGGCACAATTTTTAAAGTTGCACATTTGCAATTGTAATTTTGTAAGCACACTTATTTGTTTTCTATACAAAGCATTCAAGAGTACAGTTTAGAAAAGTTCCCAAGGTTTCTCTGAAATTTTTACCCAGCAGAAATATTCAGTTGAAAGTTGAGGAAAGGTATGATTTTCCCTCTTTGCCAGTTTGAGCTCCTGCTGAGTGCAGTGAGGTTGCAGACTTTGTAGCTTCCAAAGTTGGCTCCAGAAGCATAACTGTGACTCAGTTCTTGCCCAGGTTCTGTGAGTTGATAATAAGAGCCTTCCACCACCTCCTGGGAGGAAGCAAACACTGGGTGAAGTGTTGGTGATGCCTTGCTCTTGAAGCACAGGGACCATGACACTGTGACCTTTACAGTAGTGTCGTGCAATTAACTGGAAAGCATTAATTTCAGTGATGGTGCTGACAAAAATCTCCATCTAAGTCTTCCTGCCTCTCCTAAACAGGCAGCAGCAAGGGATAAGAATGGTCTAGACTCTTGCTGAGTGATTCAGGTTTTTCAGTGTCTGTCCTCATTACTGTGTAGGCAGAGCTCAATTAGTACAACCCTTTTGTAGTGGTGTTTGCCTTTTTCCTAGTGGTACAAGTAATATGCTGCTCCTTCTGTAACTTTTACCCATTCTCAGTCACAGGCATGAGTTTAAAACTGCCTGCAGCCTCTTCAGTAGGGGGAAATTATTGTGCAGTGACATAGTGAAATTAAGACTCAATAGCTCTTCTGGAATAACCCCCTGTTAGGAGTGCTTACTCCAGAATACAAATGCCTTCTACTGCAGAAAAGGGCAAGCAGAACAGTTCTGTGCTGGCTGTTGGGAAACAACTTTTAACACAACATCAGGTGTTGGTCAAGCTCACTGTGTGTTGCTGGTCCAAAAGGACTGTATCCTGTAGCCCTCTGGGAGGGAGTGCAGCTTTACCCTCATTTCACATTTTATTTGGAAGTTTATAGCACCTAACTGACCCAGTCATTCACTTGTGCTGGTATTCCCCTGCCCTTTCTTAAAAACAGCTTCTTGTTCTACTAATTATTACCAGTCTATTTTGGGAAACAGTATGTCCTCCTTTGATTTTTTTTTTTTTTAATGTGCATTTAAACTGTTAAATTTTTTTTGTTGTTGTTTTATTTTTTAACTTGTCCTAGTGAATATAATTATTGTCACAAATGAAGACAGCAATTTAGAAAATACCTTGTAGCAATTTTCAGGTATACTGTATTTTTCCTGGGGACTAACTCACTCAGTCACTAGAAATAGAAATTTTATATTAAAACAACTCCACAAAAGACTAGGGCCAGTGAAATTCTTCTGACACCCTGGATGAAAGGATGTGAGAGTCCTGGAGAAATGCCCACAATTAGACACTGCTGTCAGTCACTGGGTATTTGAAGCTGTCTGGGACATGGAAACATTTCTACTTTATTCTCACCCTTGAATTAAGGTTCTGTCAATATTCTGAAGATAGTTGCATACTGCAAAAATAATAAACTCTTTGAAGATGGAAGGACTGTAATTGTAAGGGCTGTTACCCTAGGCATTTTTACAAGACTATCAGATTATACAGTAACACCAATATTATGAACTGGGATGAGGGATAAACAGCTAAAACATCCGAGTGCTATATCCTGTATTTGCAGATTTGACTTTAATCTGCTAGTACCTTTGGAATTTTACTAGCTCACTGGTTAAAAAATACCATCTTGTAGTTGTGTTATACATTCTTCAGAGCTCCTGGTTACTTTGAAAGGATAAAACCATGTGAGGAAGTACTTGTATTAATATCACATTTCTTCTCTGGAAAGGAGTAAGGAATTCAGGCAATATGCTTTCTCCTCATTAGAGGTCAGTAGTGAAACATGACAGAAAGAAAGAGTTGCTCTGTCATTCAGAAAACTCCGTTCTCTTCTGTTCAAAAGTGATTTTACTGTACTTGTGAGGGGAAAAAAAAAATCTGGTTTCCAGATGAAGAATTTAAGTGCACTGTCTTAAAAGACATTTCTAGTTAAAATGCATGAGGATGTAGTTTCTGGACATTGGATTCAATATAAAAGTTATTAATTCCTTGGTAATATTTATTTTATGTTATATTAGAGTATTAATCACTTGAATAAAAGCTAGATGATTTTACAGGTAAAAATAACAGATTTAAATTGAAAATTAAAGGAGTAATAATTATTTCAGTATTCCTCCAAACAGAGATACACTACATAAGAGAAAGTCACATTACTGCCTAAAGGACAGGGTATGTTACTGTCATCTCCAGTTCTTACAAATCAGTTCTGCAGAGATATACTGGGGACAATCTAGAAGTTTTAGTTTTTATGACCTCGGTTGTATTTAATGCAGATTCCAAATGTGCCAATGTATTTGATGCAACACTCACTTGGTCATCAGTATCCTAAATGAACATCTGATCTCCCAGTTTCAATATGCATCATTAAGGTCTATCTCCTCTAAGACCCATTACAGCCCCAATCCAAACCTCACCATTGTTAAGGCTCCACTGCTTCCTACCCACTTTTTTTTAGGGCCCTAAAATAGTAGTCCCTAGGAGACTAACAGTTCATATCAGGTGAAATGGTGAAGCAGTTTAACAGTTTTTAAACTGTGCTTTTTCACATTCTTGAATAATTTACATAATCTGGAAAAAAAAATTCATCTGCAGATGTCTAATTCCAGAGTGAAGAATTGCTATGGTTTTCATTTTGGACACAGGGGCAGAATTATTAATGTACTAAATCAAATAAATTAGATATCATGCAAAGCTGGGTTATTTTTCAGGATTTAATAATACAGAAACCAATAGCAGCATTTATTACAGACAGTGGTCTGAGACAGTTTTTCAAAACACAACTTTTCAGCATACAGCTGCTGTGAACTGCTGCAGAGGTGGTTCCTCCCAGGCATGAAATGCTCCCAGAGATCTCAGCAATTGAACGTCTTCTCCCTTCCCTCTTTAGGTTTTGCCCAACACTTCAACTGAATGTTTCAGCCTTTATATATAAGAATAACTAGCACACTCCTTCAGTACAAACATGTGCCAATCTCTTTAAGAATTTCCAGGGCCTTGTTTTTGTTTTGTTTTGTTTTTTTTTAAAAAGTTTCCATGAGCTTTGAGGTAAAACCAGAAAGGATGTCCTTAAGAATCTAAAAATTCTGTTCTCGTCTTCTCCACCCTGTTCTCTCAGCTTGGCAAGGAGCTGAACTGATTCCTATTGAAATAAAATAGAACCTTCTTGATGACTTTTTCTGGAAGTTAGAATTACTTCTAAAAATGGAATATTACTTTAATCAGGATCGTGGATACATACCCACCTCCATTCACTGTCCTTTCCAAACAGTCTGGCAACCATCATAATAATATCAAGAGTAAAAACAATGGAACACCTTGTTGTCATTTTTGGTTTTGAGAAAAGTATGGTTTGTGTTAAACATGGTTTGTAAAATACCTAAAGAAGTAAGGCACTCAAAACTGAATCTTGTTCTAGTGGGCAGAACAGACTTAACTGTTTATATTGAAGAACCAGGAAACCATTAGCATATTCCTTTTACCATGTTCTAAGGAGATACCTTTTTTTACCAGTTCCAGAGATGGCAACATTTTTTAAGTGAAGTTGTAGACGTCAGTGAGGTAAATCAATATCAATTGCATTTTTTAAAGAACCTCACGAGTGTCTAGGTATGTTAAGATGCTGGAGTTGTCCCTGTTAAGTGGAAGACTGATCAAGATGAAGGTTTAATTTTGGAAACATCCTAGCAGGATGTGTTTGGGATTTGACCCAATAGATGACCCTCAAAGGTGGGAAGTAACTGCATTTCTTTCAAGGGAAGTAGAGACCTCCCTCTTCAGGAAAAATAGCTAGAATAAAATTCTTTAATTTTCTATTGTATGTAACATAGTCAGAGGCAATGAGAAAATAAAACCTTTCAGTTCTCAGGCCATTCTACCTCTCCTTCTCTCTTTCTCTCTTCCTTTCAGGTGGGTAATGTCATAGTTGTGAGACTTTGGTAGACTTTATCTAGCTAGTCATTACTGAACATATTGCAGAACATACATGAAGTACACAGAGATAGAGAAAGGGCTTGGTCTGTGCTCTTCTAGTCAGTCTCTCTGACTGCAGTGTTGTATAGGTGTGTAAATACCTGACTGTCCTCAGCATGTCTCCAGGTTTATGGACAGAACCCCAGTGGGGAGCATGTGGAGGAACAATGGGGCATCTAATTCTGATTCCAGGCAGATCTGTCCATGCAGTGTGTCTCTGGGTTTATTCAGCAAATGCAAGGCCAGGTTTTCTGCTCCTCTAGGGGTGGCTTGCACAGCCAGCCAGATTTAAATTGGTTTGACATTTGGATTCCCCTTGTCCAGTGCTGCTGTGGGGAATAGAAAACCAGCAAATATACTAAGAGAACTAAGAGAGGTGTTTCATTCTGCTCATCAGTCTCCTGGAATTAGTCTTTTTTTTTTTTTTTTTTTTTTTTTTTCTTTTCTTTTCTTTTCTTTATTTTTTTTTCCTTTTTTTACCTTTTTTTTTTCTTTTCTTTTCTTTATTTTTTTTTCCTTTTTTTACCTTTTTTTTTTCTTTTTTTTTTTCTTTTTTCTCCTCTTTAATATTTAGAAAAAGGAGCAGAAGGGCACAGAGATAGCTTAATATCATTCTCCAGTCATTATAATGTCATGCTTCTCTTGCACATGCAAGAGAAGGCACTGCAGTGTAGTGTAGATATTTCCAGTATAGCTTTAATCTAGCTAACAAGGGCAGTAGCACTTGAATGTGGCAGCATGGAGCTGCATTCTTTTAAATTGTGGAGGACACGTATTTTGTATCCACCCTTATTTCCTGGTTTGAAGCGTAGGGAAAAGTTTCTTCTACACTAGGTTCCAGCTTTCAGCATTTATAATGTAATTTGATCTTTCATCCTTATTTCTCCTTCAGTGAAGCAGCAGGGAAAAAAAGCTGGTTTGCCAGAGAATTATAACTTTCAGGTACTGCTGCAGCTCACACTAAAACCACTCTGACTTCCCAGGAAGTCTCCTGTTTGGCTCAGTTCAATTCTGCCGCTGTTCTCTCCAGGAAATATTCCAGAGTGATGGTCTAACAAGTGTATAGCAAATGTATTTCAGGCCTAACTCATCCTTGACTTGCATTTTTCTTGCACTTTCATCTATGTAAAGTGATGTATAACAAGACAATGTGTTGAAAATCCTCACCTGAAAACCCTTTGCACCAAATAATTTTCCCAAATGATTTCATAATGTAAGACCTTACACAGAGGCAAAACAAGCCTCATGCAGAACTGGAACAGAAGGAAACCAGGAAGTCCATTTAGGTGTGTTCCTATTTTTCCTATCATCATGTAACTGTCTATGGTGAGACAAGTTGTCTGTAGAAAAAGCCCATGGAATTTATTTTTTTTTTTAAATACTGTAAATTATTTATACTTTCAGCACCACATCCTACCTCATTTATGGGGAAAAACTCAATGCTTTAAAGTTTTTAAGACACTAGGTTTATCAAGCCTTGTTTCTCTCTCTAGTTACATTTCTGAAAACCTGTCCATATTTGTTGTAATTTCACTGCCACTTTTTCATCTGTTTTCATGAAAAGAAGTGTATCGGGGTATGATACAAATGAATACTTCTCAATAGATGATAAAATGGTCGTCATTACGTGAATTCTTTCCTTTGAAAACCACTTTATGGAACATGAAGGTAGCATTTCCTATGTATATAATCAGACTATACTCAGGCTTATGCTAAGTAAGATCGTATGGGGGGAAAAGGGTCCTCTAGCTATACTACAGTGGAATTTGTTCCACCAAGTAATTCAATATTTTTTAAAAATCGGTATTTTTATTTCAAAATATACTGACTTTACACTGTTACTTGTCAATTATCTATATAGTAGCCCTGTAAAGTTTTGTTCAGAAATCAGTTATATGAAGCATGTGAAGCAGAGTATTCATCTTGCTCATCCATGCCATTGCCATCTTGAAGCATAGTGATTCCTGACTTTTCACACCTCAGACGTAGACCAAATATCATTGTTTCCTAAATCTCTCAAAAGAATTTCCACTTCTGGAGTCTTTACTTGGGAATTTTGGGACAAAGGATTTTGAAAATCAAACTTAGGGGTGCTGAAAACCCACACACTGTCCCCAGTGTATGGGGCAGAGAAAAGTAATAGGCAGTTTTGTTTCAAAAGACTTTGTTAGAAAATGACCTGCGGCATATTAGCAATAGAACATAATTAAACATTAACATAACATTGTCACTTAGTAGCTTTGAAGGTTTTACTTGTGAGGTGTACATTGCTAAGAACTGTGAAGGGGGTTGGGAAATAGTTATTTTTAGTTGGCATTTTCATGATACAGCTTGTATGTTACAGTGGCCTTTTGCTGAATGGGGCCTTTTGCCATACCAATCCTTTGTTTCAAATGGATGCAATGTTAAGTGTAAGTCTTGAGAAGCTGGTAAGTGATCATTTGAAACAGCCAAGGTGACTGCAAGTATACTTCAATGCCTAAAATAGACATAGTAATAACCCTCCCCTAGTTTCAGAACTGCTCATACTTTTCAGTTGTTATTTCTTTCAACAGAGATTAATTGTAGAAAGACCAGAAAAGTGATTCTTGGCCATCTGACTGGTTCTGCAAAATCAAAACAGCTGGAGGAAAATTACCACATATGTCATCCACAGGGCCCATTACCATCAGTCACACTACTGTCCGATCACACCATTAGCTTAAGTGAACTCTCGATTAACATCCATTTAATTTTTCTTTCATGAATAATTGTTTCTATGAAGGACAGGTAGCTCTGGCAGACTGGAATGCTTCTTCTCCATTTAAGGTTCCCGTATTGGGATTAAAGACATTTTGCATATTCTAGTCTGTGGTAGAGGCATGCTGTACAAAAACAGGGCAAAATTAGTATATTAAATAATAGCTTGAAAATCTCAAGTAATCAACAGTAAGCTATTGTGGGCTAAACTATGGATCTTCCATTCAGAGATCTATAATATGTAGTCTCTCTTCTTTGGCTGCTGGATGACCCTCTCTGAAAGCTCAAAAATTATTTGTTCCCACCTCAAAGCAAGAAGCTGTAGAAAAGATGGAAAGGACAAAGTGCTGCAAAGCATTCAACTGACAGCCTGCACAGCAATGGTTGGATGGCACTTTGGTGAGAAGAGAAAATAATACTACCTATACAGTAATGCAGATATGTAAAGGCACACTATCCTGGGACTAATAATGAAGCAGAACAGTTGTGACTGAATCTTTGCCCAGATGAAAAATACATCTAAGTGGGTTTTTTTAAGTAGCTTTTTCCAGGATGCACAACCAAAGTGTTAAACAGCAAACCAGATGGGCAATTTGTGATCCATCCTAGGATAATGTAATTGTTGTGTGATTTTATAGTTTTGACACTGCAAAAAGAAACAGCATTTGTCTCATCAAGCATAGATATGCTAAAATCTTATTACTACCAAACCATAATGAAGTCAACCCAGATGTACATCCAACAATAAGGACCCATGTATGAAACGCAACAGTTTGAGGTTTTCTCCCTGAGCTATTGCTTGATTATGTGTGAGAGAGTGCTAGGCTGTATAATTCCATGTGTTTGAGAAAGCAAGAATTTAAAGAATGCTCAAGTTCTTGCCCATTTCCATTTAAGCTGATCTTTCTAATCTTGGGGCTTTACAGAATTTCTAGGCATGAGGAAGAAGGAAGTGGTGCTAAAAGAGGAACATTTCACAAATGCAAAATTCTATCCTTCAGAGGGAAAGTGTGTTGGATCATGGATAATGACAGTGTTCTGTGATCATACAGAGGTATTATGAACACATCACAGTAGAACTAAAGTAATGTGATACTTAAAAATATACATGCATAAAAATCAACAAGAGATTTTTATTGAGAAACATATACATGAGCTTGTGAGGTTCAGTCACCCTTATGCCAAGTTTCCTGCAGTGACCCAGACAAGGCTGCACTTTTTAGCTCTGCTTTATAGGGATCTGCTCCTGACAGTTGTGCTTTGACCTTTTTAGAAAGCAACCTCTCTATTTTGAAATGTCAAACTGGTGGCAGTTTAGAACACCAATAGAACTAGATAACTGTTTTCATTAAAAAGTAAGTTAACTAAAAAATGCAGTTCGGGAAGGGACAAAGCCATTCATGATGAGTGTTAGGTTTAGGGAACTGTAATATGTGGAAAGAATTACAAAAGTATTTGAAAAATTTGAAAAGCTTTATTTTGATAAGTACAGAAATTTTATACCATTTCTCAAAATGGTATTTTTGCATAAACATTTTTCTTATATTGCTATATGAAAAAGTAAAACATATATGGCATTCTTCCTGACAATATTTACATCATGAAGAATATCAGGATTATTTATTTATTTTTCAGACACCAATCTGAGGTCTCTACCCACACTGAAGGTTCTAAAAAACACTTAATGAGATGTAAACAGTCTTACAGCAACCCTGTATTTTAGTGATCTGACACAACATCTTGACTCAGTTAGAGCTTTGACATTGAACTTAATGTGTGAGTCTAAAAATGTAAGAGAAGAGTTCAGCTAGGGTTAGACTGATTGCATAAATTGCCCCTGGGTTGGGCAATCCCAAGCACAGAGAAGTTGGGTGGAGAATGAATTGAGAACAGCCCTGGGGAAAAGTACTTGGGGGTGTTGGTTGATGAGAAGCTCAAAATGAGTGAGCAATGTGTACTTGCAGCTCAAAGCCAACCGTATCCTGGGCTGCATCAAAAGAAGCATGGCCAGCAGGTCAAGGGAGGTGATTCTTACCCTCTGCTCTACTCTGGTGAAACCTCACCTGGAGTAGTGTGTCAAGTTCTGGAGCCTCCAACAGAAGGACATGGAGCTGTTGGAACAAGTCCAGAGAAAGCCCACAAAGATGATGAGAAGAAATCCCGCAGGGATGATGATGAGAAACTTCTTTATTGCTAGGGTGACAGAGCACTGGGACGGGTTGCTCAGGGAGATTGTGGAGTCTCCTTCTCTGGGGACTTTCCAAACCCTCCTGGATGTGTTCCTGTGTGGTCTGCCCTAGGTGATCCTGGGGATTTGGACTGGATGATCTCTGGAGGTCTCTTCCAGCCCCTAACATTCTATGATTCTGTGATCAGAGGGCTGGAGACCTTTTCTAAGACAGGCTGAGAGAGTTAGGGTTCTTAAACTTGGAGAAGAAGGGGCTCTGAAGAGACCTAATAGTGGCCTTTCCAGCACCTGAAGGGGACCTACAAGGAAGCTGGGGAGGGACTTTTTTAAAAGGGCATGTGGCAATAGGACAGGGGGTAAGGGCTTTAAACTGGAAGAGGGGAGATTTAGTTTAGACATTAAGAAAAAGTTATTTAGTGTGAGCATGATGAGACCCTGGCACAGGTTGCCCAGGGAAGTTGTGGCTGCCCTTCCATGGAGGTGTTCAAGGCCAGGTTGGATGGGGCTTTGAGCAACCTACTGAGAGGTGTTACAGCCCATGGCAGGGGGGTTGGAACTAGATAAGCTTTTTTAGGGTCTCTTCTAACCCAAACCATACTGTGATGGCTATGATAAAGGCTTTGAGGTGAGTCTTTCTATATACTAAGCAGTATAAGTGGTTTCTTACTATTATTGCATGTATGCTTTCTAAATAACTTATTCCTTTGCATTGCTGACATGGGGTTTCTGTGACTGAACTGTTTATTTTGGGAATATACATATTTTCTCCAGGAAGAAATTTTCTATGTTAAAAGACCATCTTTTTATTCTGAAATAGATCTTTAATTGAAATTTGAGGTTTTCTTTGACTGGGCTCTAGGTTTGCATCCAAGTATTCATAACCTGTATGAACTATGCTTTTTGTTAGAAATCACCCATTGACATAGTTAAGAGAGAAAAAACATTAAAATCAGAATTCATTTACCTCTCAAAGTCTTCATAACAGACTTACATTGAAAATATAAACCCTTGTTCAATCTTATTTTTCTGCTCTGTGATTTCAGTACTCACCATAGAAATTTCCAAACTCACAAAGGTAACAGATGACTGATTACTCAATGATGCAGCAGAATAAATCTGTTGTAACCATAATTAAAGAGCAAATGAGTTCCATCCTGCCCAAGGAGTGGGCATTATATGAAGAAGATATCTAATTGATCATCAGCACTTCCCTAATAAATTGAGATAATTAATTTTTGCTGAGCATCTTGCATGCAGATTTAAGCTTAAGCCTAGTAAAAATATTTTTTGAGTTCATGGGAACTAGCTAGCTTCTGTTGTTAAAATTTTCAAGAGTACTTTTTGTCTGTGCTCTTATTCTGCTTTTCTCAAAGTCAATTCCAATTAAAATAGCCTTGAAAAAAATCAATACCCAGAACTGAATATGTGTATTTTTCTTACAGCTAAGTACACAGTTCTGGGTGGAATCACAGTCTCCAGAAGTAAGACCTGTTGGAAGCAACCAGTAAAAAATAAATCTTTTTATGCCCTTGCTTACAAGTCCCTGACCTCTTTAGCACTGAAGTGGTAAAGAAACTGAAGAAGGCAAAAGTTTTCACACCCATATCTTTACATAGTGATAGAAAACTTTTTCTTAATTGAGGGCCTAGCATTATGTGGGAAGACACCAAGCACCCCTCTCAGTACTTGGTACTCTCTCCAGCCCTTGGAAATCAGACTTTCAGGACATGCTACCAGCATGGCTTGCCTAACCTCCCTTCAGAAGGAAAGCAAGATTTCATGACAAAAATTGCTGAAAAGCCAGAAATTCTGGGGCTGTTTTAGGATTTTGGTGGATTCCTCACAGGCTGGAAGCAGTAGGCAGTGTGGATGCTTTTCATCCTGACTTTGGTTTTCTCTTCTCTAGCTGTAGGAAACCAGATCTGTGAGGAGGATCTGTGTGTTCTTTGGAAGTGCACCATGACCACATATTTGTATGTGTTTACCTTAGTGTTAAGAGTGATCAGCTCCATGAAATTCCAGAGATTTTCTTTTGCAGTCACAATTTTTAATATTGTAACAATAAAAAAAATTTGCATATAGATTTTATGTTCACAGGTTCCTTTGCACTGGGTCATAAAAAATAAATATATTTTTTTCCTCTGAATACATTAGCAACAAATGGCTGAGAAGCTTTGTTTGCTTAACAAACAAAGGCTAAGGAGGATCTCCATCCTTTATTGGATACAGAAGGAAACATGGTGACAAAGGCTGAGGAAAAGACTAAGGTACTTAATGCCTTCTTTGCCTCAATCTTTAGTAGTAAAACTAGTTGATCTCTGGGTACCCATCTCCCTGAGCTGGAAGATAAAGATAGGGAGCAGAACAAATATAATCACAGCAAGAAACTTGTGTACAGGTATTAGTAGAACCTTTATTAAGAGAATTGAGTTTGCTGCCTAAAGAGCTTTCTGTACACTTGCTTAGCAAATGAGCTGTAGTTACGTAGGGACTTGTCATTGCAGTCATCTCTGGTGGGCTTTTCTCCTATAGAAATGAAAACTTTGGGGAAATCCCAACTTTGGAAGGAAACTGTGGTTTGTAAGGGAACTGATACCAGATAAGTGATTGTGCTGGGTTACTAACACTTTGCTGTTCATTGACAATGCTCTCTGATACTTCCAGCATGAGCACCTCAGAGACATTTCCAGGAGATGGCACTGAGTGTCACTGTGCCTGCTCAAAACATTATTCCTCTCTGCAGAAAAAAATAGAAGTTTGCTCCTTAGAATTAATGTTTGCAGTTTAGTAAGTAAAGAAATCCAGCTGTCAGTCACTTTCCAGAAGCCTGACTTCCAGGTTAGCTTTCAGTTTGCAAAAATTTGGCACGCAACTTATACTTCCCTTTGTTTTTGGCTTGCATTTACAAAAATTAGTCAGTAGACAGTAGCAGTGTTGAAGTCTACTTTCAGACCGTGGAATTCTCTGAGTTCAAGAACCAGTAATATTGTGGTACTTGACAAAGCAGAAAGTGTTAATATAAAGTTGTAAATTGTCAGCATTATTATTGTAACAAATCATATTTATGGTATATATAGGCCTAAAAGTGGCAGAACTTGATTAATAATTAATTGTAATTACTGTTTAGAATTAATGGCTTTCCAGATTTACAGACTTGAAAAATGATCCAGAGACACTTCTCTGCACCTTTACTGAAGTGTTCTAGCTTGATTTTGAAGCAGATTTGACATTTTAATAATATCTGATTATCCTTGTATTATCTATATGTTCCTTTTGATTTTTTTTTTTCATAAGAACCTAAAAATATACAAATGCAGCAATAGCTCAAGTCAATGTGTTGACCATTAAAGTCTGCTTCATTGTAGTTTCTTCTGTGCCCTTTTAAGCCAGCAGGAATGGGTTTGCATCCCAGTGACACCTGAAATTCTCTACATAAATGGTTTCTCTTGTGGTAGGTGCTATATAAGCAGAGTCCAGAAAACTAGACACACCGAGGTGACCAGAGAAATAACCAGGTCAGACCTGGGTTTGAGTAGAGAGGATGACCAATATGTATTTTAATGGATTTCTTTAAAGAAACAAACTTTTTCCTTCCCTGAATTTTCTGTATTTTAGATGTTAGCTAAAATTTGAAATGTTTTGATGTGGGTTGTTTTTGCTATTGTTTTCAGTTGGGCTGATTTGTTTCCTTGGTCTGTTGATACATCTGTAAGGTTTTTGTTGCTGACACTAGGTGTCACACTAAGAATGTTCCTGTTTCTGGAAAGAAACAAAAGCCTTGACAGTAAAAGAGAATATGCTCTTCCCAGAATTTCCTTCTCTCAGTTTGAACGCTGAAAGTCAGAACGAGTTTTCTGCATTAATTTCGGTGCAGTTGAATCTGTGCCCTTGATGCTTACATTGATTCTCTCCTGGTAAAATTGGAAGACAAAGGACACAACCTGCTGATTTGGCAGCCACATGGATTTGCAGTTCCCCTTCACTGTAAGAGAAGCTAACGAAGGGAAATGACCTGTGCTTCCAAATGTTGCCCAGACTTCTCTGAGATTTGGAAATGGAGCTCATTATGTTTTCCAATATAGTGTTCTAGCTCCATAAATGAAAGTACAAATGAGCAGTTCTCAAAACAACGTTTAGCAGGACAGATTCTGCCCAGAATTGCATACTCTAAAACCTAAAGCCAATGAACTGGTTCCTGGAATTTGACTGGAGAATATGCATTATTCCATGCTTCCTATTGTGCTTTCAAACCCTCTGTGAACCTACAGTTATTTCCTTTTTTCATTTGCAATGAATTTCATGGGGACCCTTCTATGGTATATAATTCACAGGAGGGCAGTGAGAGAGGTGAAAGAAGTAGCTGACAGTAAGCAGAGGGGATTATTTTGCAATAATTGTGCGAAGTTCAGAGTGTAGCACAGTTCAGAGCTTCCAAATATTTTGGTGGGAGCTTCTCTGTACATAGGTATTTATATAAGGTCTAATTTAAAGCTTGTACAGAAGCCTGCACGTGGATGGTGGTGTACTTTGGATTAGGCACTTTGTGGGGATGTGAAAAGACAGGACTGTGCCTGCCTCAAGTGTTTCCAATCGTGAACAGAGAATGTAGATGGAAAGATGGATTCAAATGGGAACTTTAAAATTCTATTTTTATTTTTCACTTGGCCTTTTCTCATTTGAGTGAGCAGTTTGTACACCAGGTGTCTTATGCCAGCTTGTACTGATCAATGCAAGAATTTTGTTTTTGGAAGGTTCTGAGAGCTTTTAGAGATGAAGCCTTTATTTGTTTTTCCAACCTTATGTTCTGAAAAAAGGGTTTAAATCCTAAACACTTGCAATTCTGTGGCAACATGTGATAGACTCGAGTTGAAAGCACTATAAAACTTGTTTATAAGGACTTGGAGAGTGAAAAATTGTTTCATTTAAAAAGCTGCAGAGGAAGTAGAATCTGACAGCTCCAGAGCCTTATTTTTTTCAGGCCTCACAGCAGGGATAGTGCACCAGCATGGATGCTCCTGTCACCTCTGAAAGCCCTCATACTAGCTGTACACATGTGAGACAGATAATACAAGAGGAATACAAGGCAAGAGACAGTAATATTTCTGTTTCATTCACCAGTTGTTTTTTTTTTTTCCAGAGTTTCATGGTTGAGTATGTAGCCAAAGAAGATCTGCTCTGTTTTTTCTTCTATCTCTGTCTGTCTTGATGGTAAGAATAATGGTGTGACAGACAGAACTGTATCCTATAGTCTTACTCCTATTCCTCCTAATGTAAAACAGATAGCAAAGAGAGATAGATCTCTATTAATATTTTAGCACTCTGGTACTTACTTGTTTTGTATTGTACCACTCTGACACATTGAAAAACTGAAACAGTTGTTGATGGTGAAAAATGTTCAATATCAGGTAAAATTCTTGATGCTTGTCTCACCCTACTGTCATTTGGCATGAATTTGATCTGTCAATTGTCTTTGCACTAGTACCATTTAGATAAACAGTCAGGTTCCAGGGCGCAATTGCAGTATAGTGTCAGGCTCCATGTCCTGGGATTGAGGCTCTCTTTTTTGCCCATTAGACCAAATTTTGGCTGCATGTGTAATAAAATGATAATGTTGTGCAGAAATGGTCAGACCATTGTGTCTGGAGTGTCCTGGAGCCTGCCCCAGCCCACGTGCATTATTCTGCCACTTGCTTACACCAAACCAGTTGATTTGCAGGGCTCTGCACCCCAGACATGGAAAGATAATTCTTCAGAGTGACAATCAATGTATTAGAAATATTAAAACAAGAAGAAAACTCTCACTGTCCAGTTTTGTCCTTCTCCATGCAAGATGTTTAATGAATGTAAATGAGAGGCTAACTTGCATACTTTCAGGTGATGCAGATATTGTGAATCCTAGCATGTTCAAAATATTCTCCTTCAGATCATATAGGAGAAATACAGGAAGCTACATAAAACCTGACTGCAGCCTGATGGTAGGAAGCAGAGCTCAAGGGCAGAATTAGTACTGATGCCTAGTACTTTTACTTTTGATTAATATTTTACCATGTAGGCTTCTCAGGTGCTTTTTGGGTTGGCAACAGGGGCTGCTTTTTTTCCCACCAAGTGCAGACCCATAAGCCATGAGATAGGAAACAGGAAAAATCCTATGATTTTTCCTCCTCAGCAAATCTCACTGAACTTGGTAGGTGAGGACAGCAATTCTGTAGGCCATCCGTCTGTTGAGATCAAGCTTCAGCTGAAGGAAATTGTGATGGAATTGCCAGGACAGGATATGAGATGAGGTGTTTGATGTCTTTTGATTCCTGTGCCTTATGCTATTTCCTAGTCTGAATGAAGTACAAAAACTAAATGCACATTATAACATTGTGCATTTAAGGTTGTGTCAGTCTTAGCTCTGCAGTTTCAATAACCGTGTAGACCATAACATGCTTTAAGATGTGTCAAATGTGTTCTCATCTCTATCGAGCCTCTTGTGCCCTACTGAAACTTCACTGAACATCACAATTATTCATACCATCCCAAATTTTGAATCCTTGAAGCCCACTGAAGCTCTACTGTGAGAGCAGAGGAGCATTATTATACACCTGCTCATATGCCTTTGGAAAAAGAGCCTCATTAAAGGAAACAATGTTTTGTGTGTGTGCAAAATCTTGCTTTCACGTTCAGTCTGTTTCTTTCATACTTTTGAGTACTGTATACCTCTGGGCATCTTTACAAAATTAATTACAGACCAGTTTCTCCTTCGTGATTTGGTTTCCTTCTAGTAGCCATTTAGGGGCAAATGTTTCTCAAACCACTGAGTCTGAACAAAACCCTACAATGTTAGGAGCTATTTGCATTCAAAATGTTTGGCTTGGCTCCACTTCTGTATTTCACTCTAGAGCCCTTCTTCTTCATTAGTAGTGCATTAGCTGTACTGTTTTCCTTGTGCTGCTTCTGGTACCTACTCTGGCCTGTAAAAAAGCTCTAAGAAATTTTGTGATATTCATTGCTGCAGGCAGTGCAGGCTGAAAACCCAAGCAGAGCTGTTCAGTTGATTTTTGCTGATCCATTCTGACTGCTTTCAGATTGTTCTGAGGTGTTAAATTCTCCTTTTTGTTTTAAGGAAGGGAAGGAAAAGTAAATATTTTCTAAGAAGCACCTCTGAGTTCTGAAAACAAGATTTGCCAAAAATTTCAATCAGCAGTGCAGCACATACTGAAAGCTAAACATGGTACATTCTCATGTGGCTCTCAGCAGAGCTGACTCTCAGCTGAGTTTCTCTGCGTATTTTCTTAATCTACCAGCACAACTGCAGTGTCAGCTATGGCTGATGCTTCAGGTCCTTGCTACCAGTTTCCTTTTGCTCATTTTGGAACTTAATGTTTGCATTGTGAAACCAGACATACTCATGAATTAAAATGTCTCCACAGAATGCTCAGGAGCAATCCAGATCTGCTGCATGGCTCTCATGCAGGAGATTGAGTATATTAGAATTTTGTCTTCCACGATCCTTCTGGGCTAGTTCCATTATATATATGAAGAAAAGAGAGTAATCTGATGATAAATACAATTCCATCATATCTTTCTTTTGGTGGCTACACAGGACAGACCTCTAAATATTACCTCACATAATGCTGTATTATTTCACTATGGGCAGATCTGCTCTGTCAAGTGCAGGACTGTTAGCCAAAGTTCTACCTGTTTCATATTCTCTAAGATATCAGTAAAATCTGAAGAGTGTGTGGTGGCTTTACATGCTGACACCCAAATTCCAGGAAGGGGAGGATTCTGAAAGGACACTGATGCTGGACCATAACTTAAAGCTTTATAATTGAAATGAAAGCTAGAGAAAGGAGCAGTAAGAGAACCTTCTCAGAACATATTAAACTTTAAATCAGTGCTGACTATGAAACCAGCTGTGGTCTCCCTAAGAGAACACTTGGTTGTGATTTCCCTCAGTGAAGAGCACAGCAAGCAGCATGTGAAGGACAGACCAAACACGATATTCCAAATACATGAAAATTTGATGGCTAGCAGGTTTACTACCCTGTATTAAAATTAAAAATTCAAATTAATTTGGGGCTCAATTTTCTAATTAGAAAAGGGCAAGAAGCAAGGCAGATCATCCTTACTTAAGCATCTTTTCCCAAAGATCACCTCATTCCATCTGCAGATGCCTTGAAATGTCTCGTGTTTAAAACAACAAAAGCTATCTCTTGCAGATTGCTATTTAATCCTCCTTCACTCTTTTTTCTCCTTTTTTTCCTTTAAGCTGGATAGTTGTTTCTTACTTAACTCTTCTCTTACAGCAGGATTCTCCTTCTGCTGCTTATAGTACCAGTAATTTCCCCACCTAATATTTCCTTCTGCTCTCTGCCCCCCAGAGAACCTTTTTTGCTTCTCATTTAGCTGTAAAGTCAATGTTTCAGTTTGATCAGACAGTTTTGTAGTCCCTGACCTACTGCCTCTTATATTGTAAGAAGCATCTTTGAAATGCATTTTTGTTTTGATCACCTGAGGAATGTTCAGAACTGCATATACTCAGTCTTCAGAAACACTTTGATGAGTGGATAAATGAATATTTTCCCTTCTGACTTGAAACATTTCCAGGCTACCAATTTTTAAAGTACTTAACCAACCAGTTTGAAGAAAGAGATGATCTCTTTTTGCCATTAACTTTCTCCTGTGATTTGGCAGAGTAGCCATCAATGAAAATTAATTGTAGAAACAAGAGGATAGACTGCATTCATTTTAGAGTCCTGGGATTGTTGCTAAAGAAGAGATCAACAGCGGTCTCTTTCACTTTTTTTCAATTTCTTTTATGTCTCCTTCCCTACTTAAGTGTGCCTAGAAGAGTGTTCCCATTTTGGTGTCTTTCACAGTCTTTTAATTAGGCACATAAGCACCCATGAAAACCTTGTAGAAACCCCAAAGCACAGAGCAGCTCTTTTATGTAACCCAGCTGCTGGATGGCAAGCTGCCACGTCCTGCCCCCACTCATCTCCTCTGACTGATCATTTGGCACTGCCTCACTTTGACATGAGGCTCATTTACTTAAAAGACAACATTTTGCTTTTTGGATTTAATTTTTCTCTGATTATAATTTTTTCCACAGATGCTTCTGCTAACTTTGCTTAGGATGCTCAGTGGGTATGCTGAGTATGTCTGTAGTTGTTATTCATTGGTTGGCATAAGTTTTTTTTTCTGTCACTGTATGTTATGTGTGGTTGTTTTGTTGCTCTGACCTGTGGCATTTCAGAGGCTTCCAGATGCCACTTCTCCACATACTCAATTAGGAATCTGTTGCTGCCTTACTACATTTTTGTGTCCAGTTTTGCTATGGCAAAACTTATACAAAATCGATCCTATTGCATAGGTAACAGGAAAACAGGCATTACAAAGACAGACATTACTTGGTGTTATGTGTTTTGTAATGTTATATTAATGATTTTTCTTAAAGAAAAAAGCAGAAATGTTTTGAAGGTGGCAACACCCTAGAAGAACCTGAAACTCTTGCTGAAGAGCCTGCTTCATCTCTTTCACAATCCAGCACCAAACCATTGCTTCTGTAGACCCTTGGCTCTAAAGCAATATAAGCCCTTTTCTCTACCCATTTCTGTGTCTACATGTTTTTTCTCCTCTGCACTTTAAAAGTCACTCAGAGATACTCCACTTCTGAGCAGAAGCATACCTGTGTGTGACTTTAGTTATTGGCACACATGAACACTAAAATTCTGTGGATTTTCAGCTAATGGGTACAACATAAACATGTATTCTTATAGTGGTTGAAATAGTCTACACCTGGAGAGACCATCTCTAGACTTGATAGGGTAGTTTACAAACTGTGTCTTTGAAATTGCCTGCTAATGTGTTGCCACAATGCACTTTTGTTTTTTTCAGCTGCTTGATTAGGTATAGTCCTCTGTCTAGGACAGGAGCAATGGATATTTTCACAGATGAAGCAAAATTGAATGCACACCTGGCTCTTAGGCAGCTGGCTTACATGCAATAAACCAACATCAGCTTTATTTGTTTTTTCTTGGAATGACCCTGGATGCTTAAGTTTTCAATGAAATCAGTTTTTCTCACTTATATTGAAATTGTGAACCTGCATTTTATAATGCAATTTAGAGGATGACTGTGACTCTAATTCCACTTTCATACTTCTGAATACCTACATATTCTCCAGTGACTTTGGCTTCAATTAGCTGTATTGATTCAAATTTATAATTTTACACTAACACAGAATTGTGTTAGGAGCATCTTCAAAACTAAGATTGCCTTATTGAAATTATAGTAGTTTCAAAGTTGATTTCAAACAAGTATCTTCCCACTTGTAGCAGTTTGTATGCACAGGTGAATACAGTAAATTTATATATGGCTTAGCTAATGGTAAATGAATTCAGTATTTTCCTTTGACTCTTGAAGTTTATAAATCTGATGAACATTGTATTATTTTGTTTTACATTTTTTGTTGTGCATGCTTTACAAATTTGTTGTGGATGTGATCTCCAAGACTCCAAAATGGATCATGGAGATTTTCTCACTCAAAAATGTATTTTTGTGTTTCATGTGTTTCCACAAACTAGCCTAATTTTCTTAAAACCATGGAAACTTCTGCTGTCCGTGGTGTCTTATGACAAGGATTTCAACTCCACATAATGTCCCAAGGTCTCTCACCTGCGGCTGGGGTGGGAGCTTTACAGCTTCTCTCCATCTCTTATGATTTTATAGATCCCTGTCATAATCCTCTTGTTTATCTTCTTTACAGTCAGAGGAATCCAGGTGGACTTAATTGTTCCTTGACAGCCATTGCTTAATTTTTATTATAATTGTTGCAAATGATCCCTGTCATAATCCCTTTGGTTATCTTCTTTGCAGTCAGAGGAATCCAGGTTGACCTAATTATTCCTGACAGCCATTGCCTAATTTTTATTGTAATTGTTGCAAATGATGCTGCTTTTCCAGTTCTGTTATGTCCTTTTTGGGTCCTGGATTACTGCCTGTCAAATTAGCACTTCACTACATCTTTTTATTTTCTTTCCTATTTCTTTCCAAACTACTGGTCATTTTTGCTTGGTTTTGTTTTTACCACTTTGAGGCACTGAGCTGACAGTTTTATAGAGCTATTTACTACAATTCTGAAATTCTGTTCCTGAGTGATAATAGCTAGCTGAGAGCTTCTCATTTACTTTATAAAGTTAGAATAGTTTGGGTTTTTTTCCTGGCATTTCTTCACATTTGTCTTTATGAATGTCATTTGGCATTTTATTGCACAGTACTATGAAGTCCCTCTGCAAGGCCTCTTAGTCAGCCTTCATTTTTACCTCTGTGAACAATTTACAGTTTGCCATTTTGAAAATCATGGTCATGCCAAAATATGCAAGCTTGAGTATGTTTTCTGTGGGGACATCATTGGTGACTCTTTTGTGAAAATTAACCATTTGTTTTTCCCTTTCCTTAGTCAGTTAGCTCTATGAAGAGCTTTCATCACATCCCAAGGCAGCTTATTTCTCTAGGAGCTCTTCAATGGGAATTTTATTAATGTATTTTGAAAATCAAAGTAGTTATATCCATCAGGTTCACATACCTCTTCTTCACTACTTCACAGAACAGACGTGTAAAGCATTACTTCCCTTTGTGAATGTCATGTCAGCTTTTCATGAGCAGGTCATAGTATTGATTTTCAACCATATGCAGTGAACCAGGTTTTGGGTACCAAAGCACTCCAAAGAAAATGTGCTGAAAGTAATGCAGCAACAATATCATGATACTATATAAATAGTGTAATGTTTTTAAACTTAACAGAAGGGAAGAAATCTTAATGTTGAACTTTTAGCATATTTTGAAATGTTAAGAAGCCCTAATATTTGGTGAGTGATGGTGAACTATTCAAGAATCAGAGGTAAGTTGCAAAGAAATGAGACTGTCACATCTACAGATAGGCACCTCAGTATAAATCAGGGCCAGAGAAAAGCTGCCTGGGGCATCTCATCACCAATGTAAGTCTATGTTAATACAAATAAGGCAGACAGATACAATGTCCTGTCATCAGCTCCTTTTCTTGTCAATGCCTGTCTCCTTTGATTTTTCATCCCCCTGGAATTTCTATTTTTGCCCCTGTATGTTAAACACTTAACTTATAAGCCGTGATACAAGCATTCAGAAATCCAACTGAAAGGTCTACAAGAAGTCATTCTGTGTTACTGTATCTCCTTTGGCAATCTTTGTGTGCTTTTGCTGCTTGTCATTTGGACTAGAAGCAATCTGCTCTGTGCTTTTGCACTATTTGGCATAATGGGGTCGTGGTCTTTAAACAGAGTTCCTACTAGGTATTACTGAAAATTTTCCAGTCTTCATCCAGATGCCCACTAACTCTACTCACTGTTACAGTGTTTTGTGTAGTACAGTATTATTCATCTGGTGTTCCCTGGATACCTTCTTGAAGCACAGCATATTTGTTGACACGTAGACAATAGTAAGTGAGAGGTTACACCCTTCAATGCTTAGTTCATCTGTTTTATGGTTGATTTCCTGAAGTGCTGGTTCTGGAGTTTTGTTTCCATCCATTATGTCACTCTGACCAAAAACTTTTTCTACTCCCACTTTGATTTGAGACAATACTGTGATGCATCTGCTACCATGTTTCAGTGCAGGAATCTGCTTGAGCTTCTGAATACTGAAGAGTCCTATATGCTTAAGGAAGTCTTCATTTAACTTACCTTCTGTGCTCCTTATGTCTTCATCACCACTAACCTTACAGACTATCTGGTCAACTTCCTCTTCCTTGTGTATTTGAACATGGTTTATTTTAGATGTAAAGTTTTTTGAGAGTTTTTACTCAGACTTTTATTGGTCTGCCTTACAGGATTCTTTACAGTTAACTTCTCAGAGTTTGTTGTTTTCTGTTTTCCTTGTTTGAAAATAATGTCAGCTCTGTTAAAGTAAGCCATCTTAATGTGATAGGCTTTCTTGGTGAAATATGTAATCCGACTAGTCTTTCCTGGGCATTTGAGGGGTCAGAAGAGGAGAAAAGAGGGTTTTAGTTGATGCTGAAGGCTTTTTATGGTATCTATTCATATTTACTGCTTTAAAAATGCAGTACTGGCTTTGTGGCATCATTAAGCAACATTCTGAATACAGATTCTTATCAAAGTAGGAAAAAAATAATACTGGACTTTCTGAGTATGTGTTTAGGTTTTAGCTCTCATCCCCATGGGTGAATAATTGGTAGGTAGTACCATTTAAAATTTTCAGTTTAGGATCCTATAGACTAGAAGACAACACCCTGGAAAATCCCCAGGACTTCTTCTTTGTTATGAAAGGAAAAGTCAAAAAATCCCTTTCAGACAGCCTGTGCAATATCTTGTGTTCACCATGGAAGCTCAGTCCTGCTGTGACCTCTGCCAAGCAGTACCAGATGTCCGAGCTTCTTCTTCAGTTTCATAGTGAAGACAGAATCCACGATGCAAATGTGGTTATTTATGTGCCTGCTTCACACCTGAGAGCTGACCAAATGAGATGAAAGCCAATTCCTCTTTCTAGACACTGCTCAAAATGTATATGAGGGTAGTAAGAGACTGAAATAAGTTGCTTAAGAGGGCTGTTGATGTTCCTTTCCTGGAAGTGTTCAAGTCCAGGTTGGATGAGGCCCTGTGCAACCTGGTCTAGTGGGAGGTGTCCCTGCCCATGCAGGGGGGTTGGATCTTGATGATCTTGAGGGTCTGTTCCAACCCAAATCATTCTGTGAATCTATGAATTTGATCTGCAAGAAAAAAATTATTGAACAAACATTTGCTGTTTTACCTCATGTGCAAACACACTTTTGGATTTACTTTTATTCTGTGGGTGTACAGCAGCTAGCAGAGTAGTGTCCTGATTTATGGCTGATATTGTTAGGTACTCTTGTAGGCTAAATAATGATATAAATCAATTATTGTAGCAGGAACTACGGCAGAGGATGTTTACAACAGCTTGTGTAATATCCCCCACTTGTAACCATGTATAATCACAAAGAACAGTAAGATTAAAGGCTTGCTTACAAGTTAAGGGTACATTTTTCTCACTCTCCAGTTTCTCTTCATTCCTTCAGTTCACCTTGAAAGGGACTAAGGATTATGCAAGCTAAATTCTACTAGGATTCTAAATTGGCAGTGGTGATACTAGTAAACTATCACTGTTACAACTCAGTTCTGCTACCAGCAACAAAAGTACATGTTCTGGTCTCCTGGAGACATTCTACATTCACACAACACTAATGTGCATCAAATTATAGTGTGATTTGATTTCTCTTCTCTGCACCTACTTATTTTCCTGATAGGTAGCAGGGAACTGTAGTGAGAAATGATCCTCCTTACTATTTGAGAACTATTTGGGCTAAATGTAGTCTGCCCAAGTCTGCTCCAGATGGAGCCTCCTCCATCAACAGAATTTTTTACTAGTTAAATACTAGTACATTTACTTAAGTGGGGATGATTTTCTTATCAGTTGCCAGTTTCAGAGCCCATGCATACTGAAATTCTACCATCAAATGTGGAACAGTAACTATCATACGGTTAGAGCATCTTGTCATGATTTTCATGGCTCCTGTAATCTACAAAAGGATTTTGTTACCTGCCTCAGAGAAAAAGTCTGGTCATTACTCAGAATGCTGAATGTCCAGAAAGGAAAGGAAATCAAGCAAAGTAAATAACTGGCTTTAAGGAAGCTGTTGAAAACAAGAAAATAAAGAATTGAGAATGCTCTATGGAAAATAATTTTCCTGAAGCTAAGAGCCTTCTACTAGACCAGGTTGCCCAAACCCCAGCCTGTCCCTGAATACTTCCAGGGAGGGGGGATCACTGTTCAACTTTATTTGTTAAGTATCAACTTGTTTTACTATTTCATGTTGTGGAAACACTTATTTTTATGAGAAAATATTTTTTTGTTCTCTGTTGCTCCTTCACTTTTTATTGGCATGTGGCTTGGCAAATTTCAGCAGCTGTGAGTGTAAGAATTCCCCCTTGTTTGTCCATTCAAATCTTGACAACTTTGAATTAAATGTGGTTTTGTATCAGCTCTCTTAATAGACCTGATACAGTATTTGGGCCCCTTGATATGCCCATAATAAACTTAAGACTATTTGTCAGGGTTAATGATTTCAAGAGATAAAATATAAGAATTGATGGAACATATCCTGACCTGTACCCTTCTATACCCATGCTAAGCATTTCTAGCATTGAAAATCTAGGCTGTATTTCTGTCTCCTGACAAGTTTGAGCCACAGCAGGACAATTTTTTGCTCACGCCAGTGTGATCTACAAAGGATTGGGATGCTGCAATGTGGAGCAGCTAAGATGAACTTTTAGGAAAGGACACACTCATCAAGGCAGGAGGTGTTCCTGCTTTTTTTTCTGGTGAAACTGGGTGGGTCAGGGGGACTCAAAACACATTTCACAGAAAGCACCCTTCAGCTGTCCTTGTACACTAAATCATGATGGGCCCAGGACACGGTCCTGGTGCCTGTGGCACTGCAGGAGGAGAGTGTGACTCACAGTAGTTATGGTACTGTTATAAACCCAAAACTGCCAATTTCCCATCTTCTGCTGATGAGTACTACACCTTCTGCAACTGAGTACTGATTACAGACATTGCAGTGTGGAGCCAGTTCTGTGTTGTGTTTTGTCTTTTTAATTAAAAATTACACTCTGTGTGTGGCTTGAACCAGGTGGAGATTCAAGTCCGGCTCTGGACAATATGAATCCTTCCTGAGGAGAGAAAGAAAGTAACATATTTCATGCAATTTTTACACTTGCAGTTTTCTTGTGCACAACTTACACAGGAAGCAATCCCTTTCTGAATAGTGCAGTCACTGATACACATCCTCAGCATTGCAGTCCTGTGGCTCTAGGCTTGCACACCCCTTGGTTTCCAGGTGTTGTGGTGAGAGACAAACTATTACAAATAATGATACCCCTGGCAACAGTACCAGGAAAAACACCATAAAGAACAGCAACTATAGAACTATACATAATTATATTTAGGAGGAGGCAGTAGAACCAAGCTTGTTGAAATATGTCAAGCAAGAAAGGACTTGCAGGTAAATCCAAAGCTATATGGGATATAAAAATTCCCTTTCTAATTTAAATACACTATTTTCATTCCTATAAAAGCTGATACTATGATTGTTATTCATCATTATTCAAGACTGTCTCTAAAACAAGACATCAATCATACCAAGCTATAAGGGACCAAAATGATGCATGCTTTTAGAGGCTTGAGAGTATGTATGTACATTGGAGATATGGAGAAAAAGATAATGTGAATTTTTTTATTCATTACAAGCAGAAACATCATTAAAAATTACAGTCTAGGTGCAATTTACAGTCTTTTGATGCTGTGTTTCTGTTTCTATTTCCATTCACTATATTATAATGTTACAAGGTATTTCTTGTTACGACTTGTCTTAAGGAGAGAAGCAGAGAGATGGAGTAGCTATGGAGTTCATGGCTTGGCCTTTGAAATCAGATTATATATGTGGGGTTCTGGGAAAAAAAACTCTCTACCTTTCCTATATGATACTCTACTGTATTTAGAAGTAGCTTTAAGAGACATAAACCACCTATTAGGTTTGTGTTTAGGATTAGTATTTTTTTTTCATTCCAAACTACACTCATAAAATACTTGTACCTATCTTACAGTGGTAATGTAGCCATTGTCTGCTTCTACCTAGACAATGCTCAGGCCTAAAGCTTGGCATAATTTATCATCCTCACACTGAAACAAATAAAAACCCAGTTGAATCACTCCAATTCTTTCCACAGACTCTTCATTCTTCGCTGTGTGCCTTCTGTTGTATATTGCTTTGTTTCAAAATCAGTCTCTTATTTCTTGTTGCAGTATTATCTTTTGCTTCTTTAAAAAAATGTCTTCCTTCTGTCAAACCTGTTTCTTCTCTGAATTATTCCTGCCTTGCTCTTCTCAATTGTCATCTTTATTCATCCATCTGCACAGGATCCAGTCTTGTGCAGGGACTTACACATCTTAGATTTTGAGCCATTTAGGGATAGAAAGATTTCACTTAAAGTTAGGTAAACTTCCTCAGTTAAGGTCCCTTCACAAAAGCAATTCTATGTAAAGAAGTAGTAGTACATCATTATTGACCACATAATAAACTCACAAACACAGTAAAGAGCTAAGCTTGATGACCATTAGATCTTTTCTATCTGTAACTTTTATTAATGAGCCCTAAAAAAAAAACCACTGCTCACTAAGGCTTATTGCTTAATCATGCTAGTGCCACTAAACAGATAATGTATATTCTCCATCTGGATTATTACACAATGCAAGAGAAAGTCTAAATGAATTCTACATTTAATTCACTCTTTTCTTTAGCACAATAAAGTAAATTAAAATCAATGATTGATTGTCTTTTAGAACATTATCGTGAGGGCTGAATACATAAACAATACATCAAATGAAGAGCTATTTAATCACATTTTTTCCTGTGTGTGTCTCAGTCACTATATCATGAGTCAATAAATGCCATTTATTTTATTCAGAAGAGAAAAAGAAATCCATTTGTTTGCTGTGACTGTTTCTCACACTTCCAAAACACTCTATTTTCTTTGAAATATCTTTATTTAAGAAAATGTATAAATTTTTTTAAATTATTGCAAACATCTGGCATCGTATACAAGATGTAGCAGTATCTTCACTAGGCTTAGTGCAGCGCAGAGTATCTGTCTTCATACAGTGATACATATAGAGTCCCAGGGAGTTTGAAATGCTCATCCTCAATGCCCAGGAATGTAAAAATAGTTAGTCCTTCCACTAGATTCTTGGGCATTTTGGGGGTTCTTTTCAGTTGGAATAGAAATTTCTTCTGACTATTATTTTTGGTCTTTGTCTTTTTTTAATGTTATATCTTAGTGCCTTTACATGAGCTATGTCAAAGCCCCCCTCCTGTCAGGTGTCTTATGTTACTCACCAATAAACTGTCCTCAGCTTGCATAGTTTTATATGTACAAGGCTGCTGGTAATGCAGAACTGAGGTGTGAGGATGAATTACTGAGGTGAAATCTTATTCTGTGTGGTTTTGAGAAAACTTGATATATTGACAATTGCATTTGCATCTCATAAAATAATGCAAATAAAAATGATATCTGCATTACAAAAATGCACAGAAGAGACATGATTTGTTGTCCTGAAATAAACTGATTTGGAAATGGGGAAATAAATTTTACAGAGGTGAACTTAGTTGCATGGATTTTCACTTGATGATTTTGAAAAAGCACTTTTAAGCAAGCAGGCATTCACTAGTATGCAGGTCAGAGGTTTGAGCTTTTCTCCCAACCAACTGGTACTAAAGGTTATAAGGTTTGTTAGTAGGATGCATCCATCAAGGCTTGATTTATTTCTTTTCACATCTAGGTGTAGAGATGTAATTCTAAGTCAGCCCTTAATAGTATGGAAAAGAGACCCTGGGAGCTTAAATAGGGTTTGCAAAGCTGGTAACATCTGATCATTCATCTTTAATGTCCCTCCCAACACAGACAAAGAAGATGTGGAATCTCTGAAATTTGTATTTTGTGTCTTTTGTATGTTTGGAGTTTCAGTGGTTATTAACTCACCAAACACTTCCTTTCCCCTTTAATCACATTGCTTCTCATCTTTGTGAGGAGGTGGTGGGAGTCGTTTCTGGTTAAAAGTCACTAGGACATTTTGTTATTCTCCTTTAGAGATACCTTAAGAGTAATTTCTTTCATGATGCCACCAGAAGACTGCTATCCAGTTACAGGTAAGCTGGCTAAGTTTGTGCATACTAGTGTGCTTGTAAAACAGAAGTAATTTTGAGGCAAGAAACTTTTTACGACGTACATGTAATCACTACTTAACACACCGGGTCTTGAAACTGAGTGCTTTGTAATAGACAACTGTAATGCAAATAAAAAAATAAAAACTTTTTTCCCTCTGACATCTCTTAAATGGAATACATGGTCAGGCCAGGTTGTACATCCAGCTGAGCGTTTGCTCCACTGTGGCTGCAGTGACAGACGGTCTGGTTTCCAGAAAGAACCTTTCACCATCAATCACTTCATGTGGTATCCAATTTACTTCCTGTGATTCTTTTCTCCCCATGCTCCTTAGCTGACTGTAATCTCCTACAGATACCACAAATCCAACATAGTGCCTGTTCCTGAAGAGTTCTCTAAGAGCTAGTTATTAGTTTGGATAATAGTCCATCATGCTATCAGATCAGTAAGGTGAAAAGCTTTGGCAGTTAGAAGGCATGGAGACCAAGTTCCTGACACCTCCTGAAGTGTCTATGGCTGAGAACTTCCCCCCTCATATAAATAGGCAACGTGTGAGAAGAAGGAGAACAGACTGTTGAGTGACCCGGCCACAGTGACTTGAAAAAACTAGAAGCTTAATGTCTTACAGTACAAAGTGATCCTAGGAAAAAAAGTACTCAGAAAGATAATGGGGAAGTGATAATACAGACACTAGGCAATCAAAGCTAAACAGAATTTACATTTGATGGCGTGTTTGGACCTGGATGTGATGAACTCTTTACTTTTGAGCTGCTTGTTACCCTTTTTGGCAGTAAAAATCTCACGTCAGTAATCTCTGATGTGATTAGTGAGGCTGATCTGGACCTGCAGCTATTGAGGGCCTGATTCTTTTCAGTTGGAATGTATTGTGGCAAATGAATACATTGTGAAATATGTATGTGAAATACGTTGTCATACGTAAGAACAGAGAAAGTAGAAGAGGCAATGGGGTCAGCCATTTGGACTGGTCAAAGTTTAGCTAATAGTGTTTTAGCTGGGTTTTGACTAGTCACCTTGGAGATCTGCTGGTTTTGTAGGAATTCAATATCCTATATTGCAGGTTCTGTTTCAGAATATCAGAACATTTTCCATTGTGAAGCTATATGCACACTGTTATCCTCAATAATCCTCTCATGCAGTGTGCTTCATTTCTTTGCACTTCCTGGTTACTAATGGAAAGTTGATTTTCCAGACTCATACAAGAAGTGAGCGCAAGGTGAGAACTTCGAGGCCGCAGCTCAGCCAGGGTCCTCTTGTGCCCCTGGAGTCATTGAAATTCAATACAAGCAAGAGCAGTCTAAAATGATCTCATTTACTCTGCAATCAAATCTGACTTCAGCTTTCTTAGGCTAGTGGTAGGAAGGCAGCAGAGAAGCAGCTCCTCCTTTCCTCTTCACTGTTCATCATGCAGCTGACAATACATTTCCGAGCATGCTGCCTCCTAGTCCTGTGCATTTAAAGTTCAGTTCCTGGGGTTTCAAACATCCATAATTATGCACTTAAAATGTATTGTTTCCAGATGGTAATGCAACCAATTATCTCCAACAATGAAAAAATCCAGTGATTTAATCGTTTGTGACAGATGAGTAGGAAAGCTGAAGGAATAGAAACATGTAAAAAGCATGCTATATAAGGCCAGTGGTAAATTATAAATACAAAGAATTTTGGTATAAATGTAGATCCATAGCCTTAAAAAAAATGTTCCCTGCATGTGTACAGACTTGAGGAAATCAAGAGGCTAAAGTTTGGAATAATTTCAGCTTTCATTTCTCATGTGCCCAGATTATTAAAGGTTGTACAAACAAAGGAAATCACATTTTTCTTCTTGAGTGCAGAACTTGGTCCTAAGGCTTCAACAGGGGATAATCAGTATGTTTTCAGCTTCATCGTTCTCTGCAGCATGTTGATTACAGTAAAAGCACTTTGAATTTTCTATGTGTTTCATGGACCCAGAATTACCATAATTTTGAGCAAAAGCATACAGAACACATCTCTTCATTATTTCTTGCCAAATTGTTTTGGCCAAATATGGCAGTTCAATAGTATGGTTTTACAGGTGCAAAGAATGCTGCTTAGTTCTAAGGACCAGTAACAAGCTGCATCCTTCTGATCTACAGGTCACAGCTTTTAGCTGCCTCCAAGAAGTGCTTTCTTAACATCATGCAATGGTAATTAAGACAATAAGGTCATTGTGCATTATGAATTATCATTTTTCCCTGGTAACCCACAGAAGCAGTGAGAACAGGTCAGCAGTCTCAAGTCTTCTCTCTCTTTTCCACTTTCCTGGAAACACAGTGGTTTGAGCAGGCTACAGGTCAGTGTGCTATCTGGAGAGTCCCTTGGTGAATCCTCTTACAGCCCTGTGACCCTTCCCTCATGTCACCACAGCAGTGTTACTCTTGTCAATGTGGTGGACTGCCTGCCAGGGCATTGAAGTAGATACACACCTCATCCCATCACTGAGCATAGAATCATAGAATTGCTCAGGCTGGGAAAGGCCTTCAAGATCATCAAGTCCAGCCTTGTCCTAACCCTACTACCCTATTCCTGATGACCCACCACTAAACCATAGCTCCAAGCACCAAATCCAGATGATTTTTAAACACGTTCAGGGATGGAGACACTGGGTAGCCCGTTCCAGTGCTTAACAACCCTTTCTGTAAAGAAGTTTCTCCTGATATCCAACCTAAATCTCCCCTGACGCAACTTGAAGCCATTTCCCCTTGTCCTGTTGTCTGTCACCAGTGAGAAGAGACCAACCTCACTCTCACTTCAACCTCCTTTCAGGTATGTGTAGAGTGATAAGGTCACCCCTCAGCCTCCATTTCCCCAGAGTATAGAGCCCCAACACCCTCAGAGCACATAAGGAATGGTCAATCATGCAGTTCCTGTACTCTTAACAGAAAAGGCATCTGTCACATAATGGGGGTCTTTTTGATCATGTCAAAGATACTTCATGTTCATGAAAAAAGCTGGGATAATAATGTGTTTCAAATGCCTCCCTAACAAGCTACATGACTTGTCTGGCCCAGAGGTTCCCTAGGAAGTGAACTTTCCATGCACTGTAACCTCAGATAGCTATCAAGTGCTTTGAATATTCCAAATCATGAGTGATTTCTCATTGCCATCAAATACATGTTTTAAGCTAGCACTTAGCATGCGTTCCAGTGTACGTAAGTGTACATAAACCATAAAGAGATTGGTTTTCTTTTACTGAAATGTATTCATTTTTCTTAATTTTCTTTGTTGGTGGGCATATTTATAGGACAAGTGAAGTCATGCAGCTTGCTCGGAGCAGAAGCAGCCTGGAGGTGTATCCATTCACTCCTATTCTGTTCTTCTGGCAATTTTAAACAAGATACACAGAATCAGGATGGTACCTACAAATAAGGGCCCCCGGGACAGTTAAAAGAGTTGCAGATCAGGGGTGATCTGACCACACTCCCTCTCCAGGCAGAGAAAAGCCATCTGCCAGGAGGGCAATGGTGTAAGACATGGTATGCCAGTTGTCTGCATTAATTGGCTACCCCAGCTTTAGGGCTGCTTTGTGTGAGCAGCACAGCACTAACCAGCTGCAGCACAAGTCTGGATTTGGTCTCCACACCTCCTGACAAAAGCTGACTGCATCACTATTGGCTTTTAAACTGTCTATTTACTGCTGGAGACCTCATTACCAGTGAAAACACTCCAGCCACTGTGACAGAGCAGGTTTTGTTTGCTTTGTCCAAGCCTCCCACTCAGTGGAGCTTGATCTGCCTTGGTCCTGTCAGCATTAGCAGAAATAACCTAACGCAGTTGGGATGGGATGCTTTGACATTGCTATTCTGTAAGTGGTACAACACTGCTGCCAAAAAGAAGAGCCATGCCCTTTCCCTGTTCCCCAACGCTTGTTCTTGTCCCTCTGTTGCTCCCTGCCTGCTGCCAGCACATGTATCTGCATTGCCAAGCAATGAACTAAATGGGGGAATGGTTCCACTTCAAAGTTAAAGGGAAAGAAAAAGTAGCAATGATTCATTCTAATCCAGAGGAATTCAAACTGTTCTGCTGTTCAGCAATGAGAATGCTTTTGTCAGCCTGAAGAAGAGGGAAACTGGGAGGGCAGCCCTTTGTATTTAGAGGCAGATGCAGGGCAAGGCTGCTATTCTTGGCTTACACTTTTCACAGAAATGTGGTATAAATGTGCTCCTGTTCCCAGATGCCCTCAAAGTGATGCTGTTATTCTTTTCTTACTGCTACCCACCTCTAAATCCTCACTTAAAGGTTTTTTTTTTAAGCACATTCATTAAAAAGTGTTTTTAGTGTCCTTTTTCATCTGAAGTTTAACCTGGAGCCTGAAGCTCTAGTCTCCTTGGTTTGATCATACCAATGTTCCATAACTGAAACATGTTTATTTACAATGCGTGACACAGAAAACATACTTCTAATGAGACTGTCTTTGCAGAGGAATAAACATAAAGTATGATCCTTCTACACACCAACAGAATATTTTTTCTGTTCAAATGTTCATTCATCAATGTGCAGTGATGATGGTTTCCTGGTAGCTACCTACTCACCAAAATGCAAGGACCACTACTCCCAGAGATGCATCTGATTAAGTTATGATGGTTGGACTTAGTAATCTTAGAGGTATTTTTCAACTGTGGCAATTGAGTGATGCTGTGTAGAAGAGTATGGTTTTGCTGGAATCAGGAAGAAGTTGAATGTGCAGATATGAACACAAAACTGCGCAGTTCTATCTCCCAGATTTATGGTACTTTGCTTCAAATCCCCATCCAAAAGAAAGACTAGTGAGCATAATGACCATAGCTCACTTAGAGTAAAGCTTGCTCAATTAAAAGATGCCATCTTTTACATGTTGCTTCTCTCTTGACACTTTCTTAATAATTCTTCTTTCTCTGCTAGAAAAGAGCTGATCAAACCTGGTAACATCTCTTTGAAAAGCAAACATTTAATATTAAATTACAGATTTCAGATTTCAATATTTACTGTAACATTTGAATTACAAGTGCTCCCTCACAGCCAAAAAACAGTGGAGCTGTATGTGAGGAGTCCCTGTGTGTCCCTAGCCTGGCTCAAATTACCTTTCTGTTCCTTGAGGCTAACAAAACTATTCACAGGCATAAAGAATGAACCACAGATAGGTCAAAATCATATCTAGAAGTTCACTGCAGTTTCATTATGATACTGTTAAGTTCTATGTTTGAAAAGAAGATATTTTCTACTGAATAGTGACATTTGAAAATATAAAACTAACATATTGCATTTCTCCTGAAATAATTGATTCAACAAACAAGTGATAGACACAGATATTTCTAGTTTCATTGGCTTTTTCAGAGACAGCATACAAACTATTACTAAGTTTTAATCGCTTTTTCCCCTTACATAAGGAAGTGAATATAAAAAACAATTATGAGCTGCTCAACACAACAGCACAATTTTTTTTTCTGAAGGTTAGTTTTTTATGCTTACCATGGAAACATTCTTTGAGACATTATGACCCTAACAGAGATTAGGTTAGCAGAATACAGTCTATGCTTTGAATTTTTATCAGAATACATCAAAACCTATCAGAAAACTTTCTTAAGGATTAAACAGCAGACTCAGGACTTGACATGCAAATGCGAATATGTCCCTCATTTTAAATTGCTAGTTTTAAAACATTATATCAATACCCACCATAAAATGCAATCCTGGAAGAAAGCACTTAGACATTTTAACACCTATAGCAATCACTGCATCTATATACAGCTTCATTAAATATGGTATTAAAAATGAATTGGGACTTCACTTAACAGTCAGAGCACTGTAAATTTGTTGTGGTGCATTAGAGAATCTAGCCCAGTATGTGCCACAGTTGTTTAATTCATCCAAGGCTGGCAGGATTGCTTTTTTTTTTTTTTTTTACTTAAATGTATTCACACCCATGCAAGCTGTCAAATTGGAATTACATTTGAGGGCTTAGGCCGAGCTGCAGCTGCAGCAGAGATGGGGGCAGGGAGAGGGACAAGAGTGTCTTATACCACTCCGTCTCCTGCTGCCCTGGACTAAAAATGATGCCCCCTTAGCTGCTGGCCTGGTCCTGCCTTCCCAGAGTATTCATTCAAGCTTTGCTTAACATGGCTGTTATTTGGACTTTAAATTTCACATAATCTTAAAGGACTTAGAGATACCATTTTCATTTAGCAAGGGGTAAAAACCAGATATTGAAAAGAATATCCTTGTAGCTTTAGGTGAACAAGATATCATCGATCATCACAGCCCTATTCTGTATTCTGTCTGCAGCTGGGGCAAACTCTTCATTAAAGCTGGCAAAAGTATTTGCAGTAAAGCATTTATTCAGAGAATTTAGCCTTTTAGTTTTTGCTTTTTTCCTATTGAAATTTATCTGCAAACAGTCTGATTTTTATGAGCTGACCTAATATTCAGAGTTATTCAGTGATTTCTTTATGTGGCTGTATTAGAGTTTATGCACTGCTCCTGAATTGCTCACTGTGGCCATATTTCTGAAATATGAGCTAGTCATAATTTCCTATTTGTTCAGGGGAGCATTACAATAATTTTCCTAATGTTGCTTTTGTTTTCTCCAGTAATTCTGGAGCACTGCCTAATTTAGGGCAGGATCTGTTGCCTAGAGGCATCCATGCTGTCCAGAGTCTTCATAAGTGTATCACTGGTGACACAATGTCTCTCACAAGTCTCCTTCCTTTCATGCCTCATGCTGTCTTTGTGTTAGAATTTTTGATGGGTTTCTGTAATTTAAAGGGATTTCCTGGTATCCTTGTTATTGCAGTGTCTATGTGTCATCAATTTCCCTTCATTAATTTGTAAACTCCATCTCAGAATTAATTGCCTTAAATTTTTTCTCCCAAGAGACTTGGGAAACATGCTCTAGAATCTTATTCCTTTGTTGGCTGGAGTCCCCCAAATTGTCAGCATAAAGTCATAAAAATACTGCACTATAGCACCATAACTTTAAGTAACATCAAGTAAATGCAAAATTATATGGCTACATTATCTGCATTAAAATAATTAAGTAATATGCAACTTCTCAGACAGCATTGGTCATCCAAGCTGAAAACTGATCAATACTACCTTCTTGATCAGTATCTGGTATGCATGATTATGTTTAATAGTCATAGTATGTGCTATCAGATTCTGGAACTGCTTCAGTCTCCATTAAGCTGATGTATTACTGCCATCCTTACACACTTCACAGCTTTACTTTGTCATGAAGAAGACTCAATTTATTTTTCTTTATGAATACTAGGTTTTCTTTGTTAGTTTTCTTTGTTATTACTTGACTCCTGGAGTTGGCCTTATACAACTAAAAAATATTAGCAAACTTATTTGGTAGGTTTTATTGCCAGTGCTGAACAGTGCTTAACAATGGGCAGTTCAAAGTCTTCAACAGAAATAGAAGGTTACAGAATGGTAGCTACCATGTGTAGGAAATTGATGGAGAACAAAAAGGAGTGTATTTATGTCACTATGCATGTGAGATATAAGATATGTGAGATATGTTTCATTGTTATAATGAAATCTTGATAGGACAGTCTCTTTAGTTGTCTAATAGACTAGAGGGTAGAGTGCATTTCACCTTCCTCCTTTCCCCCAGTTCCTAGAGAAAGATCATTTCAATGTTATAAAAATTTACTTACATCACAGGTAATCTAGTAAGTATAACAAAGGAGACCTCTGTCTAAAAATTCCATGTAACTACACCTATGACAGTAGAATACTGACATTTTATTATTAATTCAGATGCTCAGTTATGTTCCAATGAACCCAGCTATAGAAATTGAAAACGGAAAACGTATTTATTTCAGAGAGACACATAATTATATACCTCTAGTTTGCCTTGTCTATTTTAAATTACTTTATGCAAATCTCATTTTCAAGGATTCTATATAGAATAAAATTAGATGAACCCTTAAATAGCTAATATAATGTAATTGTGGAATTACTGTGTGTGCATAGTGTGCACATAAGATTTAGACATTAATTAGTAAATCAGGTTGATTTAGCAAACAGAAATTTGTTCTGATGAAAAAGTGAAAGAAGAGACAATTACTTCATAGAAAGTTATTGTTTGTACTATGAGCTCACTGAAAGACATAATTAACATGGCAAAAAATACTTTCATAAAAAAAAAGAAAACAGCAATTAAGTCATATAAGTGGGTACTCATTGCTCCCAGAATCTATTCTGATGGGTTTGTACAAAAATATTCACCATGTATATGGACTGTGTAATAATAAGGCAAATTTAGGTAGTCAAATCTCCCACTTTCTCATATCACTGCATTTCACCTGACAGTAATGGAGTTAGGGTAGTTTGCAACAGATGCAGATGTAGTTCCTTAACCCTTTTTTTGAGGGATACATCTGGTTCCAGAGGGTTAAAAATTCAGCCAGACAGTGTATTTTCCTTTAACCAAAATTCCCCTAGTGCATCTTCTTGGATGGGTATGTTCATAGGCTTTATCCACATGGCAACCTGGCAATTTGTAGGAAAGGAAAACTTGAGATAAAAACATTTTGGTTTTGCAGACATAGCAAAAGAAGGATTTTTAAACTACAAATATAATAACCATAATTTAGGTCAATTTTATTATTTGGCATCAAGCGGACAAGTAACTTTTGCCTTTCTTATGAAAAGCTGACATCCAATGCCTCAAAATAGCTGGAAACAAGTGTGAATTACTCAGAGAAAAATACTGCCCCTACTAAAGTTCACAACAGAAACTATCAAACAATTGCTTAGAACAACCTGTCATCTCAGCCTACAAGCCCCACTCACGCTTCAGGAATGTGTTCATTGCTTCCCAAACTCCCATTGATTTCAGTGGGAGTTTTGAATGTATCCAGAACAGGAGGTCCTGCCCACATTTTTCTCCTGTGCCAGAGTTTGTGCTGCAGCTTGTGATGGTTTATCACCAATCCCCAGATCCAAAGTGTCATTAATCAGGTGACAAAAGCTGAGCAGAGCACGAGTGCAGAAGGTGTCATGAGAATATTTCAGACCATCCCAACATCTAACCCCCTTTGGCTGTGGGTAACACAGCTGCTATCAGTGTCATCTTTCAAAAACCTGGTGCAAGTGCCTCAGCAAGCAAAGCAAAACAATCTGTTCTATACTCAATTTTGGATGGCATGAATGCAGCTTTGCATTTTGAAGGACTTTTCTATATAAACATGAATATGGTGAGAGAGTGGAAACATTTTTAAACAATGAGGAACAAATCACTGAAAATGTTTGTTATCATACATATGCAGGTGGACACCTGATAAGCTGTTCATAAGCTGTTTCCCAGTTTCACTGGGAAAAAAAACGCATGTTCTCCTTTGTGTTTATTCTCATAAGGGAAATGTCAGTAAAAAACTCTCAGTGTACCTGCATCCATATAGACAAATGATTCATCAGAAAGTATCTTTTATTACCAAGAAATTCTTTGAGGATAGAAAAACCTTGGTTTATTGTGTAAACACCCTTTATCCATCGTTCAATAGGTGTTTACAACAAGCTTTGTTGTTAAACCCATTCTTGTAAACTCCACTGTGCTTCTGCTCAAGTTTTTTCTTATTTAAAATTGAGCATTGTAGCAATGTTTACTTACACTGAATGGTTCAAAACTAATCATTTAGTGACCTACAAACAAGAAGAAAGCCTTATTATTTTTCAGCATTTTGTTCTAGTGGTTAATATGAGAGAGTGTGGAAAAGATCTTGTGCTTTATTCTAGCCTGGCTGTTCCTGGATATAGGGATATGGTAGCATGCATTACACAAATTAAAAAAGAAAAGAAGATGTAAAGACAGAGAAAACAAGCCCAAAGATAAGCTGGAGTCTACTGCTGACAAACAAAACTGAATTATAGAAGGTCAGTCTGTGTACTTAAAGCACTCAAATGCACTTGTATATTGTCAGTGCATGGAGGGTACCACCAGCCCTGCCTTCCCCTGTCCAGCTCCCTGGGACTCCCCCACCCTCCCCATGGCTCAGGACCCCTGAAATGGGGGGTCGCCTCCCAGGTGGTGTCAGTCCCTGCCCCAGAGATGCCTTGGCAGTGGTAGCCTCAAGTTCCCCACAGCCCTGCTTGTCCAGCCATGGGCCTGACCCACAGGCTGATGTCCTGGCCTGGCACTGACCCATCCTCATGCTCCTGCCCACCCACAGAAGGGCTGCGCATGACCCTGTTTCCCCACACTGGACCTGAAAATTTAAAAAAAAAAAACCAAAACACAAACTATTTTAAATATAAAAACCATAATTCACAATGAACATGCATTTCCATTCCATAAAGGACTTACATTTTAATGAAGAATACAGTTTCCTAGCACCAGGTGTTAACATTGAAATGAAAAATTAGATCATTATATTGTGTATCTGCTTTCAGAAGGATACATTGAAAATAAGATTTACTAAAACCACTGATAATATCTTGAAACCTTCATTTGTCTTTAAAGGTATATTAAATTTCATAGAGTTTCTAGTTTGCTTGAGGTAATTCAAGACTGCTTGAGGAATACACAGCCATACACAGTGGTATATTTTTCTAAGCTATTCCAGCTGTATGTCTTCCTGAAGTGTGACCAGCTGATAGCTATATGGAGGTGTATTTTGATCCTTGTATCCTCTCTCACTCTGGGAAAGCTTGAAAAGTAATCACAAAGCTTCCAATTCCCAGTCTTTCTGCATTAAATGGCAAAAGTAAAGGCGAAATCTGAGGCCACAGGAATCTGTTCTTAAGCTTTGATTCTGCACACCCTGAATGTATTTACCTAATCTCTGCACAATATCTAGGACGACTCTCTGTGCTTAAAAATAGTAAATAGTTAAAATTTACTTAAACTAAAAGTAAAATAAAAATTAAATTAAGTAAATAATCTTTCCAGGATTAAGGTTATCCTCTGACACGTATTAATTTTTATCAGTAGTATCTTCTAAATAATATTCATAACTAAAAATGTCCAAGTGAATTATGAAGGAGGTGGTTCTGCTATCACGTGTGATTATTACTTTATCCCAGTGGGCACAGTAAACAAAATGCACTTCCTTAAGCTCACGTCAGTGACCAGATATGTTTGTTGCAGGTTGAGAAAAACTCCAGCACAGGCAGAAAAGTAAAGATCTAATACTATTAGATAAATAGTAAAAACCATTGAAGAGCTACAATGACAGTCAAATATTATGAATTTAATTTTCTCCTCTTTATATGAGATCTTCTACGGAGGGTTTTAGGCCTTTAAAACTAAAGTCTTCATGTCTTTGATTCTGAAGAATATAACCTACCAAGGAATAAACCTATAGGAAATAGACATTTTTTCTAGACAGTTGTAATATCTCTTATCCTTATTTGTGAAGCCATTTTTCTGTACGTGTGAACAGCCCTGGTTTTCTGCCTTGAATGGAGTGAGATTAGAAGCACAAGCTCTGATGGCCAACAATTACAGCATAAGGAATCCTACACTTGTGTCAGTGTATGGCCACGACTATGTGAACATACCATAAAGCTTTTACGTACACTTTTCAAGGTGTATTATTTCTTTTCAAGTGCATTAAATTTACATCCATACAGCACATCTTGTTAGGCATTAAGCTAGTCCACGGGGCTTTTTAGTGCTTACACCATTTTTTTACCTACTTGTCATGCACAATGCTGTATTAGGTCTGTCTTCATTATGAAACTTGAAATTAATTTCTCTATTTATTTATCAGCTTCTCTACCCAATTCATGGGTAGAGAAATCTATAAAATACAATCCTTCCTCTTTTCTTTGTAGATTATATTATTCTTATATTGCATTTTCTGATATGTTCTAGAAATCCTGTGCCTTCTCATAACCAGACATCATTTTTAACCTTCTCTTGACCCATGTTCTCTCTCCTGTTTCTCTCCTATACTCAGTGCTTTCAGCTATAGAGAAAATGAATCCTAATGGCTTAGTTGCTTGTGCTCCTCTGGAAGTCATGTTCTACAGCATGCTCTTGTTAATTAACATTTTTTTACTGCTTTCCTGACCAGGTAGCAGCTTTTGGTTGTGGAAGCTTATACTCTAGAATAAATCCACTTTACAAAGCTGTCCTTTTCATTCTGGGGCCAGTTTTTGCTAGCTGGAGGACAGAAATTGAAAAATACTTCAGGAATATAGGAAAAAACCCTCCAAATGTTAAAGATGCATAAAGCTCTATGAAACTTCTCCCAGTGAAGCTGGGAAGTTCTGTCATTTATAAGGATAGGAAAGGATGCATGTGGTTTGAAAAAGGTTTGTCTTTTTTTCTCCTCACTTTTAATACATAATTTCTAAGACTTAATGTTATATGTTTTAAAAGTTCTTGGTTCTGGAGTTCAAGTTCAATAACACATAGATTAGAAATTGTGAAGACAAATAAATTATGTTGCATAAATATAAAAAAAAAACCAAAACAAAACCCCAACACAACAAAATCAAAACAAAAAAAAAGCAACTATTGGCTTTATTTTTTTTTTAAAAACAATTTTCTGCATCATAGTCAGTAATTCAACTTGAGCACTGCTAGTCTCTGAAACAGCAATATCCACTTGGTTATCCAGGTTGCTGAAACAATGGCTTAGACAGGTGAAAAGTGCCTTGTTCACCTTATCCAGGTCTTCAAACAGTTCTGCTTTAACAAAGAACATGGGTTAGTGTCAGCTTCTATCCTAGTACTGGAAGGTACCTGGGCTTTTTCTGCAAAAAAAAAGAGGTAAGGCTTTAGCTACTTTTCAGAAGAGCAGTACCTTGGGGGAGAAACAGAGGAAGAGTTATGAACCTCATCCCACTGATGAACAAGCTGGGGCTGATCATGGTAAATGAAAGTAAAATCTCTTCAGCACCAGCTGTTGTCATTTAGTTTATCTAGTTTCTTACTCACCCTGCAATTTTTATTAATAATCTCTGCATAATTAAGTTTAGCTAAAAATATCTTGTAGTGTATTAAATACTTCAGTGAAGTCCAAAGAGATGGTGCTCATTCTAAGCCCTCTGTAGAAAAACCAATTATCCATAAAATTTACCAGTTCATGATGGCACATTGGATTTTTGGCAACTATCACTTTTTCAATTTAATCCCTTATCTTCAACTATTCATTCTTCAAAATAAATATGTTCTGAGAACATGTAACTTTAGTCAAGTTCAGCCCCAGGTAGAATTTAATCTCAGAAGGCCCACACAGAAATACTAATCTCAGGCTGTTTTATTGGAGTTTTTTATATTGTGCTATGTGGACTATCTTTTGCACCCCTCACATACATACTTAGTCAAATACATATCTCCTAGATAAGCAGAATCTGGCTTACTTGTCTTGCTTTTGTTCTTTCGGTTTAGTACATAAAACTAATTTAGCACGTTCCTACTCAGAAGGGAAGTAGCAGAAAAAAACAACTTTCCAAATCTAATCTGACACAACACTACTTGGCAGTAGTTTTGTAATTATTTTACTATTGTCACTATTAGTTAATGCATTAAGTAAAAGTTGTCTGCAGTTTGGAGAAACAATACTGTGTACTTCATATAAACATCGATCAGATATCTTGCTAAATGTCTTGCAGATGTTAGGTTTGGTTTTTTTTTCCTCGGGGTAAGCTTCAGTGTTCTTTGGCACAAGTCTGTGTGTCAAGGAGCAGCAGGTGGTAACAGGCTGTAGGAAAGCACTGCCTGGTGAGTGGAACATGGCACTTCTGCTTTAATGCCTGTAAAAAAAAAATAAATCTGATTTATCCACAGTTTGACGGGGGGAAAACGAAAAAGATATTTAACACTTCATCCATGTGCAAAAATATTTTTAAGATACATTGTGCATACTCGTATCTCTTTTTCCTCCACCAAACGTTACTTGCCTACAACTAATGTAAGATGAAGGGACGGCAACATCTCCAGCGATCCTCTTTCTCTCAGCTGCCCATGGAAAGGCTCCCGGGAAGGGGTGGTTATTCCCCCGCCTCCTTGCACGCAAGAATTTTTCTTTGCAACTCTCGGGAGATCCCTTTACCTTTGGAAGAGAGATTACTGCCGGGGCTCAGCCCCTCTCCCCGGAGGCCTTTCCTTCCCAGCTCACACCCGCGAGGGGCAGCAGAAGCCGGCGGCCTCCCTTGGCACAATGGCGTTGCCAGGCAGAGAAACCCCATCCCCCAGCACCTCCTGTCAGAGGCTGGAGAAGGGATTAAACAACCCGAGCGCCAGCCGCGGACACCCAAAGCCCTTCAGTGCCCCTGGGGCAGCCACCTCGCCCTACCCGCTCTCCGGCACCTCACAGGGAGGAGGAGAGGGAAGGAAGCGGGCGCCCCGGGGAACCTCTCGCCCGCCGCCTGTCACCACCCAGCCCGAAAGTGTCCCCGAAGAACAGAGGCCTGGGGGCCTCCCCCGCCGCCACCTGCCCACCCTGGGATCCCTCCTCACCCCCGGCACAAACAATGGTCCCCTGCCCCCCTCGGGGCTCCGCGGCCGCCCCGCCCCGCCGTAGCCACCCAAGTCCCTTGAACTTTCCCGGGGCGCTCGCAACAAGCGGCCCGCACCGGGCTGCCCCGACCGCCGCTGCCCGCGGATCCCCCGCTCCTCCCGCCCAGATCCCCTCCAGCACTGCCTCTCCTCGGCGCATTCAAAACCCCCGCAAACCGCCCACCCCAGAGACCCTCCGCCCCCCTTCCACCGGCACGGCTCCCTGCGCAGAGCCCACCGGCCACCGCTCCTCTGCTCCTCACACCTACCACAGTCCTCCCACCCTCTGCCCTGACTAACACGCCCACCCGCGGCATCCCCCACCCCACCCGCCAGCCCCCCGCCTCCCCGCACGCGTTCCCTCTGCCTACCCCCGCCCCGGTCGGCACACGCCCACCCCAGGTCCGCTGCCCCTTCCCCAGAGCCAGACCCGCACCGTGCCGGGCAGAGTCCCCCGCTGCTACCGGCTCCTTTTCCCCGGAGCCGCGCTGACCTCCTGCCTCCTCCTTCCCGCCGCCGAGAAATCCCCATCACAACGGAGGGGGAGCAACGAAAGGCGGGACACACAAAAACACACAAACCCCGTCGCTCTGTCCGGATGCGGTGAACCCACCGCTTCGCCTCCGGGGCCGCCTCAGCTCGGGAGGGAAGGAAGAGGAGCGGCGGCTCTCCGGCGGCTCTCCGGCGGGGTCAGCTGCCACCATGGGCTGCTGCACGGGGCGCTGCACGCTGATCTTCCTCTGCTCGCTGCAGCTGGTGAGTGCCGAGACCACCGCCCCGGGGCACGTTTGGGCTTGGCGGAGGGACGGGAAGCCACGGGTGCTCTTCCCTGCTCCGGGCGCGGCAGCCGGGGGAGCGGAACGCCGCTGCACCGGCATCGGAGCTGTCCGTGCCGAGTGCGAGTCCCGGCACCGCTTCCCCCAGCCCCGCCCCGCTCCGCTCCGCTCGCTCCTCGTCCCCGACCCCCGGCCCGTAAGTTTTGGAGTGCGATGGGAAGAGAACGGGGCGTGGGGCGAGAGCGGCTCCGTGGTCGGGGAGAGGGGAGGCGGCGGCGCCTCGTCCCGGGCGGCTGTCAGCGCTCCCCGCATGAGGGACAGAGAGAGAGAGAGATTCCCCCGCCCCCCGGCTCTGCTCCCTGATGGTGCCAGACAGGGGCTCCCCCCGTCTACTGAAAGGAGATGCTGAGGAGAAAACGAGGAGGACGGTGCCTCAGCTCGGCTGCTGCGCCGGGGGGACCGGGCCGGGAGGTTCTGGACCGCCCGCCTGCCCGCATCCCCTGTCAGTGCGGTGTGGGGAGGGGTGCGGGAAGCTCACCCTCAGCTCCAGCGCTTTCCTTTTCTCTGTTTTTCTTAACCATTATGGAAGAGGAATCCGTCCCCTCTCTCCTGTGACTTTTCTTGGGATTCCTCTTCTCTGATTCAGTGTTCCTCCGTCTGCAATTGGAACAGCGGAGCGGTGCGTCGCGTCTTTGTTTGCTGAAGTTGGCATATTTGTTTCAAAGAAAAGAGTTGTCGAGACAGAACACCCCCAAACGATAATAATCCTTCCTCTGGCTCATTAGCCAGATGGTAAAATAACGCTCTTTCTTTAGGACTAATCCCTGGTCCCAAGAGTATTTTAAAAGATTTTTCTCTTTTCCAGTGACTCGGTCATCATTTTGCCACATGATCTTTCTTGCGATGAGTGCTGCTTCCTGTGTGTGTCTGTAAAGAAGCGGGATACATTTACTGTGGATTTTTTTGGTTTCGTTTGGTTTTGTTTTCCTAATCTTTTGTTTATTTTCCTAGTTTTCTGTTCCACAGCTTCTGTTTCAGGGGTAATACACTTAGATGCAATACATACAGTTACTTCATTTGAAGACCCTCATGCATTGTCAGGGCTGTGAGCTGGTGCACCTCCATTGTTTTCAGTGGAAGCCTGGACCTTTTCTATTCAGATATGCTTTAGTACGATGGAGCTAAGGGTGGCATAACTACTTCAATGACACAACCGTGCCAAAAAAGAGGGAAGACATGTGATTTTGTGATTTTCACTTCTAGTGTGAGGAAAGGTTTGTTTTTTGTTTTCTTTGATTTGCATTAGTTTTGCAGATATGGTCCTTCCGACTACAGCCAAAGCCAAATCACTCCTGATTTACTTCAGTGCATGCGGGAGAGAAAACAAACCTTTTTTCTTTAAGTGTGCCTCTCCACTAGTTATGAAGGCTATAATAGCAATATTTACTATGTAGAATTACTTGAAGGCTATAAAAACTGAAGTAAAGTGTGAATAGCCACCATAATCTACAGAGAAATACACATAAAGTCTTTCAGAAAAAGATTTGTATTTTATAAGAGACCTATCAGATGCTATAACAACTTAAAAATTACTTCAGTGCATAGTTATTTACCACACTACTTAACTGTTTTATAATAGTGTCCCACTGTAAAATCCACATATTTCAAGCACTGAGAACTTTGGTATGACAAAATGCTTTTATTCTAATTTATTTTTATTTAAAAATAAAAGTTGTGGTTTAGATTCATGAACTAATTGTGTAGACATGAACTTAAAGCTTAGATACTTTCCATGGTGTCAGGGGTGGTAGTGTTCAGTTCCTATCTGTAGTATTTGTCACCACAGGAGGTTTTACATCTCTTTCTAACATCTCAGAGGTCATGAATATAAAGCATGCAAAACAAAACTGCATCCCTGGACACTACAGTCATTAAGTGAGATTTATTTTACCTTACATCTCTTTAGGAAGGGGTGAAAGAAGTATTAATGACTATGGATAACATTTAGATTACCCATTACAATCCCCAAAGCCTTGTAAATGCTGATCTGTAGCATTTCAGAAGTACAAGCAATTTATAGGACTTAAGGAATATATGCATGTATTTCAAAAAAGAAAATTGTTCACCTTAGTCATATTCTGGTCATGTCAGAATAGGACCTGGGACAGTTCAGGCTTAACTTTTAACTTTAGATATCATCTGAGAAAGAGATGCCTCAGAAAACACAGTGGCCAACATCTTTTACAATGTACATGTACTGTGTAGTTTTTCTTTGGCACAAGGTGACTTGAAGTAAAAAGCCAAATTTCTGGAAATGTGTTCATACCAAAGATTTGGTTCTTGTTCTAAAGAAAAATCCAATGTTTGGTGGTCTCAAAGCACAGTTTCTTGATTCCTTAGAACTACTGTCTTCTCTAACTTTACGTAATCTGCATGTTTACATCATGCTGGGATAAAGAATTTACAAGAGAAAAACAGTTATTCCATGACAGCCAATAAATGTGTTAAGTGTATTAACTTCAAGGAGATTTGTTTGTAATTTTCAGTGCTGTTTATCAGTTGGAAGATTTTGACATAAAAATGACAATATCAGTTTTCAGTTATGTTTTGATCCATGAAGATGTTTATTTCTGTCTGACATCTTTTATATTTTATAATAAACACATTTCACTGTTGAATCCGGTAATCCCAAGAACAGTCTGCAATTAGTTTTCTGTCATCTAATGATAGCCTCATTCTTAAATGTCAATATTTATAATCATGTGTAATACAGGACTTTGGAAATAATCACCAAGACAGGAGGCTGGGTGGCAACAGGTCAGAAAAACTATAGCTGCATGGTTTTCTTGAACTTCTGAAGGTGGATTCTGTTTCTGAAAGCCAAAGGAATTTTGTCTAGGGAGAAAAATATCTTTTAATTTTGCACAAGGAGAACAGTATGGCCAAAAAGTCCTGCTGTGGTTTTTCATTGTTTTGCTCTTCCTGACTAAAGCATTGTTATATGCCATTTCCAAAGTTGTCAAGAGAAGAACTCAGAAATATATGTATATCTTTTTGTGCATTAATCTGTCATTAAGACTATTAGGAACTATGTATACACCAGGAGAATAAATCATAAGAATATATGAATCGTTTGGACTTGCAGACATAATTCTTCCTAGTGTCACTAGAAGTCTTAGGTGTTGGCCTTGTATGTACTAGAAAATTAAACCAGCTGGCAGAGAGAGTGACAGTACTAGTCATGTAGCCACCATGCTGTGAAATACTGCAACAAGAAGATACTTGGAAAACAAACAAATTAGAAAAATATTAAATTCTGGAAGTGGTAAATTGGTAACGAATTGCAGTGAGATTTAGCTGTGTGAATCCAATTGATGTTAATACATTTCACACAGTGAAAACTTTCATGGTGCTTTGAAAACATGTTTCTGAGTGACTACCACTGCAGGATAATTTTGTTTCAATATTTACATCAAGTAGAAGTTTTTGGTACCTAGAAGTATACAGATATATACGCACTAAGAACAGAGATCATGAATGAGATTTTCAAAGTGGTGAAAGGAAGATTTATGGTATCCACTTGGCTAAGTCCTTTTCATAGAATCATAGAATCACCATAGAATCATAGAATCGGCTGGGTTGGAAGGGACCTCAGAGATCATCAAGTCCAACCCTTGACCCACTACCGCTGCGGTTACCAGCCCATGGCACTGAGTGCCACATCCAGTCTCTTTTTAAATATCTCCAGGGACGGAGAATCCACTACGTCCCTGGGCAGCCCATCCCAATGTCTGATCACCCTCTCTGTGAAGAAATTCTTTCTAATATCTAACCTAAACTTCCCTGGCACAACTTGAGACCATGCTCTCTTGTCTTGTTGAAAATTTCCTGGTAAAAAAGACCAACCCCCCCCTGGCTCCAGCCTCCTTTCAGGGAGTTGTAGAGAGCGATGAGGTCTCCCCTGAGCCTCCTCTTCTCCAGGCTGAACACCCCCAGCTCCCTCAGCCTCTCCTCACAGGACTTGTGCTGGAGTCCCTTCACCAGCCTGGTTGCCCTCCTTTGGACCTGCTCCAGGACCTCAATCTCCTTCCTGACCTGAGGGGCCCAGAACTGGACACAGGACTCGAGCTGTGGCCTCACCAGGGCTGAGTACAGGGGCAGAATCACTTCCCTGGACCTGCTGGCCACGCTGTTCCTGATCCAGGCCAGGATGCCATTGGCCTTCTTGGCCACCTGGGCACACTGCTGGCTCATGTTCAGCTTCCTGTCAATCCAGACTCCCAGGTCCCTCTCTGCCTGGCTGCTCTCAGCCACTCTGTGCCCAGCCTGGAGCTCCCCATGGGGTTGTTGTGGCCGAAGTGCAGGACCCGGCACTTGGCCGTGTTGAACCTCATCCCGTTGGAATCAGCCCAACTCTCCAGTCTGTCCAGGTCCCTCTGCAGAGCCCTCCTGCCTTCCAGCTGATCCACACTCCCCTCCCCAGCTTAGTGTCATCTGCAAAAACTTTTCATTGATTCGACAGTCTCATTTCATGTGTTTATCTTTGGATCTTCCTGCACTGTGTTCATTGTATATGTCTTGATTTGTAAGTGTATATTTTACCCAATATAGTTGGTGTAAAATAGCCCATTCCCTATTTAACTTGTTGCTTTTAACATAACTTTAAGTGTCAGCAGATCACAGTGGGATATGGTTCCAGTGGAAACACAGCTTCTGTATATTGTTTTGACTAGTGATTGTTGGGGAGTGCAATTGGTCATTTTTAGAGGCTGATTACTCTCAATATTCAGGAGATTTATGCTTGTGATTGTGATTAACATTAATTATACTGATGTATGTAAATCTTTACCCTTGGAAATGAGACTCTATCCATTAGACTGAACAATAATGTCTCATCATTTGTCACTGTACATAGTGGAATTTCAGCAGTTATGTGGGGAAGTGATACATGCCATGCATAGATTTTAATCTCATTTTAAAACATTTTATAAAGCTGGAAACTCTAACTTATGATTTTGGCTCTCTGTGCTTCTATGTTAGAACTGACAGATAACAGTCATTCAGTTAACAGCTCAGGGATTCAAGGGATTTGATAAATCTGAGGAAGTAAAATCTCTGAACCGGTAAATTGCTGCATCTTTTTTTATGTTGGCAAAAGAATCACTGGCCCATTGATCTGGAGATGAAGCATCTGTCTGCTGAGAAAGGAGGAGAAAGTATGAGGGGGTGCCTTTTGTACTAGTAGGGGTGAAGAACGGCTGGGATCTTAGCCCCAAACAATGTGTTGGTTGCAGGGTGGCCCTTTCTGTTTGGCAGCTGAAGTGGGAATGTTGTTTGCTTAAAGAACTCAAATGACACCCCCAAAACAAGTAACCATTGGTGGTGGCTTTGTCCCAGGAGCTGATACACTTGTATGGGTGTATAAGTGCCTTTAACATTAAGTAGAACTACTTAAGTTAGATCTTTGGAATCCAAAAACTGTATGAGACTACATCATTTTTAGGATCTCTCTCATCAGGGACAAAAGAATAACAACTAGCAATATGTGTTTTTCACTTAATGTTTTTGGTTTATTTTACAAAACTGGTGGGAGATATCTCTTACATTCCCAGAGCATCAGCACCATTGTGTTTAAGCATTCCATGCACCAGAAATTCAGCCTCAGCAGTGAAATCCCCTCCTACCAAAGCTGCGCATCTTTTGGTTTAGTGATCCAAAGTTGGGAATTCAGAGCTTGAGGAGCCCTAAACTTTCGGATGCCTCTGAAACTTTTGAACTGGGTGAATTTCTTGAAGAAGCCGTGTAGCTCTTGCTTAGTTTAAGGCTCTACAGTTCTTCAGTTTCTGAGGGTAAATTGTCACATAAAAATGTAATGAATATTTTTACAATGATGAAATTAAAGAGTTAAGATTTGAATGATAATAATAACAATTATGTCACTGAAAAACGGGAATTACATGGCTATCCTTCCTGTCTACCAGATCAGCAAGTTTTGGAAATAATTATTTTAAGAATATTAGAATATGCTTTTATTTCAAGATACATTTAAGATATCTGCCAAGATACAGTTCTTGAAACTAGGAAACAAAGATTGTGGGTTTGGAATTAATTGAAATTCAGAAGGATAGTATTGATGGATCCAAATGGAATTTGGGTAGGATTTGCAGAACTTGAATACACACCAGGTTTATGCTTACAGATCATATGGGATCAACTACACTTGCAGCTGATTAGGTGGTGTTTAAATCTTGAAGATTTTGTGAGATTGGATCTTAAATAAAAATTTGCAAGGCTAGTTAATCTTAGGTCATATTTTTGATCTGTATGTATCTGACATGCATCAATCTAAAGTGGATTCAATTAGTTCAATTTGGCAAGTTGACAAATAAGGATCTTTAATTTTTCAGATAAAGCTGTTAAATTTTGGCTCCTCTGTGATATCCAAATTACTTTTTCACATAAATTAAATTAATTTAATTGATTATGTGAGCAAAGAGAGAATCAAATCAGTTGTACAGATCACTGACCCTGATACTGCACAAGTGACTGGAGGTTTTGCACTTCACTTGAATAAGACTGGAATCAATTCACATGTTAAGTAACTGATATTGGTAAAATGGTTTCTTCTTGGATGTGCTCAGTGAAAAGAGGAGAGGCAGTGGACCCAGGATGCAACAAGAGGGAAATTCTGGTTAAAGTTTAGGAAAAATATCACTGAGAGAGCAGTTATAGACTGGACCATTTTTTTCAGAGGAGTTGTAGAAACTCCACCCTTGAACAAATTCAGACAGCAGATGAACATATTTCTGAAAGACCTTATCTAAGTGAAGTGTATTCAATGTTGAATTAGGCCTTGCAATGAGTAGAAGTTTTACCAGATTACTTTCAGAGGTTCCTTTGAGCTTCTGTTATCCCATGATGGTTATATGATCTTAGGAGAGTTTAATTAAGAAAGGCCTTCAGTTCTTTATTAGGAGGGAATTTCAAATGCACAGTAACCTGGGTTGTTTCGAAGTAACAAGTGCCTTAATTTATTGTGGACATAATACTGTAGAAATAGGAATAACAATCCTAGCATTCAGTTGTATCTCCTGGTACCAAACTTTAGTGTTAAATTAAATGCAGTGTACCTTGCCATTTATTGTTTCACAAAGAATAATTCTGTGATACAATATTGTATGTCACATCTGTTGAACTCATTAGTACTGAAGCAAAATATATTTTATTCATTCCATTCTGTGATTAATTGCTAAGCAAGACTGCAGTCATTTTGAAGCAAAGAGGGTGTTATTTCTAACTGCAGGGAAATGAACTGTACATTTTTGGTTCTAGATGAATAATATAAAGGAGCAGTTACAGGTGACTGGGTGATACAAGGAGCAGAAAGTATGAGTTTTTCACCTCTAGGTCATATTTTGAAATTTGCTGCAAGTTAGATGAGGATAAAGGTTATGGTTTATATGAAATATTAATCATCCTAACATAGAGTCAGTATAAAAATATCATCTCCATATTAGCCTTAATTTTCACCTTGTATGTTATACAAGGAGGGTCCAGGTGGGTGGCCACAATAATATGAAGACCAAAGCAATCTTCTGCCCATTTTTTTCTCCAGGTCAACTTTTCAGTGGTGCTAGCAGGACAGCATAGTGAAGTTTGCACAGCCTTTGCTCATACTGGACATGGTATCTTTGCTAGAGCTCTCAGCATAGGGAGGCATTTATAAGATTTATGATTGAATGTATGCAGACTTTATCTTTTCCACTGTCTAAAAAAGGCCCCACATTGGGCACCAATGAATCTGTCAGCTTTAGCCAATAACTAGGTGACAGATGCTGTCTGTTATTCCCCCACTACCCTCCCAGGGGAGGAGAAAAAGGGGAATAAGAGAGAGACGCATTAGGTTTGGAAAAAAACCAAAACCTAGTGTAAGTTTAATGAATTAGTAATAAAAAAAGTCAATTACAAATATATATGCAAATATGGAACCCATGCTCCTCAGTAATTACTTTCCAGCCAAAAAAGCCCCACACTGGGCTCTGCAGCAGAGGGGGGTGCCCAAGTCCAGAGTCTCAGTGACAGTCCCCAAGAGCCTTGGGCAGCCAAGCCAGGAGGAGGTGGCCTGTCCCCATGAACAGTGCTCCTCTGCAGTGAGGCAACAAGATGACAGAGCCATGGCAGACAGACCCCCAGCCAGCCAGCCAGCACCCCAAGCCAAAGAGGCCATGAGAAGAGGGGTTCCCAAGGCTCATTTTATCCTGAACACCGTGGTCTGGATCATACACTGCGAGATGCAGTGTAGCAGTTCCTTGGCAGAGCAGCAGTGCCAGCAGCATCTCACAGGTTTTAGAATGGATGTCACAGGGTTCTTTTGGTGTGTGTGGTTTTTTTTTGTTTGTATGTTTGTTTTTTTGTTTTGGTTTGTTTTTTTGTGTTTTGTTTTTTATTTTTTCCTTCCAAGTGCAACCACTGAAATCTTTGTAATCTTACTACGGGTCTGTGTCTTTGGCAGGTCTCTAAAATACACTGGTAAGCTGGATTTAATCACTGTTCTCTGATCTCCAGAACATGCGTGGTGCTTAAGACTCTGGTAATAAAAAGGTAGTAAAAGATTTTATTTTAGCCTTTTTGCTTTTTACTATACTTCCTTATCATCTTTCTTTCGTCAAACACAGCCATACCTTGCATGTAATCTCAGCTCAGATGGATATTTTTAATGCTGTGGTGATGTGGGACTTGTTCCTACAAGCTGCTGAATGCCCTCCAGCTCTCATTAAAGTTGCTGAAAGTCATTCTTTTACATATAGGCTTTTTAGAACAGTAGTTTCAAGCAAAAGCAGCAGTGAACTCCTTCCACCTAGTAAACGCCAGCGTTATGGTAAAAGGAAAGGAAAAAGAGAAGTTTTCTACTTTATACAACAATGAGTTTCTGCCAGACAAGTGTCCCTTACAAAAATTAACATTACAAAGTAGTAAAATTGAAAATTTCATGAAATTAAAAAAGAAGATAACCATTAAACAATTCTTTATGTTGGGAGTGGTCTCTCAAATAATCACAGTTGGTTCTTCCACAGATCTCTCCTAAGAGGACTGAGAGAAAGGTTAGGCTTTTTTTTTTCCTTCTCATTAGTACAGAAGTTTTGGTTGAGAGTAAGTATAAATATACGTAAAAAGTGTATGTTTGACTATGAGTCAAATGGAACTACTCTGAGGAGGATTTTCACACACAACAAAGGAACTACAGATAAAGCAAAGAAAGAATAGTAATTAGGACATGAGCCATGAGCAGAAAGATCCTGACATGCTTTTATGGTGAGGGAGATTATGCAGGAACATGGGATGAAGATTTTAGGTAGGCATATTTGGATGAGTGTAAAGGAAGTGGGACCTGGAATCCCTCTTCAGCAAACAGATGAAAGTTAGGGCTGTGTGTGGGAGGAATTTTTGTCCAAGGTTTCACTGAAAACAAGATCTTAAGAAAAAAGTAATTACCTATCTTTTCTAACATGTCACTGCTGAAAAAACACTTTCTGACTTTTCTATCGTAAAGTTACTGTATTAGTGTCAGACCTTTTCAATAAAAAGAGCCCATGAAGCAAAATCATGTTATTTTCTTGGGAGATGAATGTCAATCTTTCATATCCAACTTTAGTTTTTGCCTTTGGTTGAGCCTTGAATACTCTGTGCTGTTCTGGGAATGCTGCAGCTTCATTACCCTGTCTTCATTACCCTGCAATTCCTGGAATCTTGTGTGAGCAAAGCACTTCTGGAGTTTATCAGTGTTCAGCTGGGGCTCAGCAGAGGCCACAGTGGAAATTAGTAGACTCGTAAATCCTTATCAGCCTCGTGCATCCCTACAAAAGTAAAAAAAAAGACCAAACAATTAAATGCAAATTATTAGATGGATTCAAAAGAGCTCATATGTCTAAATGCATTTTGGAAATGGGGTTCTATTAAAGTGAAGTACATAGAGAAAACTCCTTTTGGAAGTTTAGTCTCTACAATCAAAGAATAAAAAGCTGAAGAAGTCTAAAGCTAGAAGCTGTTGTGCATTATAATACAGGAATAACGTCACAAAAAACATATAATTCTACCTCTAACTGAGCTAGTTATTATTTCCTGCTAAAAGCTTACTCTCTTCTGTAGAGTGAGCAGAGTGTTTGATTTCTCTAATATGTATTTTTTTAATGAATTAAGTAGGTGTCATCAAGGTCAGTGTGTTTAGAATTTAACTTGAAGAGAAACCTTGCTGCTCCTACAGATTGAATTATTTACATCACAGAAACCTCACAAGGTTTTCTGGACTCTGACACAGATGGAGCTGCTCAAAAAACTGAAGAGAGGTGATCTTCTCATGGAGAGCCCCTGAGCTACTGAAATTCCTTTAATCAGTAGATAGTCAGCCAGCTTTACATTTGTAAGATGCTAATTTGTACATTCAGGAAATCTTAAAAATTACCATATTTGGAAGACATTTTTGCCAAATCCCATTTCCCCCAGTTTCTTATGTTGGTGAAAGTTGCAGCTTGGTGCTCAGCCTCATCCTGCTGGTGAACAGTTTCTCTTCTCACCAATAAGAAACTTTTGGCTCTAACATGAAGCTGTGGAATGAGGTGCTATTCCCATTCTTCTTTTCCTCTTTTTTCTTGAGCCAGATGATTTGTTCTCAACTCTCCTCCAAACTATTTTCAGATCAAGTTCCAATTTCTGGTCTTGATATATTTTATCAAGGTAAGATTCAGACCCTGTTCTGCCCTATCCCAAGCCAGTCATTACTGTTCAAATTTACTTGTGTCTGTAAATGAGCCCAGTGAACACTGTATTTAAGGTTCTTCCCACCCTGAAAAAATCTTTCACTTCTGTCGTTGAGTTTTCCCATAACCTGTGTCTAAACATAGCATGGCTTGGGTTGGAATGGACCCTCAATATCATCTTGTTCCAAACCCCCTGCATGGGCAGGGACACCTCCCACCAGACCAGGTTGCTCAAGGCCCCATCCAGCCTGGCCTTGAACACTTCCAGGGAGGGAGCAGCCACAACTTCCTTGGGCAACCTGTGCCAGTATCTCACCACCCTCAAATTTAAGAATTTCTTCCTAGTGTCTAACCTAAATCTCCCCTCTTCAAGTTTTAAACCATTTGCCCATGTTGTCTCACCACACATCCATATAAAAAGCCCTACCCCAGCTTTCTTGTAGGCCCCCTTCAGATATTGGAAGGTTTCTACAGGGTCACCTCGGAGCCTCCTTTTCTGCAGGCTGGGCAACCCCAACTTCCTCAGCCTGTCTTCACAGGAGAGGTGCTCCAGCCCTCTGATCATTTTAGTGGCTCTCCTCTGGACACGTTCCAGGAGCTCCATGTCCTTCTTATGCTGGGGACTCCAGAACTGGACACAGTAGTCCAGGTGGGGTCTCACAAGAGCAGAGTAGAGGGGACAATCACCTCCCTTGACTGTTTGTCTGTGCTTCTTTTGATGCAGCCCAGGACCCAGTTGGCTTTCCATGCTGCAAGCACACACTGATGGCTCAAGTTAAGCTTCTGGTCCACTAGCACCCCCAAGTCCTTTTCCTCAGGGCTGTCTGTAAGCTTTTCTCCTCCCAACCTGTATTCATGCATGGGATTTCCTCGACCCAGGTGCAAAACCTTGGGCTTTGCCTTGTTAAACTTCATGCAGTTTACATGAGCACACTTTTTGAGCTTGTCAAGATCCCTCTGGATGGCATCCCTTTCCTCTACTGTGTTAACTTCACCACACAGTTTGGTGTTGTCTGCATACTTGCTGAGGGTGCATTTGATTCCACTGTCCATGTCACCAACAAAGACTTTAAACAGCACTGGTCCGAGTACCGATGCTTGAGGAGCACCACTTGTCACACATATGGCATCACTCTAGAAAACTGGAATATGTTTGCACTTAACAAATGACAGATAAAATTCCTCAGTTAAAGCAGAGAGTAAGTAATGCTGTTCAGCAGAGCACTTCCAAAACCAAGGATGAACTTCAGTCTTAATGATCTACATGTGTATATCTCTAACTTCTAGCATTATTCCAAAAAAACAAAGGAGCACATAGATGGATTTATGATACTGTGGTCCATTTCTCTTCACTTGCAGGAAAATCAAGCATGTGGTTATGAACTTGTTGATTTGCATCTATACATTCTAAGTAAGATTTCTTTTATTATAGGCCACAGTTACTCATGGTTCTTCTCATCATGTTGGTTGCACAGCCTTAAAAGAAGATCTGGTTAGTTCAGAAAAGAGGGCAATGTGAATGAGTGATACCTGATACACACTAAAAGTGTGTTTACTATAATGCTATTATTAGAAGATTTGTAGCAGAAATGTTGAGTGGAATGGAAAAAATGCTTCTAAGTCTGAACATACAATGACATTAGATGTATGAATGACAGTAGCCTAAAACCAAACATCATTCAAATGTCAAAAATGAGTTTAAGTAGATTGAAGTGTATGAGATGCCACAAAAGCCTTTAAGTTGTATTACCAATGTATAATCTACTCATAGTGGTTTGATGAAAGTAAAAGCTGACTGAGTTGTGCTAGACGTAACCACTAAGTGCCAAAGTTTATTTAAATTAAGTGATGAAGACCTTTATTTCTCTAATATGTGGGGGTTTTTTGCATGAGTGAAGTAGATATCATGAAAGCGATAGCTTCATTGCATTTTTGTATCCATGAGAGGTTCCAGATTGCAGTGTTCAGCCAGTATGTAATAATTATTTACACTGAAAGCTGAAGAAAGTCTCTGTTTCTGCAGAGCCTTGAGGCCAAAAGAGGTTAATCCAAGATCTAATTCAAAAGAGATTCTGGCCTGTTCCTTTTAAAGGTGTGTGTGTATATATAAATATATATATAAAAGAATATATTTTTAATATATGTTTTAATTATTTGCTATGTAGCTTTATTACCTTTATTTGGTTTTGGTGGGGTTTTTTTGGCTTTTTTTTGTTGTTGTTTTTGGGTTTTTTTTAGGTTTTTTTGGTTTTTTGTTTTTCTTTGGTTTAGCTGATTTGTGCAATTTTTGGTCATGTGAATCTCTTAATTTTCTGTGAGATTTCTAGGCTGTACTGTAGTTAGTGCACATGCCAGACACACTGCAGTGCTCTAATACTGATGCAGTTTTATACTGCTTATTTACCTATTGAGCAGTAAAAATAAATTATGCCCCAAATCCAGTGCTGGGTTTGAACTTTTAAAGACAATTTGAAGAACATTGTAGCAGGGCTTGGCTCTGGACAAGGATGTGTATCTGAGATACACCTTTCCTCAAGTGCCTACAAACCAAATCAGGTAATGGAGTAAAGGAAGCATACAAATTCTTCCTTTTGCTTTAGGCCTTCCAGGAAGTCTCTGGAGTCCTAGTTCAGACTGTCTTTCTACTTGGTGCTTCTTTATATTTCTGTATACAGTTACTATAATTCCTTTTTTTATATTGGTCACAAGTGACTATGAGCACATTAACATTTTGATAGCCCTCTGGTATTTGTGTGGGTTCTTAAACTGGAGAACACATTTCTTTTTAATTGAGTACTGTTTGCAGGGTTTCTATAATTCATTTCAAAGACAAAAATCTCTCTTGGAGGAGGATTTTAGTAACTATGTATTCTCTTTTGGAAACATTATTTTCAGTTGTTGACAAATTTGGGTTGATCCTGACAGGATTAGCTCTCCTGAAAAATGAGATTTGCAAATATTTAGGCTTGCACTGATTGTGTGCTTAGTTGGGGGTTCCCTCTCATGTTGTCATTTCTGGACTCAGGCTGCTGGAGAGGACAGGAGTTAGGCTCTTAAGGCTGTTCTGGGGAATCAGAAAATAAACAAGTGACCCTAAGATGATGGAACTGATCGTTTGCACACAGTGAAGGGACCACAGTTTTGTTGTCTTTCTGCTGATAGAAAGAAGCACTGTATAATTTGCACTTAAAGACTTGTGAGTTTATCGTTTGCTTGGTATTTAACCTTTGTGAACCCGTTTGTTCCATTTTTGGTGACTGGAACTGACTAAGAGGTTTAAGCCAATTTACTACAATAGGAAGAAGAAATCCTAATCTCTTGGGAGGCAAACCTTCCTTTTTGCATCTACCTTTTGTCTGAATGACACAAGCACATCTGACAGTGAATCCCAACTATCAAGGCCGAAGAGTATTTTCCAAGGCAACCTGTTCATAGGCGATTCTCGTCTTCTAAAAACAAAGCCATAAATTACCCGGGTGCTTAAGGGGTAATCTCTGTGTTTTAAAGAATATAAACTACCAGAGGCCTACCAGTATGACTGTGCTTAGCCTTGAGCATCTCCAAAGCAGGAATTACAGATACTCTCCTCCTTGTATTCAGGCATTACTCCCCAGAGGGACTGAGCTGTAACCAGACAGCTGTGCCACTCACTGACTGGGCTCTCGGTAAGTGCAGGCACTCTTAGGGGGTGCCATTAGATTAAGTCATTGAATCATTAAGAAGCCTGCAAAAATGAGTGCCTTCTTCTGGTCTGAAAAGTGTTGTGGTTGAGAATATACCCATAGGACATCCTGAAGGGGAGATTTCTCTCACATGCACTGATTCTCTCAGTGTTACCAGCCAGCATTTCACTAGCACAAGATTTGGCATTGTAACATTTCACAGATCCCTACGTCATGCTGAGTAGTGCTGGTCATCTATTATTAATAGTCTAGCATTTTTTTCTAGACTAAAAGTATCTTATAATCCATTTTCTTATTAAATCTTCCATTACTTTAAGATGCTTTCAAAGTCTGTACTGTTCTTGTTTTATTAGTTGGGAACAAAGGCTTTTCAAATGTCAGAAGTTAATATATGCTGATTTATGGATAAGCAAGAAAATACTTCAGATTTTGGGTCCATTTTATTATATAACGATGTCTTTAAGCCTCATACACGACTTTTATGAAATATTGCCCTTTTCCCTATTTGAGTGCATATCTATATGCCATTAGTTTTCTTTAGTAATACTGGCTGTGTGCAAGGGGACAGTTTCTCCTGTTGTCACAATCACTCTTCAGCACATGCACAGAATTGGAAGAACTCTAACCTTTAAGAAAGTCATTGGAGAGACAGTTGCAGATGCCTTCTGCCTTGAGGTGGCCAAAGGCAAGCCAGTTTGCATCCTCTGACTATGGAGCCAGAGGGTGGTGTGGTGCCTTGGTTAGTGAACCTGTGGAGAGATTTGTAGTACAGGGAACAATCACGATGCTAATCCATCCACAAGGCTTCTGGACAGAAGCTGGCCTGTGTCTGGACAGGCTGGAGTATAGGCAAAGCAGTCAGACTGAGTCTGGAAAAGATACTGTAGTAAGATTAATACTGTTAGATAGATAGTTGTTCTCTGAAGAGATGCTAGCTGAGTTTCTCAGCTAGTGACAGCGAAGTATTTTGTGTTCATTCTGACTGAGGAATTGCTACCAGAGAGCCAAAGGTGTTGAGATGATATTGTCACTGAACAACTTTAAACAGTTTAGACTCTGGTGATTTCCATCTCCTAGATCACCTTTAAGGATAATTAAGCCAGCAAAATCAGAGACTGGAAAGTTTTGTTGATTTGCATACCGACAAGGGAAGGGAAAAAGAGAATAAAAACCAAACCAAACCAAAAACTAACAAACTTATAAAGAAATTTGAAGTGTAATAAAACTCAATGGTTACAGCATATATATTTATTTAAACCCTCTGTAAACTTCTTGTGAGCAAAGAAACCTGACTGAGTGTTCTCATACTACATCAAAAGTAAGGTCAGATTCTGCAGTATAGGTTGGTATCACAGACACCCACTGATCAGCTCAGAGATGTGGCTGCTGTACATGCACTGCAGGTCCCTTTTTGGACTGGATTCTTCATACCCTTTTCATGGGGAAGGTAACAACATGTGTGTGGGGATCTAGGATAAAATTAGGATATGCACCTTAACAGAGGATCTGGGTCAGTGACCTGTCAAACAGCCTCATTTAGATTTTGGCATTGATTGGAGTAATAGTAATAATAGCTACGTAGCTTGTCTGAAGCCAACTGGCATAACAAGAGGAGAGTTAGCAAAATGTGATAACACACATTCTTTGACATACTCAGAATGTGAGACAGCTATTGCAAAGAGATACATTGGGAGAGCAGACTGGGTCCACCAGTTATTGTTCCCTTGGATTCTGGCTTATTGCTTTGATGAGAACCTGATTTGTTCATCACAGTCAGGTTTCTCTCTCATGTTGGTTATTCTTGGGCAGCAGAACAGAATAAACCATCTTAATCCATAATGCTGTTGTAATGTCCTTTTAGGATTAAGTGAAAGGTAAGAATGAAGAGGAGTATCATGACATAGAAATACACCAGCAGAATCTCAGGAGTGTTGCATTAATATCCTGCTGCTGATAGCTGGCTTTATCTAGGGTGGTTTGTTTTTGTCCTGTAGCTGAAGCTCAGCAGAGCAGGCAGATTCTCAGAACTGTGTTGGAAATTACACCATATTTTCCAGAGTTGCCCTGAAAATCTCTTGCTGTTTTGATTTCTGGAGTTTTGTTTTCTAAAACTCCACACAGGAACTGTTGGTAGAATAAACCTTCCCCTAATTATTCAGCTGATGTAGGTCTCATTTTAAGTGCACTATCTTTGCTCTTGTAATTTCTAGTTTAATTCTTACCTTCTTAGACATAAACCTAAAACAGATATTGAATTTTACCAATAACCTTTCCTGCTTAGTTCATGTATTTTTTTTTTGTATCCTCTTTGCAGGTTATTTTTAATCTTTTGGGAACTCTGAACTTTTCCCCACAGCTATGCTCAAAAGTGGATTTGTGGCCTCTTACTGCCAGTGCTGATAGTAGACTTTGCTTGAGGTCACAGGGAGGCTGAGACAAAGCCAGGGAAAAAAAAACAACAAAACAGACTCATAACTCCCAGGCTCATATCTTAAGCACAAGATCACCATTCATCTTTTGTAAGCCTTTCTTGCATGATGCTTTCAAATTCTCTGGAAAGTTTGCCCTGAGATTGAAGTGTTCATGCTTCTTCATAGCACAAAGATTTGGGAAAGTTTGGTCATGTAACGCTTATCTGTTTATGAGCAACAAGGTATGTGGTGATGATACAACTGAGATCATTGTAACTTGCTTTTTCTAGTATTAGATTATTCCAAAATAATTTCCACTGGCTCTCTAGCTTCTGTAAATCTATTAGCATCAATGAAATCATTGCCATTTGCACATGCTTAATATATGTTTTAAGACATGACAGCTGCATATTTTATAGTAAGTGTTCTTCACACATTTGAAAATACTGCTTTGACAATGCATGCATATTTAAAAATCTTTCTTACCTCTGGATTGTAATAAAAGGCTTACTAGGGTTTGAGATTATAATAACACCCCTGGTTTGAAATACATATATTGTAGTAGTTTGTCATATAATTATCATCTTTAGAGGGTTTATCTCTTTCCACGGCTTCCTTCATCCTTGTCCTGTTTTGGAAAATGTAAAGATCCTAAATGCAGCAGGACCCTCACAGTTCCTACCACAAGATTGTTACAGGAAAGAGTCAAAATATCCTGTAACTTCTGACCTTTCTAGAACATGCTCTATGTTTCCTTTGAAAGAGCATGGGGGGATGATTGTAGGGGATTTGAAAGGATACAACCAGCAGAAACAGATATATTCACAATCATTTCCCTTTATGTATGAGAAGTTACTGCAGTCAATGATTCAGCTCATGGACAAGTGAGGCTGTTGCTGTTCAGATGGCCATCTCATACCTTTTAAGTCAAGACCCATTTATGGTTCTTGGCTGTTACAAAGGATCAAAAGGGATCCATGGGATGGACTTGAGACCAGAGTAGCCCAGTCACTCAGAATTTTTAAATAGACTTTTATTTATGTACCATTAAGGGTTTATGCTCCACTGAGAATGAGGTATATTTATTCACAAACTGGATGGGGACTGCAACACTGTTTTTGTCAAGAATCTAAGCCTGTAATTATGGATGTCCCCACTTCAGCCATTCTATTGTAATTTGTGTCTTTATTACATTTCTTTTATTATGGGAGGAAAGAAGAAACTATATAGGATGTGACAGTTACAACTTCATAAACATCTAACTTATTGCTGGTATCCACAGAGACATGGTTTAGCTATTTATCAATTCTTTCTCTCATTTCTACCTATTGTCTCTCATCCCGTAATCCCTACAGGACTTGTCAGAGGTCTCAGAGACAGTTCCTCTTGTTTCATATCCAGAATTTGCACTCTGTGAGTCAAGGTGTGTAGCAAAACCACAGATTCACAGTGGGAACCTTTGTGAGGGTGTGAGGGAGAAACTGCTAATTCCTCATATTTCCATGTTTTACTTTGAATTGTATTGAATTAATATAGAAAAAAACCCATAAACCAAAACACATTACACTTCAAATCATGAGAGTGTGACCCAAAACCTATTAGAAATCTCTCTGATTTCTAATAGCTGTCACTGATTTCAGCTTTTGGAATCAGGCCTGCACATAGTTTTCTGCAATGTTTTGATTTTCTTTTTTCTTTTGTGTTTCCTTTTTTTCCAGACACTTAAATGCACTTTATTAGAAATTCTGTGGAGATGCAAAATTCAGAATTCCCTGAGATGGTTTATGGAAAATCTCAACCATAACACTGCATTTACAGAATTCTTATCATTTAGCATGCTTACTTGACAGGGTAGAAACTTACTTATGCCTGGAATTGTTTCCTAAAGATCTTTCCAGTGATGTCTGGAGAGGCACATTATTTATGCACATTATGCACCTTATGAAAGGTTCCTCCCCTTGTATGCCAAACCTGCAACTCAAGACTAGAATCAATGTATTCCACAGCATCATACTAACATAGTGGTGGAAAGTAAGAAGCCATAATAGGTGATCAGTTTTCTGGAAATGTAAGACAAAATTGCTGAAATAAACATAATTTCAGTTCTTATCTCAAGTAGTGGTAAGAACAGGGGCAGTGGGAATAACAACAAGAAAGGCAAAACCTCATTTTAATGATGTTTTCAGATACAGATGCAGATACAGACAGGCAGTATCAGCCTATCTTTGTCTAACCTATTGATTAAAAAAATATGTACATATGCAAACCTGTGTAAGTTTCCTTACAAAAAGAAAAAATGTCCCGGTGCCTTGTCCAGACAAAGATTAATTTGGGAATGGTAAGGCAAGTATCTTCTTCTCCCCTTAGAAGCACCTGGATGTGAAGCATGGATGTGCTGCTCATTCACACTGCTATTAGATTCAGTTCCAGTGTATGTTAAATCTCTTTTGAAGCAATTTAAGACAACTATTTTGATTTCTTTTCCATGTGGATGGCACCTTTCGGTATCTTCCTTCAGTTTTCTTCAGACTGAACAGTTCAAATTCCAGTTTGGTTATCCTTCCTTTTCCTGATTGTTCCTATTACCCTCATCTGGATTTTTACCAAGAAGTCCACCTTGTTCTTGGTATATGAATCATTTGGTTATCTACTGTAAATGGGAATCCTTTCCTTCAGAGCAGCTATTTGACCTGTCAATACCTCCAATCAGGTATTTATGCATATATTCTTACCTTCTTACCCTACTGAATTTCATTCTTCATCTTAAGGCATTTCCACATTTCATAAAAAAAGTATAAATACTATCTTCCCTTCTAATATGACTACAGTGGTTCCTGCCTTCACATCAACCATAAACTTATTAAGTACATGTTTTACTCTAGCAATCAAATAAGTAAAGAATCTGTAATATAATTTATTTCATGGAACCAGGACAAACATCCAGCAAGACCAGTTAATTCATTTGTCAGTGACCATTGGTCAAAATTCTTCTGTTACTACAGAACTGGCTTTAAACTGTACAACTTCTTTGAGGAACCATTTTGCTGATGGAGCCTGAGATATTATCTGAGAAGGTGTATCAAGGACATCCTTGCTAATTTAGTAAGGGAGGCTTCAGATTATATTCCCTGGGGTTTATGATCAAAGCCTGGAGTGCAATTTAGGTGTGGGGGGCAGTAAGAAAGTGCCTGGTGAAGAGAGGCACTTCCTCTGTGAAGGGGGCAGGCCTGGGAGGCAGCTGCCAAATTGAAATGGCAGCCTTTGCACCAGTGGCCACGAGACTAGAATATAAAATTCTGAGAGGAGTGAGGAAGACTTGCAGAATTATACTCCTAGGCTGCAGTACAGCAGATTCTGGCTTGCTCATGTATCTGTATGGGAGTATCCCACGGAGGTGCACTGAAGAATAATTGGGGTCTATGAGAGCTTGTTTATCTTCAAGCATAAGGGGGGGGAGGAGGAGGGAATAGGCTGCTTAGAGGGATGGTGGTATCTCCATCCTTGCAGATATTCAGAACCAGATACTACAAATAGATTTTATATGGAAGAAGTGCTTTAACTGATCTGTCTCAGCAGTTGACCAGTATTTGATAAATATATATGGAAGCTGGAAGAGGTTTCAGAAGAATGAAGTGGTTAGTATGGATATTGCTAATGGAAAAACCCACATATTCTGAGAAAAAAATTACTCCAGTGGCAATTTAAACTTTTAATTAATCTTCAGTGTCATACGTTTATTTTCTTTGTCCTCATCTAAGATGCTAGATAAATATTTTTGAAACCACACAATTAATGTCTTCTCTCAGTGGCTTTGTGTATGCCTGCTAAGTAAATTATCACAGAGGTATGTTCTAAAGTAATTTTTCATGTGAGATCTTCCCCTTGCTTGGAATTCAGCCAGGAATACTGCTGATAATATACTATTGTCGTATGGGGGTCAAATGTGATAAGACTTACAGATCTGCTGTGAGTTCCTTGGGTAAAATCCTGGCACTAGTGGACTTAATATTTGCGTAGGTGTTTCCTTCCCTACTCTAATTTTTCAGAAATTGAGTTACACAGTTTATTCAGTTTGAAAACCATATTGTATCTGCAGTGTGGCAGTCTTCAGGGCGCTTTAGGATTTTTTCTGAATATTTAGCATACCATTTTCATATTTCCTCTTACTGTCTGGGATTCTTTAATGTCTTCAAGCTCACCGGAGTTTCAAAGTCCATGATAATAAGAGCTTACTTTTAATTATCAACATTTCTCTATTTTCAGTATGTGCTCTGCTCCTTATAAACAAATAAACACCACCAGCACCTTGTTAATGACTTTAAGGTCAGCATGTTACCCAGCATTCACTCAGTGTGGACCTACAAAACAAACAGTGATGCTGTTTCAAGGACCATCACAAGCATAACTTAAATACACTTGGAACTACAGGTTCTTTGGGATCAAAGGTTCATACATGATATGAATACATACTGCTTCCTGACTGGTGAAAAAAACAACCTTAAAGAGAAGTTGCCAAAAGAATGTAGGCTTTGTTTTGTTTTTAATTATCCCAGTGGTTTAGATTCTGTTCAGTCATTGGAGTACAAAGAGCCTAGTTTCAGATAAATAGCAATTTACTACTTCATTTGTAATCTCTTAAATTTGTAAAACATTTGGCACCATGGGGCTAGGACAAGAAGAACCATCCATTATAAAATGCATAATATTGTCTATCCTGTGTAGATTAGAGTATATGAACTATATACATATCTAATATGTGCAATATAATGGTATGTTCTGTATCAGCAAAGGTAAGGTGTAGATATGAAACTTTATACATTGATTTGTGGAGTGTCTCCATTAATAAATTGGTTTAATAGGAAACCACTCTAATAGTAACCTATTTCTAACAGTCGGTAAAATGTGTTTCATCTTTGAGAGCTTACATATTAATGATAGCTCATTCTTCAGCCAGATATTTTAACAGCCAGATATTTTAACAGCTAGAAAAGCAGCAGGATTTTTGGTAACTAATGATAACAGATCTGTCAATATTTTTCTTTTTGATGCAAACTATAAGACTCATGATATTATGCATTCCTCTGTTATATGATGATACTATTTTACTTGACAAAATTTGAACTAGTAAAGAAATAAAACGAAAGCTTCTTTTTAAAATAAGCAAAATACCTTCAAAAAGCAACTTCTGGCAGAGAACATTACCTTTATTCAGAAATTCTATTGTGGTCCCTCTCTAAGAGCTGGCACCTCTTGACATACCTTCAGTCTTCTCTATGGATGTCTAGATGACTTCTGTTTTGTGTACAGTGACATACTTTCCTTGGTTCACATATGACATGAATCTCTAGTCTTAATGCATCACGACAGATACAGTACAGGTAAAGAACCCTTGAAAGAAAGAGGACAAAGCTGTACAAAAATTGCCAAGAAGCATTAAAAAGCACTGTCAGATTTAGTTTGTTTGAATTTTATGCAGAATATTTTGAAATGAAAAGTTAAATTTTTACCTAGGGCAAAAACTGTAGTTTAATCTAAAGTGTGTCTATGGTCTACACAGTTATTACAGAGAAACTTCAGCCATCCCCGTAGAAAATATGAGCACATTCATATGTGAAACAGGAAAATAGAAATATTTTAGAAGAATATCACTAAAGCTAAAAAAGTTACCCTGTGTGTATGTGTTTAAACATTTTTTAGTTACTTTCTGCCACCAGCTCCCTGAGTGCTTAACTCTTGAAAAGGAATTTCTCTTTGAGGAATTGTTGAGAAAATCCAGAAAAGCAATGGCAGAAAGAACTGGGGGCACAGGGCATGTAGACAGCCCACCTGTTTTGTTTCTAATAATATTTTAACAGTTAGTGGGTTTTCATGGAGTCATTTTTTTACTCTTGAATCATTATTTTTGGATAAAAAAGACTTGTATTGTAAAATTTTTTTATCAGTATGTTATTCATGTGCAAAATTCAGACGGCATTACTGCAGCTCTCTCCAATAACTCCTTAACAATCAGCATATGCTTAAGCAGAAGCCTGTGAGAATTGTCTTTGATAATAATGAATGCCAAATTTGAAAGAGAATTTCAGCTGTCATTAGATAGGATGCTATTAATTCTGGGTAGATTTAGCATTTGAAATGATGCACAGGGAAAGCATTTCTGTACTGAAAACGAAACAAGTATTTGTTATTTTGTGTAGATTGACAGGCACAAAATTTAATGTATTCATGTAGCTGAAGTTAAATGGATGCATGAGTGTATCTGAGACTGAGCTTTAAGCTATGAATAATTGTGTCTTGCAAATTTTATCAAGCCTTTTTTTTTTAGCATAAAACTGTATTTTCCCTGAAAGGAATGGATAAGCAAATTGTGGATGTTCCATAAGGGCTAAGTAGCAAAACCACTTCATACTTAATGTATCAATCTTATCAGAAATTGTCTGGAGACTCTAGCGTCTGCAGGAAAATTACAGTAGACACCAAAAAAAGCTGGCAACTGCATATTCAAATTTATAGATGGAAATAAAAAATAAGTAATTGTTGGAATTCTGTGTTTTGTTATATGCTCGTCCAGTCTTCCTTTTCTTTCTGTAAAGAGTTTCATTTAGACAATTTTTATGTATTTGAACTCGTAAACAATTTTCTATACACCTCTTATTTCTTAATGTTTTCTTTAGGACTTGCAAATACTTATTTTTAAGCAGTTTCATGGATTATTCTCTACTACATGTGGCTGTCATTCTTTCTCCTGTTAAATGTAATGTGGAAGGTCAGACTCTCAGGCTGCAGCAATAGCAAAGGGATGTATTTCAGACAGTGTTAGATGTAGTTTCTTTTTGATGGGAATGTAATTTACTAGGTTTCACATATACCATAAAATAAATCATGACACCTGTGTGCTAAAACAGATAGCTTTTTGCCCTTCCATAAACCTTTGACTTGACTGTTCTCTCCACTGCCTCTCACTAAGTACAAAATTTGTACTAGCTCTTGCCCAACAGATGATCAGAAAGTGTGTTTTAAGTGTGTCAGAAGCCTGGAAACATTTTTTGGGATCAGTTGGTTCCAGGTGGTGTTCATTCTGACAAAGATGGAGATGATTTATCTGAAGTTTTGTGCCTTCTGAGACCAAGATCAGTAGGTATTTCAGCATGGGTGAAATGTCTGCACTTACTAGTAGGTGCTGGTTTGAGGTACATGTTGACACTGGCTTCCCCCTTTTCCTCTGAAAATCCAACCTGACCAAATCTTCACCAGCCTTTTTTTCCTATCACCGTAACATAGTCCAATGTTTCCCCACTTTTTTTAAATCAAGGGGCTGTGTATCCTTTCCAAAGATGCTGAAAGCTGTAGAGTGTTACCACAATTCTCATGATTCAAAACCATGCTGAATAGCTGATTTTTATTTTTTTTTTTAATATTCTTCCCCCTAGTTTTATGTATATGGATAATTTATGTAGAGGACCATGTATATATAGGTAAGAAAATTAAAGTCCTAATTATTTTGTAAACAATTTTCTGATCCCTTCTAAACTACCAGCTCTGCATCAGCTCTTGGGACTGCTACCATGGTTCTAATAGAGTGAAAATATCCACAACAGAAATAATAGTGAACTCTGTTAACAATAGCAGGGTTATAACAGAGTTTGTTTTAGCTATACAGTACTTTTTAGTGAAATTTCCACAGTGGACAGGTATGAAAGAAAAGCATTATTAGAAGGTTATAGTCTAGGAATGATGAACACAGTCAAAACAAAAAGTCTGGAAACAATGTGCTGCATACATAACTGTAAATTATTCAGAAAGCTGCAGGTTAATTGGGTTCCCTTTGCTCTGTGTGGGGTGGATTTCCAGCATGCATTTTCATTTGTGGAAACTGTGGAAGCTTAAAGAGTACAAATGTGACGTATAACCCTTTAGGGAGAGAAAATTTGTATGAACCACACATGACTTGGTCAAACATAAGGACCAAGTGGTGACAAAAGGTATGGGCTTGCACTGCAGACCTGAGTTACTAAAGCAGCCTCCCAAACCTGTGGGTTTACACACTGTTTTCGTGCAGTTTTGTTAAGGAAATTAAAAGTGTTTTTCACAACCATTTTTCGGGAACGTTTTCAAGGAGAATTTATGTTATCTATAAAACTGTGAATATTCCCAGTGATTACTTTTTGCAGTAAAGCAGATTTATCTGTGGCTACTCTGATAGTCTGGATACTGCTTGTTTAATACCTTCTTAAAGACAAGCAGGCAAGTTACTTGGGCAGTAGAATGGAGCAAGCAGGTGTTACTTGTTGTACTTCAGCTTCAGTGTAGTGAAGCCAGGAGGATTCAGAAATATAAGTAGATCTAACAGGAATAGAATTCTTAAACATTGGTACATATTAAAAAAGCTGGAGGCTGTAAACAGATCTTGTAATGTTTTTCAGTGTGTGAATTCAGTCTTCACTAGCATTACATCTGATCTATAGTTGAATCAAAGGCCCTTTGCTGCATCTCTGTGCATCAAGATCCAAGTGGGGCCAAATTCTGCTCACTTGCAAAATAATTTAAGTGAGTAATCATTATGGTGACAAGTGTTACCTTTTCCTACTGATTTAATTAATGCACACCTGCCATTTTGCATATTAATTATAATATTTCTGTTCCACTATTGCAATCAAACAGTTTAAGACTATTTCTTGTTAATTTGATGCTATGTGCACAGGCCATGTGGTGCTAAGGAGGAAACTAATGTTCTTGCTTTCACTCTAAGTTTTCTTTGAAAATATCTTAAAAATTGAAAATCAAAAGCTTATGTTCATGTTGTCTAATTGTGTGTATAGAAAACAAGATTTAGTAGTTGACTATCATTATTATTGTACTGGAGTTGTAGCAGTTTTAGTGAATTTCCTATCAAAGATGATGTTAAACCTGTTAATAAGATAAATATGCTTTTTTCTCTTTAGTTTCTTATTCTTTTCTGTCAAATATACACATGCTAATAGACATATATTTACGTATTTATTTACTTTCTGGCTCATTATTGCTGTAATGTAAGTAACTAGCTAGCATATTACGAATTTCCTGTTCATTTGTTCTGGTAGCAGTGCTGAAATCTTTGGGAAGATGTGGAATATATGTGTATATATATATATATGAAATATATGTCTCCTGTAAATGTAATAATTTTTGACACATAGGTATATTTGAAAGGCTATTAATATCTGTGTCTGAACAAGCTCCTAAAGGCAGATTCATAAACAGTTTATACCAATGCTTATTGTCTTCAAGAACATGATGATGGTAGTTGGGAAGCTCAACATAACACTTGGCAGTATTTCAATCAACAGATGAGATCTGGAGCTTCTGGTTGGATTTTGGGCTGGTGTTTTTTGTAGGGTTTGATTTGTTTTGGATTTGATGCTGTATGTGTCCTCTGAAACTGAAAATTGTATGCAATGACTATCAAACTGAAAGATCCAGGGGCTAAGTAGCAACTCCTGCTTTTTAATTATTATTTATTTTTCATTTGCAAAAAAGTACAAGTGCAAATGGATGTTGTTTTGTTGTGGTTTTGTTTGTTTGCTTTGTTTATGTGACAAATACCACATTCCCTTGTCTTGAGGTATACCTTCATATTTCCATGTAGCAGTGGTGGATCTGCAAAACTGAAAATCTTTGGGAATTAAGACAGATACTCTGAACTAATAATAATCATGTGATTGCTCTCCTGTATGATATGCTTTACTGTCTCACTATAGTTTTCATATGCCAAGTACTGGTGATATATACTTCCTTACAGGGGTTAAATTTTTACCTCCTTACCATGAAGTGATGAGTATTTGAAGTTCTGAGTGCTCTGGATAGAGATATTCGTAAAACCATCATGAATATAGCCCCCTGTTATTCTGTGCAGAGTCCTCCATGAAAGTGTCTCTCCACAACTGGTCTCATCTTGCTGTACTAGAGGAGAACTGGTCACTGCTCTTGAGCTGATCTCTGCCCTAAAACCTAGTGTGATAGACTAATTTGGACATGGGGATGCAAGATGAGCATAGGGCACGTATATCCTTGTCCTGGTTTGAGCCTGGCCGATAACAAAGGACCATGTGGCTGCTCACTCCCACTTCTCCATTTTGGGATGGCCAGGAGGAAATCCACCTATAACTTTGTGGGTCATGACAAGGACTGTGAGGGTTCCACTCACCAGTTAAGGTCACGGGCAAAACAGACTTATCCTGGGGGAAAAAATCAATTTAATTTATCATAAATCAAACCAAAAGAGGGCAAAGAGAAAACAAAAAACAGGAGCTTAATTACTTTACCCCACCCCTCCTTTCTTCCTGGGTCCAAATTACTTTTTTCTTGATATTTCTGCCTCCTTCCCCCAGCGACAAAGGGGAACACGGAGTGGAGGTTTTTACAGTCTGTACATTGCAGGCTGTTTTCTGCTGCTCCTACCTCCTCAGGGAGGATTCCTCACAGTCTTCCCCTGCTCCAATGTGGGGTCCCTCCCACAGGAGAAAGTCCTTCATGAATCCTTCTGTGAGTCCCTCCCACAAAGCACAATCCCTCAGGAGCAGTCTGCTCCAGCTGTGGCAGCCCACAGAGCCACAGACTACTTCAGGAACAGTCCCCTCCATGGCTGTAGGTCCACAACATCATCCCCACCATGTTCCTTCAGGGTCTGCCTCACCATGCTCCTCCATAGGTTTCAGGGGACAGACTGCCATCTCACCAGGGGATGTAGGGAAGAATCTCTGTACAGGGCACCTTCTCTCTCTCCTTCCTCACTGATCTTGGTGTCTCTGTTCCAGTAGTGCTCTCCTCTGGTGTTGCTCTCTTTCCTGGTGTTGTTGTCTCCTCTGGCTTAAGCTCTTGTGTTTCCCCTTCTGGAATATGTTAATCTACTGTCCCTGATGGCCTCAACCTTAGCCAAAGGCAGGTCCGGAGCTAGGAGAACTTTCAACAGCTTCTCACAGGAGCCATCCCTCGGGTATTTTCCCTGTGACCAAAAAGGGCACCACATCAGCCCTGGACAATCCTTCACATTGGTCTACTTTTGGAAATTCAGTATATTATTTGAGTGTAGGCTGGCAGGACAACCTTTAGACTCTGGAATAGATATGATTCACAGGTTGCTCAGGGTTGCAACAGTCTGGGCTTACAGGTTGGCTGAGGTTAAAAATGTTTTAAGGTGAACATACAGTCACTGACTAAACCCACAGAAATATGGATTCTTGGTCAAGAGGATATCCAAAATATAGAAAAGAAGATAGATAGATGAGAACTATTATTTTTCTGACTTGTGTATGTTTACATGCCCAAAATCTTCTGTAGTTCTCCAATTGCAGCTTTTATTCCTTCTTAGCAACTTAGTTTGACTTTGGCAGAAAGTAGCTGATGATGCATGAGAGAAAGTGGTATCCACTAGGTTTTTTTCCCCTTCTTCATTCTAACACACTGCACATGGATATCCTCAGTGTCCCATTTTATGTATTTTTACTATCAGTGCAGAGAAGTGGAACAAATGTGAGTAAGAATGGATTTCATTTGCTATTCTACTGCCATTATCCTGTTAGTACTTTATTACTTACTGAAAAGCTATCTCGAAGTAATGGTATGGTGCTGTTTAAGAGCAAAATTATGATTAACAGCAAGATTGTGATATTTTTTTCTGTTGTAATAGGCAACTGCTAACTTAAAACATAAGTTATGTCATTTGCCTTACTGGGAGATTAATGTAAATAGTGTGAAAGATACCTGCTGTTTGCAGTAGAGCTGATGACATTACTCATTAGTCATATTTTTTTCCTGTGAATGGAAGCAACTTCTGCACATAGTGATCTCAGTTTTTACGTGCCTATGCATTATTGATGGCAAGTGATTACACAATTTATATGAATATATTTCAGGCTCTCGGCTGTTTGGAAACCACTCACAATTGTTTTAGGAATCAGAGCTACATGATCAGTTGTTTAAATCATGCAGGATTATCTCTTATTTCCCAACTGGATGTTCAAACATTACTGGGAATGTAGCAATGACAAAGCAACACAGTATGGAATATATTGTCCTTTCCTTTTCCTGTTAGCAACTGTTTGACCTTTCAGTTTCTTGAGGCAGTAGATTGCCATGGTTAGGGCTGCTTTGCCAGAAGCATTTGGGGGAGATTCTTCTTACACTTGCTGAAGTGGTCACTTTCCATTGAGGCATTCACTGTGCCAGAGAGATATCAAGAATTTCATGAAGGTACACTACCCTGTCACTTCAGAATGAGGCTGTTAACATTGGAAAGAGTTATGGATGTGTTTTCATGGCTGCTTATGCAATTCAATAATTGTCCAATGTACAGCAATCAGCTTGGAGAACAGCCTGAACTCTAGGTGGTCTGATAAGCTTGGAAATATGGATTGATGTACTTTTCTGTCCCTAGTGAACTGAATGAAACAGATATCCCCGCTTCCTTTATCCTCCTCTAATCCTTCTTTTCTTCTCTATTCATACAAACACTTATTGTAAGAGTCAGACTAGATGGCAACCCAGTGTTTAGAGATATGGGTTTGATTTTTTAAATGCTGAGGCAGAAGGGATTTAACTTGTCTGTTGTAACCTGGGAAGGTGCCCTCAGTGCTCTGAAGCAGGAAACTCCATAGTATGCTGTTTAAAAAGCTAGTGGTGGATGCTGATTTGAAAAATCTAGAAAGGTGAAATCTCCATTGTGAATATCCAACTATGAACTTCTCAAATTAGGTCATTTCAGATCCCCTTAGTTTCTGGATTCAAACTGATTTAGGCCTGACCTAGATGTCACTTTCCCCCTCTTTAAGAAAATATGGCATAAAGAAGAAAATTGTATTTTAAATTTCTGAGGGAGATCTAAGGAAGCATCTGTGGCTGACACTGAGGCTGAGAATAGTTAATGCCTATGCAGAGTTTATCAGGTTCAGAGTTAGGTATCAAAATAGCCACAGTGCTTTTAGTCTGTAATCTTAGAATTCCTGGTCCATCTGATTTTGTATTCTTAAGAGGTTTCTTTTGTGAGCACTGGATTGTAGCATCCGCCTTTGAAGGATGTCATAGGATCACAGGTCCTACATCAGGATCAGCACTCAGTTAATGAAATTTGTTTATTGAAATAATTTTGTCATTAAATATTTTCACAGTGCTCATGGGGAAAAAGTTTATCAAAAGAAACGCTGCAGAAGCAATGAGAAGGCAGTGCAAACCTTACTGAAAGGAAATGTAGTTCACAATCGGAAGGAAGAACTGTGGGTGGTTTTGCTTCTCTGTTTGTCTAAACCGATCCTGACACCCTCTCCAGTACCTTGAACTCCTGTTTCTGACACCTCTGTGCTTTTTTCCCATTTTTCTCCTGTTGTTTCTGGAGTCGTCTTTCATAACATCCAACATCCTTGCATTGTACCATCCAAAGCTCACCTTGGTTTAAGAAAATCCAATATAAGCTATAACTTCCTGCCCATCAGGTTGTATATATGCCTGATGTAAAGGAGCTGAGGAATTGTCTTTCCTTCCCTTTCCTAACCAGACTTGTACAACACATCTACTGAGTAGTTCTTGATCTTTAAACACCATGTAAACTGTTTTACTGAAGTCCATGGGATACTTATTATGCAGTTGTTTATGTGCTTCATATACAAAAGCAAATTTCATGTCAAATTACTTGCATACCAGAGCTGCACAAAACAAAGCCAACATTTCTTATTTCCAGCTGTGTTCCCTGTCATAAGCTTAAAATAATTATGAGTTGAATAAAATAAGGCCTGAAAATCAAATAAAATTTGCATGAAATATAAATTAAAGAGTTCAAGAGCTGAAGTAGAAAACTGGGCTATCTTCTTTGACATTTGTGGCAGCTCTGTGGTCCATACATGCCATCAGTTAAGAATGTACATCTGGGCTAGGTGCAGGAAATTATCTTCTTTTTGCTATATGGCTTAGCATATTTGCATGTGGATATCAATATATTTTAGATATTTTAAGAAATACTGAAAGGAAAAAAGAAAAATTTTTTTCATTCTTTTGAAGTCACTGGTGTGTTAGGACTTGAGCTGTCCTAACATGTATTATTGTCTGTCTTAATTCTAGTGGTTTATCTGAAGCATACTACTGATGTTTTCCAAGATGAAGGTTTATTGATTATTATAGTACTCTCAGGGAATCATTACAGTCTTTCTAGCACAGGTGCCTGTAACCTTTTGAGAACTGACTTCTATTTAGATGAATTGTCATTTCTTTGATCTCTGAAGAGCCATGGGAGGATTAGAGGTAACATGGACGTTGTGTTTTTTTGATAAACAGCTTTTCATTGGGCTGAAATGCATGTTGTTGTGCTTTTAATTATTCAAGAAACACTTTAAAAATGCAAAAGCAAAATGAGAAGGAAATCTGAAGAAGCTATTAATGACCTCAAAGCAAAGCCAGAGAATACAAAGGAGAAGAAACATCTGTTAAATAGTTCTAGCAAAGAAAGCACAGTTAAACAAGTCCTGAAAATTGTAATTAATGTTTTTCTCAGAGAGATATAGAAAGTCACCAAAACAAGAAATTTTTGTAGCCTTGATACTGGCTGCTGAAACCTAGTCTGGTAGAATATACTCAAACAATTTACAAGACATTTTATTTGCACAATGACATGGATTAAGAACGTGATGCTGTTAAGATTTCAGGATGCATTTAAAAATCTTTGTAGCTATTCATAAACATTAGTGAATTATTTCTTGCAGTCCGAGTAAGTCATAAGTTTATATTTATAAAACTTTAAAATTAAAACAAGTTAAGTAGCACTTCATAAATAAAACATGTTAAGTTTTCAATGACTTAAAAACTGTACATCAATGTTAGTGGCCCATGAAGACTGCAACATAGTGATAAATGGTATAGAAGGGAGCCTTTTGAAAAGACTGCATATGAAAGCTCCCTCTCTGACCAAGTGAACTTTTACAGGCAAGTTTGCTACAGGCTCATTTAGTGTCCTAATTTCTAAACTGTAGTACATGAGATGTTATTAATTGATGTCCTCTGTCAAGGATATCTAAAGCTCAGTTTTTCCAAATTGTCTTTGCTTTAATTAACAAAGTTTAAAATGACCAAAGAGGAAAATAGGCTTTTTCATTCACTAAGAAAAATAGAGCAGGTTTTTTTTTTTAAAGTGTTGTGGGCTGTTTTCTGTTTTGTTTTTTGTTTGATTGTTTGGTTTTTTAGTTGACCTGCAATAAAAATACATGTATTTATTTATTGAAGCTGTCAGCAAGACAGAGAAAGTTTTCGCCCCTTAGTCATCACAACTCCTTTCTGAAGTATAAATAGAATAATTTTAGAATTATTTGTAAGCACAGTGAATATAAGGACTCCAATTTTTAAACCCAGGAAGTATCTAACAAGTTCTGTCCCTTGTTTTAAAGTCCACCATTATCAGAGGTTAACCTCCTTCTTCAAATCTGCAGAAAAGAGCCCTTTACTGTCATTATCTCAAAAACGTGGAAGATGAGAATATTAACACATTTTAAGCTTTGCAGCACTGCTTAAGATCTTTGTTTTCCACCTTTTTTTTTTTTTTTTTTAATTATTTGAAATGCAGAGTAAGTCTAAGCTGTATTGTGAGAACACTGTCACAAAATGTGTTTGTCCCATTCAGAGACAACAGTTAGGTTAGAAAGAGTCCAACTGATTTTCTTAGTTTGCCAAAAGTTTGCTTCTTTCTGTTGCAAACATAAGTTTGTTGTTTGGAATATGTAAGAAGCCTGTGAAGACGGGTGTTTGACATTTCTAATTTTCATTTTTCAGTTTTGAAACTGTAAAAGAATCTCATTGCTTTTTTTTTTCTTTTCATTTTTTTTTTTTTGAAAGCTCTTAGGGATTGTATGTTCAGAACATTATCTATGAATGGAAAATTCATCTTAAATTTACAGTAAATTATGTGCATCACATTTTAAAATGCATGAAAAGTTAGTGTTTCATGTTGGAAGGATATGTTCTATACATAGGATGCCCATGCAGCCTTTAAGAAAGACTGTACTTTAGTTTTCTGAAGTGTAAAGAAACTATCTATACTTTTACTCTGTATTGCAAACCCTGATTGAAATACATCAGAATTCGAAAGTAAAAGATATGCATAGAAATTATATATTGCTTTAATATATGGAATAAAGTATGGACTATACTTATATAAATATGTATAAGCACTTCAGTCTCACTTAAATCAAATCAATTAAGTTGAGGTAGAAACAAAACTGACTTTACTGAATGCTTGTAATTCTATGATATGGGGGATGTTTTTCAGGATTATAAGCAGGCTTTTTTTTTTTATTTTTTTTTTTTTTCCCCAAGCAGGAACAATACTGCATCCTTGGGGTTCACTTTATTCAGATGCTATTTTCTGGCTTAAAAAAGTAGTATAGACAATTATATTCTGAAAAGTTGCTTGTGGTATGTTTTGTTTTCTTAGAAAATCTCTTTCTTCATCCTATTTTTGTTGTGTCCAAAAAATACAGTAGTATGACCAAAAACATCCCCACTTTGGAGGATCATTACAGGTGGAGGCATGTAAGTGTGAGCAAGATCTGATCTCAGTTTGTGTCAGCTGTTGGGTGCTAAACACTAATGAAAAAAGAGTTCAAAGATAGCTATGGATCTAGTCACCTAGATCCAGTCACATGTTAGTGAAGACTGTTGCTAACATTCAGCATATAAATAATAATGAAGCTATGAATCAACAACAATCAAATAATAAATCAACGATGCTGAAGATCCATGCAATTGTATCAAATTAAGATTGCTTAGGTGACCACAAACCTCAGGTTTCCTAATACTTCAGGGCAGTAGTCAAAAGTTAAAATTGAATTGATTTGAGCCTTACATTACATCAAAATTTAAACACTGTTAAGCAGATGAAATTTATTTCTCATTTTATTTCCAATTGACTTTTAAGAAAAATATAAAAGAAAATTCAGTAATTTCTATTGTAAATATGTAATTCAACAAGTAAGTTGGAGAATATTTTGCTTAATGTGTAAGTGAATGGAAAGACTACACATGTATTATTAATATATTTTCAAAATAAGCTCAAAGTATATTTTGCATTTATTGCTTTATAAAGTACCTTTGTATATGAATCTTACTGTAGTCCCAGGTTATTTTTTTACAGTATACAATTAAAGGCATTTAATATCTGGGTATAATTAAGCATAAACTCTTTGGCATTTTGTAGCTGAGAGCCCGGCTTGTTTCAGGAATGATCTAGAAGGGCAATTATCTTTTGCAAACAAAATGTTGGCGATTGTTGTGGTGAATGGCTGTTGGGAAGGTATGCGCAACCACTGTTGCCTTCCTTGGAACATTTTAAAATGCTTTATTTAGACCCAGTAGAGAAATTGTTAGAAGAAAATGATACCCATTTCACTTCCTAGCAGCCATCTCCCTTAATTGGCTGAGTATTTCTGTCAAGCAGAGGTTTTTAGTGTGATGGGGTGATGAGGCTGAGGAGCTTTCAGACACTTTGTTTTACAGCAAATGGGCTCCTGGTGGATTAACCATGTGCCTCATACTGGAGTGCACTGGGCCCTGATGACATGAACCGAGGTCCTCTGCCACCATGCACGCAGTTCAGTGTCCCAGGAAGACTGACTGAGATGCTACCAAGATACAGTGCTCTTCAGGCAAGAATTCAGATCTGGAAACCTAGTCCCCTTGGATAATTGTCTTTTCCAATATACCTCAGCAAAAGTAAACTTTATTTTATCATTAATTCTCACAAGTAAGGTTGCCTTGACCTCAGAACTTTGTTTCCACTATAGGCAGATACTGGTATTTCTCTGAACATTTTTACTGCTGGTAAATTGTAATATTCCAATCATATTTCTGTCTGTCTTCTGATATGTCTGCATCTTTTATTCAGGAGAGCTGTTTGATACTGCTAATTGTGGTACATAAACTGTGGGCTCTTATTGTAATGATACTCAGAAGAACAATAGCCTTGCAGCATTTTACAGGAACCCAATAGCATGTGTTAAAATGATTTGACTGCAAAGCTCCTGGGGTTTTGTTTTTTCAAATGGTTTTGTCTTTATTTGTATTTGAATACATATAAATACAATAGTTTATAAATGATACATTACAAATCAAGTAACAAAACCAAATCATCTTGTATGGATGCTATTCAGTGAAGATTTACAAATTATAACTACTCCAGGCTTGATGTTCATGTACTGTATACATAGAAAATCTTATTTTCCTATTCTGTCTTTTTTGTTTTCTATGTGGCATCCTCATCAAAGCATCTGACAGTGAAGCTTTCAGTTTCTTAACTCAGCCTTTATCATCTATTGCCCACACTGTGCTGAACAGGAAGCAGCATCATTTTTTGAGCAGACCCTTCATCAACCCTTCATTCTTAGTAAAAAAACACAATAAAACTATTGGTATTGCTTTCAAAGTTAGGCTATCTAGGTGCAACTCTCCATACATTTTCAGTGCTCAGACAGACGGGAGTCCTCCTTCAGGGCAATATTTGTTTTATTTTAGTATCTCCCTAGGTTTTGAAATATAGTAGTTAAACTGAACTCCCTGAAGTCCAATAGAAAAGCATCCCAAACACTTGCGTGCCAGAGCCAGTCACCCTGCAAGGGGATCTAAGTGGACTGGTTACTTTCTTGGAAGGAAGAACTTGCATCAGCCATGTAAAATACATAGTGGGAGGAAAAACCTTGTGTTTCATTGTACAAAGGGATGAGTTCAACTTCCACCGTGATTCAGATTTTATGTTCCTTCAAAGAAAACCACTTCCTTTCAGGATGCTAGCAGATTCTGATAGCATCTTTATCACAGACACATGAAAAATAGCTTTCTGGTTTTCCTTTGCCATGGGTATTTGCACTTTTCTATGAGATGTTTGAATTAATAGGGTTTTTCCATTCTTTGCCTTCAGCTGGGATTATTAAAATGTTATACTTTAAGAATCCTCTCTATTTTCTGGAAGAGCATTAAAATCATTTAGGAGGAAATACTTGCCACTAATGCTATTTGGCTAATCTACAAGATTTAGGATATGAAGAATTACTGCATGGCATATGTAAGACATATGGGAACAGATGAATCCTTCTTTGGAGGAGGTGCTGCTAAAACATTTGCCAGCAGACTGGTAAAGGGAGAGACCAGCAGTTATCAGCACACATGTGGACAGTAAATCATTTAGGCTTCTTAATTCAGGTTTGGGAAGAATTGATGGAACACAGTGTTGTGAAAGCCTGAGAGATTCATTATAAACACAAGCAAAGCAATGTACACAGAAAGGAATAATTTGAGATTCCTTGGATCAAAATTCTTTGTGTCTACTATTAGACAGTTTTAACAACCTGACTTGTTTTTTTTTTTTTTGGGGGGGGGGGGGGTGTTTCTTTTTTTTTTTTTTTTAATCTTAAGGAGATTCTATGTCACTTTGCTTTGTACAGCTAGCACTGTCATGGTACTTAGCAGTAAGTACTTAGCACTAATCCTTGTGGTTTTTTGCTAATGAGGTAACTTCACTAACACCAGCTTCTCTCAAAGGAGACACTTCATTACCAGGATTTTTTGGGAGGTCAAATTGGAGGCATAGCCCTTCAGGAAAATTTTGGAGCTTGCAGTTCCTGCACAGTACACTGAGTGTGCACTCGGCAGCAGCGGCCAAAGGCAAAGCTTTGCTGAGACAGCTACTGGAAATGTAGCAGTGATTGTCAAGAGGACCCATTATCTTAACATCAGTAGCTCAGTTTTATAGGTAAGTTACTGCTTTACTAAAATAGACAGGACGGCTGCAGTTCAGCACCGTTCAGCTGAATTAGCAGTGAAATTTAATAGTAAGCTACACAAAAGGAGCAAAGGGTCACAGAGAAATCATCAGTGGGTGAAGGCTGGAAGCAATGTTTACTCAGGGAGGTTTAATCAGTACTCAGGTGGTCAGGAACAGGGATGGTCAGTTTTAATTAGACCTTAGAGACAGGAGAAACATGTGGCAAGCCACTTACTGTTCATTTTGGACAAATGGAAAATACAAAGTGCCCAGCGCTACAATTGAGGATGTAATTAAGGGTTGCCATTTTTCATGCTGCTGTTTACTCAGTCACTAATTGGCCCAGCCATGTGTTTTGATCTAAGCAAGATTTGTTTACCTAGTTACAATAAAGTTCCTGGATTTCAGTTTAGACAACAATAAATCAGAACTGTGGAAAAAGTACAAGAAAGACATGGAGCTGTTGGAGTGGGTACAGAGGACTACAAAAATGATCAGAGGGATGGAATGCCTCTGCTATGAAAAAAGGCTGAGAGGGTTTGCCTTTTTCAGGGTGGAAAAAAGAAGGCCCAGAGGAGACCCTTTTGTGGCCTTTCAATACTTAAAGGGAGCTTATAAGAAAGGTGAGGACATGTTTTCATGGTTTTTTGCAGGGTCTGTTGCATCAGGACAAGCAGTAATGGTTTTAAAATAAAAGGGGGTATAATCAGATTATATATAAAGAAGAATTTTTTTACAACGAGGGTGGTGAAACACAGGTACAGGTTTTCCAGAGAAGTGGTAAATGTCCCATCCCTGGAAGCATTCAAGGTCAGGTTGGATGGGGCTCTGGCCAACCTGATCTAGTTGAAGGTGTCTGGGCTTATTGCAGGGGGGTTGGACTAGGTGACCTTTAAATGTCCCTTCCAACTCAAACCATTCTATGAACCTATAATAAAAAAAATCGCAGTCAATTTACCTCCTCTGTCATCAAGAAAATCCCAGGAATTATTAATAAAAAAACAACTAAAGAAGCTAAGATTATGATGATAGTGTTCCCTTTCATATGCCTGAACAGAACTAACCAGATGTATTCTCATCTCCTATCCAAAATAAAGTTTTGTAATGTAGAGATTGTTTTTTTCTGAAGATCCAGACACAGTGTATATATAACTGAAATCTCAGGTACTATCTGACATAGACACTCATTCGATATCATGCAATCTAAAAGTAGGTTACCTCTTGTTATCTCTTGCTACCTCAGTGTGCTCTAGCAAGAAAAAAGCTCTTAATTTCTGTATGAGTGTGTTAATGGAATAATGATATCTGGTGAAATGTAATCTATTACAGTTTTACTTTACCTTTTATTTTAGAAATTCTGGTCTTCCTTTCTCATGAGGCAATATTTAAACTTCAGTTCTACTATTGTACATTTAATACTCTACTAGTATAATGTATGTAGTAACTAACACATGGGCTTGTATGGGCTAAATGATTTTCATGTTAACAAAAGCACAGGAGACAAACCACAAGAGTGCTCAGGTATGCTGTCTGAAATAAATGAAGTAGAACTTTTCTTCTGTGGGCTGTGAAAATGTGAGATATGGTACTGTCTCATTTGATTGCATCTGATCTTTAGACATGTCCGCTGGGTTCAAAGAAATCTAGGTATCCTATTTTTTTGTACCTTGCTATGAAGTGATGTGAATTTCTGGCATATATTGAGGGAAGTGGTACTCTGTTACTACAGAAAGGATGGATGCACAGTGCGTATTCTGCGTTTACCTGTCCTGCACATAGAGTAGGATGGCAGTACCCTGAGGCTTACAGTTCCTAGTAAAGCACTCTCTCTGTTTGCTTTTTCTCTGTGAGACTGTGCTAAAATTTAATGTGATGGTAAAGTTAGGGTTCATGAGTCATTTTCCAGGAAAACATTTCTTCTGAAAAATAATTTGGCCAGTCCCACCCCCTTAAGAACACCTATTTGAAGAGAAAGTCTGTTTTAAACAGAATTCCAATGGCATCTTAAAACCTTTGTTTCTAATTTTTTGTTTGGCAAAAAGTCATAAATGGTTGTTTTATATCCATCCATCCACCCACCCATTCACCCGCCCAATCCATTAGATCTTCACTCTCCACTGTGGAGTGTTAATTTCATCAGCTAGTCAACCTTGTAGTCATTAGTTCTCTGCCTCCCAAGCACCAGAGAACATTAGACACAATTCTGTCTCTCTCTCGTGCCTAGAAGGAAGGAATAACTACTGCAAATGCATTCTTGATTCCAATATTGGCATTGATTTTGTGGCAAACCAAAGGGAGATGGTAGTTTCTGGAATATTGTGAGTGATACCATTTTGCTAGTTCAGGCATCACAGGAAAGACTGTCTACAAGCAAAACAAGAAGGTTTTACAAGCATGCTAGGTGGGTAGGTGTAGGGTAGGTGTACAGAGCTGTGGGTCTTCCTGCTATTTGCTACTTACACTGTCAGAGTGTTTACTAGATAGATTATCACTATGGCATTTCTCGCACCCACTCTATTCACAGACTTCTTCAGCACGATGCTCCAAAGGGCCACGGCAGACCTTGATGAGGAAAATGACGTTTACATCCATTATAGTATCACTGGGAGCCTATTCAACCTAAGGCAACTGAAGGCCCACACCAAGACCCTAAATCACCAGGTCCCAGAGTTGCTTTTTGCTGACAATGCCGCCCTCGTTGCTCACACAGAAGCAGCTCTGCAGTGCATAACATCCTGCTTCACAGAGGCTGCAGATTTTTGGGGGCTGGAAGTCAACTTGAAGAAAACAGAAACTCTCTACCAGTCTGCACCACAGGAAGACTTCCATCATTCCCACATCAGCATAGGCAAGTCAGAGCTTAAGACAGTCTAGCATTTCAGCTATCTGGGATGCATATTTCCTCAGATGCCAAGATTGACAAAGAGAGAGATAACAGATTAGCAATGGCATACAGAGCATTTGGAAGACTTCATAAAAATGTCTGGAGCAATAAATACCTGAAGAAAAGTACAAAGATTAGCGTCCGCAGAGCCATTGTGCTGTCTACTCTTTTACATGGGTCTGAATCATGGGTCATCTACTACCACCACCTGTGACTCCTTGAATGCTTCCATCAGTGCTGCCACCATAGAATCCTAAACATCCATTGGACTGACCACATGACCAGTGTCACTGTCCTTGAACAGGCCAGGGTCACCTGTATTGAGGTGACAATACTGAGGACGCAGCTGTGCTGGGCAGGGCACGACTCCAGGATGGAGGATCACCTCCTCCCTAAGACTGTGCTCTGTGATGAACTTGCCACTGGCTGCTGCAACAGAGGAGCCCCAAAGAGGAGATACAAGGGCTTCCTGAAACAATCCCTCATCCTTGCCCATATTGACTGCCATCAGTGGTCCACTCTGGCTTCCAGTTAGTAGACATGGAGACACCATCCATAACACTTCTTCCTCTTTTGAGAACACAGTAAAATCAGTCTGGAGGAGAAAAGAAAGAACCATGCCTTGGCTGTCCTCTCACAGGAGACTTTCTGCTGTGCCTTTTGCAACCCCACTGCCCATCCCACAGTGGCCTCATCAGCCATCAGTGTGCTTCCAGCACGAGTGGGGAGAGAGAGCCCTTCTGAAATCTTCATTCCTTGTCAAAGTTTAACATTGGCCCGGCAATTAAACCCAATGACAGATGCTCTCTATTAATCCCCCTCTCCTCCCAGATAAAGGAAGGAGAGAGAATAAGGGAGAGGGACTTATTGGTTGGAAACTAAACTACACAGCTTTAATGAAACAGTAATGATAAAAAGGAAAAATTACTAAACATATACAAATATACAGGAAAATTGATACCACATTCCTCCCCCCTTTCCTCCAAATAACTCTCAGATCACCACTGAGGCTGCACGGCAGCCCTGGGAAAATCCAGGTTGGACTCCTGGAGTCGGCAGCAGTTGGGAGCTGGAGGCAGGAACACACAGATTCAGGCTGGCACGGATCAGGACCACAGGCAGAGGAATGGATGGAATCCTCTCAGGATGCTGAAGCAAACAGGGACAGGTGAAGAAGGGGAAGCAGGAATCGGTTAACCCTCCTGACCCCTCAAATTTATACTGAATATGATGTGTATGGGATGGAATACTCTGTTTGGTCAGTTTTGGCCATCTGTCTTGTCCATTCCTCCCCAAAGGAGGGGTTCAGGTGGGATCTCGTTACTTCTTCCGGAAGGCAAAATGTTCCTCAGAGCTGAGCAGTGTCCTTGGCTCTGCACACCAGTCTCTGGCAGTAACTATAAACATCGAGCATAATCAGTCCTAAGAGCAGACACTCTGAGAAACTTGCTTTTAATTTCAGGAGGTGCAGCTACTTACACGAGACTTAGCTGAAAGCAAAAGTACAGGACAGAAAATTACCTTTATCCTGGCCCAAATCAGGACATTTGTGAAGCCAAGCCATGATCACTATGGCATATGTTTTTTCAAAATTAACAGTAATGGTGATTTTGTACTCAGCACTTGTATTTCCCTGAAATGTATGTGCCATTGTCTTCCAAGATTATGTCAAATCTGCTGGAATGCCTTCACTATTGGTTGAACTTCTGTGTCTGTCTGTATGAATGTACCTATTACCAAACACAGTAGTTAAGAAAACAGACAAATTTTTGATAGAAACTTTGTCAGCATCTAAAAATAAGGAAAAATTACATGGAGCAATTGAGAGACTATTCTTTTTAAAGTTAAGTTAAAATTTTCACATGCATTTTTTCATAAGCACTAGGAGCTTTTAGAAACTAAGAAAAGTAATACAATTTCATTTTAATGAGGACACGAGTCAATTGATGAACTTGAGCTGGAGCATCATCCATTTACAGTTTATGCATACCTGATTATATATTTATTCCCTTTGCTTGCCTAATTCTGATGGTTTGGAACTCAGCATTGTCCATATGGATGCCTCTGCTATTGGAAAGGTTTTGATTTCTGCATCACAGTTTCAGTTTCAGCCATGTGTGTGCCAGGTGAATGACACAAGAGCACTCATGGCATGACTGTAGCATTTCACTGCCTCCTTCTGTGCCTGCCCTGTTGCATGAAAGACAGCTACCTGAAAGGGTAGGAAACCTTACAGACAGTATTTATGTATGTGTGCAAGCACAAATTGAGGAAACAGATCTAGTAATTTGCTTCTTGATAGGAGTTTCCTGTGATTTACTGATCCTGGAGTGGTGCTGTTCAATGAAAAAGCATGGATGAGTTGACTTTATTTTATTTACGTTTCTTTTCAAGTTAATGGAGCTTTTCATGTGTACATGAACAAGGTCAGAGATTATGGCAGTATTTATGGGCTTGGTTCAGAGAGACAACATACTTAGTGTCTGTCAGGACATGAATCTATAAAGTGAAAGGGTGATGGATATGCCAAGCTGCTTTTGTTCTTCCTGTGTGTTTTTTCTGCTTTGGAGTCTTGTAATTGTGGTTTCCACTCTGGTGCCATGTAGTATTTAACCCTTTAAAAGAGTACATTGCAATCAGTCAATCTTGCACTGCATTTTACTTTCTCAGAGAGCTCTGAGGATATATGAAAAATATGAAATCATGATATTTACAAAAGACCATTGTAAAATCTTTGTTAGACTCATGTCCTTGCTTGTTCTCTGCTTCTGTGTGCTTAACAGGCTGTTGTTTGAGGCTCATGACTTTTAATATTACTGAATCTGACAAATATTCAGAAACGGTCCTTACTTTTTGACTATGGGATGCCGCACCTCTCTGTGGAGCTCTGAGACTGGCTGCTGTATGACCAAAGATCAATGGTAAGAAGTCAGTTCCTCTTTACAGAGGATGTGAATACCCCTCCAAAACTCTGTGCCTATGGACGTGCTGCATTACAATTTCACCTTGGAAGGGTATTATGACAGTATAAGCCATGTATACTCTATCATGCACACAGCACAAGAGACACTGAAAAATGATAGATGTCTAACCACAAAATCTTCCTCGTTTGCCTTCCTGACAGCCTATTTGTGTCTCTTCAGTGTCTTCCACACACCATGCTCCCCTTTCCATCTTTTGGTTGCAGTCAGAACCTGGTTTTGTATAGCATTCCACCCTTTCATCTGGAACTTTTTCCTTTTTTTGAGCAGAAGTCAGCAGAAATGCAATAGTCCCAGGCTGGTGGTCTTAGCTGTGCTACTAGGACAATGGTGTACCATAAGGACAGGATCAAGCAACTGCTGATGAAGGGAAAGACACAGCAAGTAACATGCAGGAAACCCTTCAAGCAAGGCTGTACATCAGAAATCAGGACTTCAAGCAGATTAATTTCTCTGTAGTCACAGTTTTGATGTATTTTCAGGATTGCACAGGCTAAAGCTTCATAATAAAAGTGAATTAGTGTTTGCTGGGGAAATGTATTCAAATGCATTTTTTCCAGCTGTTGATTTAACATTTCCTTTGAAAGCAGCTGTAGTCTTTGGTGAATAATTCTGTGACAATTAAAATGAAATGTGCAAAACTGCTGAATTATCTCTGTATCAGCACAATAAAACTGGACATACTTAGTAGTGTGAGTAGATCTTTTCCCTTCTAATTTGCCAAGGTTATCACAAGAGCCTTGAAATATAGCCTATTTGTGCAGGTCTAATTTCCAACCAACTCAAACCTTGCTTCATGGTTGTGTTTTTTTTTTTTTTTAATATGTTGTATGAAAATGAATTAGGTATTTGGAAGGAAATCATTATATTTTAAAGTACCCAAGTGAGCCTTTGCTACAGGGATCAGGCTGTTTAATTGCAGATAAGATTCCTGCAAAACTACAACTCTTTTTCAGTTAATTTCAGTTAACTCTTTTTCAGGAGTTGTTGGACTGGGACAGGTCCCTAACAGAGTAAAACCAAATGGATGGCTGTAAGTGCATGACCTTTTCACTCTCAGGTGTCACTGATTCTCTACTTTGGATGGGAACTATACAAATGCAATTCTGTTTTACTGTTCCATGTGTTCTATATACATAGTAAAGACAGATGATTAAAAATTTGCAATGCTTTCACTGACTCATGGCAGTACTGAACACTCAGAATCATAGAATAACAGAAAGTCAGGGGTTGGAAGGGACCTTGATGGATCATTGAGTCCAACTCCCCTGCCAGAGCAGGGTCAGCTACAGGAAGGCACACAGGAATGTGTCCAGGTGGGATTTGAATGTCTCCAGAGAAGGAGACTCCACAACCTCCCTGAGCAGCCTGTTCCAGTGCTCTGTCACCCTTACAGTAAAAAAAAATTTTCCTCGTATTTATATGGAACCTTCTATACTCAAGTTTATATATGTTTCATCTTGTCCTATCATTTGGCATAAGTGAGAAGAGCCTGGCTCCATCCTCCTGGCTCTCTCCATTTACACATTTATAAACATTAATGAGGTCACCCCTCATTCTCCTCTTCTCCAAGCTGAAAAGACCCAGCTCCTTCAGTCTTTCCTCGTAAGGGAGATGTTCCACTTCCTTAATCATCTTGGAGGCTCTGCTCTGGACTCTTTCATAGAATCATAGAATCGAATGGGTTGGAAGGGACCTCTGAGATCATCAAGCCCAACCCTTCAAGAAGTTCCTGGTCCTTCATGAACTGACGTGCCCAGAACTGGACAAAATATTACAGATGCGGCCTCACCAGGGCAGAGCAGAGGGGAAGGAGAACCTCTCTTGACCTACTAGCCACCTCCCTTCTAGTGCACCCTGGGATGACATTTTCCTTCTTGGCCACAAGGACACATTGCTGGCTCATTGTCATCCTTCCATCCACCAGCAGCCCCAGGTCCCTTTCCCCTTCACTGCTCTCCAAGAACTCAGTCCCCAACCTGTACTGGTTCTTGGGGTTGTTCCTACCCAGATGTAAGACTCTACACCTGTCCTTGTTGTAATTCATTAAATTTCTCCCTGCCCAACTCTCCAGCCTGTCTGGGTCCCTCTGAATGGCAGCACAGCCTTCTGGGGTGTCAGCCACTACTCCCAGATTTGTGTCATCAGCAAACCTGCTGAGAAGACACTCTGTCCCAATATTGAGGTTGCTGATAACTCCATTATTTCTTTTCACATCTACCCTTTGTTACTTTTATATATTCATATTGTATATTGTCTTAGTAAACTACTTAGGACAAAGTACTATGTCATTGCTGATTATTTTGGTAATGCCTTTGGTGAGTCATTGTTTTTTATCACATTACCTGTTTTTTAAGCATTTCCTTATTAAAAAAATAACTTCACTCTTAATGATAATAACCTCTACTTAAAAGAAAGATGAAAAATAGTTTCTGAAAGAACATTAGTAGTGTAATTTTAATTGGGTTCTGATGGAAATATTTTTTGAAAAAATTCATGAAGTATAAACTTTATGTCCTGTTTCAAGCTTGAATTCTACTTCAGATTATGTGGATATAATCCACAAATGTACATTATACTGCTTCAGGCTTCGATATTCACAAAGTAGAAGAAACAAAAATTAATACAAATGCATATAATGTAGGATATGGGTGTGTCTGTTTGGTTTTGGAGCTTTTTTTGTTATCTGAGGGCAAGTCTGTTAAAGGATAAGGAAACCACCCTACAGTTGAAAAAAAAACAAACAACAAAATCTGCATAGGAAATGCTTTTTAAAATGTTGATCCTGGTGATTACCCTAAGTAGTATGAGTATATTACTAACTAATGAAAGATTGGATGGCAATTTTTTTCTTTTTTTTTTTTCTTTTTTTTTTTTTTTTATATGTGTAGAATTGTTGATTTAGACTTAGATTTAAACTGGCTCCAGTGCTTTGGAACCAGTCTAAGCATTTGTAGTGATGACCTTGCACAAAAACTAGCACTTGAGAAATTTGGTGATGGATGAAACCAGGGGGAATTGTCAAATCAAAGTCATGATGACTGAATAGAGAGAAATTCAACAACGCAAAACCTTCCTTTTAGGAACTTGTATGGTTATTTACTGCTCTTGAGGTAGAGCTACTTTGTTGCAAATAGATAAGGAAGAGAAAGACATTATGTTATCATTTGCTAAAAATGTTCATAAGCTGTCAGAAAAAAAGTGCACCAGCAATGGGCTGGATACAACAACCTATAAAGTGCCTTTCAATGTTCATCTATCAATTGCTGTTTTAGCAAATGCACATCATGTTTGAAAACAAAAATAAATACAGAAACATCTGCTGAATGCTTTTATCTTTAATATAATACTTTTAGAAGCAGTACTTTGAATAAACTAGCATATAGTGTGTGATGGAGTATTTGCACTTATAATTATTTTTTTTCTTCTTGCGTAATTCAGTGTTCCTAAATAGAGATTTTTAAGGTGATAACATTAAATTATTTTTTTTCCCTTCATATACTTGAATGCTTGCAAATGAATGTAGAACTTTATGGCTTATTTTGAGAAGGCTCTGCAGCTTGCAATTGGAAGATATCAAGCTTCAGGGAAAAATAAATTAAAAAAGAAAAAAAAAAAGCCAACTTTGGAATAGTAGAGATGGAATGTGATAGGATACCCTATTGCCTGGAGCTTTGTGTCTATGTTTCTGTATTGATTGAAATACTTTAATTTTACATTCTGTCTCAGCAATTGTACATCCACTAATACAATGCTGAGGAAGCCAATATTCTAATTAAATGATTTTTTTATTAAAGGGAAATATTTAATGTTACACGTTTGTTTGATTACTTGGACCTTTTAGCTTATTTTGGAGGTACATTAATTGAAACAGGATAATTTATATCATATAGTGGCATTCATACAGAGTATCACAAAATGATCCAGAAGGAAGTAACTTCTAAACAACAGAGACAAAACAAGCCTTTCAGGTGTGATTTAAGGACACAGATTGTCTTTGTGCCTAAGAAGGGACGAGAGGGATTGAGTTACTGACAAAAGAAGTAGAGAAAGCAAAAGCATGACCTTTCCTTCTGGGGAGGAATACAGGGACATGAAAAGGGAGAAGTGGATCACAAGGAAAAGAGGCAGTGGTTGAGCATGAGATCAGGGCACTCAGAGGAGAAGGTCAGCAAGAAGTTTTGCTTTACTGGAATATGTTTTTGAAAATAAGATGAAGTTTCTTCCTTTTGATTCAGAAGTAAACGTGGTAAAAATGGAAGATACATCTTGTCTCATGGAGTAAGATATGTATTTAGCTAATGTCTTTCTGTTGTTTTTAAAGCTGAGTATGAAGAGGTAGGCAGAAAATACAAAAAGAATGGTGGTAAGCAAGGGTGTGTGCAGAGTGCGTGTGCAGTTACCCATCAGCAAAGTAACACACAGAGGAGACAGTGTTTGGTCTGGCATCTCACATACAGCTCTATGCTCACGTGATAAAATCATAGAATCATAGAATCATAGAATTGTCTGGGTTGGAAGGGACCTCAGAGATCATCATATACTTTAAAGTATGCAGTTGTACATATGTTCATTTTAAATAGTGAGCAGCACAATCCATAGTATCTGTCAAATTGTCTTCACAATTGTCATCTTTGTGTTGTCAGCTTTAAGCAATTTTCAGCTCTCTTGAAACTGTTGGTATTGAATAAAGCAGAATCCTCTACATATGTCTTACTTTATAACAGTTTTCTTCACACATTCTTGTAACTAAAAACTTGGCATATAAATGTATCTTTTCTGCTGGTGGAGTGGTGGAGTCTGTAATTTGCCTGATAAATGTACACTCTTTTGTTTAAATGTACTTTAAAGAGCAATCAAGCATACGTAGCAGATTAACTGTAAATCAAGGAATTCTGATCTTGGTCCAGCTCACTGAATAGTAATTCAAGTTCTGTTTCACTACTAAGAGAAACCTGTACATTTTTTTACAGTTTTAAGAAGATCCCTTCAATCAGATTCACTATGTTACAATTAATGGCAAAATATCTATTGCCTGGATTTATTTTTAAGTCCAGAGCACCTCAACCCTTCAGTAGAAACATCAGCAAGCATCCTGAAAACTACCAGTGTCTGCAGAGGACACTGATGAGAAATTTTCTTTGTAAAATAAGTAATTACTCAACTTTTTCTTTAATCTAAACCACAAAGTTTTAGGTCATGTGACTGACTATGTCACTCTGGATAAGTTGCATTATCAAAGTCAAATTGGAGATCTATAAATACAGAATATTTTCTATTTAATACAGAGCTTTGCATGCTTCATGGAAAGTTCAGAAAGAAAATTGTTATTCAGCTCTGTTGTTGTTAAAACACAAATGACACAAGTACTGTTGTGGTGGGTTTATTCTTAATTCTGATGTATGGCAAGAGTTTCTGCTTAGGAAAGTAAGAGCACAAAGGCATGTATATGGAAATTTAATGAGAAACCTTATTAATTATGAATAGCTTAAGGGTGAAAAATTAGATCTTAGAAGCATGAATCTTGTAGATAGGTAAAGCTTTATCCACTAAAACAGGAAATGCTTTCTGCCTATATTCCTTCAAATAATAATAATAATAATAAAAAACCCAAACAGCTGCTAACAGTCTTAACACAGGGGTATGTGAAATGCAGTCTTTTTGCCCAGTCATCCTTGTCAAAAATTTTGGCCACCGTGAAGGTATTTGACTATGTTATGAGGAAGTACAAAATCATTCAGTAGCTACAGACTGTTTTAAAAATGTAAGTGTCTACGATTTAGCTTTTTAAGATTGCACAGAAATGTACACCATGATGGAACCTGAATTTTACGTGCTGTTTTTGAATGAAGAATTAAAGCAAGCCTGCTTCATGTGATTTATGTAAAAAACACCTCTGATGCATTTCAGGCTCTTAGTAGTGCAAGGGTGTTCATACCCTAGGATAAATTTAACAAGAATGATGTACCTATGTTTTACAGAAGATACCCAATGCCTGGTCCTAAACTATAAAATTCTGTAAACATTTCCTTTATGCTAAATTAGGCTCTTATATACTTGCACCTTATTTTATTGTCATTCGTTGTTGTCTCTTTGCTCATGTTCTCAACTGCATTTCTATCATAACTCTCATATGGATTGAATAGCAACCTGTGCTTAATCTGGTATTTGCAAGCAGGAGACTTGCTCTATTGGTTGTCTATTGATTTTGCCATTGTTCATTTTCATCCTTTGTTTAGAAGAACAAAAAGGTGGAGCAACAAGTTAAAGTGCACGGATGATGCTTCAAGAATGTTAGTATCACTGTGGGTCATTAAAAGGTTATATTCCAGTCAGAAGAGGTTGAGGGAATTGCAGTCACAATACTGAGTTAATTTACATGAATACTGGTAGCTGCTTCTTCACTATTTTCAGTAGTCTTTCCTAAAGAACGAAGACAGTTTTCAGAAAGGTTCATTGAGGAAGTGAAGTGGAAGCAGGATTCAAATCTAGTGTCACAGGACTGGCCAAACCATATCTGTAAGAAATGGGATTCAGATTTGGCTCTAGGACTAGGCAGCTCAATGCATTTGGTGGCATTTTGGAACTGGTTAGGTGTTTCATGTGCTAACTTCTACAGGCTGTGCATGTGCACACCAGTAGAAATAAGAAGTTGCACCTGCTGCTGTGCTTACATTGGATAACAGGAGAGAAGCCATCCATATGTGCCTGCCATTTCCACACCATTTCCACAGTCAAATTATTTATCTTGTGTTTGAAAGTATAAAGAGAAACATAGAAAAAAAGTCTTGATGCAGGTAGCAACTCTAGAAGAGGGGATGCTTCATTTCCCTCTGCCTCAACAAAGGAAAAATCCAGGGAAACACTTCTCCTCAGTTGCATGTCATTCCCTTCTTTTGTGCCAAATGTGCACATACTTCATTTCTTTTGTTTAAAACCTGTGACAGGTCGCCAGTATTGCACAGTTTTGGTAAGTCAGAATAGTAAATTCAGATCACAAATCCTCAAAGCAGTTAATAAAATCATTGCAACAGACCACCCACTGAATCCTTCTGGGGCTCCTGAGAAAAATAATTAATCTCAGACCTACTTATTTCAACACTGTTCACTCACTGAACAAATGTGTCGAAAAAAGACCTTCCTGAAATACATAGTTCATATATTATGGTTCTGACTGAGAAAAGTACTTAGGCATAACGGAGATGCCAGGCCACTTTTCTTATCATTTTCCTAGTGTTAATTCCCCAAAGGGAAGAGCTAAGCATAAAGGCTGGTGACCCTGAGAAGATGTATTGTTACTATTGGTATTGCTTTTATTTTTGTAACAATATTTAGGAACATGTATAAATCAGATTCCTATTTTCTGAGCATTTTGTATGCAAATAGTGAAGAGATTGGCTTTTCCTATTCCTTTACAGGCTTTACATGATAAATAATAAGATGAGGAGTACAGCAAATTAATAAGCATCTGAGTTCTCTTTGAAAAATTGTGTCTCTGTGTTGAGTTTGCCCACAGATACCCTAACTGAAGGTAAATCTTCTTTTAACAAGCTTATCTGTTTTGAAAAAAAAATTCCTAAACACAGAAAATCTTTCATTTGAAAATATTTATTTGTAGGCAAGTGAGCTGAGAAAATATAAATCTCTTGCTAAACTCTTCCTGCTGGGTCAACACTGATGGTACACTAGGCAATTTCTTGCTATGCTCTCTTCTTTCCTGGGAACCAGAAAATCCCAGGAAACACTAATTTTTTCTTTAAAGCACAGCAGTAATGATCTTTTTACAAGTTTTCATCTGACACAGGATGCTTTGTGATTGCAAATGTTTTCTTCCTCTGTTAAATAAGTTCAGGCAGTAACTCATTTGCAATTTAGCCGGAGACTTGTACCAGCATACAATAAACTAACTATTAATGAAGAGGACCATTTCTTGAATGCTAAAATCTCAAAACAATTAACTTAATAATGATTTTTCATGTTGGTTCCATCCTCAACACATTAAGCCCTCCTTACATCTTTGTATTGTCTATTGATTCATCTATTATACCAGTTTATTCAATTCTTCTGTTAACCAATTGCACCCATGAGCCTGAATGTATTGTAACAGTTAAATGACATTTAATTCACTGTATCTGAGAAACAGAGCCAGTAGACAAACCTATTGTTATACTAATGGAGGTTTTTTGAATTACATCTCACTAAGCTCAACATTATCTTCCATGGTATTATCAGACACAAAGACAGGTGGGATAATTTAAAATCTTCAGGGCTGTGTACAGTTTTGGAGTGCTTGCTTAATGAGCCCTTACTTTCAGACATTATTTTCCTTTATTTCTAAAGAAGTTTAAATGTTTAAAACATTCATAAACAAAACAATCATCCAGCAAAATTGTTCTGGACCATGGAGGTAGTTTTCCTTTGAGACATCTGAGGAAGCAGCAGTACACTACCCCTATTTCCAAATAAATAAGAATAAAATTATTGGGAAAATCATTCTAGAGACATAGACCAAATTACCTAATTTCTGTGGAATTACACAGATAAAAAACCATCCTATCTTTTACATCATTTTTGAGACGTAGGAGAAACCCTACCCTAGAGTGACCTTCTCATGTCTTTGCTGAGAAGCAAGAACAAAAGCTTGAATCTCTAAGTAGATGAAATAGAAACATTTGATCTCAGATATTCTTGAGTTAAATGTCAGATGATTTACCTTTGGCTTGGACTTCATGTAATTTTCAGGAAAGTTAAATGAATCCCAGTTGCACCATTTGTTACCATTTGTTTCAGTTCAGATCATTCCTCTTTTTTTTTTTTTTTTTTTAATGAAATTCAGCTGGCAGTCACATTGGGGAACTCTTTGCCTCCGGGGAAGTGCAAGGCAATGTTCCTGAGTTTGAACCCATTCCCCTTTAAGTATACAAATGCAAAATGATCAGCCTTGCTTTGTGCAGTGAATAAGAAAGCAAAAGCTGCCAGTCACTGTGAGATGAGGAAACCTAGATCCTCTGCAGACCAACAGTTATATATTCGGCTTTCTAGCTAGAAGAAGAGATGATGGCCCACCTTCTTTGGTACCATCAACAAGGAAACAAATCTTTTTAGGAATATGAGGAGTTGTATTTGGATATACAGTATTAGCAGTATTCGCTTGGCTCTTGCTAGAGAGATGTAGACAGCCATGCAATCAGACTCTGCTACTGAAGCCAAACGTATTATGCAGTTAGTAAAATCCATTGCAGAGGTGACAGAAATATCTCCTGAGTGTGAGCTACCCATACAGTCCTCACACTCTTCTTTGTAGAAGATCTTTTTTTTTCTCTCACACTTTGCATTCATGGAAGTGGTTTGAATCCCTCTGTCTTGCATAGAGGCCGGCTGGTGTCTCCTCGCTGGTTCTGGAGAGAGAAGGCTGCTGGACAAAGGAACTCCAAAAGCTTTTCAGTTTCACAGTTCAGCAGTACAGAGTTACTCAACTTCTCATACATTGATGAACTGGATGAAAAAAGGGTTATTGCAACAGCCACAGCCTATGTGGCACTGACTGCCTACATCCTTCGTCACGAAGCCTGAAAAGAATATATTATTGGAGCCAACAGTTGTCTTGGGTTGTCAGTCAGTACTGCAGCAGCCTGTTTGGAGAGAGCTGAGGCTGGAGAGTCACCTTTCTCACATCCCTCCAGCTTTATTCATGAGGAGTGTTTTAGGAGTGTTCTGCAAAGGTGTCGGAGAAGCTGAAAGTGATGTTAGAAAAAGGATGGGAGACCTCAGGATTCAGCAACAAGCTGAATGAGATGACAGACCTTGATCTCTGACTTTCTGAAAATCGAATAAATGTGTCCCATGAATCACATGATTCTTGTGAAATAGATTATACCTGTCCAAGAGTATATCATATTTTCAAAAATCTGTTGTTATTTTCAGTTCTGCAATTGTTTCCTTTCCTGTTGCACATCTTTTAGTGAAATACTATATCTGCTCTCCCAGTAATGATTCCTATGAAAGCATTCAAGAAGATCCTTAATATCTGAGTTCTTAGCCTGAACTGTCCTGGCTCCTTTAAGGAATTTACTCCTATGGGACTTAGAAATGATCAAAAGATATTTACAGTCATTCTTTACAAGTACAGAGAAAGGCACTCTGAGTAACCTATCTCAATTTAGCATTATTGGCAGCTCGACAGGTAATAAAGTAATTACCTTTCCCAAAATCATCAGTGCTAATTTGAACGTGTAAAGCTACTTTTTAATCTCCTAAATATTATCTATGTGGATATATTTTGAGTCTGCACTACAGATTCATTTGTTTTTACACGTAGTCAAAATACTAACAAATGAGGTTTTAAGAGCACATATATTTTCTGTGGTCTGTCAAGAGAAATATTGCCTAATGTTGGTAGTATTTCGAAGTGGTTGTCTCTGAATCATTCTGATTTTTATGTAAGAAAATCCCTCTGGAATTTACACAGAATTTCAATGCAATCTGGTACCGTAGCACTGTTAATGCCACTGGGAACTACTGGTGAGTCAAGAAAATCAGAATGGCTTATCTGTGAATCCAAGGTGACTTTTTCAAGAAGGTCTGACAAAATGTTTAGCAATCACTGTAAATCTATGTTAGATGAATTAGAAAATATTTTAGAATTAGAAAATATTTTAATGGTAGCTGATACGGTCCAAAGTGCTTTGTAAACTGGACAGAGAGGTTCTTTTCCATTATCTATTAATTCTGTGGGCATAGACAGATTTACATTTTTCTACTTCGGTTATAAGAAGTTTAAACCTTTCAATATGATGCTACAGTAAATAATCAGCTACTACTGACAGGGATATCTCATGACTAGGCACAGTAGGCTTTTCAGGAATAAGTTGCCATTTTATATTTTGCGCTAGGCTGAGAAATAAGAGTGATTTTTAAGAATAATATGTGGTGTCAAATGGCTTGGCAGAAAACCCACTTTCTTAATTTTCATGGGCTTAGTTTGAGCTGCCTTTATCTTCTGCTGCCTAATTTCTGTTCCACCTTCGTTTGCTGCCAAAAGATATTCAGCTCTGCCTGAGGTGTGTGTCATGAAGAGCTTTGACACAATCTTGTGTCATATACAAAGTACGGGATTGACATGCTCTGCAGAACCAATAGCAACCGAATTATAGAAATTTTAAAATATAGCAACAAAAATTTTGGAACAATTTGTGTGCTGTCTGTTCCAGACTTGAATTTTTGAAGTTTTGGACACCCATCCCTTGCAAATCAAATCTTTTTGGTATCTCAAGTAAGAAAAACCTTAGAAATGAAAGTATTAAGAATAACTTGGCATTATGGAAAATGTCAGTAAAATATTTTTTTGCCAGCACCTCCAACTACTTCCCCCTGCCAACTGTTTCTAGTAAGTTTTCCTTAGTATGAGCATGTTTCCAGTGCTTAAAAATTACATATTTTTCTGAAGGGCTATGTTGCAAGTCACCATGGGAAAGCACAACAAATTTGCATTTCTTCTAGTGGTGCTTTTGCCATTTTCTAGGAAGAATGAAAACCTATGCTGACATGCTGAGAAAACAGAAGCTTGCTGAGGAGATGGACAACTCCAGCCCTAGGGTATCATGATACAGAGGAAAATTGTTTCCCATGCCAAATTTATGGTGCCTGGAAGCAGGTCCCATTTGAGTAGGTTTTAATTTAAACTGATGCTCAGGAGCTTCTGCTCATGAGGGAAATAGATCATGCATAGAATGGCTGTGAACTGAATACATCCCTTCTGGGGCCTTTTTGGGTCATGTAATGAAGAGAAGCTCTTACAAGCTAGTGACAAGTATGAGACAAAGACAATGAAAAACTTCTGGTTTGAGTACCCTTTACACCTATAGAGGACACTTAGCAGAGAATTTACGTGTCATTTGGACCTGCAGTATAAGACTTGTGTGATTTGTATATTCAGGGTCAAGATAGCACAAAAGATTGTGCTTTCTTTTATTCTCCTAGAGGTGTGTATTGGTTGGCATCATGTTTTAAGGATGCTGAGGAGATTAACAGTTAACTTCCTTAACAGGATTTATTTAACTGTGAGTGCAATAAAAACCCCACAACTCACTTGTGTCATTGAGTGCTTCATGCACAAACCAAGTTATTCCCCTCTTTCTCTGCACAGGGCAAATGAGGGCACAGGGTCTGAGAATGACTGTGAAAATAGAAACAAGTGTTTAAAAAACAGTATTTTCTACTCCTTTACATCGTGGCATTCTTTGCACCAGCACTTTGTGACTAGGGCTGCAAATGCCTTGTGTTTGAATAAAGAAAGGGTTTGTAATGAGGAAACAGCTGACAGATGTGTCCTGGGGGCAAATCAGTTAATTGCAGCTAACACAACCCCTTCTTTCACCAAGCCTGATTGGTTTTTGATGCTAACTTTTTTGTTACCATGCAGCTGAGATCAAGCTGTTAGTGGGAGTGTTGGGGTAAGTAACTTCTAAAGTAGTGGGGGGAAATGACTGGGTTTCCAAAAATGTTGATGGTGGAACAGGATGTAGGATCCATTCAGTTTTCTACAGCTGGGTAAAGCAGAAAAGTCCATGCACTGGAAAAGTGGGAGCAGAAAGGGCTCATCTTCAGGAAATTAAAGTTATTATCATTTGAGAGGTTCTTATCTTGTGTAAAACAAACAAGGAGTGCCAGGTCAATAGCAGAGAAACACAGATTCTAGATTTTAGTTCTTCTGCCATACACCTATCACAACAAATTATGTTAAAGACAAGAAAAATTTAGAAGAACCTTTACAAGTAGATTTTTTTTCTTTTTAGGTGGAAGACTTCTCTTGGGTTGTGCTTGTTTTTTTTTTTTTCTCTGAATGAAAGAATGCTCTCACCTTTATCCTTCTGAATGTATCTGCAGTGAAGACCAAAAAGATGTTCTGTATATTGAAAAATTTTTCCTTCTCCTCTTTTCCCTTTTTCATATTTTTTTGACATTTCTTAGCTTCTTTCATTTCATTTATTTTTATATTTATTTATCTATCTGTGTTTTTTGTTTGTTTGGGTTTTTGCTTGTTTGTTTTTTGTTTTCTGTGAAGGCAGATTTTTAAAATTGACTTACTGATCATCCTGGACCATCATGCTTAGATTTGCTTTAAGTAATTTACAATCCATAGGTAAAAGAAATCCTTATGTGCGACTTTAAAAAATATTTTCATTGAGATTTGTGTTGTTGAAATTATTTGCTAAATAACTTTTAGGAGCAGCTGAAGGTCACTGGCTTGTCAGGAAATAGCTTGTGCTAACACTGCAGAAATTTGGCAGTGTTTATGAAGTTGCATCCCTAGGTATTCACATATCTACTTTTTATATGTCAATAAGTATTACCATTTCAACTGCAACATATTATATCAAAAGTACAGATTCTATTCATTATGGGTCAATAAGGGGTAATACAGCATATGACATGTCCAGTTATGCAGGTAGAGAGAGTATGTACAGAGAGTCCCACGGAAGTCAGTAATGCCCAAAAGTTTTCTGAATTTTCGACACTCCCTTAAATGTATCTGGTTTAAAATAACTGAAAATTTTGTGTTAGTTGTCTGATTTAAAGGATTTAAGATCACAGTCATGCAACGATGTCTACATAAAGGTAACCAGGGACATCCCTGTATTGTGATCCTAATATTGTATTAATGAAAGACAAAAAATGTTAAGAATATTTTATTGCTATTAGCACTGTTTTACAAAGTTTTTAACTGTCATGAGATATTAACACATTTATGTCTGCATATTCAGAAAAAAATAATAAATCTCATTCAGCTTTTTTATCTCTATAGATTATCTCAGTCTTTCCACAATATTACTATGTCCTCAGTGATATATGAAATTCTCTGAAAACTCTAATATCATGAAGGATGTTGCTATGTTGGTACAGCAATAAAAGTCAGATCGGGTTGTTTAGAGATGTTAGTACTTCTTTCTAAGACAAAGAGAGAAATTTGACCTATACAGCTCATTGGATCTTCTGGAGGAGTGTAGTGAGTGACAGAAAAATAATAGTTTCCAAATGGTAGCTCTGGGAATATTCAGAGCCACCAACAAGAATGGAAACAGACAGGAGCTGAATTGATGCTATTCAGTTTTCAGTCATTAACATGCTTTAGTGTACATGAGTAGGACATATAAGGACAAATATTCTTCTTATTGTGGTATTTATAGAGGAATATTATATATAAAGGCCTGAACTGATTGTTTTGGTTTTTTTTTTAATAGTTTGACGTCTCAGAGGTTTCACAGGGGCCTTATATTTTAATGAACCACAGAAGGAGTCACTGTGCAGCACAGGGATGCAGCTCTACAGTTTCTTTTCCCCCACTCCTGATTCTTTACCACTCACATGCATAAACTAAAGATGATTCCTATGTCTAAATAGAAAGAAGTCATTGAATCTGTCATCCTTGGTATATTCGCTCATGTGTTTAATCAGATTCTTACTTCTATCTTTCTTTTTTTCAACCCAACTGAAGCATCAGAAGCCATTCATTGATGTACATAATTACAATGTGGAATTGATGCCTGCCTGCTGGATTGGTGTCTCACCTTCATTCTTCACAGTCTGGCGGTTTCTTGTGTTGCTTTTCTCATTCTCTCCTGCATATATATTCCTTCTTTTATTTCTCTCTCATGTATTCAAACCCTTCTTACCTAAAGCCAGGTGACAAGTATGTATACTGAATATTCAAAGGAGTTAATAATTTCTGTATATGCTACATTTTGTTCCCATGAAGTGAGGGCATTAAAGCAAATTAGAAACTACTTAATATGGGGTAAAATGATTACCATGTGAGTAGCCAATTAACAAGATACAATTTGCAGTAATGCCTTAAAGGTGAAATGTGAGAGCTTTTAATACAAAAGAAAATTAACTCAAAGAAAGTTCTTCCTAGTCCTCAGATCATTATCAGACTACACAGACAAACAACCATGACAAGTACATTTTACTACAGATGTCTTCAAGATCTCTTCTTTCATTAGTGCTTTATCAAAGCCAAATTGCATGCCCATCGTCTCTAGGGCTGATAAAGCTTAGTCAGGGAAGACAGCTCCAGGAGGGTAGACTCAGAAGCATCAACTGTCCCTGAGTGACAAATTTACCTCTCCTCTTTGGGCACTAGAAGTTACCTCCTTTTCCTTATCATCTGCTGAGGACAAAGACACTTTTGATTCCAAAATGAGACTGAGGGCTCCAAATCCAAAGATGCAGGCAGTGCAGTCAATAAGATGCCAGCTCTCCTTGGAACTGTGGTGGTCAGCCTTATCACTCATTGCTGTGTGTTTGTAAAGTGCCAAAGGTCTGGCAATCCAACTTGCAAGCCTGAAGTCATGCCACCAGCAGTACCTTCCTTATCTCTGTGTTGGTGGTTTTGTTTTAAATACAATTTATCCCATTGTTTCAAAGAACAGTGCTGCCTGGGAGCTTGAATTAACTCTAATCTGACCAATCTGACAATTTACATCTAAATAACAAACACAACATACCAAGCATGGGCATAAAATATGCTTGTATAATTGCAACTATCTTTTGGATGGATAGGAAGTCTGTTTTCTTAAATACCAAGGTGGCTTAACAGCTCCTGAATGTGACCTTAGAATTAACTATCTTATAGTCTTAACTCTGTATGGGAGCACTGCTGCTTTTGCATTGCTTGGGTACATTTACAAAACCGGTCCAAGGTGCAGAGTCTGATTTGGCCCTGCATTTAGTGTCTGGTTGTCATTTGCCACAGCTGGATATGTGTGATTCTGCCTGACTTAGAAGAGTATTCACCAGAAGTCCTCTTAGGAAAAAGACTAGAAAGAGAATTCATTATTTAATTTAATTTAATATGATCTCAGTAGTGGCTTGTTGTTTTTTTTTTTAATAGACTTAACGATTTGTTTTCCCAAAGACTCAGTTTTTAATGCTTGTTATGATGTACTAACCACAAGATGTCCTGCATACAGAAACCATGGGGTTTCTTTGCTTCAGTTCCTTTTTCTACATCCAGTAGGTTTTTCTAAACCACAACAAGTTTGAAAGTCTGTAAAGAAAAAGGGCTTTGTTCTGTGGTGCTTTGATCTTGTATATCTATGAAGTCGTTTGTTAAGAGTCCTGGAGACAGCCTGCCTGGTTAAGAGTGCACTTAACATAAAAACAGTAACTTCTTTCCCTTGTAAAGAAATATTTTAGCAAATATTTACTGCACAATGGATGCACAGAGAAATGAATCAGCAAAAACCTTTGCTAATATCTTGTCCATTCAGCAGGAGTCTTTATTACAAGCACAACTCCAAGATATGCTGGAAGTTGTGCAGAAAGATAAAGAAACTGTCTGTGCTTGAAACTTAAAACCAAAATAGATCATGTACAAATGATGACACAGAGCACAACAGATTGAAAATAAGTCAAAGTAAACTTCAATCTGTGTCTTACTGGACTTAAAATGAGAGGCACTTACTGACACTTCTTCTGTCCAAGCTTCAGGGAAGAGAGAAAGCTAAGGTATAGTGCTACCAAATGTAGGTGCATTTTTAAAGGAAAAACTGCACAAAGAATCTGTTACAAAATTGATAGATTTCTTTCTATACTGGTAATAATTTTTACTGATAATAATATCTGGCATGTTGCCTTACTTTTGTAAATGAGGTTGCAAATAAGAAATGTTTGACCTAGATTGACAAGCAGAGTAGTTCCTGATCATGAGCCTTGCAGCCGTAATACATGGTGCTAGAGCTCTTCAAACCTGTACAGGAAATCAACAGAATCTGCCTGTCTAGGAGAAATGTTTGGAATATAAGGTACTTAGCTGTGCTATTTTTAAAATATCTGGTATTTTTCAACATCTCCCTCTCTATGGCAGCATCAGTCCATAGAGGTCCCTGCTTGTAAACATATTTGCTGAGGTTATTGTATGTGGTTTGTGGAATGTGCTATTTGATGTAGTATGGTCTTTGCAGATGTTTTTGCCTGAAGGATGTGATTGAGTGAGTTGTCATATAAGGAGACTTAATAAGTTGTTTTGTTTATACTGATATTCCTCTAAAATACATGAGGACCAAGCCAAGAGCTGGTGTCTTCCAAGAGGTGTTTCAACAGTCCTGTCTAATAAATCAGATTGAATTGCAGTCATGAAGTGCTGTAGCTTGAGTTTCCTTCCATTCTGGCTTTAGGTAAATTATGGAGGAAGGGTAATACAAAATTCCACCACAAACCACAGTGCTTCAAGTATGCAAAGTATGAAATATGAGAAATTGGAAAGGAAGGAGTACTGAGAAAGAGGTGGGTTTGTTTGATAGTTTTCACCCATGCAGCCTTTGGTCCTATATATCTGTGCAGAATATATATGGCTGAAGTGTTAAGAAAATTGCTATGTGAAAAACAGGAATAACTAAAATGTAACCCATACAAAATTATGAATGGAAACAGCTGTGTCTATTGAAATACAATTTATTGCTATGGACCTAGCAGTTTCATTCCTTTTCACTGTAAAATATAAAATACGTGAACTGACTGTGACGGACTGGAGTACAGAACAGTACCAAAAGTTATGTAGTTCCTTTCTTGCATCTAACTCAGAATCTGATGAATAAAATGTGCCCATCTGCAAAGTTCTGAGCCATGAGTTATTTTAGAGTTTTCTGACCCAAGAAAACCTGTGAGTCTTGGCCCAGAAGCAATCCATCTGAGGAGCATGGAATCACTTTCTGTGTCTGCAACTGACCCTTCTGATCCTTACTTACTATTTGACACTGGAATCTGAAGTACAGTTTTGCAAAGAGGATCTAGGCCTGGGTAACCCAGAATTAACTTTTTGCATTCCACAGTGGGTGGAATTGCTTCAGAATTTAAGTGCAGCACAGAAGTGCTTCCACTTGTTTAGTATTTTATTTATTTATTTTATTAGGTAATTTTGATGATGGAGTTTTATGATCAACAAGTACTTGAACAGAAGAACATATTTCTAGCTTGTGCTATTGATCAATTTATGAACTTGGAACTAAAATTGTTATTTATTATTAGAATGAATTCTACTTATGATGCATGAAATCTTTACTATTTATCTTACTCATTGTTTAGGCCATGGTCACTCTCTGCCTGGAGGAATACATTGGTACTTGGGCCTAATCCAGAAGACCTTAATAGTGTTTATATGCATCTTTTCTTCAATTTTTGTTATTTTAGGTACATAATGAAAGGTGGTTAGGAATTTCACCATGTGGCTATTTTGGACTGAAAAGATCGCACTGCAGAAAGCATAGTTTTCTAGCAAATGCAAGCTGCAGTTTCTCTATCAAATGAGATAAGGTGCTCATTTGTGATGTGGGAGGTACTGTTGAAGGCCTGATTGGAATTAATCAGAATGGGAGATTGTACTTTGGTGTCGTCCATCTTGGGCAAGTGCTCTAAACATAAAAGTCATAGAAAGATGAAAAAGAAGGGGGTGAAATAAGTATTTTTTTCTCCCACCCCAATTTCATGCATATAACTGAAAACTCTTCTTTCTTTCCTTACATTTTTAATAGCATAAAATTTTGCATCTAAATCTATCTTTTCATTAGTTTCCCACACATATGTATCGTGCTCTACTGCTCTCTTGAACTATTATTTATGTTCCTTCAGTCTCCTTCTGTTGGTGTCTTCAGGCTGCTTCTAACCATATGCCAATGAAGAAGCTGTACCTGTAATTAGTAATAATGATGCAGGCAGATTTTAGCCCATCAGACAGGCTTTCCTTTTGTTTTTATTTCTGAATGGCTTTCAGAAGAACAGTGGTTTTGTGTTTCAGAAGAACAGTTTTGTAAGAAATACAAAGCTGAATGTATCAAGTGTGTTGAAAGTATCTTAGTGGAATGACAGAAAAGCAAAATTGTTCTCAGAGAGGGCTGGTAAAATGTAGCTACCTTGCTAATGTAAGCTGGCAAAATCCTTTTCCTTTATGGAAGTAAGTCCAGTTATGCCAGCTGATCTGGTGCAAACACTTTTTCCATTTATACAGTTCTCCTGATCATATGTGTTTCCCTTGCGTTCCTTACTTCCCAGTGCTGATTGCAGACAAATTAGCTTTACCAGGGAAAATACAGTTTTGACCTTCTACATCCATTTAATTTTTTCCCTCTCCAATGGGATTTCCAGCAGAGCTGCCAGGTGTGAGATTTTCTTTCATTATCAAGAATAAGCCAAACATCATTATACCACTATCAGATCATCAAACAGCCACCAGATAGAAAGTATTCTGAGCTTTTACTGTCTTGTGTCACTGCACTCTAGTGACCCAAGAGCAAAATGGTTTGTTTTGCTATAAAGCCACTCAGTGTCACCTCTTTGCTTTTCAGCTCCAGTGGATGAAATCATGGGCCACATTTAGAGCTCATCTCTATTGACCAGGTCATTGTCTCCAGGCAGCTATTGTTTGTAAAACTGCAGTGCAATAAATGGGACCTCAGCTTTAAAGCTGCAGCCCAGGGATGCTGTGCAAGGGGGAGGTTTGTACGCAGCCTGGGCTGCTACCTGGGTAAGGACACTGTCAGGAACATGCAGGGGAATTGTCTTGGTCCCTTGGCCTGGCTGCCAAGATGCCCAAAGTGAAGAAGGAGGCTTCTTTGAGAATTCTCCTGTAGAAGGGAAAGGCTTCAGAAAAAATTTGCACTGCAGATTGGCTGTTAGTGAGGCAGGAGTGTAGCAAGATGTGGGAGTGGGAAAAGCCAACTCACAGATGTCTCTCCAGTGAATTGCTTGAATGATGCCTAAATTGTGGGGCAGTGGAGCTTTTGATTAAGCCTTATCCGTGGAATTTCTTCTGACTGAAGCTTCAGGTGGGTGCCTGAGCACAGCTAATACCTAATTTTCAATTTCTTCTGGTTAGTGTAGCATCTGGAGGAGATCAGAGAAAAATGTAGCTCCTTATACCATTGGTTTCCCTTGGCATTCCTCACCTACATAGACACAACGGATTGCACACATCAAGCCTCTCACCCCAGCTTAAACTTTTACTGTTTTTCTACTCTTTTCTACTGTCTTTCTCATTTCTGCTGAGGATAAACAGATGGTGCTTCTAAGGACTGTCAGGTACCCGCTGAAGTACTGTGAATGAAGAGGCTTTGTTGGTGATCATTCCATTGCTTGCAATGATCTTTGTAAAGATTTGTGCTGTTTCTCTCATACTGATTTGTCCTTTCCTCACTCTTTTAGCTGGGCCTCCTTATGTCTTTTCTATCCTTTCTTCACTCTTCCTGATTTCTTTAGGACTTTGCAGAATTTGATCCCCCACCCTACTCCCTCCTCATCCACAGCTTCCTCTAACAAAGCCCTATAATCAAGAAGAAATTTTAGGAAGAATAAAGAGAGTAATTTTGCTTTTTACATTTAGTTTTCTCCTTTCTATCTTTTTTTTTTTTTTTTTTTTTTTTATTCATGGGATTATAAATAGTTATTTTTCACTATCATTTTACTTTCTTTTTACTCACTGGATTACTTATTGAAAACAGAGAATTTAGAAAAGCTGGTATTAGTAATTGTTTTAAGAGTCAGATAGTTGCCTGTGTTTTACTCTTCCACATGATAGATTTAGGTTGGGAATTCCTTAGTTGGGGTTGGAAATGTCCTGTCATCAAAAGCAGATGATAGCAGGATTGGATGCTTTTATTACTCCTGCATCTCTTCTAGAAGTTGTTTGCAATGCTACAGAAACAGAGGAAAGGGAAACCTTTGTAGCAGAAATATTTCTTTAGTCCTGGCTTTTAGGGTTTGAAAAATGAAAATACTCTTCTCTCTTTTAGCCTTTTTGAACTGGAGCATCCTCTTCCTTAATCTGCCCAGACATTTGGCTTGTTTTAAAGATACCTTTAAGCTATCTATATATTGAAGATTATTTCCCTTGTTCTTAACACAACCCCTGTAATTTTGTTTCTTTTATAGATGGCCTCTTATTTTCTGTCTTGTTGGTCTTTACTCCAGAATACTAGGAGGATGTTGAGTTTGTCCTCTCTGCTCCTACAAGACTTTGATAGAAGATTTTTTTTCCTTTATTGATCTTTTAAATAACATTTTCTCTGTGGTCCATGCAGTTTAGCTGATAAATGATGTGGCACAACAGCTATAATGTGTGAGTTTGTAAGAAAACCACATACTAAAAATGCTTTGTCTATCCTACTGGTCTATTGCCTGCAACCTGTTCTCAAAGAATCTACAGAACACCAACATATTCATGGGAGATAAATCAAATTAACTCAATTTCTTCTGCATCTTAACAGACTAAGCATACACAGATATTTATTTAGTTCACACAGCATGTTTTGTGACAAATCAAACCCAGTAATGACTTCTAAATGGCAATGACAACAATGTTGGAGAGCATACAGATTCCCCCATTGTATGCAGAGTGAAATTCAAAGCTGTACTCAGAGCAGTCATAGTCCTCTCATCCTCAGTATCATGAAGAGTTTACTTGGAAAGTATATTTCCTGTGCAGTGCTAAGTTGTGATCAATACTTTCCTGAAGGCTGAATCTCTTCTTTAAATTTTGAAAATACAGCCTTTGTTTAACAGTGTATTTGTTATTAGCTTTTGGAGAGGTGATGATTTAAGATGAACCCTAAAAAGCAAGTAGCATGCCTTAAAATCACCTCTAATACGGTTTCATATACAAGGTGAGAGTCTTCCAAAAGAGTGACTCAAATTAATTAGCTCTGGCTATGTTGCATTGCTCTGATCTCACTGAACTGACAGCTGCATTGAAAGGCACACTTAGACTCCATAGTGCTCTTACATTATTCTGCACCTCTGGAGAAGTCTCAGGGGTCAACACCAAAGAAAATCTCTACTGTCAAACTAAAAATAGACAGAATTTGTTGCTCTCTGAAAGTTCCTAGTATAATTTTGCACTTTGACCCGTAAAATGATGGGAAGGTGTAAAGGGTTACAGGCTTGGTTAAATTCTACTGCAGATACAGAATAGATATATAGAATTATTTCTGTCTCTATGCAGTTAAAAAGCAAAGTTGTGGGAATTAGGACTCTGTTGCAGCTAGAATATTGCTAAGTGGCTTCTATAAGATGCTTCTATCAGCTTAAATGAATAGCTCCTGCCTAGCAACTATAGTTTAATTCGTGGGCACTGCCTTCAGAGCTGGCCTACTCTTGACTGGATGGGAAGTAATTTCACTTACAAGTACCAAGTATGAAGTTGGTGCATCTGCTAATACCAAGCTGCAGATTAAAATGCTTTCTCAGGCATTTCTGAACATTATAGAATCATAACCAGAACTGAAGAATGTTAGGAAGTGGAAGGGAACTCAGGAGATCATCTAGTCTAACCCCCCCTCCTAAAGCAGCTTCATCTAGACGAGGCTGCACAGAGGGGTGTTGAGGTGGATTTTGAATATCTTGAGAGAAGAAGGCTCCTCCAGCTCTCAGGGCAGCCTCTTCTAGTGCTTTGCCACTGTCAAAGCTCCTCCTCATGTTTAGATGGAACTTAATATATTCAAGTTTGTGCCCACATCCTCTTGTCCTATTACTGGGCACCACTAAAAAAAGACTGGCCCTATCCTCCTGACACCCAGGCAAGAACTGAAGCAAAAGTCATTGGAAGTTCCTAGAAGCATGAGAGGACAGCCTGTGTGATGTGGTGGTGTAGGTTTTAGGAGAGGATGCCATTACAGTGACAAGAAGGTCTTCAAACTTCTTAAAACATGGAAAAGAATATTCCTTTGAGATTGAAGGGCAATAGTTAAGAGTGAAGGATTCAGAACTTCAGTAGTTAATGCTTTGTAAAATCAGGGCATCAATCTTAAATGAATTTGCCTGCTTTGGTGCTCTAAATAAATATATTTAGAGGCATAGAGATATTAGAGGTGTACCAGCCTGTATCTATATGCAGAGAGATTAGAGAAGTTAAAATTTCAAGTATCTCTTCATTTCAGGTAAAACTGTGATTTTTTCAGTTGTTTCTCTTTAAAGTAACGTTCCTTAAACCCTAAATTCAATGTAGACTAGAAAACCCTTTTTAGGATGCTGCACTGTGTTCCTCTTGATGGTGGTGACACCTGTTATTCTGAAGTATCTGAACAACACATGACAATATTCACTGTCACAGATTGTGATTATAGCCCATACAATAGAACTGTGTCTTTCTCAAAGGCTCTTGATTCTTAACACAAACATTAGTGACCTCTGAAAACTGCGAAAAGAAAAAGTTGGCAGCTGTAAGTCACTTCAGGTACAAACAGCCCTGCAGTGCCAGCAAGAAGGAATGATAGCATAATGCAAAATTACAAGTTGAAAAATTACTTGTAATGAACTTTTGAAAGATATGTACATATTCTCCACGGTATTATGCATGTGTATATATAGAAATACCTGAACATCAATACTTTCAGAGTTCATGTGACATTTACTTCTATACCTAGATCTGACAGAGAATTCATTTTTACAGGCACTTTTCATTTTCTGCACTTCTTGAGTGGTAACAATGGAGAATAGAAATGCAGTAGAAAAAAAGAACCAGGATATGTCTAGAATCATGTAACAGCCTAATTCAGGAAGTAGTTCTGTGGGAAACTGTTTCAGAGGTAATTATGTGTTTTTTCAGTGGTGAAAACAATATCTGAGATTTTTTGGCACCTTTTTTTTTAGTAACTGAGAACAGTATAACCCTAGAAGAATCTAATATCCTAAATATTTAAAATTGCTTCATAAAGTACAAAAGACAAACAATAAAGATACTAAAAAGTATAGTAGAGAATGAATAATGAACAGGGGAGGAAAAACTGAGATGATACAGGAACACTTCTTTTGGCCAGAACAGTTTCTGTAGAGCACGCAGATAATAGAGTAGCTTTTTACCAAGTCCTGCAGTGACAGGACAAGATGCAATGAATTTAAACAGAGAGGATAGATTTAGACTGGACATAAGTAAGAATCTTTTTACAGTGAGGGTGATGAGAACCTGGCACAGATTGTCCAGAGAAGTTGTGCATGCCCCATCATGGAATGGTTCAAGGACAGATTGGACAGGATTATGAACAAGCTGATGTAGTGATATATGCCCCTCTCCATGGTCGGGGGGTTGGACTAGATGACCTTCAAATATCCTTTCCAACCCAAATAGTTCTGTGATTTTTGTGAATACCAATCTTTGATTTCACCAGGAGCACTGAAGGAATGGAGAGAGAGAGACCTAGAGGAAAGTGAAAATCTCTCTCACAACATGTCTGTAATGAAGGACAGTAAAATTATTAAGCTGTGAATCACAGTCATACAGTGGAACATTTTAATAAGATTTTCCTCCCACTTTTCCTTCAACAAAATTGTGGAATTATTGGACCAGTTGGATAGGAACTGAGCACTTGATTAGCCATTTTTTAAGGTAAAAAAGAAGTGAGAGTTAATGCAGACTACAATGTTGACTAAAGTTGAGGAGGCTTCTCCAAATTTATTCCAGTAGGACTTGGCTTTGAATAGAACCTAGGAACCAGATGGGATACTTTTAAAATTATTTTTTTCTCAAGCATCTTGTATAATAAAGGCCAGTGTGATGAAACAGAAAAGAGTCTGCTGATCCCACATTCATCAGGTCCTCATAGGTTGTCCTGAACCAGGGTGTTAATACCCCTCTCAGCAGACAGATAATTGCTATATTGCTTTTGAAGTCAGTTCAGCTCCTTACTGGCAGACATCCTAAGCCCCATTTGTCGGGAAACCTGTAAAATACCTTCAAAAGGCAAGCATAAAATTCATAGACTTAGCAGAAATATTGGTTTTGACATAAACAATTTTCTCTATGCTCTTCTCCCAGCTGAAGTGGTCCTGTGTTGCAGTTGCTAATTGCCTCTCTCTTTTTTCCCTGTCCCACAGGGACAAACAAGCTTTTCATCTGTCTCCTTGCTAGATTTGCTCTGCCTCACAGATGCCAGCTTTGCTTTTCTTGCAATCAGTTATCTAAATGATTAACATAATTAACTTAAACTCAGTGCAATTGTTCCCAAATTGTATTTAGCCTGAAGGTTGTTTTGGCTTTGGAACTGGTATATAGAACCCCCAAATCCTACCCTTTTTGCCTTTTCTTTTGGTGTGTGTGTGTTTAGGTTTAATTGTGTCAGTTGTTTTCCCTTTATTTTTTTTTCTTTATAGGTGAGAATTCTAGACCACTATAACTCATTCCATGGACCTATAAAAACTCAAGATCAGAGCTAGTGATTTGCCTTAAAAACGCAAAGTCCTTTTTCTCTGATCAGTGCATGGAGTTGTGGATGATATTAAGAGTTTATAATAATTGGTCAGCAACTCAGCCAATGCAAACAATAATTACTGTGGTTTTACAGCTAGCAACCATATTTTTGAATGATGCTTTTTATTTCTTTTACAGGCAAAAAAAAATTGAAAACAAATGTTTAGATGTCTGTGTTTGAATTAAATTATGACTTCCCCTAGATGAACTGGCTGATTAGATGAAGAGCAAACAATATGAGTTTAAAAGTCACTTGAGTTATTAACCTTCCCTTTTGCTCCTCCTGTTGACACAGATTAACATCAGGCTAGCTATCTATGTTTTTCATAGTTAATTCTCTCTCAAATATGTTTCTGTGCCAGAATTACCCCACTGCTTCAGTAAGACTGTCCTGCTGTAATAAAAGCTGAGCAGGCCTGTTCTGAGACAGACCTGATGTTCTGGTGATTTAAATGGAAACTACATCAAACTCTGGTCATTGTGGTAGTGTAACATAAACTGGCATGTAAGCAGTTACATGTACAAAATCCTTTACAGAACATTATTTCTGTTGGTGTAGCCATTTGAATTAGAGACGGAGTAAACTGAAATAACTTTATATACACTTAAGATGTGTAGGTAGATGACTCTTTGCAAGAGTATCTTAAATTGCAAAGTTACTTAGAACAACAAAGTGTTGCATTACATCTCATTCTATAACATTACTGAGAAACTTTAAGGGAAAATATAGAAGAGAAGGGAAGGGAAAATGACAGACTGGATCAAAAATGCCGTGGCTATTTGAACTTGCTGTCTGCCTGCTCGGTCGGTCTCCCCAAGTGTTTCTGTTTTGTATTACTGTATAGAACTTGCATTCAATGATTTGCAGTAATTTGGGGCACAACTCATCTTCTCAATGATTCTTGATGCCACAGGGGCTGAAGAAGTTCCTTTTGTTAAGCAGAACAAAACTGAATTCTAATGAGAAAGTTAATGTATTGGAAAATTACTCCAAATGGAACAAAATCACATTTTACTAACTAATTACATTTATTTTTCATTTTTAACATAAATACAATCATTACTTTTCTTTCTTTTGCTTGGTTATGGATGCTTTCTTTTCTTTGAAAGCTCTACTGCTTTTGTTCTATAATTTTTTTTTTTTTTTTTGTTACTCCAGAACATGTAATCTAAATCAAATCTGTCAGCTATTAAACATTTAATTTGAGTTTCCTCTGATTTTAAGTTCTTGTGTCAAGAAGTCCTTTTTTGGTTACATTTAATGAAGGTATTATGAATTTTGATCTACTTCATTCTCTTGAGGCTCACTTGGAGTGCTGTGTCCAGTTTTGGAGCCCCCAGCACAGGGATAACATGAGGCTCTTGGAGCAAGTCCACAAGGGAAGGACCACAATTATGATTAGAGGGTTGGACACCTCTCTTACGAAGCCAGGCTGAGAAAATTGGGTTTGTTCAGCCTGGAGAAGACAAGGCTCTGGAGAGATCTTGTAGAGTCCTTCCAGTACCTGAAGGGGCCTACCAGAAAGATGAGAAGGGACTTTTTACAAGGCCATGTAGTGAGAGGACAAGGGGTAATAGTTTTAAACTGAAAGTGGGCAGATTTAGGTCAGACATGAGGAAGAAATATTTTAATCTGAAGGTGGTGAGACACGGACTAGGAAGGCTGTGGCTATTTCATCTCCAGAAGTGTTCAAGGTTGGACTGGGATTTGAGCAACCTGATCTAGTAGGTGTCCCTACCCATGCAAGGGAGTTGGAACTAAATGATCTGTAAGGTCCCTTCAAACCTATTTCTATAATTCTATGAATCTTGCAGGTATTTTTTTGGGATAGTAGGAAGTCAGAACTGCCTTTAAGAGATGGAGTGGTCATATGTCACCCTGTGGTCGACAAATAAGTGACTTTGGGCAATATTTTTCTTGTCCAAAAAGGCAGCAGGTAAAACTCAGAAGTGTACTTGACTTTTCCTTATTACATTGTAAAGCAGTCATGAGAGAGGGTCTGAAAAAAGTCCAAAAAAGTCTGAATAAATGCTTTCATTTAACTTAACATGCTGAAATATGAATGTCTGTTCAATTACTGGCCTGCCAACTTCTCTGGGAGTCCTGTAAAGGCAGCCTTTCTCTAAAATGCTCCTTGTCCCTAATTTCTTTCTGATAAATAAAATCTTTCATTATAACATCATTTTCTGTTAGCTTTCAACTTTAGTCAGAAGCTAGGAGATGACTGACAGGCATTGGTTTTTAAAATGCTAAAAAATAAATAGAAATAAAAGGAATCACTTGTAGCTCCATAGTGTTTTGAACACAGAAAGCTGTCTGGGAACATGTTATAATTTAGTTTTAGATGCTGATGACATGCTACAGAACTGAAGAGGTCTTTGAATCTTGTATCCAGATTACCAGTCTTGTCTTTTACACATTTTATGTTCTGGCATTGTAAAGTCAGAGAATACAAAATGCTGGGAGTCAAATTCAGTGGGTCTCCAGACTGATCCCACTGACCTCATGGTCCTCCTGACAAGTGAGAGCAGGTGAGTTCCCAAAGCCTAGGACCTGGCAGGGCTGAAGGCTTTCAGTTCCCAACCCAAAAACCAGTGAAGGACTTCACTGCCTCCAGCTGCACTCCCAAGACCTCAGTGTGGTCTGGCCTTGCACAGACTTATATCAGGGAGACCACACAGAAACCACTGTTCAGTTGTTGGGCTTCAACCTCCCCATCTCTATGAGAGAAGGCTTAGAAGTCACAGGAGCCTCCAGTCAAGTTACTAGAGAAAGCTTATTGATAAAGTAATTTCATGAAGCACTTTGATTTTGGTTAAAAATAATTTTTAATGAAACATTTTTATAAGGATTTTTCTATCTGTCTCTTGTGTTGGCTGCAATTTTAGTTTTCAAATTACTAAATAAGGAATGAGCCCAAGGCTTTAATGTGCCTTTCAGAGTATATTGAATACTGTGGGAGGTTTAAAAGAAAACACCATATCCAGAGTTTAGATTACTCCAAAAGAATATGAAGAATGAAAAGAGATATGCAGCATCTCTGGCTCTATTTACCCGATTCAACTGTTTTTAAGAAAAAGGAATGATATAAAAAAGCCACAGTGGCTGTAATTAGACATAATTCCGCATGTAAGGTAGAAATTCTATTGTATGTCAAAGCAGCACAGCATCTATAAAGTGCTCAGATCTGATTTTCATATTAAGAAGTATTCCACCCCAGATTGGGGTTTTGTAATTGATGTTGTGAAAAACCCATCAAGACTTTCTTTGTCTCTGGCTTTGTGCAGCCCACATTTATGAGTATTTCTTGGAAATGTAGCATATTTTGAGTTACCTGCCATGACTTTTTAGTTTCTGTATTTCAACTCAAATGAAATGTTATGCACTATAATACTTAAGTGATTTAATTCTTCCAGAACTTTCTTGCCCTTTCAGTGCTTACAGACTATTTCCACAACGTTTCTCTGATTGCTTTTCTGATGTCAGCTGCTATTTGCATTTGTAATATGGACTGGAAGTTGCTTAACTATTGATATAACATTGCTGGTTTACCCTTCTCTCTTCTTTATTGCCCCACCAGAGACTTTCTGGAGGAATCTGGGAATTCTTCACAGTGTCATCTACTTCAGCACACAGATGAGTCAGAGAGGTTTTATTGAGGAATGAGTAATAAGCCTTCCCTTACCTTCTTCTGAACAATAAATCACCTGCATCTCCCCAGCCCTTCTGCAGGTTCAGCCAGAGCAGTTTTGATGTCAAAAGCTACTACAAGACTTCAGGATGATCAGCTGTTGCTATTATTGATAATATTGCTATTTCCAATAAGATCATCAAAATGTCTTACACTTATTTGATCTTTATTCTGTTCAGTTCTTGGGGTAGTCAATTTTAGAGAGCCTGACAGAGGAAAAGAGGAAAAGGCTATGCAGCAATTTCACCTCTCTCCTGGGAATATGACAGTGTAATGAATGTAGCTATGCATGACTTGCTGTTTTAATTAGTGGCCTGTTACAATACATGTAATGAGCCTAGATGGAAAGGCTCCTAACCTAGCTATTATCGTGTAGATTGGGCTGAACATTTCTCTGATATCAGGATAAGATTTGGGCTTTTCTAATTAAAAAATAATAATAATTAATTGGAGCGGTGGTTAATTAAGCTGGAGTGGTGGTGTTAAGTTAGTTGGCAAATCCTTTTTTCTAATACTTTAACAGGAGGTATATGGTTTTGTTGCATTCCCTGGTTGTAGAAGAGAAATCACAAGCTTTCTTCGTTAGCTGTTGTTTTTATTATGTGCAGTATTCCACAAGAAGGAACAAACCAGGAAAAGGTATTAGCAGACACAAATGCCTCTGTTTCTTTCCACAGCTGTATGTAGCACAGACTCAGAGGTGTCTGAAGCTTCAAATGAACTCTTTTTAGCAGGATGAAGCACCATCTTTATTGCCATTTAGAGCTTTTTGTAGCACCAGCGGGAATCTGTTAAAGAGCACCTCTGATGAACACTGCTGCATAGGGGATAATTGCCAGCTTATTAGCACCAGCCTGACCACAGCTTCACTGCTAGAATTTGTGAGTAGTAATTGATGTTCAGAAAGTGAAAAAAGAGAAGCTGTCACGAGAACAGCAGGGTTTAGTTTTGTTGTTCAGTAGAATCACAGAGGTTGGTTAGTTGTTGCCTAATAGCCTGCACTTCCTTAAAGAAGAGGGTGACAGTATTCCTGTTCATTCCTACATCTTTGGCATTTTCTTCCAGTACTTTACCATTCTCTAGTAAATGGTGGATAACTTTCTGGACACACTGGTTTGTTCAACATCCGAGTGCTCTTGAAGTTTGTGGGGAAAAAAAACCAAGCTCAAATACAAAGTGTAAGATTTCACTCCTTCTTTAACACCAGTTGACACCAGATGGGTATCATCTCAGTAAAAATGTCTAGGTTTGGATCAGCTATTTTGTTTGGAACTCTCCGACTCGTGTCTTGAAAATTTAAGGAATGTTCACACACAATTGCATACTGAGAAACAGTGATAAAAGTAACATTCCCAGTCAGATCGTGTAAGTCAGTAAAAGAGCCACAGGTAGAGTTTCTAACTTTGTTTTACCTTCTGTCTTAGAACACCATCTGTAGTTTTCAGGAAACAAGGAAATGTCACCAGAGAAAAGCTGAACAGGACCTTCAGTCCTGGTGAAAGTCTGTGGAAGCAGAAGGGAGAAAGGACCACTTCTTATTTAAGCAACAGAGCTGGTAATGTGAAATATTTATAGGCTGAGATCTGTAGGTTGTTTTAGTTATAGTGACATAACACAGGTATCAATTAGAGAAAATTTCCATAACACAATTAAGAGAGAACACTTTAGTGACCTAATTTTTTTACTTTCACTTGATAATTGTCCATTCATTTAATTAAGTTTGTCTTGGACTCATGACCATAATCAATGTGATTTCCCCTCCTCCCCCAGCCCCTCCATTTAACAGCTAGCTTTGCCCATCAAGGAACTTTTCCCAGGTGTAAAATGTTCTACTTAAGCTTCATTCTATGCTATTGAACTACTAGTTCCTAAAATGACTTTAAAACACCTCCAGAATTTAAAAGGTAGAGCATAATATGATTTTTCTGAATTAGTAACTGCGTATTCTTAATTCATTGTGAATACTTCATCATTCCACAAAAACCTAGTACTTTAAATACTAGCAGTCCATTGGAAAGCATCTAAAAAATATTTTTTTTTCCTATGTCATTTTACTAAGAGAGAGGAAAAAAGGGACATTTACTCTTACTTGCAAATTTGAATAATCATTTCATTTTTTGTCATAGTAATTTAAGCAATCTACTTACTGTTTCTGGAGACAACATAGATATTTTTAATCTAACATAGTATGTACAGTAATCCTTCCAAAGAAATCATCCTGAATTATTAGTTAAACCAAATTACACTTGCTTGAATGATGAGGAAAAAAAAAATACCTTTATAAGGGATTTTTGCATTCCCTGTGAATGTTTTTGTTAAGACTCAGAACCTGATCTCCACTTTTGTAGTGTTTTGTCCTTTCTATAGCAGGAAGGAACATTGACTGCCATTGACTTTCAATAGTTTTCTTCACTTTGTTGCTTGGGGAATTTCAGGCAGTGACCCGTAGTATAGGCTCATGTCCTTCATGTCTGATTAAATTTAGCCAAGAGACAAAGGATCCACCAGATGTGCAGATAGTCAAAAACTTTGTAATGGAGGGCACAGCATGCTAATAAAGCCCTTATGCAAGTAGTACTCAGTTCTTTTGAATACGTGGTTATTAATTTCCTCATGGAAATACTCAAGAGCACTTATCTGAATATCAGTGCCTCACAAATATTAACTAGTTTCTTCTCACAAAACTTTAGTAGGAGGTTTTTTCAAATAAGTATTTATTTCCTTCCATTGCATATTTCTGTTTAAAAAATAAGATCCTGGGAGTCTCTCACCCAAGTATCCAACACAGGAAGTGTAAGTACAGATGGTTGCCCTGAAAAATTTATATGTACTTACAACAGTATCCTTTAACTTAGGTTCTTTGAAACTTCTGAATATATGGAGTAACATTCTTTCATAACACATTGTGATTTGAAGTGCCTTATGCTCGTGGACTGAGTATTTGAGTAATTGAATAAAGAAGTACAGTCACTCCCATTTCACAGACTCTGTAGTATAAGGTGCTCAGCTAATGGATTTATGTTGCTCTGGGATCTGAGCTCCCAGCTCTGCTTAGTACTCCACTGAGCCATATCCTAAATCTTCATCCAGTGTAACTTTTAAGTATCTAACTAAAATGCTTCAGTGGGAAAAGCCTAATCTTACTTTTCAGCCAATGGATGATTAGAGACCTCTGTGTAGTACAATTTATTACATTCAAGGTGTGAGGTACCTAAATGCAAATTAAGTGTAATGTTATGTACTTACTTATTGCTATTGATTACAGAGGAAGACTGTTGTCTTCCCTGAGATTATTTTAAGTTTAGTACCTGAATTGCCTCAGCAAGTAATAAAAAAACAGCGAGGAAGACTGCGGAGCAGATTGACAGCCGGTCATGAGAACTTTGCCTTCTGATAGGGCTTTTGTATAGCGTATATATAAGGGGTCTCTATGCCAGCATTACAAAACTGATCTGTCTAAATAAATGAGGAAGAAAATAAATCCCCATGACCCTGAAGCCCCAGAGGCTCTTTGATTAAGTAAAACTGTCACCTACCAATGTTATCTTTTCACTTTCATTTTGCTCATTAATCTTCACTACTGCTAACAATAGGACATATTTAATGGGTACATTAAATGACTTGTAGCCCTTTATCTGTAGAGTGCTGGATCCTGTCCAACTGCTGTAAAAGTGATTAAAACATGTTAACATCTTGTGGCTGCTCAGTAGCCAAGACACTGCAAGTCCTCCCCCAGTCTGTGATCAGCAGATAGGCTCAAAGAAATCTTCACTCAGTTTTCTACTAAAGTTTTAATAATTATGAATATTTCAGAATATGAAATTTCACTTTATACCTGCAGCTTTGCAGGTTCTGTTCAGGGTCTAGAATCCTAAGGGCTATTTTCTGAAGCTGCCACTGGGTGAGTACAGTGTGAAGTCCCTTCCTGGGATCTGCTACTGAGATGAGAGACTTGATGCTTCTAAGGCAGAGCTGGGCCTTCATGCATCAGATGGATCTCTGCTCTTAGCAAAATTGCAGCTGGATTGAAGCTTCACAACAGGGAGGCTGGAGGTAGGAAGAAGCTCTGCTTATACTGATGCTTTTAGAATTTCCAGATTGCCTACCATGAATTCAAAAGAATTGAAATGCAGGGAGTTTTCAGAGAGGCTTGGTCACTTGAGCAAAGAAGAAGGGTCTGCTAAACTAGACTTGAGTTAAATTTTTGAATTTGTAGTTTTCATGATGTAAACCTGAGGATCTGGATCCTTATTTGGATAGAGAAAAAATTGTAATTTCCCCTTTGAACAAGAATGAAATATTATTTGAAACATCAGAATTTTCTGTGAAAAGGGAATTCTAAGTTTTGGGCATACCTACTGTAATTACCTATTCATCAGCTGCTGTACTAGTTGCAAAATAGTCAAGGAATGGCCTTTTTTATCATGATTTTAATGTTAAAGTTCATCTCACTTAATTTTACTCTACCTAGTCTCTTATAAGTGAAGTCAAAGTTTCAGGTTTTTTATTTCTCTTTGACTTTCATCTAAAGGAGGATGTGCAGAGGAATCATAATAGTTCAGGTGAAAAAAAATGTGTATGAGCTGCCTGAATACAGAAAGAATTAATTAAGAATATGCATTACAAATACACTTTTTTCTAGAAGGCCACAAAATTGATTGGCTGAAGCAAATTATTTTTTCTTTTCAGTGGGAGTTGTGAAGCAATGTAGATTTTAGTGTTCAAAATATTGTAGGATTAATTATAGTCCTAAACCCATCAGACTTTCAGGCAGCAGAACCTGCTCATTGACAAGAATGAATGGCTCATGAAAAGAGACTGCAACCTGAGTGTGCTGGTAAGAGGGTGAAAAGTATGGCTTCATCTTCTCTTGAATAAAGTCATTATGTTGCAGGATCAGGCTCCTTATTTTTATTAGGGATATGCACCTTGAAGAATGCATGTGAATTCAGATGTGGCATTGTTGGGAGCAGGTAATATATTCATTGGTCTGATGAAAGGCATAAAGCTGAGTTTTAAAATTAGTTAAGGTTTTTTTAATCAGTAAAAAGTAGAAATGTTTATAACATTTACAGAAATACTAAGTTTGAAAGGTTATTTTGCTTACTGAACCTTTTGCTTATGCAAAGAAAAGCACCAGTGTGTTATGCTCATTGAACCATTAAATGGGAATCCAGTAAGTGATTAAAATTAATAGGTCAGCATGAAACTTGGGTAGATGCAGAGGAAAAAACCCAGGGTGACTAGCTGTCAAAATGTTACATCTGCTTGTCAAGGTGAATGGTGTAGCCCATTTTTTTGTTTTTGTTTTTGTTTTTTGCAGTAGTCTTCCTATTTGGGCTTTATTATAATTCCTGTGCATTTGTCATCTTTAAGTGTTAGCTTATAATTAAATGGGAAATGTATAAATATTCTATGTAATAATACACCATGCATTGTATTGCTATTTAACTTTCAAGACATTGATTTCATCTTCAGTGGTAATAGTTTTCTTGAACATAGTAAGACATGGTAGGCAAGTTACATTTGCATTTAAGGCTTACAAAGATGTTTGCTAGCTTGAAAACTGTAGAAGAGATTGTAGAACCAAAGGAAAAATACAGAAAAAGAAAAGGAAACAGCTGAATGACTGCTGCATTTGGTGGGAATGAAAAAATGAACAGAATGAAGTAGTGTGATCTTCAATTTATAATGCTATCTGAATAGACTGGTGCTTCTGCTAATGCAAAGTATGTAAAATCAGACTGGAAGATGTGGTGAGTTGCTGATTACTTAGGTGTTATTTTTTTGTTTGTTTTTATTTAGTTTGGTTTTGTTTGGGTCTTTCTGTTTTTCTGTGAAGAATTGTAGAGCTCCTGGGTCTGAAGAATTTCTAAGCCATTTGCTGCTAAATAAATGACAGATACGTCTATGAGATAGCACCACGCTGTATTACTGAATCCTAATGGCCACCACTTTTGATGAAACAGAGACATCTGCAACACAGCAGAGAGTGGGCTGGGCCCACGGTGTAATGAAGTACTTTGGTGCAGGTTCTAACACTTTTTAGTAAATATTTGGAGTCCTATTAATTTACCTTTCTCATTTAAAACAGCAGACTGCTTTCCTATTTCTGTTATACTGTGTACTATACTATATACTAAGCCTTACATACATGATGTCAGAAACTGTCTATATTTTTTTTTCCCCAAGGACTTCAATTAAACTATTGGTATGGATAATACATATATTTTGAATTGAAAAGTAAGAGAGACGATGAATATTTTTACATCATGTCCTAAGTCGGCAATCTGAAACAGGCACTAAAATTTCAAGAGCCTGACTTAATTTAATCCCTTAGTAACAAAAAAAGGTGCATAGCACCACGTCTTAGTTTAACTGAATGTAAATGACAAGACTGGATTCTCATCACAGTCAAGTAAGAATGAGTCTGAAATAACTTCCCTCAAAGTGTTATTTAGATTTACACTAGCATAATGGAGAATTGAATATGGATTTTGAACTTAAATCCTTTCACCTCTCACTGAAATTTAAAAGTCATTTACCTGAGCCTTTATACCAATTCTTAAGTCAGGAAAAACTCACAATAAGTGCATGATTCATGGAAATGATAGCAGAAATACCAAAGCATCCTGCTTTGAATGCACCTGCAGTATGTCTTGACTCCTTTTGAGTGACCACAGTGTTTGTTCCCAATGTAGTGAACTTCCCTCATTTTAGGTCATGTATATTGCCTTTCATAACAAACCAGATTGCTAGTGTTTGCAGAGTAGATGGTGATGCATTGATTATTGATTTGACCTAATTAACTCCATGATGTTAGAAAACAGGCAATAGTGCAAATACCTCACAAGTCTGTATTGAAGTATATATTTTAATATTCAGATCCTGTAAAATGCTATTTGGTCCTTCTGTGCACTTGGTAATTCTTAGGAATTCATGTTCTTTTTTGAAGCAGAGATGCTGTGTTGCACTGCTGGTAGAAGGTGGACAGGCATCTCTTTACCCACGAGTTCTGAAATCTTCCCTTTGTCCTAGAGGGCTGCATAAATGGTCCTCTAGTGTACAAGAGGAAAAGCTGTGTGATGCCTTGAGGTGCAGAGCTATACCGGGTTTTACCTTTTGCATGACAGGGTCTGCCATCTTAATGTGGATCTATTGCAAAGCCCAGCAGCTGTGCAGGAGAAAAACAACCTGAATTTGTTTCAGGAGATGACCCCTTTCATGGGTGGCACAGTTTCACTTCTGAAGAAACGGGACAATCTCAGTCTAGCTGTTGAGCTGCCTTAGCTCAAATAGTCTTGACAGGATGATTTTGTAGACAAAGCAATAAACCTACTTTTGTTAAAGGACTTGGCATAGACATTAGTAAAGTAGAATGTGGCCCTTCATCAGTATTTAATCTTTACTATCCAGCTACTTCATGCATTTGTATGTTTATATACATAAAAGCTTTATGTTGAGAGTGCCTATCTGAATAATTGTTTTGTTTATTTTCAGATGTGTTTCCATTTACCTCTGATTTCTGCTTTCTTCCACAACTTTGTAATTTCTGTCTTTAAACATCATCTTGGAAGCTACAATAATACCACTTCAACAATTTTGCTCATCTGAAATTATTATACATGGGGACAGTAATCTGTCAGAGCTGGTCCTTTCAGGTATGCATTAGTCACAGAATATACTTAATGAAGTAAGGGTTCATTGGGAAGAGGTAAGGTAATTAAGAAGAGAATTGTCTGTGACTTGCAAAGGAAATTTCCAAGCTTTTTCATTTTCTCTTTACAGATTCAGAATTGCTAAAGAAAATTATTTTCTGATAGGATCATTATGCTTCGCTGAAAAATAAGTGTGGATTATATTGCTAAACCATCTGTGCTTTATTAAGGGTAAAAAATATACTCTACTATTGTGTAGTAAATTTTTAATAGAAATTCCAATATTATTTGCAAAAGTGACTCTCACAAAATGGAAAATTAAGGACAGAGAGGTTAAAGACCTGAATTTTAGAAATGTGGAGCATTTAGACTTTCACTTGAAGTCATGCTGAGTTGTAAATGCACAATACCTCTGTAAATAACACTTGTCCAAGCAGTCCATCAGCCTGAGTATAATTCAGTTCTCTTCACCCTCTTCTCTATGCTCAATCTCTTAGACTGTGTGTATGTTCCAATATATATTTAATTATCAAAATAATAATTATAAATCCCTTACAAATCTCTACGATATGGTTTGGGCAGAATTATGGTAGGTGCCAAGTGTCTTGGGAGATCCTGCACAGTCTTGTGGGGGTGTCACCATGGTGACACTGATGGATATAGAATGTCCAAACAATGTGTTTAAAAAGGAGAGAAAAAGAGGACTCCTACACATTATGCTGGCTGTCAGTATCTGTTCAAACAAAGGGAATACAGATAGAATGTTTCTTAGTAAAGTTATTACTGCATTGTCTCAGCATAGTAACAATGCACTAAAAATTATTGATTAGCAGCTGAAAGCTAGAAGTCAAAGCAGTGTATATGTAACTCTCTGCCATATCCTAATTTTCTTTGTTGTTCTCTTCTGTCTGTCCTGTGACTACTGCAATGTGGCTAAAGAAGCTATTTTTTAAAAAGCATTATGCCTGTAGTTTCATTTTTATTTTGATACTGAGCAAGTGTCCAAGTCTTCAAGTGTCTGTCTAGGTCCTTTCCATTGTGAAGGTTAACCATGTTTAGAGATGGGCAAAAAGTTTTTCGGAAAGTCTTGGTCTTCAAAGGCATCAGTTTATTGAAGCCTAAATATTTACATGTTTTTACAAACTTTCAGCAAAATGCAAGCATGAGAGGTAAGAAGCGTAAGAAGCAAATTTCTGTGCTTGGCACATTGCTTCCAAGTTATGATTTCAAGATTCCAAACCTGTTTCTTGTGTGGAGGGAGGTGGGGATCTCAGGAGAGAGAGAGCTTCAGGGAAGGCTCTTCTAAATTTAGTTCTGGCTCTGGAGCAGGAAGCTCCACGTTTCCTTCTGACAAGAGGTCTCAGGGCTCCCAGGTTACTGGTGGTAGAGCTCTGGAGTTGGAGGACTTGAGAAGCATCAGTAATCCTGCCTGGGGTCATAGTTCCCAGACCTGCTGGGCTCCTGTTCATTGGTGCAGAGTGCTGCAAAATCTGCTGGTATTCCCTGTTCTTTAGATACTGTAGTTTGATTACAATAAATGGTATTTTTTTCTCCTCCCGGGGGAATTTCAGAAGTCTAGTTTCTCTTTTGTGTCAGAATAGATTATGTCACGGTTCTGCATGCAGATATCCCTTTTTCCTTAGCAAGGTTTCTTTGTTCTACCTTCCACACTATCTGCTCTGAGGGAATGGGAGAGGAGGGAGGAAACAACAGGAGCAATCCTTCATCTTTGTAAGTGAGGAATGTCTGCATCACATTGAAATGCAGCTCTAAATAGAAACAAAACAAGAAAATGGACGAGTAGAAGCTTCAATTTGCTAGCTTCAGATTTGGAATTTCTCTGTGCTGAAGAGCAAGTGAAAGGCCCAGCCATAAAGTGTAGGGAAAAACTGTCTTTGGAAAACATGTGTTGACCTTTCCCATCACTGATTTAATTTATTCATTCACTACTACACTTGTCAGTCTGCAAAACATAACTTTTGTTCCTGAAAAGCTAAGTGGAGACCATAATGTTTTCTTTCTGCTTTAGGTTTCATTCTTTTGTAGTGAGCTCTCTTTATAGCTGGAGACACCACCAAGAATTGTTTATATGAGATCCTCTGTTACAAAGATAATGTGCAGTTTTAAAGTGCACCGTATGTAGAGATATTTGGACCAGTGATTATCTACACATTAAAGTTATAGAAGAGGAAAATTAAGAAATAAACACTGCAGGAGGTATATAAATGGATACTTCAAGGCTTTAAAACGTCCCTTTTTGATTTCATTTCCATATTTCTTAGCACTCCATCACTTGGAGAGGGGAAAATGGTTGTCATGGAATGTTTTGCCAAGAGTTAAATCCATCTAAACCTCTGACCAAGCCTCATAAACTCGTAAACATGAAGTCCTTAGAAATCATATTTGGCAAGGCATAAAACTTATTGGGGTTTTTTTGCTTACGCGCATAAAGTTGTCACTTCTCTATTTGCCTTGTTGTACATTAGCTGAAATGCACCTGATATAAAGTTGACTTTTTTTTTTTTTTTTTTCTTTCAGTAAAATCTTGGAGTATCAAACATAATCAAATGCTCTATTCTTGGATATAAAGTGTGCTCTCCTGCAAACCAGGATGTACGTGTATTGGAAATAATGTCACTGTTATTCTCGTCTACTTTGTGGGAAAGCAAACTGTTGGTCTTTGTTCTAGGTTCTTGGATTTTTAATAGAACCCCATGTGAGTTTACAAAATCAAGAACAGTGCAAGAAGGGATTTCAAGGTTTTACCCACTCTGTCTTTTGGGTATGATACAAGGTGAAATTACTATTCTTTTACAACTATGCTTTATGTATTTGGAGACTGTTATCCTGAATCCCTCAGTCTAAGCTGATTTCTGCTTTTTCACAATCTTTTGATCAAGTTTTATAGATCTGATAGTCAGAAGCAAACAGAAAGTTTTACCTTTTGCCAAAAATCCATATTTTCCCTAAATACACATGCTCCAAACCTACTGTAGAGTAGGTTTTACCCAAGCACAGGTGGGCAGGAGATGGATTCCTTTGTGTATCTCACAAATGCTATTCCTCTTTTGTACAGTACACTTAGTACAAAACTGTTGGCAAGAGGAGAAGGGAAAGACAAGGTTTTAAAAGCCACAGGTCTTTCACCTTTCTTAAACAAGTGGTCCATCAGAAAGCACTGGGCTAATCACATGAGTAATACAGGGAGGATTATGACTTCAATAAATGCTATCACTTTGTGTCATCTCAACATTTTTAAATACATTGAGGGATTTTAATGCATTTTTCTATCTGATTTAATTTAATACAGTTTCACATCTGGGTAGGCAGAGATAAGAATGGTGGTTATTTCAAAGTTTAAAAAGTTGCTAGGTCAGTATTTTGTAGCCAGGGTTTGGTAATAGTCATCATAACACCAGAGCTCTAACGAAGTGGAGTGTGCAGCTGTAATCCATGGAGAATCGTATTAGCATTTCTGCATTGCTAATTCTGACAATGGTAACATACTTCAGTTTGATAAGAATTTCATTAATGCATCACGGGCCTGTGTCCTAGTTTCACATTGCTTTAATATTAATGCCAACATGCCTGAGACCAGATCACATTTAAATGTCAGTAGAAATGGTGGGTGGGCCAAGATGAGAATAAATTATTCACATACAAACAAGTGCATTAATGATTTTCTGTAAGACTTTTAACTTTTGGGAATGGCACTTGTATACCTGACTAGAAGCACTTAATATGTCTGGCAGGAGAAAACTGCAATATGGCTGGTTTTCTTGCCAGTATACAGGAGTAGCATATGTCTGCTTAGCTTTCTTATAAAGGAATAATTTAATTCTAACCTCAGACTGTAAATATCAAAGATATTTTAAACAAAACAGGCTTTTTTATCAATTCAGGGAAAGGACACCTATAAATATTTCATTAGCCAAATTCCTTAATTTCAGTTATACATAGATTGAATTGAATCCAATAATTCTTCATCTCAGCTACAACTAAAATATAAAATGGGCTGAATGCACCCTGGGATGTTTGAAGCTGACAATTAATACAGTAATATTCAAATTAATTTTACTGTGCAGTGTTGCTGTTTATATGAAATACATTGAAATTAATGAGGACAGGTCAATTTCATTCATATTCAACCTTGCTTGTCCTGTGAAGATATGTTTTGCCTGAATATGAAATTTGGCCCAGTTTTTTTCCAGTTCCCTTTGATGTATTGATATACAATATGCAAAAAGAAAAAGAACGATGCAAAGATTTTCTGTACTAGAAATTGAAACAGACAAGATGAAATACTGAAGACCTGTGAATGAAAGACATGACAAGATGCTTTCTTGTACTAGTCACAGCCCCCTCTGGGTTTTTTTGTTGGGTGTTTTTTTTTTTTTAATCTGAATGAGTTATTACTTTCTTTCTGAGTTACCTTCATCTGAGTGACACAACCACATGTTTAAGAAATCAGGAAGGTGAAGAAAAATGTAGAATTAGCCTATTGAAATTATTCATCTGTGTTGAAGTTTTTTATCCATGTTAAGATTTCATGTTTAGAGTTTCTCAGCCTGACTGTTGCATGTAGCTGTCACTGAACTGTCACTCACCTCTGTCTGTATAAATGTTTTAACTAACTCTCTGTGACCAAGAAAGTAGAATTCTAATTTCAAATCTTACCATTTTGAGAGGGCCAGCTCTGGACTGCAGATAAATCCCCAAAGTGCTTAGCTGAGAGCTGGAGAAGGACTGTACTAGAAGCCATCTTAACTATTTTTAAAAAGAAAGAGGTTGTTTGCTTTCAAAAATTTTAAATGTAAGACATTTTCTTAGTGTATTGTTCAAAACTGCTCCACAGTCAGTGGGATTATGAAAGGCTCAATGGAAAATGCACTGAAGTCTGCAGGAGTCTCTGTTGGTTTTGAGAGCAGATCTTCAATAAAAACACTGTTATATAGGAAATGTTAGCCTCACTCTCTGAAATGTCACTTATGGTGTGACTTTCTCTCTGGGATCTAGTCCTCAAGTGACTGGAGCTGATGTGCTGCTGTATCATAACCCAGATTTTCTGAAATCTCCTTGCTCCATTGTGGCACTGATAACGGAGAGGAATGAGACATATATAATTACTGTGTGTGAATAACATCAGGCTTCCACTTTCAAGGTGACATTAGCTCTCAATTTCTTTCAATGTGCAGAGATGTACTCCTGAGAGAAGATGCACCTTGGTTTTCTGTACTGATGTTGCAACTGATGACCTGGGTACCAGTGGTTGGTGAAAGGGTTCCTGGTCTCTCTGGGTACTCCTGAAAGTGCTAGGCAACTGGAAATGAAGTGGGTGAAAGATGGTCAGCTTGGGCTCATCCCTCAGCCAGCTGGATTTTCTTCTTTCATACAGGAACCAGCTGGACCTTAAACTTCTCATACAGTTGTTAGGGAGATGCTCTCTTATTCACACCTTTATTCTGATGTGTCTCTGCTGTTTTTTAAAAAGAAGTCTTTGTTGTTTTTTCAGTGATCATCTTTGATAGAATCATTTGAGTGTACCAGCAACATGGTCTGTAAAGACCTGTTGGATAAGACTTCTTTTATTCCTGAACTTTGAGTTGCAGATATCTTCCTGTACTCAGTGACTTGTTTTGTGATATTCAGAAATCTCTGTAGAGAATGAAATCACTCACAGGGGTCTCTTTTCTGACTTATACATAGTTATGCGTATGTAACTGTAGCAAGATAGTTCCAAATTTGTGCATTGATTTTTGACAAAAATTTCACATTAGTATGTTGATTTTTCAGACTTTCTGAATTAAAAAAAGGGACAGAAGTAATTCAGTGGAGGAAAAAAAAATCATATCAGTCAGTTCAGCCACATGAATACCTTAAAAACTTTATACTAGGATTACATAAATCTTGATATAGCCAGCAAAGTGTAAAAAGCAAACACGTACTGTGTTATGAGAAGAAAATTAGATTTAAAAAAAATCAGGTTTAATATCCCTGAATGAAATTAGTTTAGGGAAGAAGAATTTTAAATGTGATTATAAGCCAGATGCTATGGATTATTTACTTGATTTGAGATGCTGAGGAGAATGTGATATTAATCTTTAATATAATTGAAAAGTTGGTGAGGGAGTTCAAATAGTTAAGGCACTACTGATTGTGCTGAAAAGTTTATAAAATAGGGCTGTATCTAATATTTAAGTCTAAAATCATGCTTGGCATAGGTTACAACCTTTGCAATTATTTTTATGAAATAAGAGAAAGCTTAGTTGAAAGACTTACTCATTAGCCTAATACTGCAGTAGGTGATATCCTCATAAGAAATTATTTTTACCATGTTTAAAGATTTTCCATGTATATTCTCATTGGCTTATGAAAAATATTTATTGATACAGAGAGAAGTGTGATACGTTCTCAATTACATGTCTTAGTTCTCAAAGATGGATGTCTATACAGTGTATTTGTCTAAAAACATAAACCCACATGTTTACCCTTAGTCTAGAGACATCAGCGCTTGAGATATTTGAAACTGTTTCATTAGAAGCACAGATTTAAGATTACTTATTATTGGCTGAAACAATTTTTCGATTGATGAACTTGATAAGAAAGTTATATTTCCTTCACTGTACTGATGACTTCTTGCTTGTGGAACTGAAGACTCTCCAGCTCCAGAAAAGGAAAAGCTCAACCCTACCAATACAGAGGTGAATAGTTGTTGATAACCTGATTATGATTTGTGGACTGACTGAATCTTAATTCAAAGGCCTGGAATCATGTTCAGGCCTAGGCTGTCTCAGATCACAGAACCGAGAGGTATACTGCTTATCTGCAGTTCTACCCAAAGAATTTATTGGGTACACAACCCTTGTCTGCATAATTTTCTTATATATAATGGACAATTATTCTTCTAAAATCACATACTGATAAAAAAAACCCCTCAGACTAACTCAGAAAGAAATATCCTTTGAGCTGAGATGAGGTGCCACATCCAGCTCTGTAGTTTTCCAAATGTAAGTATCAAAATCCAACATATTTAATTTTTAATCTAGGGTGCGTCTCCAACTGAACATAGAAAGTTCTGAGAAGTTTGTCAATTCATTGATAAAATATCAGCATAGTAAATAGATATTCCCCTTCCTCCCCAGATAAAGGGACCCTTTTTTTGGAAAGTGAGAAGAGTAAACAGTGATTGTGAGAAGCAGCTGACACTCTTCTTCTGAGAGATCCACGCATGTTTAAGGTGCAAGTCTTTGTTTTAGAGCACTTATGCTAATGTAGTGGAAGTACTGGTTAACATAATAAATCAGCGATTTTGAAACTGTAGTTGAACTACAGTTGCCAAATCAATGTGCAAGAGACAGTATCTAAAGCAAACCAAACAAATTTATCTAGTGAGGGATGCTCATTTTACTATGTATTGACTTGAGCTGGGATGTTCAGCTTGTTCTCGATACTGAATAACACTTTTACATATAAAGGGCTATTACCATTTCACTGTGGCATAGTTTCAACCCTGCTGCTTAGAGTGCTCTGGGGGAACCATTCTGTTTCAAGTCTCTTGGGCAGAAGGGGCAGTTGACTGTGCTGCATGTAAATTAAATAGCTTTTCCTGTTCTGAATATGTTTTGAGTGAAGTCATAAGTTCACTGATATATTTCTGAGAACTGTATCTCATGAAGGATCTCTAGAAAGTGAGATAGTGCACTATGAGCATTAAATAATCACGTTGTTTTGGGTGGGACTGAGGTGAGGCTATATGTAAGGAAGAAGCTTTTATGCTCAGGTAACACCGGGCTGTTAAATGCTGACAAAATACTGGGGCACATTTATCCCAGAACAGATCTTTAGCCACTTGAGGAGTTTTACCAGCAAAATATTAGATTGATGTAAGTTGATATCAGGGTATCTTACACCTGGATTTCGGCACCCAAGTTTTGTAGAAAAACAGGAAAGTTCTGGTTATGTTTCTTAGGCATCAGTTTTATGTTGAGAAATGCCCTTCTTTTTAAGCTGCAAATCGGTGCAGCAAGTAGCTTGTCATTGAATCTGAAATGAATGAGTAATGTGTGCTTGGAAGGGGGGAGACTTGGAGTTGTAGACCCAAAGTATGGGTGTACTGAGGCTGAAATCAGAAATAGCCTGGAGAGAGGGATGGTGTTTTTGTAACCTTGATCAGCATGACTTCTTTCAGTCTTCACTAAGAAATTCTGTTGGCCTAAAGTCTGCAGGGTTAGATTGTTATTTGTAGAGTCTAATGGCTGGTATTCTGGGCCACATAATTTTTTTTTATATTCTAGGGGGTAAAAGGCAGTTTTTCATTTGAAGTCCTGGTTAAGAACATACTTTGTTTATGCTCTTCCACTGTATTAGTTAAAAGTTTTATTCTGTACTTTCTTAGCTGGGAAACTAAGCATTTTTCTTTGAGTCCAGCTGAGTGATCTGCCCTCTGTGTAATTTCTGCTTATCGCTGACAGCCGAGTTCTCTCCAGTAGAAAACACAGCTGATGCTTGTCACATATTTCCTCAGTGGTTTCTTTATCTTCATCCAGTGAATCAAGGGAACACCAGTATCTTTCAGTCATGTCACTGTCTGTGGTGACTGAAAACTTCTTCACTTTTTATTTTTAATTAGGTTATTTGAAGGGTACACATTGTGTATGTGCTAGACAAGATGATTCAAAGCAGTGTCCTCCATTACAGAAAGAGAAAGTAGTAAGACGTGGCTTTTCATAGCTATTAAAACAGCTCATGCTCAAATTCCTGGTCACTTTCCCAGTCTAGATGAGTTTGGCTTCCTCAGCCTTCTGTTATGGCACAGCAGATGCTGTCTTTAAACACAATTGTCATTTTGCAGTATTGCCACTTCTTAAGCTTGAGGGGACAAGTTCTTGTACTTGAGGGGACAAGTTCTTTGAAATTTTGTGGAAATCAGTAACATCCAGCAATAACAGGGCTTGGTTAACTCATAGTAACATTCTGCAGAGATGGGTTGTAGTGATCTCTATTAGTTGGCAATTCCTAAGCATTGAGGGCTGCATGCCAATCTGTGTCCCATCACCATAATCCAGATAAGATGTGATAAAAGTGTGAGCAACAGGAGTCAAAAAAGTGAAAACCATCCATGTTATAGTGGCAAATCCTGCATTTCTAGGAAACATGAAAAACATTATTTGCTGCTACGGGAGAAGTTAGTTTCAGGCAAGAAACCAGGAGTGAATATATGAAGGGCTAGTTATCCAAAATGATAACCAAAAGAGACTGTATCGTGTCTTCTCTTTCTCATGACCATAGCAGTCTTAACAGGTGCAGTGTGAGCAAAGAAATTTAACAACTTTTCTTTCTCTCCTTTCAAATCCTTTTATTCTCTCATTATCACTTTAGAGAAGTTCTGTACTTTTATTCCTCTTGCAAAGGAACCAGCACTAAAATGAAGAGCAATGGTTGGTCCCCAAGTTATTTTACATTTCTGAATGTAGTATCTAAAATACTCTACAGAATCTGAATAAAGCCATTTTTTTTCTGTGTTGAGGTTGTTAACAAAAGGAGAAACTCTCATGGTGCTGGTGTTGGAAACCTACTTCTGAAATTATGTTAGAGAAAATCATCATCTGCAGCACCAGCAATGATAGTCTCCATGGTGACAAGAAGAGCTGACAAAAACAGCGATTTAAAAGGTAGAAGAATGCTTTTTGTTGCTTTTAAAGGAAAGGAATGTATCTGTGACAGTTTGAACAATTTTGAATATTTATTTACCTTTGGAGACCTCAGCATAAGGGACAGCAGTACCCTTCATTTTTTTTCCTTTCTTTTGTACATCCCCTTGCCGTTCACATGTTTTTCTCAAGATTCTGTTCTCAAGCCTGCTTGGTGCACCTGTAGAACAAAATTCTTTGCTAGGTTTCAGATCATCAATTATAAGTCCTGAAATTGTTTCTTATTTGGAGAGGAAGTTGTCTAGAAAAAAATACTTAGACTGTAATCATACATTTGTGAAAAAAAGTGGGAGATCTTAACTAGACCTGTCAAACTTGGGAGCTGTATATATATAACTACTTAAATATAACTACTTAAATTAATCCTGAAGTGTGTTAAATATTTGAAAGTATTTAAGTCATGACCAAATATACTTTCTGTGTTTTGCTGGAAGCAAAGAAGTGAAGTCAAAAACCTATGTGCACACCTGTTTATCGTGAAACCAGTAGTTTTGACGGTTGGTGTTGCTTTCCATTTTCTTTTCACTTGAGTTCTGGCAAGGATTAGAGACTATTTTAGTGGATGTTTCATAGCCTCATCTATAAAAACATTCTGGAAACCATTTCAAAGCATCTCAAGGACAAGAAAGTGATTGGAGTAGTCAGCATGGATTTACAAAGGGAAAATCATGCCTAGTCAACCTGATAGTCTTCTACAGTGAGGTGACTGAATGGCAGAGCAGGGGAAAGCAGTTGATGTTTACCTTGACTTGAGTAAGCATTTTTACACTTTCTTCCATAATAGACATAGACAAGCTGACAAAAGTCAGGTTGCAAAAAAAAAATACCAAAACCCAGATACTCATTGAAAGCTAGTTAAATGGCTGGTTCCAGAGAGTTGTGATCAATGGCATGAAATCCAGTTGAAAGAAAATCACTAGTGGTTACTGGACTACTGACAAGGGTCAATACTGGGGCTAAGGTGTTTACATCTTCATTAATGACCTGGATGCTGGGACATAGTGTACCTGCAGAAAGTAGGAAGATGCTTTAAAACAGGGAGGAGTGAAAGATGGAAGAGGGGGAATATAATTACTTTTAAAGTGACCTGGATAGGCTGAAAAAATGGACAGAACAGAATCTAACGAAGCTGGACATGGGGAAATACCATGTCCTGCATCTGGGAAATAACCATCGGCACTAATGTGTGCTGCGAGATGACTGGATGAACAGCAGTTTTGCATGGGAGGACATTGGGGTACTGGTGAACAATAAGTTGACCATGAGCCTGTGATCCACCCTTGTGGCAAAAAAAGGCCAACAGTATTCTCCACTGCATGAGGAAGGCAATTGCTAGAAGGCTGGGAGAAGCATTCCTACAAAACTGGTGAGGCCACGCTGTGAGTCCTAAGTCCAGCATTCACTGGGGAGTCTGGGAACCCCAGTGAAAAGAGAGATGTGGATTTACTGGAGTATGTCCTAGTGTTATGAGGATGATGGACTGGAGCATCTGTCATATGACCTAAGTCTGGAAAAATGAAGGCTTAGGAGGCATCTCATCAATGGGAATAAATGGCAAGGAATGAAGAGGAAGAAGAAAAGCTTTTCTCATTAGAGACCACTGACAGGACCATATATAATGAACACTAATTTAAAAAATAGAAACTTCCATTTGAACTCAAGAAAACTTTATTTTTATTTTGAAGGTTCTCTAATACTGATATAGACTGTGCAGAGAAGTTGTGGAGTCTCCATCTGTGGAGCCAAGGATTTCCTATGAATTTTCTTTCAACCTTCCTCTGATCTACATGTCCCTGGATACATAAAATATATTTTGATTGAGGATTTGAATCTGTATGAAGTACTGTGGACTCTTGTCAGTAGTGAACTGCCCCTAACTTACCCAGTAGTAATCCCAGTGCTCAAAATAATACTGGGGTTATCATTTCATTGCAAAGTGCTTGACTGGATGGTGAGGTATGGTCCTGATAGGACTGCTTAATGACACAGCTTCATCCAGTTCCATTTTTGCACAAAGTACATTTGAGTAGAGCATCATTTCTGGCAGCTGGATTTGTAGTCTCTGCCATATGACCATGGTGCTGTACTGGAAATTAGATGATAAAAGACAGGCCTGGTGATAAAACAGAGGCAAATTAGGCACAGTACTTACAGTGGAAAAAAGCAGACAAACCACTTTATTGGGATCAAAACACTTTTATTGGGATTTTCAAACTCAGGTTGTCAGCTAGTGCTACCATTACTTTCAACTAATGGATGAATGAGGTTTTATCTTCTGCTGAATCAGGGAGAGAGGTCCTCATAGAGGCAGCTTCAGTTATCACTTATATTCCTGTGATTGCTTGCTTCTTCTCCCTCTTCCCATTTCCCTACAATCATTCACCTAAAAGGAGTGTCCCAGTCCTTGCCCAGGTCTAAACTGTCTTCTCTCATGGCAAAGCTCATGTTATGTATTTTAAAAACCCTGAGCTGGCTCTTGGTATAAAGAAAATATCACTCTTTTCGTTACTAGCTCTGCTCCTACAAATAGAAGATGATCAAGGCAGGAATTTATATGGATACAGAGACATACTATGGCATAACTAACTAGCACAACCAATTTCTAACACAAGTTCATACTTGGATATTTTCATTCATGATTTTACAGAGGCTTGAATAATTTTCTGATTTTTTCCCTACAAATTTCTGTTCCCTCAGATCCACTGTTGTAGCAGAAGTATTTTATCAGTGCCTCACTTATCCTAGGATCACTATTACCTCAAACTTTGTCTTTTATTAGTAATCAAAACCAAAAATGATCAGAGAACACCTGGGCACCTGAGAGACCCAACATCTAGAGCAGAATGCACTGGAAGCTTTTCTCACTGTGTATCCCGAGTAAAGGCAGGGCCATGGGCTGCATCCAAGTGCTTGTTGCTTTGCTCCAGCCCAGACTATTCTGTAGAAAAAGAGAAGGTATCTCAGTAGGCACATTAATTTTTTACCTTAGCCTGTGCTGGGAGCTGGACATAAGGTGGGTACCAGCTTAGGCACTGAGGTGAAGGATGGAGTGGTTGTAGTTCATGCTGTGCCCATAGCAGAGCTGAATAGGTTGAGATAAAATGCTCATCTCTCCCACCATGAAGGTAAAGTCAGTGTGCAGCTGGATGTATGCACAGTGGGAGAGTGATATGTGGCCATCTTACACTTTCAGATTTTCTTTCAAAGTATTTTGTGAACTTCTGAGGGATATGGCTCAAGTGCCTTATTGATGGTGCTCATTTATAATCTTTGTGCAGTAACGATCCATATCCTCTTATATGGCACTGTCACTTGTTCCTTTTTTATGCAAGTGAAATATATTTTCATAATTTAACCTTTCATGTTATTGTTTCCATGATCCATTTACACTGTGAACTGTAAACCCATAATACGTAAGGAGGATATTGTTTTAAATGAGAAAACCAGCTTATTTTTGTGAGAGCCTGATAACTTAGAGAATTACATGAACAAATCAGACACTGAAAGGTGAGATGGCAACATCAAACAATATAATGAACAGAGCAATTGTTCTAGGAACAACAGAGGAACAGATAAGAGTCAAGTTTATTGTTACCCTTAGGGAAGCACTATGAAACAAAATACAGGTTTTCCTGTTTTTATTAGTGAATTAAAAATAAAGAAAACTCCTTAGAGTTATGGGAAAGAAAACTTGTTTTTCTTTTTAGATTAAATTTCCTGAGGGCAGAAAAGTATATAAAGTTTACTAAAGTTAGTGCTTCATGGTTGGTTTTTTTGTTGTTTTTTTGTTTGTTTTTTTTTTGTTGTTGTTGTTTTTGTGTGTGTGTGTGTGTGCGTGCATAGTCTTTATTTACTTTTCTTAAAGTTATGAGGTTGTGATGCTGAACTATAAGTGGATTCTGTGTCTGTTTGCTATGTCTCCAGAGTTGTACATCAGAGGAAACTTCAGGTCTGGAAGGCTCTAGTATTTGATTAATTATTTAGATGGGCTGATGGATTTTATGTTGAAACAATTGAGAATCTGCAGAATCATGTACAGGTGTGTTTTAATGCAGAAAAATCTGTAAATATGAGTTCTGAAAAACTTTCACTAAAACCCAAGTTTCAGACTTAAATCTGGTTTGAATTTTCTTGGGTCCAAACTGAAGGACAGTCTATGCAAACCTCTACAAAATAAGCCATATTCATTCACATATTGGTAGATTGCACTTTTGTCTTCCCAGCCATTAGCAAAACACATAAGATACTATACCTGGGGTCTTGTGTAGCTAGCAAGCTACAGCAGGTATCTGAGTAGTAAATCATGTCTAAATATCATAATTAAATCAGTATTAAACAGCTGAAGAGGCTCCTGAAAGTGCTTCGCTGGATATGTTTCAACAATCATAATTTAGGAGAGCATTTTTCTCTAAGTTATGTTTGATCTAATTTGGTTTTATTAGTTATTATAGAAGTAGAATATAAAGGAATTATACGTTCTTGCCTCACGCATCTCCAGGACAATATGCCTTACCAGTTCTTATTGAAATTAATGGAAAGGATACCACTGGTTTTGATTAAATTTATTTTGATTTTTAAGACATGGTTTCTGGGATTATTGGAATGAAGAGATGGTAAAATAAAGACCTGGCAGGCTTTTCAGGCTTCTTAAGAGGCAAGATGATGATAGTGCCAAGAGCAGATAAATGGTGTGGGTGACACACAGTTTTTCAGTGCCAAGTTCAGTAAAACCTGACATTTTTATCGTAAGTTTACTGATACTGATCCCACTGGTAATATTGTTTTCTTCCCTGAGTTTTGAAACATGCCCATGCTGATATTTGATAACTTCATGTTCTGTCTTCATCTATCTTCGTTCAAGATAACAACAATCTTCATTGTATGTCTGCACATAATTAGTAACAAGAAAAATTTGTAACAAGTAAACAACTTGAACAAGAAAAGTGTAACATTTCTTGTAACAAGAAAAGTGCATTGAACAACTCTAGAACAATATTTTGTCTCCCCTTCCTTTTCTCTGTAGCTATTACATAGGACTGAGAACTCTTTGGTGCTGAGATCTTCTGCTTTGTGCCTGTAAGTGCTACCATTCCAGTAGGCTGAAATGGAGCCTAAGTTTCATTTGCACCTGCAGATTTTAGGTAATATGAGTGTCCTTCATCAAATACTACCTTTGCCCAATGAGAGCTGAAGATGATAATTATATCCAGTACATGATCCATGAATATTTTTATAAATAGAAACAGAGTAATCCATTTGATAAGTTTCAAATTCCTGCACTCGGTCAATGTTCATAAATTTTTGAATGGATGAAGGGTCATTTGAAATTATTAAATTATTAATGATCATTGACAAAGTTAACATGAAAGTATGGGGAACCTTTCATAAATGAAGAGACACTCATTTATATGTGAGCACTAATTTGACTGTCCAGTAATGTGTCCCTGCTGGAACATATAAAAAGTACAATTAGTCATAATGCCAGGGGACACAATACTATTTACTTTAATTAGTAATACAAAAGCACAAATAGCAAATGTGAAGAATGCTGAGAGGAGTAAGATGTAAATATTGCAGTCTAAGCATATGTGATATTTTTGTATAAAGGGCACCCTGAACTATTTTATTTCACGAAAGAATTTTTAAAATCATATACATACTTTAGAAACAGACAAAAAAGCATCTGTATTTAGTGAATAAATTTTATTTTTTAACAATATTTTTTATTATGCCCAAATTTTAAAAAGATTTTTAAAAAATTAAAAATGCAGTGAAATTTAAAAATACACTTTTTGTGGGGGTTTTGTGGTGGGTTTTTTTGGTTTTTTACTTTTTTTGTTTTTTTATTTCGATTGTTTATCTTTTTGCTTTGGTTTGGTTTTTTGTTTTGTTTTTGTTTTTTGATGAGTATTTCCTCTGCCTTGCTTGAATCATCACAGCTCTTTAGAGAAAGTAGCATGTCCTTTGCTCTTATCACTAGCAGTGTACCTGCAAAGTTGTGATGCAGGACTCCACTGTATTTATGCACTAAGCTAGGACAAAATTTGAAGCATCTCCTTCAGTTTCCACAACATGAAGTTAGCTACTTTTGCATCACTTGTCTAAAGCAGGAAACCAGGACAGGGATCTCAAACACCCTGCAGACAATAGGACCTCACTTTCTCACAGTCTTTAACTAGAACATTTTCATTTTACTCTTTAATCATATGAGACAGGCACCATGGTCCTGGGGTCAGGGTGCTTAACAGGCGTGTGGGTACATCAGGCTCACGTTCCTACCCCTGTGAATTGCTCAGCAGTTATACAATATGGAACAGGTAATCCCTGTTGGAAATAACCTGGTGGAAAATGCACACCCTGGAGCCTTGAAATTGGATTGAACACTTTGTAATCTGTGTTAGGCAAATTTTCATGGAGGAGTAATTTTAATTTTGATCATAATGGCTGTATGGGCTAATTTGTCTCTAACTCAAAGTACTACTGCACACAGGGCAGACAGTTACCAAGACTGAATTCATGTTTTTGCAGCAAGTTTAATTTTCATCAGAATGTCTTCTTTCTAAAAATACTGTCTTCCTAAAAATCTTTCAGAAAGGAAGCACTGGAAACTTAATTACGGGGGTGAATCCTGCAGGAATTGAAATGGGTCTGCAAAAGAGGATGAATTTTATAATGGTCTCCCCGCACTCATGAGAGAGTTATATCTCACATGGAGTTTGTGGATAACTTTGTAATAATAGATGTATTTTTGACTGAGGAGCACTCTGTTTCAGATGTGCATATTGATTCAATGACTTGCTGATATTTGTACAATGGGCCAGGGAGAAAACATGAGAAGTAAAAAGTAGGTTTCTCTGTTCCCAAGGCATAGCCTTTAAAATACATATCTCTTCTCATCACTCATCTCCTTTTTCCTCCATTAGGTACACTTTTCCTTATGTGGCTTAGCTCAGCTGACCTTTTTTCTCTTCTGTTTCACAGGGCTATGGCATCTATTAAAACCAAAAAGGAGGCACAGAAATATCTGAACTCCTCCTGTTTTGACGTCGTGTTGCTGGCCACAAGATTTTCAGAAGTGAATAGACTGTTCTTTTTCTGTGCAAAGGATATAATAATTTCATACTTTAAAGTATGACTCATACTGTAGAGTGAGGATGGTTTACTGTGGGGAGTGATTTCCGATTCTCTGGTTAAAATTTTATTTCTCAACTTTCTTCTTCATATTTTGCATCCAGGGGTGCCTCACCCTCTAGTCCTCTGCCTACTAACAAGATATAGCTGTGCTAGGCTTTCAGGATGTAATAGATTGACATTTTTGTCCCAAAGAATAGGGGAAGCAGGAGACAGGTATATTAAGCAGGTTCCATAATGCACTGATACACTGCCTCTTGCAATCTGTATCCTGGGAGGGGGAATTGCACCAAGTACTGTAAGTGATCCAAGAGTGGAGGAGGGCTGCAGCACAACAATGCCCTGACTTTTATTTTGTTGTTTCTCCAGGTTTCACTGGCACACAAAAGATATCGTATTCATACATGAGTCAAGAGTATGCCCAGGTTGCCAAGAAGGCAAATGGCATCCTGGTCTGAATGAGGAACAGCATGACCAGCAGGGCCAGGGAGGTGATCCTCTTGTTGAACTCAGCCTTGGTGAAGCCACACCTTGAGTATTCTGTGCAGTTTTGGGCACCACATTATGGGCAGGACATCGAGATGCTGGAGAGGGTGCAGAGAAGGGTGAAAAGGCTGCTTAGAGGTCTGGAGAACAGGTGTCACAAGGAGAGGCTGAAGGGGCTGGGGCTGTTCATCCTGGAGAAGACGAGGTTGAGGGGGAGACCTTATTGCCCTCTACAAATACCTGAAAAGAGGTTGTAGTGGGGAGGGTGTTGGCCTCTTCTCCAGAGTGACCAGGGATAGGACAAGAGGTAATGAGTTCAAGTTGCACCAGGGGAGGTTCAGAGTAGACATTAGGAAAAATTTATTCTCTGCACCGTAGTACCTTAGTTGCTGTTGAGACTTCCAGGTGCATTTGGTGAAGAAATCAACACAGCTTGTAGTTTAACATATCTGTAACTGAGTAAAATGGTCAAAAAATACAAGCCTGCACTTCACAGATATGTCCTTCAGTAGACATGCTTACAATTTAAAACTCTGCTCTGCTTAAAACTGACCTTAGTCAGGACAGAAGCCAAATTCTCTTCTGATTTGTTGCAGCCTTTTTCCTCCAAAACTCAGTCGCAGAACAGGAAGATTTCACACTGCTCTGATGCTAAGAGGGAGAGCTTGTAAGGTTGTGTGCAGCAGTATCATGTGGACAACTTTACATAAATGTCGACTTCAGAATTTTAAGAAAAAACATTTTTAAACTCTTTTAGTTTTCTCCTGCTTTTCCAAAGTAGCTAAACATGACTTTGCTGTCCTGCTAACAGCTGGCTTTTTTCATAACAAATTGTTATGATAATTTCAATATGTCATTTAATGTTTCACCTGAAATCTTATATGTTGACAATTTTTGCCATGCATTGCTTGCAATGTGTTTATTATCGGAGCATTTTTCAGTATTCAGTCAGCATGATAGGCAAGGATAAAAAGTTATATATTACAGAGCAGTACCAAATGAAAATCTGTGTATGCAAGGATTTGGTACGATTTATTTTACTAACCATGGTGACAGTACAGTCAAGATGTCTAACCCTGTACTATTCTGGGACAAGGTTCTTCTTGGCAGCAATTATTCTCCGTTAAATAGCAGGAATTTCCAAATAGTGACTAAGTAGAGTTAAAGAAGAACTTAGAGAAGTGGGAGAGTGTATTTTAGAGATTTTTATGCAAGAGATGGTAATCAAAACTGTGAAGTGATGCTCATTTATTATGTGAAGACAGGTTTATTTTTGCTCTAGTATTATGAATGATAGATGCAAATTGGATGCAGTCTGATATCTTGATTTTTCTTTTTACATGAAAAGGAAAATTAAATGTTTAATATAATTTGCACAATGAGTAATAAAGTGACACAAGAAGCAGAGACCAAAGAACTGCCATATGAAAAGAAATTTTATTTAGTCACGTTATGATTTAATTTTGCATCTAATCAATAATGACAAAATCCCTGCTGACAGGCAAAGAGCTAGAGTAAAAAAGAAATTTCTTTTCCATAACAATTTCTTTTAACCAGAAAACAGTTGGAATAATGCCCATTTGTATCTTTATATGATTAAAAACTACCAGTTCAGCATTTCTTCAGGGTACAATGTACCGTGGTGTTCAAACTAAAAGAAGTTACAAAATTTACTTATTTTAATATTGTAAATGTTTGTGCATAAATGGACAAGACCATTGATGCTATAGAACATACCATGTAGGGAGTGACTGGAGGTCACAGCAGAAAGGGTGTCTGTGGGAACAGTGAGGAGATGCACACATAGAGAACAGCTGCTTAAACTGTACAAAACACTGTTTCTGACTTCACTTTTCTGGCTTCATATCCATTCAACATGTTGTGTGGGTAGGGAAAGTAGAAGGAAAACTGGACTTTCATGTTTCTGTACATGATACTCAAGCCTCCTGTAGCAAGATGTTTTCTATCCTCCTGGCCCTAGTCTTTCCGACCTTTTCCCCTTCACCTTCATTGGAATGATTATTTGTAAGTGTTTGTCCAAAAGTGGAGGACAGGAAGGTTACCTGTGTGGTAGCCTTGGCTGTGTTGTAGGCTCATGGCCAGCCTTCTTCATGCCCTGCCTGTACCTCAGGTCCCCTCTGCCTACTTGGCCAAAATACAGATTCAGTTTCTTCTCTGTGCAGCTGCATGCCTGCCTTTGGCTTTTACTGTCTAAACTCTTTGAGACTGGTCTTGTCATCCAATGAGTTTATATGTGAATTCTCTATATGAGGTTACAGATATTGTGCCATACACCATGACCTCAGCAGTAGCCTCTGGGTCTTAACTTAAGGAGCTACTTATCATGTTGACTGAGTCTTCCTTAAATGTCATTGTACGTATTTGTGCTGTACAGCCTGACAGATGAAATACTTAACCTGAGCTATTCAAAATCTAAGTGAAGTCACAGAGAGGCAGGATGGACCAAAAAGACTGAGGAAGGACTTGTCACAGAATATAATATGTGCTATTTGTTTGCGTCTTCAGGGCGTCATGGAAAAATTACCCTCTGGGAGAGATGGGGTATAAAGAGACCAGTAAATCAGGATGATGTGTAAGGTAGATTGAAAAAGAGGACTGGAAAATCAGGAGAAAAACTTGTTGAGGCTTATTTCATCCATGGGGTTTATAAGTGAAGGGGAGGTAAAGGATAAAATATTATGGACTTTCATACTCATCCTGTAATTTAGTGTGTTCATGTGGACTACTGTATTTTCTTCTTCTCCACACTGTGCATAAGTCAGAGATTCCCTTTCATGCTGATAAGGATTTAGATTTATAACACTTTTATTTCTAATCTACTGCTAGATTAGAAATCTAATATGCCTATTATGTCTATATATTATGTCCATATATTATACCAGTTATGAAAAGCCCTTTCTCTTGAAGCCTATGCTGTTTATGGTGTGTATGCTCAAGTTCTGCCGATACGATTATGTGAATTTCCATTATTATTTCCATAATATGTGAATGTGAATTTCCAGCTCCTGACTAAAACCACCTGGAACATTCTGACACTTAATGCAGTCAGACTGATTGCATTGTATGACCCTGAAAGCTTTAGATTACTTGGTAGGTATTTATTGCAACACCATCAGGTAATGGGTGGAAATTGGCTGGAATGGCTTATTTCACTATTTGCTAGTATAACCAGCACTGTTTAACATTGGGATCAAGAGTTAAACAAGATTCTACTTTTGATATTCAGATTATAAAACATGATTGTACAATTTTGATTCCTTCTCTTCCTGCAACCCTATACTTTGGAGTCAAATGTTCCCATTTTTATTTATTTGGGCAGTAGGGAGTCTCTCCCATGGCTTTATTGAAGGGACCATCTGAATTTCATCTATATTCATGAAGTTAAAGGGAATGTTGGGTGTGTAATGGGAACTAGGGAAGTTAATGGAAGACCTTTGTATGGGTGTGCATTTTTTCTAAGTACCCTCTCTGAATTACTACCTTTTTTTCAAAATCTCTTGGAGTAATGTTTTGTCTTTGAAATAAGGTTTTGTCAAAAGGTTAAGAAAATTGTTTTTTTAACATAACCATTGTAAATGAGATGAAGTATGTGTGAAGTTCAAAAATTCAAATGTATCATTACTCTGAAAGGCTCAGGAATACTAATGAAATCCAATACAACCATATGCAATTTAAGGAATTTAAAATATTGAATGTAAAATTGCAAAGACATAAAGGAATAATTTGTGTAAGCTGTCAGTCAGAACAGGAATACATGTTGTAAATTTTTTTCCATTTGTCATAACTGAAGGAAAAAAGAAGAGATGTCAAGGCACACTTTTGGTTTATTTTAAGGGCAGATTAAATGAGTTATGATTCATGTGATCGGAAACGAATAAGAGAATCTTTTACTTCAAAGACCTTCATTTAAATCCCAGTCTAGGGTGCTCTATTACCTGAAGACTGCTGTGGATCTTTTTATCCTGATAAAAAATAGTGTGAGGTACTAAAAACAGGAAGATGATCAAGTGGATAGATGTAGACACTTTGTTCCTTTCTGATGTCCTGTAGTAGGCCAAAACTCTTTGAGTACTGTAGTGCTTCCATTATGAAGCCTATTCTGTTTGTTCAGCCCTTTTTATATCTAGATTTCTACTTCATAATCTTTATCATGGTCCCTGTGAGACCAAGGATCATCCATAAATGTGAATTATTAGTACTGTGAGAATGAGAGTATAGACCCAGTACTTACTGCAGGACATTTAGAGCCAAAGTTTGTTATACAGACTTGCTTCTTTTCATTTCTCAGACATTGTATAAAGCAGGTTGTCAGGAACAAAAATCCTGTTTCTTTTCTTCCATCTAAGGTTTGAATTCATGGGTCTGAAGTTTCCAAAAGTCCAGCTGAAAGAAAGACACCCTAAGCCCTGTTCATATAATCCATAATTGAAACGTGCACTTTGTAAAAATGTTTCTGTTCTCATGACTTGCTGTTTTAGTCAATGTGCTGTATTCTGATTCCTTTCCATGTTAGACTGTCAACATTAACAAATGGGGAAGGCATAAAATATTTAAAGCCTACAGGGCACTGCAAATAACAAAATGATCTATTCCACATGTGGGGCATTACTCTGAGTCTTTTAGGGCACCATTTGCAACTTGTTAGCTCTAGCCAGAATTGTTGCTTTGTCATATTCCACTGAAGAACGCCACAGAAGTTAAAATAAACTTTGGAATATACTTTACAATCCCAGTCTTCCTTTCTTACTTCCTTTTGGGACACGAATGTTGGGTTTAAAAATGGAGAGTAAGAGACTTACTGCATTGCCTAATGAGTGACTAGAAATGATTGAAGTGGAAGTAAACCTTGGAAATGCTCTAAATCCCTCCACTCATTTGGCTCTTGCTGTTTCTGTATCTTGCTGAGCTGTTTGCATGAGATGAAATATTTTTATTTAACTGAAGAGGAGAGTGAGTCAACCTGAGGTTATAAAACTTCTGTGTGGGCCTGAAGGAAACTCATTAATGTCCACAGCATGGGGTCCTCTCACGCTAGGACTGCCACCTGTCATCGACTCAGACTGAAAGCTTTGACTAAAAGAAATGTGTGGGAGGATACGTATATAAATTGCAGAATAAAAGAGTATAGCTGTCCCTAGGGAACAAGTGGAGAATGTTTGAATCAAAATGTCTTTTAAGCTTCCCCCGCCCACCGTTCATTTAAAGCATATTTAGAATTTTTTTTCTTTTTATTTTTCTTATCTGCAGTCTCTCCCTGGGTTATATCTTTGAGATAAGTTGCCCAGAGTTCAGAAAGCAGAAAAAAAAAAGTAGTGAGTTTAACTGTATGAGAATTTAATAATGAAAAATGAAGAAGAATTAAACAGGATTATAATAAGTCCCACCAACCTGGGGAAGTCCCCTATTAATAAATCAGAAGAGCATTGGATTCAATAAAAGAATCAAAATATGTGTCCTGTGTGATAAAATTATGCTTGGAGAAAGACTTTTTGTAATAGAAAGTATTGTTAGTAAAGAAAGCTTTTTGTTACCAGGGAGATTTTTTGTTCTTAATAAAGGTGATGCCACTTGGCACTGGATTTCCTAGGCAATTTGCTACATTTCTAATGAAATAATGTACTGAAGCTACTGCAGGGACATATGTGCACAGGCTTTTGTTGCTGTTGTGTTTTCAGTTACCCTCTTTGATGCAAACAGTCAAAGGACAGATATTTGCATTGAGAGAATCTCCTCTGAGTCCTCTGGTGTAAATCTCAGCTGTTGTAAATTGCTCCAGTTGTATTGTGGAGTTAGAATGACAGGTGCCAGCTGAGGCTTTTGCATCCTTAACATTCTTACCTGTGTCAGCAGAAGGCTGGCAAACCTACAGGCTCCAATGGGTGTGTCTGGATCATTATTGCCATTATTGTGATGGGTTACTACAGCATTTCTCAGAGGCATTTTAAAGCTTCAGCCTTAGTGTTTTTCCATTGTACTGAAAGGTGTTTTGGTCCCACAATAAAAATTGCTTTGTCACTGTTGCTGGTGTAACCTGATACTTTTGTATGTTCCCTTAACATGGGTCCTAATTAGGGGCATCTGAAACTTCCAGTGAAGCTTTGGTGTATTGTTGGGTTGCTGACCTGCCAAAATTTAGGTTCCACTTCATGTCCTCGCTGCACTGAATTATACCACGATTATCCGACTTTTCTACCAACAGTCATAAATTTGATATGAAATCAAAATAATCATAGAATCACAGAATCATTTCAGTTGGAAGGGACCTCAAAGATCATCTAGTTCCAACCCTTCTGCATGGATAGGGACACCTCCCACTACACCAGGTTTCTTATAGCCCCATTCAACCTGGACTTGAACACTTCCAGGGAAAGGGCAACCACAACCTCCCTGGGCAACCTGTGCCAGTGTCTCACCACCCTCACAGGCAAGAATTTTGTCTAATATAATTCTCCCTTCTTTCAGTTTGAAATGGTTTCCCCTTGTCCTGTTGCTGCCCATGTAAAAAGTCCCTCCCCAGCTTTCCTGTAGGCCCCCTCTGGGTACTGCAAAGCTGCTATAAGGTCTCCTTGGAGTCTTCTCTTCTTGAGGCTGAATCTTTTATTTCTTCTTAGAATTCGTATGTAGTCCTATATAGTGGTTGACAGGGATGGCTATTAATAGCATCTTGACCCTTTCTACTGTTAAGGAGAGCACTGTCATCTGATTTCATGACTACCTGAGGAGATATGGACTGATCAAACATGAGAACTAAATGGAAGACAGACAGAGTGAGTCTTTACATTTCTAAAAAAAACCAACCAACCAACCAACCAACCAAAAAAATTCTCAAAATTTCTAATTCACTGTCAATTTTTAAATAAAAAAAAAAAATTCAATCTGGATTGAAAACCAATTCTAAACTAACATAAATCTTTTCTGAAAAGCAGTACTGCATTTTTTCAAGCCTTATTTTGAGTAGATACCTTTCTTCATGATATAATCACTTTTATTTCATGCTTTTTATACATTGCAGGTAAAGGCCAAACCCTTGTTTGAGTTAATTGACTACAGTGATATGGCAGAAGGTACAAATAAAAGTATATTGTGTCTACATGAAAGCTTCTTTTAAAAACATTCATTCACTGTACTGAATGCTGTAGCTCAAGCAGAAAAGTAGGAGAAAGCTGCAGTTTCTGTCTGCATTCTTTTAAAATTTTTTTTAAGGTGTGAACTGGATTTTAATCTCTGTCACAGAAACATTTGCAAATTCAATCAGAATAAAAGGCTGCTTAGACAATTTTCTGGTGAAGGTATTTTTGCTTTTATTTTTCTGTCATACTTAATTGCATTTCTTCTTGCAAGAAAAATTTCCTTTGAGATTTTTCCATATGGCATAGAAAAAGAATGAGCATGACAGTTTATTAACTTTACAGCATTTCTTGGCCCGATTTTCAGATATGAGGAGGAGATAGTTTTGATTATGTAGTTTAGCTGCCATCATGTTTAGACTTGAGTGTGAGCTACAAAATGTCTAGTTCATATTTCAACATCACATAATCAACAGCCTATATGTTATTATTTAGTTATCATATAATATGTGATGTGTTGGTACTAGATGAACATTAAGGTCCCTTCCAACCTTAGCCATTCTATGATTCTATGATGATTCTATGATGATTCGATGATAATTATTTAGGAACAGACTCTTCCATGTTAGTCACATTGAGTCGTACCTTCCTGTATAGTAGCCTCATTCAGAACAATTCCTTGCCCTATTGAAATGAGTAAGGTATTACTTAGTATGAGAAAAAGGACTTAACATGACCCAAAACAGTTGTGGGATCAGTCATTAGGACAGAATCACAGCCTTGGTGTGCAAGTAGCTTGTTAGGAAGATCTATTTGCCAGCACGTTATGACTCACAGTTATTCTTCCTAAAGAATAATGAAAGAAAACTTACTATTTATTGAAATAGTTTGGATCATTTAAGGCAATCTGGTTACATAACTAAACTTGAGACATTTATTGAATAATCTTATTCAGATTCATACTTCACAGACCCATTTTTGTCTAAAGATGAAGCCTATATATAGTATGTGTGACTTGCAAATCCAAAGTTGGAATGTAAGAATTCTTTCATCTGGCTAAGTACAGTACTTACATAGATGTGTTCTTTTTCATTAAACCCACGTTCTCTTTTTCACTAGCAAGTAATTTCTAGCTGCAGTTAATACAGTGGTTGCAGGATGGTGTTATCACCAGTTCTGCTTTTCATCAAGGAACCACAAGAACTTAAGTTTATTTATTTAAGGCAAAGAAATATTTAAAAGCCAGCAGATTACCTTATATTTCAAAGTGCTTTGTTTCAGAATTAGCATAAAAATATGCTCTTTGCTCATCACTAGATGAGTGCTCAGCACACACTAGAGTCTTTTTACTATCTGTGTTAGACCAATGTCCAAAAAACACCAGAGTAATTGCATTATTTTCACAACTGATCATACAGTTGTTTTCTTTCTCCTTTGTTTGGATTGTGCTTCTGTGAGAGTTTCAGAAGTAAACAGAAATCTATTTAAAACAGAATCTATTTAAAAGCATTTATGGCCAGTGCAGTTGTAAAAAAGTTTAAATAATTTCATGTGTGTCTGTCTGTTATAATTAATCTTTACGTTTCTGTCCATTAGATTTCGGGTATAAATTCACATTTTCATCTTTTCTGTTCATTGATACAATTTTTATATGTCATTTACTGAATTTAAATTTTAGGCAAGGAAGAGGAAAAATGGAAAAATGAGGGTATTAATGTCAAAGAGATGGTGGATATAGTGTTTGTCAGTGCCAGTCTGCAGAGATCCTGCTGTAATGTCACATGATTTTACATCTTCTATAATCACCTGTATATCTATTTTTGCAGCTTGTCATTGACGATATAAAGTGATAAAAAATACTTTGTTGACTATTTCTGTTTTTTAAAATAAGTTAATATTTTTTAAAATTTAAAAAATAGAAAACTGATACTTTCTGGATATTACAGTTTGTTTCTGTGCAGTGCTTTCCTGCTAAAAGATACCTACTCCATTTCTGTGGGATTATTTGGGAAACTACTTGTTACTCATAGTGAGCAAGGTGATAGATAAGGATATAATAGAAGAGAGAGAAATGTAGATAAAACCTTTGCTCTGAAGTGTTTTTCACAATAATTTAATATAAGTCATACATATATTAAAGATCAAAGATGTTCTCTGCAGCTGAAATGTTGGTTTTGGTGTGTGCAGGGAGAAGGCATGCAAATGGTAGTGTAATATGGGAAGCTGATGAGATGTAAGTAGCAGAAAAAGTCAATGTAGAGAAATGGGGTGATGAAGGGTAATGTTTCTTAAAGTTATGGGCAAGACCTTTGAGCATGTTGTAAATGAGAGAAGCAGCTCCCATCAGAAGGTGGAATGCCTTGTTGATTTTGAATATAAAGAAGTGATTCAGGAAAAAAAAAACATATATAAAAACTATATAAAAACTTATAAATCATAGCATCATGCAACAACTGAGGTTGCACCTCTGCAGATCATCTGGTCTATCCTTCTCTATCTTGTGCTCAAAGCAGGATCAGCTAGGGCAGATTTCTCATGACATTGTCCAATCAGTGTTTAAATATCTCCAAAGATGCTGACACCCCAACTTCTCTGGTCAGCCTGTTTCAGTGTTTGACCACTCTCACTATAAGAAAGTGTTCCGAGTTCAGATAGAATTTCTAATTTTTTAATTTGTGCCCAATGCATATTGTTCTCTCAGTGGTCACCACTGAGAAGAATTTGGCCCCATCTTCTTTATTCCATTCATGCTTCCTGGCAATGTTCTGCCTAATGCAGCCCATTGCAGGCTCCTCACTTTTTTTGCTGCAAGAGCACATTGCTGTCTCATATTCAATTTGGTGTCCACAAGGAACTTCAGGCATTTCTCATTAAAGTGCTTTTCAGTTCCAAGCAGTTGTCCTCCAGACTAAAATGATGCACAGGATTATTAGTCTTTATTGTGTCCTATTCATTAGGAGGCCCATATTCCCTCTAGTCTTCCTTTTACTGCTGATGGATCTGTGAAATCTCTCCTTCTTTCCCTTCATGTCTCTTGCCACATTCAACTGCAGATGGCCTTTAGCTTCCCACCCCCCTAACTGCCCCTCTGACAGTGTCTCTATGTTCCTCTTGAATCACTTGACCCTCTCTCACTTCTTGCATGTTTCCCTTTTATGTTGGAATGTAGCCAGAAGATTCTTTTTCATCCATGCAAAGCCCTTGTTGTCTTTGCTTGACTTTTTGCACATCAGGGAGACAGTCATGGTCTGACAATCCTCAAAAATCAAAAAATCAGCTGTCCTACACCTCTTCCCTCCAGGATCATCTCCCATGGGATTCTCCCAAGTCCATCCCTGAACAGTAAAAAGTTTGTTCTCCTGAAGCTGAGGGTTGTGATCTCACTATTTGCTTTGTTCTTACCTCTCACAATCCTGAACTCTACTATCTCATGGTCATTGCAGCAAAGACATCTCCACATCCCTGACGGGTTCTTCCTTGTTTGCAGGTGTAAGGTCCAGCATAGTATCTCTCATCTTCTTAATCTTCTGTGTCAGGAAGTTGCCATCAGTGCACTCCAGAAACATCCTAGGTTGCCTCTGCTCTGCTCTGTTGTCCTCCCAGCAGATACTGAGGTAGCTCAAGCATCATTACTTTCTATTGCTAAAAACTGTGGAAGTTCCTCTGATGAGGCTGCTGTGTTGGATAATGGAGAAGCATGTAGCATGGAGGGGGGTGTGTCTCAAAGGACAAGGGGAAAGTTTGTGGATGTGGAGAGAAAACTTAGAAGGATTGCTCTGGAGCTGAACATTTGATGAAACTGCTGAAGCTATCAGCCAAATATTGCTTACTGATTTCAGAGAAACAGGTTTTTGTATAGTCTTTGAGGGCAAGCAAGATCAAGTTAAATGCACTGCTACCCCTCCATTAATGTCTCCTCAAAATGCAAATGTTTTACAGAACTCTGGAATTTGTCTAGCAGCCAAAAAAATTAAAAAAAAAAAAAATTAAAAAATGCTGGAATACCCTCTGCTATATTCATTGTTGTTTCTCTTCAAAATTGATATTTAGATTTTTAATGCACCAGATAAATGCTACATTGGAGAAAATTCATCTCTGATGTCAACCTGTTATTATAGTGTGTCTTTGGTGAAGCAATGTAAGTGGTGCATTTGGCTGATAAAATTTACATAAAAATTACATACAAGGATTTGATTTTTTTCAAGCTGTGTAATTGGAAAGCAAACAATTACTACAATAGGTCAACAACTGTTTATTCCATAAAGTGCACATTATATTGTTAGAGAAATTATGGGTTGTTTTCCATCTTGCTGCACAGTGCTTTGTGAAATTAAAAAAGGTCACAGAATATGAAAATTTGGAAAGCTTGTGATGCCTTGCTAATCTCTACAGATGTATTTTCATGAGAATTTTAGCGCTGTAAATTCAAATGTTGGTGTTTTTTGTCCTTCCGAGTTTTATTTTCAAAGTGAGAGAATCTCTTCTTGTAAGGTTGGTTGCCACTGAAGCAAAATATATGGCTTAGTGAAAGAGGAACTTTACAAGATAATGCTTTTCAATTTTAGTAATCTTATCCTATTCCAGACTATGTGAAAAGATTCAATAGGAGAGACTTCTCCTGGGCCTAAAAGATTTTTCTTCTTACAGTATGTTCCTTCAAAAATGGGGTAAGTTCACTCATAACAAAACTCAGTACATATTAGTAGACTGCCACCAGGGATGAATTTTGTATTTTCATTTCACATATGTACATATATTTTCATTCTGAGGGCACTTACTCAGGATATACAAGTCTTTCTTTTATACTCTTATAGACATATTCTTGAAAAAGGAATATGGCCTAACTGACTTCTCTGTGCCAGTATTCAACTTTCATCTCAGGCCTCTTGTTTCTGACTGGGGAATGCAAAGCAGCAAATTGAACTGCAGGTTTGAAACCAAGCAAGAAGACCAGTCCAGATTATGAGGAAGGCAGTTGTCCAAAAAAAGCTCAAAAAATGCTTACCAAACAGAAGTCTACATAGTTCAGCTATTTCTTTTATCAAATTTACTTCCAACAGCAAGAACAATGTTTGTTTTTGAGCTGTACCAACAGTTGCTCAAATTCTGATAAGTTCATTGCTATGAGCACTGTATCTCAAATACTGGGATTCACAACACTGAAAATGTCTTTTTTTTGCCACTGTTTCACTGTACTAGATGAATCTTGCACTTAGCTTTCCACATTTTGCATACAAAGACCCTTATATTTTACTTAATCAGGGAATCAATTCAAAACCTGTTCTTTACACATGGCTGATTACCTCAATAGATTGTAAGGTATTAAATGTGTGAAATAGTCTATAAAACAGCTCTAGCCAATTAATCCCAATTTCACAACTCCAAAGTGGATATTTGAAAGTATCTGCAAATATTTTAGTACTGACCTTTCTAGTCTGTGTACCCTACCTGTCAATGCCGTTTATTACCACTCCTGTTTCATTCCTCCTTTATTCAAATTAAAAGCCTTCCAGACATTCAAAAACTGAATTATAGTGCTGCTTCTTGCAATTGTCACACTAGTTAATTAGCTCTTGGCATGCCTGAGTGTCTGAAAAAATTGGGAAAATGATTTGTAATTGTTCACTGAAGTACGAAGAGGTACTTAAAATAAATAAAGGCACATACATGCAGAAGAATAGATGTGTATTTCAACCTAGTTTAAGTGAATGTTTTTATTTCATCAACAAAAATTAGAAAAGCTCCTTTATATGCAAGCTATGTGTTCACCACCTCTGCCTGTACTTGGGCTTAGTAAGGTTATAAAATGTAACAAAAATGTTGAAAAAGGGGGAAAAAAAGAGAGATTTTATAGAAGTAAACTGCCAAATAAATTTTTTAAGAGTTCCTCTTGTCCAACTTCTGACATTAAATTGGTTCCTTTTACTAGTTTACATTGTAAATGTGATAAACTGGAGATATGTGAATATCAGCTGGTACTTTGATATCTCAAAAACCATAAACTCCCAGCTTTGGGCCACAGGACCTCTCAGGGTAACTTCAGGAGTCTTTATTGGCAAAATCAGCATTAAAGCCAGCCCAAGTCACCAGAAGAGAATTTCCCTGACACATTCTTTCTGGTAGCTGTGGGACTTGAGAAATACAGCAGACAAGAGCAAACAATACTTTTTCTTTCCTTAGTTTTGTTTAACCTCTGCATGTGAAACAAGCTTTCAGTGAATCCCCAGAGTGATTTCATCCTACCTGTTGCACAGAAGAAGATGAGGCTTTTGTTACTACTTTAGATGTCATGTTTGTAAGTGCTGTGTCTTACTGTAAACCAACACGCATCCAAAGTCAGTCAAAGCAAGAGGATTGCACTGATACAGACCTGAGACAGTTCAGGGAGATTATTTTCCTGTCCAGGAAATCCCAAAGCACCTCTGTTTGGGAAGGTGGTTTACTCCAGCTGCCCATTTTTCCTTTCCTTCCATATGAAGTATGCACAATGAGCATGGGGAAAAGCATGTTTTTTATATGCCAAGTGGGAGGTGGAGCCTGGCGAGTAGGAACTTCAGGATTCTTGTCTACTTGCCTGGTAGCTTGCTGTTTAGCAAATGTTCATTCTCCCAAGGTGTCACATATCTACAAATGAGGATGTCAAGTGCCTTGTTAATGCAGAATTTAATGTACCGCAACAGTGTTGTCAGATAATTAGCTTGACAGACCAATAGATTTTCCAATAAAACTGATCCTATAAATTTATTGTTTTAAACTTACAATTATTTAGATCAGGCATTCTAGCCTTTCGATGAAATTAAAATCAATCTGCAAATAAAGACTCAGAGTCTGTAGGCACGCTTGTAATTTTGGTCACCTTGTTTAAGAATTATCTCTGGCTCACTTTCCCTCATTGCTTTCTCACTTGCTGTAGTTCAGACTTCTTCAAGACAAATAAGCTGCTTCTAATTTGATCAAGTAAACCAGTGTGGTGTGGTGTGGAAAATATATTATCAGTAGTCATTTCAAACAGAAGTATTTAGAGTTGGAATTTTTTAGGTAGCAAACTGTTGTCTTTTTTGGCACTCTAATTTTAAACCCTTCTTAATTATGACACTTTATTTGAAAAAAAATATTGCATAACATATAGCAGAAGTACTTTTCATTTGCATTCTGTCTAAGCTTTAAAAAGTAAGTCAATCTAATTAAAATGTTCATTGTAGTTGTTGACAATTGTTCGTGCTGTAGCTGGAGCTGAGTGGTGTAGCCAGGATGACAGCTGAGAAGCTGGAGCCTCCAGACTGGGAACCCATGAGGAATGGTGTCTTCTGCCTGCCCTTTTGGGATATATCTGAGGACCAAACTCATCTTGGTCAGATCACTCATGAAATCCAGTTGTAATACATAATCATAGATTAATGATAAAGATTCATAGAATCATTTCTTTAAAAAAGATCCATCAGATCTTTGAGTCCATCTATTAACCTAGCACTGCTAAGTCCACCACTAAACCATGTCCCTAAGCACCACAACTACGTGTCTTGTAAATAGCTCCAGGGAGGCTGACTCAATCCTTTCCATGGGCAGCCTGTTGCAATGCTTGACAACTATTTCAATGAAGAATTTTTTCCTAAAAAAAATTAGCTCAAACTGAGAATTCACCTGCAATTGGATAGAAATACAATAAATGACCAACAAGCAATGTTTATTCCCTGTTACCTCATTAGCAGTTTGACTTCAGGGCATAGGTGGAATGTTTTGCAACAGAGGAACATGTGTATTACATGTGTAGAGAGACCATTGCTCAGTGATGGGCAAAGGGTAGATGTGGGTGCAGATCAGTTGTAGGTATGGTGCTTTAAAAATGGTTTGGTGACATTGAGTTGGGGAACTCAAACCAGTTCATCTTGTCAGTTCTGCATAAAATACTTGTCAGTTACCTAGATTTTTAACTGGATATTTAGATATTTACTGTGGAACTATTCTGCCAGGTAGATTTAAGATAAAAATGAAGTGTGGCAAGGAACTGTGGAAAGAAATGTGGGCAAAGCACCAATGACTGATGAAAATACGTAGTTTTCTTCAGCGGCCTTCTTGGAGCTGCTGGGAGGAATGGGGGCATTAAATGTCCCCTTAGTAGATTTGGCTAAAAAACAAACAAACAAAAAAACAAACCCAGCAGATGGTTTGGTTTGAATTTCAATAGGGTACCTTTACCTCCTTTTTTCTTCTCAGTATTACTTCTGGCATGAAGCAGGTTTTGAAAGCATGCCTGTACCTTCATGGTGGTCAGAAGACCTGCATGGAAAGGGTGGGCACATGCCCCAGGGGAAAGTGGGATCCTCTGTTCCATGGGCAGGCTCTCCATGCAAGCCATAGGGGCTTTGCCTTGCTAGGTAAAGCAGAAAGTCTCTCTAAAACTTAGTTCTCTCCTTGTTTTGTCTCCTCATCTTTCTGTTTCCTATCTTTCTCCAAGATTGCACGTTATCTACTTTTTTTCCCCGTTGCACTCTGATGGGGTCGCAGGCAGTTTAAAATGGATTGCAGCACTGCTGCAGAGGAATGTGAGAGACAAGGGAGAGCACTCTGATGGAAGGATGAAATGACATGTGGTTTGGCTTCCAGTGCAGAGACAGCTTTTATTGAAGTGAAGCATAGGAAAGGTGTAAGAGCAATCACAGGGAACTATTATAGATCTCCCAAGCAGAATGGAAAAGCAGACTAGGAAATGTTTATGCAGATGAAGGCAGTGGCTTCATGGAAAGCCTAGGACATCAAGCATGGGGGATATGTTCAACACTCCTCTGAGTCAAAATGATAGTGTTCCCTGTAGAGTTTTAGTGGGAAGAACTTCAGAAAGGATTTTTCTGGACTGCATGAAACTTTAAGATGTTACCGATACAAACAAGCTAGACAGGCTATTGCTTCATAAACAGACAAATTTGTTAATGAGGGTGATAAGCAAGGCAAGACCCAACACAAATGTCTCTTCTGCTGGGTACAAGTGGACCAATGTCCCTGTATAACCATGGCATCTGCTTTTGCTACATTAGTCTGCCCTGTATGTAAACCCTTAGGTGCTTGCAGCACCTTTGGCAAGCTGTCCAAAGGCTCCTCCTTTAGATGAGACCCCAACTCCGCTAGAGAGCTGGATGCTCATGTAACTCCCTCTGTACAATTTACTTCTTCTCAGAGGCTGTCCCATTTACTACAGATGAACTTGTGACAAATTTCTAAAGTGCTTAACATTGCAAAGGACAGTAGTTAGTGACAACAGCAAAAGAATATAAAAGAAATAAATGTTGAAAGGTCTGAGGCATCGGTGTTTTCAGAAAGAACATTTGTGAAAGAAATAAAGATGGATGGGAAATCAGGCTTGCTGAAGATTCTGCATATGTTTTCAATAATCCAAAATGAACTGTTCTATTTGGCAGAGAGCCACGGAAATCAGAGGGTATAATCTTATAACTAGGAAATTAGGAACTATAAAATGTTTTAAATACACAACAGGGAATAAACATATGTAATAAATTACTGTTCAAATGAGGAGAACTAGCAAGACAGCTCCTAGTCAAAGGGTGAAAATGAGAAGAAAAATGGAAACTAACTGAATATTTGTATTTTCTGCAGACTTTTCCAAACCACGGTCTCTTGGGTGTTTAGAAAAATTTTGAAAGCAAGAAAACATTTGTTAATGGCGTGGATAGCTTAAAAAAAAAAAAAAAAAAAAAAAAAAAAGCTGTCTTGATCTTCCACTGCAGCTTCTACTGGGCCAATGCAAAGAATTTTGAGTTTACAGAGACGTATAGATGGAGTGTAGAGTTATCATCTCACTAAATTTAACTGAGGTGAGACATAACACCACTTCTGAGTAGATGGTAGGGTTGCATGTCTATCTTTTAAGGCAGAGGGTTCTGTCAACACGAAAAATTTTATTTCTTGTACAAGAAGGTGTGTAAGTAGGGTGGTAAGTAGGTAGTTCCAGAAAGTGAGTTTGAAATGCATCTTTAGCCTGATGGATAAAAAAAAGTGACAGAATTTTTTGTCACACACCAATCTTTTTGGGTTTTGTGTTTCAGGTACTTCCTTAATCAACTCTTTTTCATACAATCATAGGATTATAGAATGGTGTGGGTTGGAAGGGACCTTAAAAATCATCTAGTTCCAACCCTCCTACATGGGCAGGGACACCTCCCACCAGACCAGGTTGCTCAAGGCCCCATCCAATCTGGCCTGGAACACTTCCAGGGAGGCGGCAACCACAACTGCCTTGGGCAACCTGTGCCAGTATCTCACCACCCTCAAATTAAAGAATTTCTTCTAACCAAAATCTCCCCTCTTCAAGTTTTAAACCATTTCTCCTTGTCCTCTCACTACACACCCATGTAAAAAGCCCTTCTTGTAGGCCCCCTTCAGATATTGGAATGTTGCTATAAGGTCACCTTGGAGCCTCCTTTTCTCCAGGCTGAGCAACCCCAATTTCCTCAGCCTGTCTTCATAGGAGAGGTGCTCCAGCCCTCTGATCAGTTTCGTGGCTCTCCTTTGGACACGTTCCAGGAGCTCCATGTCCTTTGATGCTGAGGACTCCAGAACTGGACACAGTACTCCAGGTAGGGTCTCACAGGAGCAGAGTAGAGGGGGAGAATCACCTCCCTTGACTGTCTGTCTGTGCTTCTTTTGATACAGCTCAGGACTTGGTTGGCTTTTGGGGCTGCAAGCACACATTGACAGCTCATGGTCCTCCAGTACCCCCATTCTTAATGCCTTCCATTCTTAAGACTCTTCAGTTCGCTGTTTCTATCTGTATTAGAAGTCAAACAGATAAAATTCTACCATTTTCTTGGGAGAAACTAATGAGAATCAACCACATTTTGACTAAAACAGTATGAAATTCTCAAAACATAACAGAATATTATTTTAAAATGAAAATTGGCAGAATGACCTAAGACGATTACAATTCTGTGATTGTCTTATTCGTTTCTGGTGGGAGAGATTCTTTAAAATTGTGTTAGCTCTCATACTAAGCCTCAAGTTAGCTTTGGAATTTGATGGTAAAGATACTGAAGGCAAATTTATCTGAAAGAAGGTTATTTCCATCTCATCTTGATAATTAAGGACAGTCGGAAAAAAATCAATTCTCATAGCTTTTTTTTTCTTTAAGAGGTTAGCACTTTTTCTGTCTTTTTCAGTTTCTGCTCTGATGGCTTCTCTCAGTTCTCCTATTCAAGCAGCACTTTCACGTTCTGTGGTACATGTGAGAACTGAAGCAATGTTTTAGAATAAAAATACTTGTAAGTGCATTACAGTTATTCCAATTCATATCTTTGTGAACAATGTTCCTTGTGATATGCAGCTTGTGTGATCAAATTTTATACCTATGTAAAGACAAAGAAGAAAATTTGAGCTCATTTTTGCTCTATCCCTGATTTTAAGCAAAAGTATTTATGATTAGTGTCAAAAACTGCCTGAACATGAGTAGTCCATACTATTTCAACAGTATAGTTGAAATATAAATATATCACTCTGAAATAAATATAAAGCTCTGCAAATATAGTTTAATAACATTTTTCCCGATCTTTCCTTGATTTTTTTTCTGCATGTGTTTTATAATATATATAACAACTTATACTATTTATTATATTTTAATATTTTATGCTAGACTAAAAAGATTATCTACCAAAGTACTCAGGTTAGCACAACATCTTTTGTATTTGCACATGCATCTTTTTTACTTGAAAAGGTTATTCTTTGCAGCTTCTATTCAGACTTCAAATTGTGTGCTAAAAATGTGCTTCTCTGTTCAATTATAACATAACTCAACCAGTGAATAATGACCAGGAATTATTAGCACATACTTGTTTCAATCCATTTAGACACTAAAAAATGGCATAAACAACAAATACTGAAACATTTAAAAGAATGGAAGAAACTCCTGGCATAGGTGCCTTAGACAAGTGATAGATTAAGCTTCTCTGATAATGTAATCACTATGAATTATTTGGTCCATGCTGCACATTGTACAATATGTTTCTGGTAGAATTTTTTTGTTGCATAAAACATGCTCTCTCTTTCTTTATATATTTTGGCAGTTAGCTTAGATCTCTTGGGAGAAATAAAAATTGATGTTTATTTCTATTTTGACTTTCAAACAGGCAGAAAGAAGCTGCCTAAAACATACATGCTCTCTTTGAGGAATTGAAATGTAAATAGAAGTACAGAGAATGCTGGTTTAGCTTAGCTCAGTTCGGTGGCTCATATTGGTGTCCTTCAGTGGCAATGATGGGAGAATGCAGTGTCAGGATCCTGCTTGAAAGTTTTAGGTATAAAAAATTATGATTTGAAAAACTGGAGACCTCCCCAGAGAGACAGGGTTTGTTGTACAGAACAATTGAAAGTGGGGCAAGACCGGAACTTGATGAAAGAACTGCAGAAAATGAAGGATAGTGAAATGAAAGAGGGGAGGCAGAACATGCTTGCTGGTTTATAATATTTCAGCCAAAGTTCAAATGTTACGGTCAGAAATGTAATCTCTACTCTATGCCAGAAGAGTTTCAGCAAAAGATGGTTAAAGGAGTGTGAATGTATAGTAAGGGCATCACACAACATCAAGAGGAAATTGAAATAGATGTTCATAGTCCCAGGGCATGAACACTGTCTTGAAACTTTTGATCGATTGCATTCTGTAGTGTTCATCACAGCTCAGCTTCAGAAGCAGCCAGGCAAATGTGTCTATTTGGAGAAAATTCATAAATTATATTTGAGGTGAGAAAGAGAGGGAAAATCAGACTTCATAGGGAAGTCAGCAGAACAAAATGTAATATCCTTCACTGCAGTTTTAAACTTGTGTCTAGCCCAAGAAATAGTTCTTAGCTTCTGTACAGTGATAAAATAAAGCAATACTTCAAGAAGAAGATACCTACTCATCTTGATTGCAGAAAGAAGTCACGAAGGGTAAAGATCAGCCTAATCAGCACCTCAAATATTTTTCTTCCTGGAGACTTAACTCCTTGCTCCAAGGCAGAAATGTCTCAGAGATCACAAGGCTGCATCAGTGGTACATCCTATTCTGTTCACAGCATCTGTCTCCTGGAGTCACCTGGCAGATGCTCCCCTAGTTCTCTGCACAACCCTCCCTACAGTTTCCCTCTTTATTCCTCCCCATCTCTGGCAGCCAAGACAGTGTGCTCATGCTGCACACATCTGGCGTGGAGCAGCATCCCCTCCCCTCATCAGGCTGGCACAGCTGCTGCTTCTAAATGGGAGCTGGCCAGACAACTGTTCCTAATGATTCCCCTGACAGCTCTTTTCCACTTACTGATCCAGCTTTCCTGTTCACCACCTGCTTGATTTCTCTTCCCTGAACACACAGGCTGCTCAAACCCACAGCCTGAGTCCTCTTCTCCCAGCATCCTGCTCACCAAAGCTGGGCTACTGCTGTCCTCCCCAGGCCAGTGCCCTATACTTTCAGATCAACAGCTAATGCTATTACTATCCTGGGATTTAAAATAGCAAATCAATGAATGGAAGATAATTTTTATTGCTGCTGGGTCTGTCGTATTCTGGTTCAGATCCTGTGTCTATAGGATAATGCTAGAAATAGGACAAAGCAATGCCAAGTGTCTGTGTTTTGGCTCAAATTCAGGAATAAACTGTAGCAGTTTCTCTGTCACCCAATGACCTCTGCCCATCCAAGAAGGTGAATCAGAGAGGGTACATGTGGATTGAAATGGAAATTAATTTAATCAAATAACAAAACTTATAGTAATGCCAACAAAGTATACAGGATTATATTCAGCCCAGTCCTCAGGAGCAGGAGAAGAAAACACCCAAGAAAGAGAAGCCCCAGGAGGAGCTACTCCTCATCCTCAGCAATCCTTCACCTTTATAATGAGTATGAGGTTTATGGTATGCAATACACCTGTCAGGTAGCTTGATTCAGCTGCCCAGCTGACTTGAAAACTGCTACTGGCCTGCCCTCCATATCTGGCCTGCTATGGCTGGTCTGTGGTTCTGTCCCAGTGAGACCAGGACTCTGAGGTTCTGAGTTATGAAGTAAATCTTGGAAACTGGGGTTTTGAGCTCACTACTGGGCAACCACTATCTCTTACCTGTGAAAAAGATCATACTGATAATATTGCCCTTGTGTGGGGGCTGTCCCATAGGTGCAGTTAGTCTCCTTATAGTTCACTTCTGTAGTAATGAACTTGGGAAGGAAAACTGTGAAACACTGTATCAATCACCTCGCCACTTTCTGATACTTAAACCTGGTGCAGACTTTGTTTTGGAAAATCATATCTATTTACTGTTTTACCACAGAGCATGGGTAGTCAGGAATGTTGTTGTAATTATCTTTCCTTTTAGTAGGAACTGCTTTCTATTTTGTTTTCCATTATGAACTTTGCTTTCCATTGCATTCTATAACTGATATTTTTTTTTCCAAAACCAGAGAAACCCAAGACCCCTGAAATACCTGGAGCCTGGAAAATCCAGTCAGGATATGGGAATGCCTATGTTTACTGCTAAGTTCTGTGTGTGACTAGGGAAGCAAACTTCAGTATCTCATATCCTATATGAAGTCCACCATTCCAGAATGAAAACTTAGGTCTACCCTTTGTATCTTACCTTTTACACTTTGAAATACTACAAAAAAGAATTACTGTGCCAGACCACCTATGTGATTGACTTAATCCATTTTAGAACAGTTCCCTTGGATGCAGGACAGCAACTTCTAATTCTTTAATCTGAATCAAGTCAAATCCTAATATATCCTCAGTTCCCATAACCCAGGCTTACTCCCTGGTGGCTAAATGACCCGCAGCATAGCACTTGCCTTGCCTTGCCTGGCTCATTGCCAGCTCATTCCAAAATGCTGGGATGAGCACAGGTCCTTCCAGAAAAGATAAGCCCCCCAAAATAACACTACTGCATATATTCCTCCTGCCTGTGCTTTTTGGGTATGCATTCAAAAACCTTGAATGGTCAATAACCTTTTATATGCATTGGTAGAGTGCTATGATAGCAATTTATTTCTATATACAGAATATAACAGACTGTAACTTTATAGCCTCTGAAAGCCATCTGAGGAAGTGAAGTAGGAACTCCAGCACTGCTGGAGGGATCACTCTCTGGTTCAGAAGAAATTACAGAGGATAAAGTAGGCACACAGGCGTTCTGGCAGAAGAGAGTATATAGAGTAGAAGAGTACTCAGTGGAAAAATACAGAGAGGAGGACCAGGATGATTTTCTTCAAAGCAGCCTTTGTTGATGCCATCATACGTGACTCAGATGAGTAGACCTAATTATAACACCTCCTGCTTTTCAGTTCCACTGACTTCCCATCATTTTTGTGAAATTAGTTTCTTAGCAGGGAATGTTTCAATTTTCTTTCCCTCATTCCCACCAGTCTAATGATTCTCTACCACCTTAATAAGTACAATGAATGTGCTCCATTAATGGACAGGGGCATTAGAGAATAATGTAATTTCTGAAAACTCTTAGTACATTTCACAATTAAGAAGAAATTGATTCAAAGTCTTTTTCAAATAAGAAAAACCCAAGTCATTTCCCTAGTGACATTTACTGCCCTACACAAAGTGGATATTCTAGTAAGAAAGCTTCTTTGATTTTTTTCACATTTTGGTTCACTTGGATGAATCAGCTTTGCCTGATCCCAAAACATGGCTGAAATACTCCTCTGCAGATGGTAAAGGGCTGTTCTTACCAGGATTCAAAATTACCAGGATACAAATTCAAGTGACTGGTTTTTTTTATGTACGCGAAATTTTAATCTGTTCCTATCGATTTTTAAAAAATAGTAATTATTCTGTGTCACAAATTTGTTATATACTCTGTGTTCTTTAGTTCCCTCTCAATTTTATTCTAATAGATGGACATGTTTCTTGCAGTGCTCAGCCCTGTTTAAGTTATGAGTCTAAAAACATCCATTCAACCAAGCATTGCCTCCTTGACAATGAAGGGTTTGTTTTATCCAGTCAAGTGCAGACAGTCATGGCATAGTGAACTGGTCAAACCTGAACTATACGTAGTGTTAAATTCATGTAGACACATCAGCATGTGATTTTTCATTGCTTTGCAAGACTCCCTTTTCAGGTCTTTCTGGACTTCATGCTCAGGTACCTGAACTCAAAGAATGAATGGAGATGTCTGTATATAACTGTGAAGACACATTCTAATTGCTTTGCTGAAATGGCAACAGGTAATAGTTGGACTGAATCCAATCTGGGTGGACTTATGTGCATGCAAGTAAGGACTAGGATATGTGTGGTTTTGGAATCTAAAGTTTCATGTTCCTTTTTTAGGACCTAATTAATTCATACTGGAACACAGAACTATGTCCTGTGCTTTTTGTTTTGTCATTGAAAGCAAACATCATGTCTATTTTAGCATTAATGTTCCAAAGGGAATCTCCTGATTGTCTCCTCTTGGCTGCACTTTGCTTTCTGTCATGGGACACTCTCAGAGTAAATGAACCAGGTTTCCTTCAAATGAAAATCAGAAGCATTTATTCTATGAGACCAGAGTGGTTAAAAGTAATCCTCTCCATATGCTGTAGACTGGATGTTTTGCTCAATAGACCTGCTGCTACTACACAGCATTGTTTGTTGTGTTGCTTTGGTTGCATATATAAGCTTATTTGCTCTAGTAATGAGTCTGAATGGACAAAATGATATTTTTCTTTTTAAAGTATTCTTCTTTACAAGGAATAGAACTCACTAATTTCTAGTCTCAGCAAATATGCTCCATGTGGTTTTTATATTCTTTGTTATATCCAAGTATCTTTGTTTTTTATTTCACTTGTGTTCCTGCCAGCTGCAGCATATCTCTGTTCTAGAAAAATACTGTATGTGCTGGAAACTTATCCGATACATTCATGGATGCTTTAACTTGGTTAAAATCGTCATCATTCCTACCTTTCAGTATGGTGGTTTGTTGAATGTGTGAGCTATCACCACAGCAAGCTAAATCCTCTTTTTAAAATTTTTATAAAATATAATTTCTACAAATTCTATATATTTTATAAAGTCATGGGCTCATCCTCCTAGGTCTTGTGTAGTGACAACATTCTCAGTGAGGGACCATCTTTCCTTTTCTCTAACTAAAGCTAGTACTACAGGAGAGGTTAACAGTTTAATTAATCTCCCATTATTTCTTGTCATGGTCGAGGTATCTTAAGAGGACTGATAGAATCAGAAAGAGAGATAACTGATCATTTATGTGATGAGAAAGAGCAGGATTTACTAATGTGAGCCATCACTCACAGCAACAGACCATTCTCTCTGTGAGCAGTTAGGATAAAATCCAGCCATCTGGAATACTCTTGGCCAGCTTCTTTTAAGGCCATCAGAAAAACAAGGCCAGTTCTGGTGGTTTTCTCCATTCTCTTTTATTGTTCTAGGCTAATGATGTACAGTGAGTTACAATACACTGTATGTTTTTGCAGTTCATTTGTCTTGTGATTTGACATTATTCCATACAGTCCTGTTTGTCATTTTTTTAAATGGATATTAGAGATTAAATTTGTTTTTACTGAGGATTATAGAGAGTTGAATTCATGAACCATTATGTATGAAAAACTGGAGGTTTCTTGCCAAAAGCTAACAAGAATAACTGCTTCATCTAAGTATAGGGGATTTTCAGAAGATTTTAAAGTCCTGAAGAATGGTCTTATGAAAGAAATAAAAACTATGTTACCTAAATAGAAAAATATTGGTTTTGGGTGGCTAGTTAATATAGTTTAGGAAAAAAAATCTCAAATGAATACGTTAGCAAAGAAAGAGATTGATTGGTTTAATAAAGCAAATTTATTTTAATATGTAAGAATTTGTTGTGGCTTCTGCTTATAGCTACACTACCTTTTATTTTGTGCCAGTCTCAAGTTGTAGTAATCTGCCTGTGGCTGTGTCTTTGGGAGCAGGATCCTTCTGAATGTCCAGACACATAATTGCCCAGGACCTGCCAGTAATACTGTTGAGTAGATAGGAAAAAGTTATGGTCCCAAAGTAATGTGTCTAGAGTTGAGATACCATGTGGTGAAATGATGTGTTATTGAAGGACATGATGCCAAGAACTCAGAAAATAAAAGAGGGTTTCTTGGGTTCAGGTCAAACTTGTAATTTAGTAAAACCAATACTTACTTTTTCCTTCCTGGGCGATAAGTCTGATTTACTTCTCTATCTCCCTTTATATGATTTTTATAATGCCAACCTTTTAAACTCCCACATTTGTTTCTACTAATTATTTTGTCCTGAAGATTTCATCTACTGAGGGGTAGAGAAAAAAAGAAGAGTGTTACTGACTCTTTCAGCTTGCTCCGCCCTATCCCACGCCATGTGTGTTCCTAAGGCTCCTAAGGATCTTTTTACATGGGTGCAATTTCAGGAAAAAAAAAAAAAGGGCATATGAAATCTGAGTAATTGTGAACATGTGCAAAGATCCTTTAACAGATGTGATAACCTCTTCCATCTGAACAGTTTATTCAGCAGTACACCATGTGGCAGTGCATACTGGTAAAACAGATGTGCTATCAACACAGTATAGTGCTCCATTATTTATTACTCTCCCACAGAAAGTTGCTTTCTGTCAAAATGTTATATAAGACCAGAAGCATTCCAAATCCTTCTCTATGAAGCCTATTACTTTCAATGACAAAATTACTTACAGGATGAAGCAGATACCTTGTCAAGATATCACTGATAAGCTTAACTGTTATAGATTGTAAGTATGTAAATTAACATACTTCCAGAAAGTCTCAGGAAGTGCTCAACCCCTATTAGAGAAATATCAAATCTGTGATTTGACCTCTTGCATGATAGTATGATTACTTATATTCTTATGCCCTTATATTTCACCTGGTTTTCTAAACGCTTGGGCAACTCTGACTGTGTGGGAAATCCATGTAGAATCTGTGTTTTAGAACATGTATCTTGTCTGACATCTAAGACTTGTAGGCTGAACCTGTGTAAGTAAACCAAGGTGTACTGAGGAATAATCAGTGCCAAAACCCCTGGTGAGCTCTGCTAGCATTTGGTATTAACTTTTTTCAGAAAGATGCATGCAGAAAGATACTATACTGCAAAATCAGAGATTGCTTTTCTATGTTGCTCAAGGAAAATGAGCAAAAGAAATACATTGCATTTCATTGAATTCCCTGAAATTTCCCTGAAATACCTAGAGTAAGAAAGCCAGATGGCAAGAGACCTCTGGTCAATGCCTATGTCTAATTTAGAGAAGAATGCATGACATCCCAAATCCCAAATGAGTTTGAATGTAAGTTCCACCAAGGAGTTTGCACTTATTTATGCAAAGATGGCACACCACATTGCTACACTGACAAGTAAATCTTGGACCAACTGGAGTCAATTGTAGCTCTCTGGTGTCCAGGTTTTATGTTCACAGTCTACAAGCTTATACAATTAACCTGTGGATGAGGACATGCCCTTTGGCTATGTTGATAAATATTTATTTGGTCTCACTAGACCTAATTGGTCCCTGATGGAGTTAGTCAAAGTGCTTTCCTTTCTGCTGGACAGATATAGCAATCCATTTCCTTTTCCTGATGATGATACAGGCCTTATTTTTTTTGTTGTTTTTTGGAGGGGGGGGTCAGGGGGAGAGAGATGCACTGAATCTTGTGTCTCCTTTATGTATATGAATATTTTCAGCTTTAGCTTAGTTTTATATAAAATCTATGTTCACAGTATCTATTAAGTTACATGAAGTCACTGGTTCCACTGAAGTTAAATTCTCTCTCAATGGGAACAACAAACCTGAATTTCCTTTTGTTTTGATTTTTATGAGCAAGGACTTGTGGAAGACATTGCAGCAACAGAACGGTGAATTTTTTTGTCCTTCCTGGTGCTAGTGCTGCTGCTTTTCCCACAGATGGTCCAAATATGTCAGCAGATAAAAAAGCCTTTTCTTGGTGACATCTGTGAGACAGCAGACATCTGACTTGGGCCAGCCTATTGCAAATGCCAGCAAGGGTGCAACGAGCCTGTAGAAATGACCACACATGTGAGAGAGAAAGAACATGAAGTGACATGAAGTGATACTGTGAAAGACACTGGCTGGTAACAGTTGGGGACTATTGCTGCCAGGTTTATTTTTAGATTTTTTTTTTTTTTTAATGGGGTAAATATTGCAAAAAGGAATCTTTTAATATATAAAAAAATCCTCACAGATGGCAGGTCTGATGTGCATGATTCTGGGGGACTGAGAGTATTTAGAGTATAAATTGGCACTATGGAGAAGTATCTGCTTGCTCATCTTCCATGGATGTTTTTTTGCAGATACAGATTATGAAGTAAGTTGGACTGCTCATATGAAAATTTAAGAAAACACACTGCAAAAATGTATTCTCCAAGTCAAACACATTTAACAGCCATCTTCACACCTGCTGATGGCTGTTCTTAGACCTGCCCTCACGAGGCTTGGATATTTTAGCCTGGTGTTTAAGAGCCTCAGACCCTGATTCTCTGCTGTGGTCAATAAAGGGAGCTCACAACACCTTACATTAGGCAACCCTCAAAATATTTGGATGTATTCATCTTCTACTTATTTAATTATATATCTCAGTGTCTGGTTGTGCTTGTAATTGCACTTTTCCTATACTGCATACTGCTGTGGCAACCAATGAAACTACTACCCTAGATGTGGTATTCTTAAAAAACTACTTCAGTATTCTCAATCATTACCTCAATCATTACTTTTCTCACTGCAGGTAATCTTAGCAGATACTCAGAGACTGTTAGAGGAGTTTCAGTGAGGTACTATTAGACCATTTCTTTCTCCAAACAAACCTGTGTCCTACACCACCACTTGTCAGGAAGCTAGTACTTTCTGATTGATATGTACACCCTGATATATCAAAGATATTACTCCTCAGAAGGTGTATGCCCTTAACAAGGGCATGTTACCCTCTTTCATTCCAGCTTTGGAATCATACAACCTGGGGTACATTAATTGTTGTGTGCATTTTTACTCTAAAATAGAGCATTTACTCAGAGATCTCCTGTCTATAGCATTTTGCTTTATTGACTACATAGGTATTACAGTCATCAAAAGCCTTTATGCTGCACTGCCTATATAGGTTACCTCCATATATGCTGGCAGTGCTCCCAACCCACTTTCTGTACATTGGCCTGGTTACAGATTTTGCTCATTTAGATTCAACAGTTTTTGTTCGTTTGCCAACAGAATAGTTTAAGTTTCCCCACAAATACCTTTGCAGGGTAATATCCTGCTTTCTTTTTGGGCAGAGTTAAATTTTCTTCCTAGAAGCTGGTCCAATGCTGTGTTTTGAATTCATGATGAGAACAATGTAGATAACCTACAGATGTTTTGATTTGTTGCTAGCTAGGGCTTATCCTAAGTCAAAGACTTTTCATCTTCTCATGCTCTGCCAAGTGAGAAAATGGCACAAGAAGCTGGGAGGGAGCACAGCCAGAACAGCTGACCAAAACTAACTAAAGGGATATTCCATACCATATGATGTCACACTCAGAATATAAAGGGGGGGGAATAGTTGGCCAGGGGATCAATCGCTACTCAGGAATGGGATGAGCATCTGTCAGAGGGTGATGAGCATGTCTAGCACTTGACTCCCTTGTTTGTTTTTTTTAATATATATATATATATGTGTGTGTGTTTATTAAATATATTTATATATATTATATATATACTTATATATATGGATTATACATATAATCTTCCTTTTCATACAACTACTATTATTAATATTTTAAAATTTTATTTCAGTTATTAAGCTTCTCTTAACTCACAAGTTTTACTTCTTTTTCAATTCACCTCCCCATCCCATTGTGGGGAGGAGGAGTGAGTAACTGTGTTGTCCTAAATTACCAGCTAGGATTAAATCACAACTGGGGAAAACCTCAAATGTAGTTCCAGTTCACCTCTTGCACTCCTCACTGCTCTGCTGACATTCCACACCATCACTTATCTGACTGGGTTTTGACATAGCTAGTACAAGCTGATGAAAATTTCCATTCCTGTTCATTTCTTCTCTGCAAAATAGCAGCTTGCATATTTTGAGATTTATTTTTTTTTTTGCATATTAAAAGTTCTTGGTGTTGTCAACAAGTTTTACCATGTCTTAAATACTAAAGACCTATAGTGTCTGATATAAACAAACTAATGTTTATCAGCAGCAAGTCTGATGTTTATGTGTAATGTATTCTGGTGATTTATATAGATTTACTTTAGACTATGTTCTGTCCTGTTGTGGAACACTTTGTGGAATAACCACGTAACAGAATTTTGTCTTTTGAGGATTTTATGAAATGCAACAACCGACTAAACATTAAAATTCTGTGGTATATATTCTGAATATATATAACATATCTATCTGTCTATCTATAATCTTAACAGTTCTGTCAGTCATAAAGAGAACACATTCTATTTGCTAGTCAATATGCATTTAATAAACAAACAAACAAACAAAAAATCCCAAACAGTATTTAGAATAGGCTGAATGACTTCAAACAAAAGCTATTAGTAAGTCAAATGTTGTGTCTTCTATTCCAATTTGTTGCTGTTGTCACAATCTGTTTCATTTTATTATGCATATTTCAGTATGTTAGTATTTACATAAACACATTATCCTCTAATCAACTTTCAGAGATAATTATTCAGTACCTATTTTGATTATAACATACAATATGCATCACTTAGTGCTTTTAGAGCTGTAAAAAATACAGGCATTTTGGTCTCTGTTCAGATTCTCCAACTTTCTTTCAATAAAACTCTAAGTATGTTGAAAGGGAAGTTTTCATCTGTTCATTGACCCGTGCTGCTGACTATCTTGTAAAGAAAGAGAAATCCATAGAGATACTGAAGTGAGCTTTGCACATGGGAAGTAATTTTTCCTCTATTATTAAATTTACGGATCTTACAATCCCCTTAACGCACCATGATGAACTTTTCCCTTATTATATTAAATCACCACTTCATTGATACTAATTTAAGAAGTTAATTGTTGAATGCTTTTTTTCTCAACACCTTTTAGCATATGGGAAGTAGAAAGGTTCCACTTCCCTAGGTATACCATAATGTTGTCTATCTGAGGCATTCCCTGATACATAAAAACTGAAAAAAAACATCTCAGTTCAGAGAGATCATGAAACAAACTCAACTTCCTAACCATGTCCTTCTACAAGGTCAGCCATCTGAGGTAACTTTCTTTGCATAGCTGCTGAGACACAGGCATTTGGGTTTTCCCTTTCTCCAAGCTTTGCAAGGGGTTTTATGATCTATGGAAGGAAGACCTGGGTTTCCTACAGGTTTTTCTTCCAGTTAATTGATTTTGGTGTAGGCTTTGGTGTAGTCAGTCTGTTGTTTTTCCAAACAGGACTCTGTCATTGCCTCTCCTTTCTTTTCCTTCCTACCTTGATTTCTTGAAATGCTATCTTTGAGCACTCTTCTCCTGTCTCATATATTAATGTGCAGTTGAAATAGCCAGTCAATCAAGGTGATGAGCAGAGGTAAGGACAGATATAGAAAGATGTTAATGCATAAGGTGATTGCACACATTTCCTTAGTAAATCATGTTAAAAATTAGATGCTGGACCATAAAGTGTAGGGATTATTTATGCAAAGTGTTACAGATGTGCCCTTCTTATAAGAGTCTAGTTTTGGTGTCTTCTAGTGTAGATGTCTAAGATTTAGAAATACTTTGAATTTCACTATCATGTAATGATAGCATCATCTAACTATAGAATAATTTAGGTGCAATGGGCACCCACCAGACCAGGTTGCTCAAGGCCCCATCCAACCTGGCCTTGAACACTTCCAGGGAGGGAGCAGCCACAACCTCCCTGGGCAACCTGTGCCTGTGTCTGACCACCCTTACACTAAAGAATTTCTTCCTCATGTCTAACATAAGTGAACCCTCTTCCAGTTTAAAGCCACTACCCCTTGTCCTGTCACTACATGCCCTTGTAAAAAAGTCCCTCCCCAGCTTTCCTTTAGCCCCTGTCGGGTACTGGAAGGCCACTATAAGGTGTCCCCGGAGCCTTGTCTACTTCAGCCTCAATAACCCCAACTCTCTCAGCCTTTCTCCTTAGGAGAGGTGCTTTAGCCCTCTGATCATAATTGTGGCCCTCCTTTGGACTTGCTTCAAGAGCTTCATGTACTTCCTGTGCTGGGGGTTCCACAACTGGATACAGAATTCCAGATAGGGTCTCACAAGAGTGGAGTTGAGGGGAAGAAGAATTTGGAATAGTTTTTTTAGCTCTGATTTACCAGTGTGTGTGCATAAATATACACATTTGTTCTTGAAATAGACCTGAACGTAAGCTGTAGCTTTGTTTGCATGCAAGAGGAACATTCCTGGTCCATCGAAGCAGGTTTTGTGATTGGCAAGAATGGATGCTCATTTGCTCCCATCAGATTGATTCCTAATAATTTTTAGCCTGTGTATGCTCATTGGATGTTTATGCAATGAGAAAAGTAATAGCAATTCTTAACTTATAACACCTTACTGAAGTATTTAAGATGGTTTCAGAAATTGCTTCTTGGATTCATTACTGTAAAATTCTCTGATATGTCTGTGTTGGTATATATTGATTTATATAAAGCATGTCCCATTCATAGTGAAAATAACTGAAATGGAGAGACCTTAGTAATAAGCCTCACTTAAGATGCTAAAGCAGGACTTAAGGTGCTCCCACAGTTTGTCTGTATTTGAGCTACAATCGAAATAGTAATAAGGAAATCTGCTGCTCCTTCTTAGGCAAGTATCTGGGATATATGCCTACTTTATATCTGGTCCCATCCATCTGACATTTTCACATCTGCAATTTTTCAGCATCTATCTTTGAAAAGCAAAAATATTCCTTTTCAAGACTGTATTATCCTAGCTATGAAAAATGCTTGTTTCATAGGACACATACAATATATGGTGATGACTTTTTATTGAGTTAGCATTTCTTTCTAATCACGCCATGAAAGACTATGTGTCAATGCCAGAAAAATGAAAGAAGAGGAAGAAAAAGCAAGCATAGTTTTGCAGTCATCCAGAATCACATACTTTTCTTTTTTTTTTTTTTTTTTTCTTGTGATGTTATTGATTCGTTCTCTTATTTTTCAATTGCTATAAGAAGTTAAGTATAGGTAAAAATTGATCCAGGTACTGAAGCTGTCTTCTTCAGCCTGGAAAAAAAAGAGGCCTATTAGTTTTGTATTTTGATTGAATCATTTAACATATTTTCTGGTAGGCTGTCAGTAGAATTAGTCTATGGTTTTGTGGAAGACTAGCTAAAATGTTAGTTGTTAAGTACTGTCATACTAATGCTTTGCTGCATGTATATGGAAGTTACTCTGTGAATTAAACTGTTATATTAACAAGAAAATATACTTCATTACAGGAGTATTTAAAAAAACAACAACAACAAAAAACAGCAGCATAAAGGCAATGACCTTGTGTATCAAATTGTTATTAAAAAGAAAATATTTAACAGCACTGTCTAGAAAACCGGTTAAGAATAATGTTCTCATTGGTCAATGAGCTATACAGATACACAGTAAGTTATAATCATGCTACAATGAAATTCATTCCTTCAAAGATTAACACAAAGTTTATATGTCTCTTGAGTTCTTAAGCTTCATTTTGATGGGTTAAATTGGAATTTAATGATACAGAAACTTCTCCCTTTGGGTCTCTGCACGGGAATGGATTTCAGCTTCCTCAAGAATATCTTAGAACCACCAGGGCACAGACCACAAGTGAAGAGGATCTGAAAGTCCATAAGTATGATACATAAGAGATATACTGAAAGAGACTCCAACAAGTGAATCCACAAAAAATATAAGATTTGAAAATAGCCAAAAGTAAACATTATGTGTTGATCAAGAACAGTTTAAAACACATAGAAACTTCTGATTATTTTCTAAAATCTAGTCTAAGGAAGAATAAAAGATTTAAATTGCTAAATATGGGACTAATTCCTTGACTATACTTGTTGACATCATTGAGCCTTTACAGTGTTATTAGTGGGAGAAACAGTCCCAGATTTTAATCTTATTGCTATGAGAGAGAAATTAAGGGAATCTCTTAATTTTCCATCTGTAATGCATTGCCTACTAAGCAAGAACTCAAGTTTCAGAGTTGCCTGTAAAAAATTATAGTTTATAGTTATTGTGCAAAGGCGTTTGAGAGATGCTTGTATGCATTCCCAGGCATTAAATCACTATGGACCACCTCTGAAACACCAACCCTACATTTGTATGAGTTCAGGGTCATCTGCTATCCAGCTGTGTGGAGCAGGGTCATAACAAGCAATTTGCCCAGAAAAGTTGCAGCTATCCCTCCCTGAAAGTCTTCAAGGCCAGGTTGGATGGGGCTTTGAGGAACGTGGTCCCAGTGCCCCTTCCCATGTTGGGGTGTTGAACCAAGATGACCTTTAAAGTCCCTTTGAACCCAATCCATTCTTTGATTCTATGGTTCTGAACTGCATACAAGAATTTCATATAGGTGTGTGTATTCTCACCTCTCTTTTCTCTTCTAGAGTATGAAGAACAGTTTACAAGAAAATTTCAGCATTATTATCAAGATGAAGTTCATGATCCGGCATATAGCAAATGTAAAATAATTTAAGATCATAGAACAGTGCTGCTCTTCACATTCCTCCAGTAATAACTATTGCCCAGTGGCTTTTATGGGAGACAACACAATAAATCCTGTACTTGTATAATAGACAGTGCTCTTGCATATGAATGATTTGATTTGCAAAGATTTTTTTTGATCTTAGATTGAAACAAACATATTGAACATCTGCTCGGCTCAAAACAGTTATTTAATATTTACAATGTAGATGTTTTAGGACATTATTCAGGTAGAATTTCCTTGTCTCCGAGCTTAAAATTCAAGACAGCCTACAAGATAACAACTCAGAGAAACTGGAAGGAGAGTAAATTCTGTTTGAATCCTAATGAGCTGCAAGGATGAGTCTCTCAGCAGAGCCTGTGCAGAGGAGCTGCACTGTCAAAACAATTTCCAAGTAATGCTCATAGAATTTAAAGCAAATCAGACATGCTGATAATAAAATAAACACAGACTGAACAAAATAGGTGTTTTTAACTCAAGCATGGTACATGCAAGATTCATTGTGAGACTCAGAAGAGGGAAAAGTTGATTTTCTGGCAGACTAGGATCCCATATATGCAGCATAATTTCATTCAAAAGGATGACTTAGCAATGGAGTTTTATATGTTTAAAAGAATGAGACAATGAGTTCTTTTTCCAGATTGTCTTCTGACTGGAGGACATAAATACAGAATTGCGTTTCTTCTCTGAAGAGATGAGGAATATAATTTAAGCTATGAGGAACAAGAGAGAGAATGCTGGGAAAATTATTACAGAGTCTTCCTTCCTCCAATATTTCTGTCCTCTACATACTTTCCTTTAGTGTTCTAAGTCAAGCTTAATTAAAAGAGCAGATTATTTTTGATGTTTTGTTTGCTTTTTTAGTGAAGATTGCTCTTAAAAAACAATATATGTAAGATACAGTTTGTTTATATTTTTGTGGGTAAAACCAAAAATATAAACACTCACTCATAGTGTATTATCATGATACAATTGATTTAGCAGAGCTGTGATATTTACACCAGGCAAGGACCTGCCTCCTGGGATATTGTTCTTCTTTATTTACATTGTTTTAACCATGCCTAACTACTTAGCATTCCAAGGGGTTGCTATCAGTTTGCCACAGTGATAGACTAAAATCAGGGTGACCTTTTTTTCTTGCTATGGTAGAAAGGTGTTTGTTTCCTAATACTGCTTCTGAATAACCATAGGATGCGGAAGACTTACTCTTGAGCTTCCCCAAGGTTAGAAATACAGGGTATCTTTAAAGGAAGACACAAGCAGTGTGTGATATTTTGGTTAGAGACAAATAAACCTGATGCTACTGGGTTCACTTTGAATGCCTTGTAAGTCTAGCCCTATGTCCATCTGAGACCACCTGTTTTCATTTATTTTAGCTTTTTTTCTTGATTACAGTTTTACTTAAAAACCTTTCTGTCCAAAATTCTGCAGTTTACTAAACTATATACTTATCTCACAGTGTGACTTCTTTAATGATTCTATGAAGCACATGCTAGTCTGTTCTAGGTCAAAGCTAATTTACATGCCATTATATTTGTGCAAAGTCTGGACATTTCAAGCTTCATATCATCAGGCTACAGAAAAAGACCTGCTTTTTAAACAGACAGCAGTCCAGCTGTGGGTATATTTTTCCACTTTATTATGAACATTTGAAAATAACAAATGAGAATTTGCAGGACAATGACACAGGATAAATGAAAAAATAATCTTTTCAAAATATTTTCTAAAGGAAAAGGGATAGGTCTTCGTGAAAGCTGCATATGTCATCTTTGCTACAATCTTAAGTTACTGCTTATTTACACTTGTGCTCACCTGCTCCCTGAGATTCTTTTCTGTCTGGGAGGAATCTGGGACCCAGAAGTGCTTCTATCCTTAAACAAACAGGGGAATATTATGTTGTTTTAAAATGAAAAAAAAAACAAACCAAAAAACAAAAAACCAAAAAAGCGTTTCTGCAGAAGTGCAATTTGACTTTCTACTTTGCTCCATCTCTGCCCCCACCTATGGAAAACAAAGACTTGCTCAGTTCCTTCCTTTTCTAATTTGCTACAACACTCAGATATGCACATCTCCTTTTATCTTCCTCTACCGCTCCAGAAACAACACTGCTCCTTCAGCTAACGTTTTAGTTTGAAGAGGGCACTCCATTTTCACCAACAAAGCCACAGAATGTCTCTGAAAGCAGCTAAGGAGACGATGAGACAGGAGAGCTTGTTCAGTTTCTGACCTGACTGCTCATGCATGTCAGTATTACCTTGGATAAACTGTGTTTTTAAGTACAAGCTTGAGCAAACAATGGTATGAAAATTACATCAACCTACAAATAGCTCTGAGAGGCACTCTGCCTCACACCACAATTCAGAATAATTGCTTATTGGCCTCCTCTTGCTTGGAGGATAATAATTGGCTGCTTACTTCTGTCTGTAATAAAACTACTAAACACCAGCATGGAAAACTTAACATAAATATACACTTTCTCATCAGCCTTGTTTAGCTGTTCAAGCTTTCATATCACCCGTTCTATATTTGATGCACGATGTGCAAATCCTTAAGTGCTTTCTCCATATTTTGACTCTTTATCTCATAACCATACAAAGATTTAATTTTCATCTCCTTGCCTTCATATGAAGTTTGAGCAAAAATATTGCCCATAAGTGCCTGATTATTTTTGCTTCCCATTTGTGTGAATGGAGATTGTAAAGTTTATTCACACTTCTAAAACACTTAAGAAGCACTGATTTTAAATTATATGTAGTGGATAAAATGTATTTACACTGTGTTTATGTTATAATGCCATAATTGTGTAAACCATCCTCTCCCATATATGAGAATTGATCTCAATATGAATGACATTCAGTGATTTTCTAAGGGAAAGGAAAGGATACCATGGTGAGCTATGGAAAGATAGCATGCTAAAAACTTCATGTAGTTAATAGTTGGTATCACTTCATGCTATGAAATTGGGTATATTATCCCTGAATCATTACAATTTGGAAAAAAAAAAAGCATTTCCTTTTTGGAAATTTATACCCTCATTTACCCCAAATTTGAGGTACGTATTGATTGACCAAAAGTATAATTCAGTGACAATACTAGCAAAATAAGATTATTAATTTCTTGAAAGTACATTGCCCAGTAGGAGTTATTTAAGAATTAGGTAAATAGAAATTACCCTTCAATTTGGATGGGTCTTTTGATTTTACCTCCAAAACTTCTGGTTAACCATGCAGCCCAAGGTAATGGCACCAGTCTAAAATGCCCTTCTAACATATGGCATTTCCTTTGCCTTGCCTTGAGGACTTTCATGTTGTTTTGCTTTCCTTGTAAATGCTTTCAATGTAACAACTGTGATATTTATACTCTTTTATTCTGAAGAGCATTCCTCCCATTCAGTAGGAAGTTCAGGCTGCTCCACATGTGCTCCCAAGCACATCTTGACATTTTGAAAATGAACACAGGTCCCAAGAGGACACACAATGTGCTCAGACTCAACAGCTGTTCCAGTTAGCAGTATATACAGTCAAATTAGAGCATGCTAAGTGAACATCAGGATTAACATAGACTTAAAGTTCTCTGATATAAGACCCCACAAAATACCAGTCCCTGGTATGCCCTGTAACCTCCAGCTTCAGTGGTGCCACTACAGGAAACAAATGACTGAGTTCATGCTCATTTCTTCAACCAGCACCATCTTTGTAATTCTGCAAGTTTAAAAAACAGATATAATGGAGAATAATGGAGAGTGGTATGCTGAGCACTATGCCACTAATCCTCATAGTGAATGTTAATAATATTAAAAGTTATTGATCAAAGTGTTCTTATGTGGGAATTATAGACATGCCAAAGTTTGGATGAGCAACCTGGAGGAAACAAAAATGGTTTTCAACAACCCACACCATTTTGGTAGTGATGACTGCTACAAAACATAAATTTCAGTTTCCAAAGGGATCCTGGACAGTTACTGGTTACCTTTTTCTTCACCTTGTTCATCAACCCATCATCAATCTATACACTTATCACATGAGAAAAACTAGTAAGAGTAGTATTGGTTTACTCTTTCTAGGAGGGAGTGGATTTAAATTATTTTTCTCTATATTGCCATCTTATTTTTCTGAGGTCTCATCAAGGCTGTTCTTCCAGGCTGACAAAGCTTTGTTATTTACATCACAGGAAGCTATGAAAGGGAAGCTGCAGCTTCTTACCATAATTATTGAATTTGAAAGTCAGTGGGCTCAGTTCTAAATTTAGAGGTGCCTGCTAGAATATAATTCTTTAACTCTAATGTATTTTATATATTTAAAGAAAAGCAAATATTCCACTAACTTAAATATCCTCTGTATTAACCTTTGAATAAATTGAGATTTTGCTGTTTGCTTTCATTTCATCACTGGCTTTGATTTCTTGTATAGTCACATAATCAACTTATTTACAATGGTATTTTTACCTAGCACATAAGATCAAATGCAGGGTCCTATAACTTTTTAATAATTTGTTTCAGGTGAAGGATAATCCCTCTGAAATTCAGGAATTTGTATTATCTTTCAACTTATTGTTTTCTTTATAAACTGTGAGAGTTTGTATTTAGACACTTAGTAAATACTGTCTGGTATTTTACTGCATTTCCATGGAAATCACTGCAAGAAAAGCAAAGTATTAAAGCTTTAAAATATGGCTCTGAAACGTATAGTTGTACATCTTGTAGTGTTAAATATGATTTTTTAACACTAGCTATTTATTACTCACATTGTCTGCCCTTTTCTGCACACACACACTGACACTCAGCAGAGATTTTGCAGTAGTTTTGATTCCCTTAGGGCTGTGTCATGAGGGCCGCAATAACATCTAGGACAAGAATTATTGCTAGGATAAAGCAGTTTGTAACAACTGAAAGCCTGGTTTACAGTCGATTATTGATTGGTATCCTGATGCAGTCATTCCCTTGATATGGAAATAAAGACATGCAGTAGTTGAATATAGGGAGACATTTTCCCCAGTACATCTTCTCTATTTTGCTTTACTCAGGAGACGCACAAGGATGATAATGAGGAAAGATCAAAGCACCATAGCTTGATAATGTTCTGCTGGATCGGTCCTGAACCTATTTTGCAAAATCATAGAGCAGAATAGTTTCAAAGAATTCTGCAAGTATTTGTCATTTCTGTTCAAAAGGTCTAGAGAACTAGATTTATTACATGCTACAATGAACAATACTCTGTTCCGGGAAAAGGCTGAAGGTTTTCAACTGAACATCCTTTATTTAATAAGTGTAAAGCATATTAAAAAGAATAGCTATACAGTGGACACTTTATACAATTTATTGGGATTTTGGCTAAACCCCAGAATGTACATCTTGGTCCTTGGGAAAGAATTTGTCTTCCCTTTACTTTAAAACTCAAGAAATGGAGAACAGTTACAAGAAACAACCCATTTTACTTAGCCTTAGGTTAACACAGAAAATATTTAGGGTAACCAACGTTAGCATTAAATGTAGGTGCTAAAAAATAAAAATGAAAGAACATGAGGAAAAGATTGATACATATTCCCATACGTAGCAACATATGTCTTAAACATAGAGCTGTCAGAAAATTGCTAAAATCATCAAAAGAGTGCAAGGAAGAAAACTGTGCCAGTGGAAATAGGGTATGCAAATAAGTATTAACATATTTGAAGTAAAATGTGTGTTAACAATGATATGAATTTCTTGAGCAGTGATAGAGTAGTTACATTACTTAAGTGTAGAAATGACAGAAGTGATCACTCAATATTTCTTCTCTGTCTTTGAGAAAATAACCCAAAGATGTACATAATGGAGGTGTTTGAAAAGATAATGATTATAAAACATTTCTTGATCCTGTGATAATTTGAGAGGATGTCTAGCACTAAATATTAAAATATAGACATTTTGAAAAGAACATGTGTCTGCATCTTGCACTCAGAGGTTTTGAAAGAATAAGTCAAGGAATTCTCTGAGCATTTGAACTTGGCTTTCACCGTATTTTGAACCACGAAAGAAGTTCCAGAAGAGAGCTAATGTTACATAGTAATCTAGAAAGAGTTGTAAGTATATTATTTACTACTGTATTCAGTGCTTAGGAACACACTTAATCAGACACCTTATGAAATTTGCATCAAGATCATAAAGTATTATGAATATTATATGGCATACTTAAATACACCAAAAATACATTAACTCTAGCTCTCAAAATGCAACCATTTCCTCAGGGATTTTTGATAAGAATATTAAGTTTAAAGTCTATACTTCTAATAGTTGTATAGGTGCTTTTTTGTCCTATGCTGCCCCACATTTCAATAATGAGAAACAGAAAACCTAAAATCATGATTTATAAGATATGCAGGGATGCAAAAGTAGTAAAGTGGTAAATAATGAAGATAGGTATTGAAATTCTAGTGTTCTTGTCTCAAAAAAGCCCTGTAGTCCCCACATTATTTGGAATCCTATAAATATTATATCAGGATTGTTCTGTTATTTTGGGGTCTTTTTCTAAAACAACCTCTATCTGAGCTGATACTTTTTCATGTCTACTAAGAAAACAAAAGTTTTATTGCAGTAGCTTTTTAAATGGGTTGACCATGTATCTTGGGAAAAGAACTCTGATTTGTTATGTCTGACATGCTTTTGGCCAAGGTGGACTATATTTAGCATGACACTAATTGCAGTGTTTTTGGTCATTCAATGAAAACAGTTGTGGGGAAAAGTTCATGTGGTAGTTTTTTTAGTAGTTGTCTTCTGTTAAAGTATTCTTGTGTCTGAAGAATCAGCCATTCCCATTTAAATAAGTATTTCCTCACTGTAAGTAGATTGTTAAGTTCTTTGAAAATAATATGTCGACAATCAAATATTTTATTCACCAAATATCCAACGCTGGTCTCTAGTTTAATCACTGAAAGATAATATTTTCCTTTAGAAGAGAGCCTATAAACCTTGTTAATTTAAAAATATTCTATTATTTCAAATACCAAAGTGTAATTCTTAGGCAGGCAATATTGGACTTTACCAAAGACAAGGCAATGACCACTTTTGCAATGGTTCTGAAGGCAGAGAGATCTGAAATGTAAACAAAGACACAAGAAGAAAATGCACTAAAGAAATAAAACTAGGGAATACCCAGAGAGTTGTATTTGATGTAAGAATGTAGTCTTTGCAATACCATATTCTACAGGGCCAAAAACCCCATGGGCAGAGCTGTCTCCAGTCATAGGAAACTGCTTGGAGTTGCAAGCACTGTTGTCAGACAGGACTGCCTGAACAGCTCCATGTCCTGCCTCCTCTTTTTCTTACCCTGGTGCTCCAAGGATTTGGTGTCTCTGGGACATGGGCTGCTGTAGGTTAGTTTGTCCTGCTGCTGGGTTTGGAGCTGAGGAGCTGCAAGCCAGTTCTTCACCAGCCATAAGGACCTCAGAACTGATGACTGCCCCAGTGCTGGTGTGAAGAGCGTGGGTTCCTCTGTGATCTTACAGGCACTGCTGCTACTGGAAGAACATCACACATAGCCCTGATCTCCTTATATGTACACCTGCTCCTCTGCATCTTGTAGTTTTCCTATGGGAAGGGCATTTGGGTTATATTGCTTTCCTGTTATTACAATATTAAGATTTCCTTATTTAAGCCATGCAAGGGTTTTACCGTTCATAAATGGAATAATTTTGAATCTAGATAGACTGTATGTGTGATTGCAATGAGCTTTCAGAATGAGTTCTATGCAATTGCTTAGGGACACTAAATAAATTATATATATGTATGTATTTTAAATATACATATATAAAATTAACTACCTTCCTCCTGCACACTTGGATATTGCATAGATATACAGGACTTGCCTTTGTGTCTAATGCCAGCCTTTTCAAACTGACCATGCACAGCTTCATGGGGAGAAGTGCAAGAGCCTGCTATGTCTCTTTTGTTTTAACCACAACACTAATTCTTAATCATAAAAAAAGAAAACCAAAACAAACAAAAAAAATTGGGCACTTTGGGATATATTTTAAAGGAATGCTTAGAATTAGAAATAAAGGAAATATATTCTGTTTCCAGCTCTTCCAAATGCTTGATTGAATGACTTCATTGAAACATTTTCTGATAATAATATATTCCTATTTCACTGGCTTCTATTGTCTATAAGACCTCTTACAAACTTTGGATGGGGAATTGAAAATGTTAACTTCTAATATAATGGAAAAATGGAAATGAATACTGAAGATGACTAAACGTGTAATGTTACAGCATGATCTAGTTACAGAAACTTTACACACAGTAAAAAAAATTGCACTCATGATTTAGTGTTCCCAGTAGACAGCCTCAATAATTTTCGTTGACTGTGATTGAAATCTTTGCTGTATTCTGTAATCTTGTGTTTGCTTAACAAAACAACTTCTCACTAAAAACAAAATGGAAGAGCTTTATTTCTAGACACATGCTTAAAGTATGAAAGGAACAACGGATAGGAGGAGAAAAAGAAGATAGAAAGGTGGTAGTTCCTTGTGTGTTCCTGAAGCCATCTACCATCTCCAGGCTTTCACCACAAAATGACAGCTTTAATTTACAGTTGAGCTTGGAGAATATTTTATAGCTCTGAATTGAATTCTTTTATGTCAGTCTTACAAGGAGAAGTCATCAGAACAAGCACATTTGTTATACCACAAGACAATGTAGGGAATATAGTGAATTTAGAAGCAGGATCTTGAATTTAAGTTTAGAGAAAATGTAGTGAAAATTCTATCATTTAGAGAGTCAAAATGGAGATAAGATTAAAGGGACACCTGAGGCCATGTCTATCTTCTATATTATTCCTATCCATTCTACACTGTAAGAAATTAATTTGCCTTGGCTGTGGAGAAAAACAGAAATAAGATGGGTTTCTTTGTCAATGAACAAGTGTTCATTGTAGAATACGCAGCTAATAATCATCATGATCTGTATTATGTTTATTTTGTTTGAAACTTCAAATTTAAAAGCAGGAAGAATAGTAAAATGCCCTGCAAATGCCAATGGAAGTAAAATACAAGGTGCATCCATACAACCACGTAGAGAAGGAAAAGAAGCCCAGCAGGGTCTTCTGGGACCTTAGGTACAATAGTGTACCTGTGGTGCAAAGGCATAACTGTCCTTGTGTGTTCTTTGCTCCTCTTCCAAGAGTGAGGTAAGTATGAAATAAAAGGTGAAAACTGTGATGCAGCTTTTCAGAGTTTTGTTTTTACAGCAAAGTGGTTATATGTATTTATTGTCTACTGATGGGAGGGGAAAGATGGAGGCTGGGCATGAGAGTATGTGGAAGTGCTTGAAAATGAAAAGCCTGCTGGGGCCATGCTTGTGCATGGTATTTTTAAGTCTGGGTCTGTAAGTTGGGTTCTATGAGCAAGTAATCCATGAGAAAGTTGAACTACAACTGAGAAAGTCAATTTGGATTTTGTCATCCTTTCAGCTTGGGGAAGTTACCAATTTTCTGAATAAATATTTTCCCTGATTCCAGGTCTTCATCTGAATTTAAAAGGTATTTAAACTGAAGCAGCAGTTTTCTGACTTTTATAAAAGCATACATTATAATGAAAGCAAGCGTCCAAGGCCAGGTTGGATGGACACCCCATAGCAAGGGGATTGGAAGTAGGTGATCTGTAAGCTTCATTCCAACCTAAACCATTCTATGATTCTATGAAATAGGATGAGTTTACTGCACAGGATGAAGTACTGATGACATCCTCTCACTGTTTTGTAAGTAGTCATAAGACAAAGACTGATTTCTTGTATTTTTTTTTTCCATCTTGCTGAGTTGCAGAATCCTTGGAAGTAATAATAGATTGCAATAAATTACTCTCAGGAGCTCAAGAACATTCAAGAACCTAAGTGTAACTGTACCAGATTGAGGCAAATATTAGATAATTCACTTGTTTATTTCTAACAGTGTTTGGTTTTTTTAGTTAAAGAGTATGTGAAACATACAGGGAATTTAGTGAGATTCTTACAGAGACTTTATGAAAATATAGTGTTAATACATTACCCACTTAAAATTGAAAAGGATTGTGTTTAACTATTTTTACCAGAGAATTACAGTAAGCATTGTTTTATCCCTTCCCAGCACACTATGCAGCCTACTATTGAGCATGAAACTGTTCCCTGTGTTTCTCTTGCAGGGAATAAGGAGTGGAGAGTTGGCAGAATGTAAAGGGCACAAAACCCAATATAAATTGCCTCTTTCCTGTGTCCTGTGGTTTACTTTGGTTCTTCAGTGAAAGAAGAAGCAAGTCATTAAAATTCATAATTGCTATTTGTAAAGTAGCTCTAGAGGAGAAGAGATAGCTGTCAACTCCTTAATTCAGGCCATGAATAAAACATCTGTAAGGTATACATTTAATAGTTTTAATTTACTTTACAGTAAAAATAATTTTATAAAAAATGAAAGTGTCCATGCTATGGCATATTTCTGAATAAATAATCTGTTTATCAGCTTCTGAGCACTTGGTAGCAAACATAATTTACATCATATGTATGGTTCTGGAATCCAAACTTGCTGACAGCATTAAGCCAGCAGCAGCTTAAGGTACACATGGTTTACCTCAGACTCTAGGAATCCATCAGAAATAACACAAAAATGATACAGAAGAGTATGTTGGAGGCACACTGGAGATATGTGCATCCCAAAGAAGTAAAGGGAAGACCTGTGGATTAGTGGGCAGTGTGTCTCAGAGGAGATGTGTGAGTGTCAAAGAAGACATTACAGCTAGATGAAACAAGAAATGTGACAGCTCAGGTGGAAGCAGGAATAAACATGCTTGAAGCCTCTCCAACTCTGAAGTTACAAAGGATGTGAGACAACAGAGATATGGGATGTAATGCCTCACAGGGAGAAATACAATACATTTTCATTGTATCAGCTTCCTCCATATTACTCCCATCTGTTGAATCACTGGATTAAAGAGGCTTCAGTTCTGACAGTGTATTTTTGGAAGCTCCTGAAGATAATGAATGTTTGTCATTTCTTACCATGGCATCAGATAAGGCAGACTTGCCTTGTCTTTATGCCTATTTCAGCAGTGATAAGAACAGAGATTACAGCATGCTTCCCCCAGGGTCTGAATACTCCCTGTCACATTCTGATTTCTTACCCTGGTTGAAAAAAGGTGTCTCTTGCCAGGGACATAAAGCTGGAATAAATAAGCCTACAGTGACTGAAATTTACTGGATATATAAGCATGTGGTGGCGTAATGTGGTTACTGGTATTCACAATGGGAGCTAGCATTATATTTTCTCTCCATAGTCTTTCCTTTCAGAACTTGCACATTATATGAAGAAGGTCTGCAGCAGGACTTGTTTTGTTGTTTCATTTTTTTTTTTTCATGGGTTTAAAGGCTTCTCTTCCTATTTTGTGCTAATTCGACTATTTTTGGTAGATAAAATGTGAGTTAGAAAGGAAGGCAAGTAATATGCTTATCTGCTTGGTCTTTTCAAATATTCTTTTCCCTAAGTTTTAAGAGTGACTTCCACTGCTGTATTATACAAAAAACAAACCAAAACAAAACAAAACAAAAAACAAACAAAACAAAACCCAAACCAAACCAAAATTAGTAAAGATGAAACATACCTATTTGATATTCATTATTTTGCTATTCACATTTTCTCACTTTTGGTAGCATTTGTGCTCAAATAGGAATTTGGAATATTGTTTTGTTTCCTTTTGTGCTGAATCATGACAGCAAATATAATACTGAAATTTCAAGGCCACCGTCCTAGCTTTACTTGGAAGCAGATTATTGTTCCACAGTGACATATATCTGCCATGTTATAAGTAGAATAACTTCTTGAAAGACTTGAATTTAGAATTAGATTGAATTTAGAATTGAATGTAGAATTTAGAAAAGTTGGATTTGGCAGAGCTATTCCCTCCAGCGTGCAGCTGTTGGACAAGTGAGAACATTTTCTAACATTGAAAACTACATGCAGGCAATTTGTGTCTTTTGCAGAAAACTAGACAAAGTAAATGTTCTAAGACATGCTTATTGCCCCATTCATAGAGGAGTCAAGTGACCCCATAGTATTTAAGCTGAATGTGCTGTCATTAATAAGAACTTTGGCAACTGCATAATAAATATCTCTAGATTATTATCACTCAAGAGCTGTGCTGCACTCTGTAGTCCCAGTAGTTCTGTTACAGCAAATACTAGAAATTTCTGAAAAGAATTGATTTTCTGAAGTATAACTTTTTTCAACTATGGAGCCAAAAATACTGTCTTCTTCTGTACATGCTTGAGGTGTATTGACTTCTTAATCCTTATGTTTAATTCACTAATTAATTGATTTGTGGGTCTTCCGGTGAGTTTCACTTACCATATTCTGATTCATCTGACGTTCATTCTACTTAAGTTAACATTGTGATTTTATAAAGGAAATTGCATGGCGCAGTGATGCTCCAGTCACATTATAAAGATCTTCCTTTATCTCATAAAGCTGAGTGTGCATTTTGGAAGTTCAATCATTTGGATAAGATATCATTCATTTATGTAGTCCTGTAGCTCATGCATTCCTGAATAACCCCATTAACTTCACTGTTCCTGAACATGAGTGTTTCAGGTTCTGATGCTGGTATGACTGCCCTCAGTTTTGCCAGAGCCTTTGCTCTGAACTTGTCTTAGCTTCTTTTTTGTTGCTGTCTCCTTTTGTCCCCCTTATGAAATGTTAACTTGCTCAAGTTTATGTATTCAATATTAATTTAGTCCTACCAGGTCTGCCACAGCAATAAAATCTCATATTTTGAAGACAGAAACATGCCTTAGAATTTCTTATATAGAAATATTATATTAGAATTTCTTATTATATTAGATTTCTTATTATATTAGAATTTCTTCCCACAGATATTGTCAGCACATCTAAAAAACGTATACTGGAAGACACTGAAAAAGGAAACAGTTTTACTGTGAGGGTGACTGAGCACTGGCATATGTTTCCCAGAGTGGTTATGGACTCCCCATCCCTGGAGGTATTAAAAAACCATCTGGACATGGTCCTGGGCAACCAGCTGTAGGTAGCACTGCTTGAACAGGGGAGTTGAACCCGATGCCCTCCAGAGGTCCCTTCTCACCTCAGCCATTCTGTGAAGTCTTTTTGCCTTACTACTGTTTAATTAGGCACTATGAATCAAAATAAGCTTTGGTCTCCTGTAATACCATCCAGTCTCTTTGTGTTTCCTGTGGGGCAGATGACATCCAGGAGATATTTGCACAGCATCTGTTATAGTAAGGGTTATGTCTGAAACAAGTCATAAAGTCTCACTTAAGCAGCACACTGGTTCTGGAATTTTTGTTATCCATAAACAGTCTATGTGATGCAAATAGTCTGGAGGATTGTCACTGTTTAAGCCCAGCTGGCACCAACCAGGCCTCACCAACCAGGCTCACTCATCCCAACCCCAATTGTGGGATAGGAAGGATGAAATCCACCTAAAGGCTCATTAATCAAAGCAATGATAGGGAGATTTTCACTCCTCAATTATAGTTACAGGCAAAACTGACCAACTCAATTTGGGGAGAAAAAATAAAAAAATTCCTTTGTAAAGAGTCCTGACCTCAGCACAAGATACCATCCTTATCGCAGGGCACTTCATATTTAGAACCTCATTCTACATAGTGTACAATGTTCCATGATTCCATACTTGGATAATTTCATTCTCCTTTCAGTGTCAGTATGCTACAAAAAGCACAGAAATCAATGGGAATTTAGGGTTTTATTTCTAAAAGAGAATGGCCAGTTCTTACAGTACATGTGAAAGAGCAGGAATTAAAGCAGGATATTGCTATTTTTGCAAAATATTGCTATTTTGTCACCCAGCTTGATCTTCTCTGTTCTTCCATGTTTGAGAATAACCTCAGACCTCCCAATATATTTAATCAGAATGTTCCTTTATCTCTAAATGAACCATAAAAGCCCTGTTAGCCTACCTATGTTCTATATACATGTGACTCCCAATTAATTTAGGGGAATGAGGGTCTGTTCATACATGATTAAGTTTACTTCCCTGCTTTATGAATGTGTTGAGTACACCTTTACAGCCAAATTACATTGAACTCTACCTTTTACATTCCCTTTAAGTCCTCTTTATCATTGTTATTTCTGAAGTAACAAAGGAACAGGATTAACATGTCAGCCACTGACACTAATTTGGGCACTCATACAGTATTTTCTCTACCTGGTTCTCCAACAAACCTGTAATTCATAGTTCATAGTGACCTTAATACTCACTGTTCTCTTGTTCTTTTCTTCACAGAGGCAGGAAAGGCTTTAATAGACAACACAGAAAGCTTTGCAAAATGTAGCCTCTTACTGAAAGTTGTTCACACAATAAACTTTCCTGATGTATTACTCCAGATGAAACAAGGTCAACATAATTTGTCATGCTACTATTCAGCCCTATCCTTTTATTTCTCTTAGTGGGAGAGGTTGGAAAAGAAAATGAAACAGTTACCCTATGTTTTTTGTTTATAGCAGCTGGCAAGGGGATGCTCTTGGGGTGCTGCGTATGTGTCCAGGCTGCATGATCACATATTTGACCAAGTATGGTTCTTGAAAGAGGAAAAAAAGAAAATTTAGTGCAAAGGGCATTCTGCATATAACCACTGATGGCTCACATCCAGAAAGTGATGCAGGACCCATAAGAATTAGGAGATGCAAGCTTGTATAGCCAGTCCATATCCTGAATTATCTTTTGAGAGTTCTCAGGATTTCAGCAAACAGCAGGCAAAACTGATGAAAGCATTAGATATTCTTGATTATCCGAAGAATGAACAAAGCTTTTTATTTATTATTTGTCAATAATCTGCTTTAAATGTTGCCGCCTTAGGTTCAGTTGTTTCAGTTACTCCAGTTTACTTTCCTAACAACAGTGTAAATTGACTTGCTCAATTATAATGTCATGAACAGTCACTTTTCACTTCCCTCAAAGGGTGAGCTGGGCTGTTCATGATGATGAAAGAGAGCTCTGAAGGGAGATAGCAGTAAAGAAGACCATGGAAGAGGTCTGGGTCAATTTTATAACTCACTAAATAACTTTTCCTCCTGTCAAAGAAAAAAATGTAACAGCCTTTTCAGCATGTGAAAGTAGCAAGGACATCCTCTGTCCTCACCACAAACCTTCTTTTCCAAATAACTCAGAAGTTGGAGGGATATTGTTGCTAGGCTGTAAACAAGAATGGCCTTTTCTCTATTGTATGTGGCAACATGACTGGATGCAGTATGAGAGAGTTTTATTGTCAAACCCATATGCATTGAAGAGTCAAAGGATTCATGGTTGTTTCTAGTATGCTTGAACTTGGCATTTCATAGCAAAGGAATGAAGTGCAATGGGCAGGGATCAATTTAAATGCACCGTCAGGCTTCTGAGCTAGTGCTAAACTGCTTGGTTTTCCTTGTGCATCTGGCTAACTTAAGCAGATGCAATTTGTTGTTCTACTTTTGCGTGGTTGAGACTTGAGAGAGGCACTAGAGAGAATTTTCTGGCAAAAGAAGGCAAAAGTTATTTAAGCAGACATCTGAACTCCTTCCTCCTGAGGAAATAGGCCCTGTGCTGCAGCTCAAAATAGGAGCATCAGGCAGCACATGTTTTTTATTACTTTGCTGCCTTGGCTTAATACTTAGTTTTTCTTGCAGACACTTGGTGATTTAAGATATAGTGCCTCTTTGGAAATACAGACTAAACCCTAAGAGAAGATGCACCATCCTTTGGGAAACATCATGTTTCATGAGATCTGGCGTGAGTCAATTTGTGCTGTTTGATGTTTTATGCCAAAGCTCATATAAAAAAATTGGACTCAGTTAAACTCAGACCTTGCCCAAACTGTCTGACTTGTCCAGTTCATTGCGAGCTTTGACCATTTGTCTTCCTTAGTCATGGAAAGAGAGCTCCACCTGGTTTAATTTTTGTCTTCTTTTGGAACCTACCCAGGGGTTTATAAGTCATTAAGGAGTACTTGATATGTTTCAAGAGGGTAGGGACACCATAATCATCACAAATCTAGGAGGGATCTAGTCAGCACCACTGTTGTTATCAAGTGCTTTCATTACCAGTTACTTCCTTGCCTTACCTACTATTTCCTGGGAATTCAAATAAGTCTAAAAATGTTTGTTTAGTTAGGTTAAACCCCTTACTTGTCAGTAAGGGCTTGACTCCACCATTTCTTAAGCATTGGTTGGGGAATCCTTAAAGGATCATAGTTTCACTGGATGTGTTCAAATGTACAAATAAATAAAACCCCGCAAACCTTATAATTATGAGAATTTAGGATTTGAAGATATGAAAGGATATAATGGTATGACAAATAATTTTTTCTTTCACATTAAAGCCACTGCATATATAGCTTGATATAATTACAAAGAAGACAAATTTTAATTTTCTTTTCCATTTTCTCTAGTACTTTTTGACATGGACCTTATAATTCATAATAAGAAAGAAATCTTTAAAGATCTTTAACCTGTAACAATCTCTTACACTCTCTGTTGCTCTATGTGCACTGGCATTTAAATGAAACAACCAAGGGAGTCCGAAATGCCATTATAAGCATGTTCATTCCAGCTGTTTGCAGGATTTTATAGGTCAACCAGCCAAGGGGCTTGACTTTAGTGTTTTGGGATCAGTTACAGCTTCATTGGAGGGTTGAAATTCAATCTTAAATCACTGTGCTGTAACGAGTTGGCGCTACAGGGTTTTATTACAATAGTTGGTTTCTCCTCTATCTTGGCTAGCTGTGGACTGTAACTGCATTTTATAGTGTCTGTTTGGTGCAAATGTAGCAGGCAGCCTCGAGTATCTCACACTGGCATCTGTAGTGTTCTGGAAAGTGGGACTATTTGATGCCATCTTTTATATCATTGTAGTCAGGCAATTATCAGACTCTTCCTTCCGTACTGATGAGATTCTTAAATAATTTACTGTTGTCTTCCTGAGGCAAGTCCTGCAGCCTTGGTATAGTCATAGCTGCTCTTGACTTTTGCAGGAGTTTTGTCTGAACCAAAACTGGAGGGTCAGACTCAGTCTGGTGAAAGCATGTAACACTCTCATATCAAATCCATCACTCCAAATCTTCCTGCACATCACAGGTTTAAGCTACAAGGCTTTTGTAGTACACATAATAAGGAAAACATTTTTCCTTTAAGAATTACCTTTGTTTTGTGCCCACCTGATAATGCTAATTAGTGATATTGAAAAGTAAGCAGATATTTGTTAAGTTGTAGTGAAAATGAGCTGAAGAAGAGATCCTTTTCTTTGACTGTCATTTAGTTCTGGGACAATAGTAGAGTGTATTTTCTTTCAAAAATAAATGAACAAATACTGGTCACTACTTACATGTTGTTTTCTTTTCCTTAAGCAGTTGTTTAAGAACTGATGATAAATTATCATTGTGATATGTGAGTGACACTTTTCTTTCCTCAGAAAAAAACACTTTGAGTTATTTTGCCAACATATTATGTGCTCTTCAATACTGTGCACTATCACTACAATCCTCCTGGGAAGACATTCAATCAAACACTTGCAGGAAAGGTGCAGAAAAGACCATTATCCCATTCAGCATACTTTCCATATGAGTTAAATAGCTGATGAATAAAAGTAGTATTCACTGTTGAAAGGCAACATAGAATTACTTAAAAAGAAGGATGCTTTTTGTGTTGTACTTGCCTTTCTTTTCTTTGTTTCTGTACTTTGGCCTTCACTAACCTTGGCTGTCACTCTTTTATTCAGCTTTCAGCATATATACTTCTTTTGCATTATATCTTATCCAATCTTACAGCTACCCAGTTGACAGCCAATTACCTATCTATCTGACCAAAACTGCAAAGGCACTTTTGATATTAGAACATCATGGGTTTTTTCTTCTTTGACAATTACTTGTCAGACAGCTAGCAGTTTCTCTTTTGCTCCATGAAACTGAACTTGCTATAAACGTTAGTGATTTACTCAGAGCCTTCCTTGAAATTCAATAACCTTCATGCCACATAATCTTACAAATGCATTTAGTGAGCTGTTATAAGGGATTACCATCTTAAAATCACCCGAAAGCTAGTATTTCACCTAGACAAGTGAATTCCAATGATTAAAAATCTAATGGGGCTCTCCTTTGTGGTCAGATGATTACTTTAACCATCTCTGAAGGTGTAAGGAAGTTATTTAAGTCACAATTTCACATTTCATTGTGACACAGACTACACTCATCTTTGGTTATGAGGACTCTATTAAAGGGTGAAAAGTTACAGGAAAGGAGTCTGTAACCTTTATCTGAGGGATAGTAACTCCCTAAATATCATTATTCAGGCAACAGTGACCATCTGACACCACATTTCCAATTCTTATTTAATTGTTTTCCCTTCTGTTAAAAGCCTGGAATTTGTCTCATATTAAATATTATGTTCCTTCTTACCGAAAACAACTCTGTCAGTAAAATTCTGAAATTACAGCAAAAGATTAAAAATTATATATTGAAAGTGCTTTGTGCTTTACAGTCAGTCTTTGATGGGACTTTGTATTTTTGTTTGTTTTTTAACCACTTTCTTGCTTCAACTGTTAGTTTCCTGTTAGGAATTCTGGATTCCAATATTTGGCAAGTCAATCTTTTACCCTTCAGTGCTGGGGTTTTAGTTGGATAGCTTTTTTTTGTCTTATTCCCCTAAATTAGAAAGCGTGTATTCTCCAAGATAAGGTAAAAATATGATGTGAACATTGTGCACTTGCCCTAGGGTTTTAAAAAAAGGTTTTCTTGGAACATCTGTCAAGAAAAAGGAACTACATGACTAAGAGGGCTGGAATATGAAAACAGAGTATAGGGCAAATGTGGCTAGTGCTAAAAATGACCTTGATCCAAGGTCTTCTCGATTCCAACCCATTACCCAGGCTACAAGGTTGTGTAAGGAGCAACCACTGCTCCTCTCATGCCTCAGCATTGCCCTCTTCTGTGTCCTTGTGTGTAGCTTTTCATGGATGTGCATTAATCTGGAGAGGAGGAAGGAAGGAAGGAAGGAAGGAAGGAAGGAAGGAAGGAAGGAAGGAAGGAAGGAAGGAAGGAAGGAAGGAAGGAAGGAAGGAAGGAAGGAAGGAAGGAAGGAAGGAAGGAAGGAAGGAAGGAAGGAAGGAAGGAAGGAAGGAAAGGAAGGAAGGAAGGAAAGGAAGGAAAGGAAGGAAAGGAAGGAAGGAAGGAAGGAAGGAAGGAAGGAAGGAAGGAAGGAAGGAAGGAAGGAAGGAAGGAAGGAAGGAAGGAAGGGAGGAAGGGAGGAAGGGAGGAAGGGAGGAAGGGAGGAAGGGAGGAAGGGAGGAAGGGAGGAAGGGAGGAAGGAAGGAAGGAAGGAAGGAAGGAAGGAAGGAAGGAAGGAAGGAAGGAAGGAAGGAAGGAAGGAAGGAAGGAAAGGAAGGAAGGAAGGAAGGAAGGAAGGAAGGAAGGAAGGAAGGAAGGAAGGAAGGAAGGAAGGAAGGAAGGAAGGAAGGAAGGAAGGAAGGAAGGAAGGAAGGAAGGAAGGAAGGAAGGAAGGAAGGAAGGAAGGAAGGAAGGAAGGAAGGAAGGAAGGAAGGAAGGAAGGAAGGAAGGAAGGAAGGAAGGAAGGAAGGAAGGAAGGAAGGAAGGAAGGAAAGGAAGGAAAGGAAGGAAAGGAAGGAAGGAAGGAAGGAAGGAAGGAAGGAAGGAAGGAAGGAAGGAAGGAAGGAAGGAAGGAAAGGAAGGAAAGGAAGGAAGGAAGGAAGGAAGGAAGGAAGGAAGGAAGGAAGGAAGGAAGGAAGGAAGGAAGGAAGGAAGGAAGGAAGGAAGGAAGGAAGGAAGGAAGGAAGGAAGGAAGGAAGGAAGGAAGGAAGGAAGGAAGGAAGGAAAAAGTGAGTGCACTGCTGAGTTCAGCAAAGGTGTCCTGGGGCTTGAGAACAGAGAGCACAGTGGGGAACCGTTTTAGTTTTTAACAGTTGCATCTAACAAACTGGACTGAACTCTGTAATTCAACATGACATATTGGAAGCTAATGGTAATGGTAAAAGGATCAACAGTCCTCAGAGATTTCTTATGTCCAGGAATCTGTTTCTGGAGCCATGGGTTAAATCTATGTCCATAAGATGAAGCAGAGATTTTTAATGGCAGGATGAAGGGTAATGGTTTTAATGTGAAAAGTACTAGACTTAGATCAGGTATCAGGAAGAAATGCTTCAGTGTGCAGGTGGTGAGACACTGGAACAGGTGGCCCAGAGAAGTTGTGAATTCCCCCTCCCTGGAAGTATTCAAGGCCAGACTGCATGGGACTTTGAGCAGCCTTGTCTAGTGGGAGGTGTCCCTGTCCATGGCAGGGAGTTTGGAACTGGGTGATCTGTAAGGCCCCTTCCATCAGAAACCATTCTGTGATTCTGTGATTAATTCTATAATTACTATTAGATTCCTTGAATAAAAGTTGGATGGATATAGAATAGATAGTTTCCAGGTTATTGTAATTTCTAGGGATTGCATTATGTGACAACTTGAAACAGATTTTTAATATCAAATGAAGAGTAGACTATACTTTCCCAGTTTTGTGAACTTAGTAATTTGTAGTGTATCAGATTTGTAGATAATTCTATATATCATTTAGCTTTTGTTTTTATATTAAGTAGTATTATGGGGTTTTTTATATCAACCCACCTTTAGGTCTTTTATACATGAAACCTCTTGTTTCTTTGTCCTGTGGATCCTTCTCTATGGTTGTAGACCTATTTATTCATCTCAGACTAACATGTAATTTATAAAAGCTTTCCTATTAAAATATAAAACTATTATCCATGAGATTTCTGACAGAAGAGAAAATTGAGTTTTTACACTCATTTTTAAAAGTTGACTTTAGAACTCTGTTGTGGTGTCTCATCACTCAGCTCCATGTACTCATATTTTGAAGTAAAATAGACCTTCAGCATTTAAAGGAGGAGGTTATTCCATAGGGAGTGTTTGGTGGAGCCTGCACTCAAAAATATTTTTTGATTTCTCTGTTGGCTAGGGATATAAAGTAAGCAATGCTGGTTGCTGCCTCACAATTTATTGTGTTAGTCCATCACCATAAGTTCATTGAGTCTATAATTGCCCTATTTTATCCTTTCATGTTGTTCCAAATGTTCTGCATATTCAAAGAGATTTGCTCACCTCAACTTTTTGCTGCTCCTAACACAAAAGGGCTTGGGCATGGCCAGAAGTTCAGCCTGTGTGACTTTAATGCAGCCCAATGTTGTAGTTTAGTACCTTCTCCTTGGACTAAGCAGAAAGAAGTACACAGAATATTTGCTGGACTTAGTGAAACAAAGAGGTAAAAGAAGAAGACAAATGAGGCACATCTTCATTAAGTGATCTGATACAGTCCTGATAGAGCATTTTGCTGCTAGCCCTTGTCTCCTGAATTGTGCACTTTACATTACAATATTGTCAGTGCTGATGATGGCTAAATAACAAAGTGCTCCTCTGGCAGCAGTAATAGGAGATATTTTATCTACTCTTCCAAGTGTTGTTATGATAAGGAAATGTTGTATCCTGTCAACTTTGATAGGTTTCCAGAGGTTCTTATGATTTTTTTCACATGATTAGACACAGATTTCACTAACAAAAGACCCTTGATTTTTAAGAATTTGCCAAAACTGACACCCTCCTGTTTTATTTGCAAGAAAGGCTTGGGTTTTCTTTCTGCTTTCACATTAATAATTTAATAACTGTATCAAACAAAAATTTATGATGGACACTCCAAAACTTTGTTGTCTATCATTATTAAGAGTAGTGGAGTTGCCAGGCTCTCTCAGCATGTACTTGTCAGGAAAATGATATGACAATAAACACCCAGAAGACCTCAGTTGCATCAAGCATACCCCATTTTTCCAGCCTTGAGGTCCTCTGCCTTACTAAGTTGGTATCTATCTCCTAGCTACGAGATAAGTTGAGCGAGCTCATTTTGGGAACTTCTGACTTGCCTTCAGGGTTCAGCATTTTTGGCAGACAAATCTGAATTTTTAAGAAAGGTCTGAAAATGGTAGTGAAAACAGAAATTCTCTTGGGAAAATTTCTCATTGAGAAAAACAGCCTCTTTTTCATCAATATGCTTTTAGTGAAAATTTTCAGTGTTTCAATTTCTTGGCAATGTTATGGGATGCACACAACTCCAGAGAAACTATCTTTGTCACAGTGTCTGCTCCTTCTGAGTACAACACATGGCACAGGTTGGTCTGGTGGCCACTTGTGACTACTGAGATTTTGGATCTCAGATCCAAAGGATAGTACTGGCTCTGCATATCTCTGTAAAAACAGCCTGTGATTGTACACAGTTCCCTGTCTCCTTCCTTTTGTTCTGATGATTTCTGTGAAGTGAATTACCTGAATCACAGACTGAGTTGGTGACTGCTTTTGCTCAATTGCATATAAGTAAAAATCTGTGGTCTTCACCTCTTCTTGGGGTTCTCTTTTGGGTGAAATACTAGACAGAGGAAGAGCACTTACCTGCTTTCTCTATTGAGCGCACATACTGGTATAAAGAAAATATGTTTCCTCTGTCATTATAATGAATTATTAGATTTTTAACTTCTATCTGCACTGTGTGCCAGAGATTTTATAATTCAGAAGAGAATAGCAATTTAAGTAGGATAGACGTGCCTTCTACCTCTTTCATTCCTTTAGATTCCCCCTCCCTCCCCCCCAATAATGTATTCTGTGCGCTTTAGGGAAGAGACAAAATACTCAGAGCTGGCAACAAGAGCGAAATAAATGAGGCTTAGGTGCACATAGCCTGATGATGAGAGCACTTATTTGTGGGGAAAGAGTGGTGCTGTATTTTTGGTGTCCTGCTCTCAGGACTTCTTTAGTTTTTTACATGCTGTCACTGTATATAAAAATAAAGGAAGAGCCCAGAAGGCAAGAAATACAAGCAGCTCTCCCAGACCTGGATAAAAGCCATAAGCAGTAGGCTATAGACTGATACTTCTGCTTTTGCTCTCTTTCTGACTCATTAAATGCAAATTTTTGTTTTTTAACTGGTGACACAACTTCAAGGAGAAGCTTTCCCCTTTGGTATTCTAAAGGATAGGAGATGGGAGGAGAAGAATGGATACCTCAGTAGGCATCAGGAGAGGAAATTGAACCTCATTTCTTTTTTTTTAGTGCGTGCATTTACCACAGTAGCTCATAAAAAGGCTAATTATCTTTATATGCCTATGTATACCTACAGTGCATATACACATTTGTACAACAATCTCTGAGAAGGTACTTGAGGCTGCTGTGCTATTTTGTGGGATCACAGTCCTGCTAGGTGTGTTCCAAGCTATCTTGGCAAATAGCAAGGAGACACACATGAACGTAAAATTTGTATCTGAAAAGCTACAAGCTTCTGTCCCTCAGGCAGCTTGAGGTGTTTCAACACTATATAAAATGTGTCAGTCAGGCAGCCATCCCTTGCAGTGAACCATCTGTGTGAATCTATTTCCTCAAGAGCCACTCTGGCCCTGTGCTCTCTACACCAACAAATTCACATGTGCCTGGAGAAGACCTTGGGCAGGTGGGTGCCACTGTGGGTGCTGGGCTCATTGTGACCAGTGGTCTTCCCAAAAAGTTTGTCCATGCCCAGGAACCATTTGAGGTGAGTAGATAAGTAGTTTGCACGCATCTGCCCAGTTTCAGAGCCAAAGACATTTTCATAGAATCATAGAATCATAGAATTGGCTGGGTTGGAAGGGACCTCAGAGATCATCAGGTCCAACCCTTGATCCACTACCGCTGCGGTTACCAGACCATGGCACTGAGTGCCACATCCAGTCTCTTTTTAAATATCTACAGGGACGGAGAATCCACTACTTCTCTGGGCAGCCCATCCCAATGTCTGATCACCCTCTCCATAAAGAAATTCTTTCTAATATCCAACCTAAACTTCCCCTGGCACAACTTAAGTCCATGCCCTCTTGTCTTGTTGAAAGTTGCCTGGGAGAAGAGACCAACCCCCCCCCTGGCTCCAGCCTCCTTTCAGGGAGTTGTAGAGAGCGATGAGGTCTCCCCTGAGCCTCCTCTTCTCCAGGCTGAACACCCCCAGCTCCCTCAGCCTCTCCTCACAGGACTTGTGCTGGAGTCCCTTCACCAGCCTGGTTGCCCTCCTTTGGACCTGCTCCAGGACCTCAATCTCCTTCCTGAACTGAGGGGCCCAGAACTGGACACAGGACTCGAGCTGTGGCCTCACCAGGGCTGAGTACAGGGGCAGAATCACTTCCCTGGACCTGCTGGCCACACTGTTCCTGATCCAGGCCAGGATGCCATTGGCCTTCTTGGCCACCTGGGCACACTGCTGGCTCATGTTCAGCTCCCTGTCAATCCAGACTCCCAGGTCCCTCTCTGCCTGGCTGCTCTCAGCCACTCTGTGCCCAGCCTGGAGCTCCCCATGGGGTTGTTGTGGCCAAAGTGCAGGACCCGGCACTTGGCCGTGTTGAACCTCATCCCATTGGAATCAGCCCAACTCTCCAGTCTGTCCAGGTCCCTCTGCAGAGCCCTCCTGCCTTCCAGCTGATCCACACTCCCCCCCAGCTTAGTGCTTTTACTTGAAGCAATCCTAGGCCAGCTGCCCTCAGTGCTCAGAGAATCAGAGGACACACTCACTTTATTGGTGCAGGTGAAGACAAAGGCTACATGAGAGTTTCAATAAATGTTAGGGTGGAGGTGACTGATAAGCATATTGTAGTCTGTTTTGGCAAATCCACCCTGTGCTCACTTGGTAACATTGGGGCTGCAGGAAGCAGATACATTGTCTCTGACAAGTGGTGGTCTGTGAATTAATTGGGTGCTGTGCTGATCCTGGAAGATCTCCACTTACAGTGGTGGGAATGAGACAGGTTCTAGCTCTTCTCATGGATATTATGAACATCTTATAGTGATACAGGATGGGACTCTTGTTACACCATTGCTAATACAATAAACTGTGAGTTCTGTCTGTGATGAGTTTTTGAAACTCTCCACCATCTCACACCTGGATTTGGGGTACTGTGTCATGTACCCTGTGGTTTAGGGAAACTACAGGCAGGGGCATTTCCAAGAAACAGGTCACAGTCCCTGCTTGAGGGAGTGCTTTAGGAAGCTGTTAACAAAGCAAGTGATTCTGATGTGTCCTGAGTGAAGTCCCAACTATACAGGCCAGTATTCAGACCTAGTGCAAGGTGAAAACATGAGAATTACATCAATGCCACCGTTGTTGTGCACCAGTTAGAACACCCACATACTGCCAGGAAGTTGCCAACCACAGCATTAGGCACTGAAATTTCATCTGAGGTCCATGCAGAGATGTCATTTTCTGACTATGGTTATTAATTTCTTGTAGTTCTTTTTTTAGGGAAGAAAACTTATTATTGATCCAGATGGACAATGTATTAAAATGAAAGAGGGCAGAGTGAGACAAAAGCAAGGTAGATAGCTAATGCCACATAAACCAAGAACTTAATTCACATAGAATCAGTCAAATCATAGAATCAGTCAAATCATAGAATCATAGAATAGGAGGGATTGGAAGGGACCTCTGGAGATCGATTTCAACCCCCCTGCCAAAGCAGGATCACTGAGGGCAGGTCACACAGAAATGGTTCCATATGGGTCTTGAAAGTATCTGGAGAAGGAGACTCCATGACCTCTCTGGATAGTCTGTTCAAGTGTTCTGTTGCCCTTAGAGTAAAAAGTTTTTTGTCATGTTGAGGTGGAACTTCCTGTGTTCCAGTCGCTGGCCATTGTCACTCATGCTATCACAGAGCACTACTGAAAGGAGACTGTCTCCTTCTTCTTGGCACCTTCAGATATTTGTAAACATTAATAAGATCCCCTCTCAGTCATCTCTTCTCCAGCCTAAGCAGCCTCAGGTCTCTTAGCCTTTTCTCATAAGACAGATGTTCCAGTTCCCCAATTATCCTGAGGAATGATGTGAGTGGTGTTCCCCCTGAGATTCGCTCTTAACTACAGCATGAAAGAGTAAGATATTTTCTGTTAAGATAGAACCATTTTACATGTCCAGGAGGATAATAATATTTCTACATAGTCTCATGTGTGATAATTTTTAATTTATATATATTTGGGCCAGGTGTATAGGTGATAAAAGTCAATCTGACTGCACTGATTTCAGAGGAGCTGCCCAAAGTCGATTGTTCAACTTCTGTTAATTTAATTTTTTAGATTTATCATATTTATTAACCTCAGCACAGAGAATGTGGTTTTCATGCCTAGTGTAAAGGATTATTTTTGTACAGAATAGATAGATTCTGTTCTCAGTGACACTTGGCTCCAAATTGTAGGCAAGAACAGAATCTGGCTGTTATGTGTACAATTAAATGTTTTATGTGAAATGCCCACATATGATAATACTATGGTTGGTGTTCATAGGGCTATGAATATTCCATCTGTCTCAGTTATAAGTAATTTAAGTGCATATTTTAGTAAATTTTAGGGTTTGTAACAATGTAGTAAAATCAAGTAGATATGTAATAACTTCTGGCAAGCACAGAAACGCAGTTGTTTCTCAGTAGGATTCTGTATAGCTCCTCAAAAATATCTTATTATGGCTGGAAAAACACTGAACCAAGTTTAAACTTCCACAAATATGCTTCTGAAAAAGGCTGATTTTAGTGAATTTAGAGCAATATATTACCAAAAGGACTGTAAAAAAAAAAAATTGAATTGTAAGAAAAGTGAAACAAATCTGTTTGAAGAAATGAACCAGGTTTTATTTTCTTTTCCTTTCCTTTCCTTTCCTTTCCTTTCCTTTCCTTTCCTTTCCTTTCCTTTCCTTTCCTTTCCTTTCCTTTCCTTTCCTTTCCTTTCCTTTCCTTTCCTTTCCTTTCCTTTCCTTTCCTTTCCTTTCCTTTCCTTTCCTTTCCTTTCCTTTCCTTTCCTTTCCTTTCCTTTCCTTTCCTTTCCTTTCCTTTCCTTTCCTTTCCTTTCCTTTCCTTTCCTTTCCTTTCCTTTCCTTTCCTTTCCTTTCCTTTCCTTTCCTTTCCTTTCCTTTCCTTTCCTTTCCTTTCCTTTCCTTTCCTTTCCTTTCCTTTCCTTTCTTTTCCTTAACATTCTGACATGCAGAATTATCTAGGAAATGATGCAAAGATGAAGACTGATGTTTCTTAGCTTCCTCCATTTCCTCATTCAACTAAATCCCTTCCCCTGTGCCTCAGATGCCCTGAATACAGTGGGAAGGCAGCAATTAGGCTGCCACGGTGTCTCTGATTTGCACTTGCCCAGAGTAACCAAGTGGCTTTTGCAGGAGTACAGATAGTTTTTTTGGGTGGGGGGGTTTTGAAGCAGATTATTACCAAGGTCTTCCAACATTTTCTACAGTCTTTCAGTCCATGAACCCATTGCAAGGAGATCCCAGCAATCTTCCTTAATTTCTGCATTCGGGAACTCCTGGTAACATACCCAATAACCAAAATGGTTGTTCCTCTGCAGGAAGAGATTGAGGAACTTGTAGTCAGGTCTAGTTGAGACTAAATCTAAGAAAACAAAGACATGAAATAGGGAGGGAATGTGATGATACTTCAGTAACAATAGCAAAGTTAATGTGGCTTTGCTCAGTCTAGGTGCACCTCCTTTTAAGACAAATTTTGTATGTAAATAAATATTGTCAAGCCTTAGATTTTCCAGTGTTCAAAAATAAAATAAAACTTGTCCTTGTTTTCTTTTTAGAGGGAGTTTATACTATATGAGGGCTCTTCAAGTTTTACCAAGTGGTGTTTCATTAGGAGGACTATGGACTAGGACAGTAGCTATTTCCAGATACCAGTGCACAGTAATACAGACAAAGGCTACACCCAGCATCTGTGGTTGCAGAATTTTGCTGTACTTCTGTCTGATGAAGCCCGGTGCAAATAACAAAATGTCAAGTGTTTTGTGTCATCCCATAATTAAAAAGTGGATGTTCTGTTTATGTGTTTTCTTACAGCTGGCAGCATTAGAGAGACAGATCTTTGACTTCCTTGGTTTCCAATGGGCTCCTATCCTTGGCAATTTCCTACAAATAATAGTTGTCATTTTGGGTTTGTTTGGAACCATCCAGTTTAGGCCTCGATATATAGTTGTGGTAAGTCTCATTTACTATCTATTATTTTTTTGCAATTCTTTTTAAAACCTGCCACATTCTAAAACAGGATTTTCTTGGCTTCAAAATACAAGGTGGTATTTCTGTAGAAACTTTAGGGGTCTTCATGTTTTATTGCAAATTTAGGACTACTGAGTGACATTTATGAGATTTTGGAAGCTATCAAGAATGGGGTAACCTTGATAATGTATTACCAAAAGGATGACTGTAATACAAGCTCTTTGTAACATCCTTTAAAGAATGAAACACCTTGAAGGGTCAAGGGACCATATAAGGTTACATGATGCATAAATGAAGAAAAGAATTACATATTTTTATTCTCTTTGCAATAGACAAGCAGAATTAGTGCCTATTAAAAAATATGTAATGGTCAGGTAATTAGCTCATCTTCCCCTTTAACAGGGAGAAGCAAGAACATTAGAAATTCCTTTGGTCCTGTTACCCCTGGATTCCAAAGAAATCTGCTTCTCACTTACATTTAACTTTACCAAGACCTGTATCTTTGGCCTTGAGTCTAAATGGTTGTAAATTGCCTTTGATGCTTATAACTTGAAGCTTCACAGATTTTTTTTCTCATGTTCTCAAGATAGCCAGGTGTAAAACAACTTTCAGAACTGTGAAGGAAACTGACAACAAAAAATATACCTCTTCTTCCCCCACAGTCTCTCCCTAATGGATGAATATTATGTCTTTACCTGGCAGTGTCTGCATTTGGGACATTTTAGTTGTGTTGTCAGTAATGGATTTGAAGAGGCTAAAGTTACTTTTTTTTTCTTTGCTCACAAAAGAATGAAATAAATATCTACTGGGGAAAGCTCATTAAACAAATACTTAAAAAGCTTAATCTTTTCTAGTCAAACCTGGAATCCTGTAATTCTTTATCATGTTTTAAAAGAAAAATTAAACAAAAAGTGCACTCAGGGTTCTTTATACTCACATTAGATAAGCTTCATGAGCACATTATAAGTAACTGAAAATGGATTGGTGTAAATAGTAGCACTTTTATCTATTACCTGTGGCTGGAGAACTGGACAGTAGTGTATAGATATCCATAATTGATGACTCAACTTTCCGCTTCATGTTTATATTTTATATGTAACACATCCAAAGGAAGTGAGGGTAAACATCTGTAAAATTACATAGGGAACTGGTGACTGAAGAGCAGCACCACAAAATCTCTTGCCCCTCAGGTTCAGCTCTGCTGTTCAGTGGTGAAAGCTCTGCTTTAATTTTCAAATGGAACACAACAGATGTTGACTTTTTCTACATCTTTTCCCATGTAAATGAACATCATAAGCTATATTCAAGTTGTTTTGAAGTAGAGGTAGAAAATTTGTGATTAAAGAATCATCCCAACAGGATACTTTATCCTCAAATTGAGCTGAACTCATATTCTGCTTTAACTTTAAGCTTGTATTTAAGAGCCCAAGCTGAAGTAGGTGCATATACTCACTACTTGTGAAGATCAAATTTAGAGTGGCTACTATCCCTACTAATGTATGTAAGGTTCACAGTGAAGTAAGAATAGTTTGAGCCAAATCCTGAAGGAGTGAAAGTACACAAGTTATTTGCCTGACATACTGAACACCAGCAGAATGCCCCCCTGTTCCTACTCTTCTTCTACGAATGAATAATACTCCACACTTTCTCCAACAATTCTAGCAGAGGTTAACTGGACGCTCCAGTAAGCCAGATCCACTGCTAAGCTGTCAGAAAATGCAGCTAGCAAAAAGTGGAGAGTTTTTTTCTAGATTGGTGACCTGAATCCAGTCTCTGAAGTCTCCAGTGAGTGGCTGGGCCAGTGTAAGGCAGGGACCGGGACTGTGCACTCATAAACCTAAAAAACCCAAAACCAAGCATACAAAATGAAAACAACACCAGAAGAAAGACTATACAGTATAATTTAAGCAAATGCTATACGCTTGTAGATTCAAAACGTGAAATATTTAGGCATCCAGAATTACACCTTGGATATCCTTCCTGATAATTCTTGAGTTATTACTGTTCCTTGGTGTTGATTCATGCCACTTTACTTTCCATCTTTCACAAATGTGACTAAGGAGGGCCGTGTACTGATGTCCCTGTGGCACAGCCAGGTATTACATGAAGACAATCTTGTGATTCAATGGTTGTTGGCTTTACCTTCAAGTATCCCTGAGCCAACATTCATTTCCTCTAATGCCAAGACACTGTCAGAGGGGGTGCTTCATTTCGGATTACATATACACTTGAGGTAGTTTATTAAATAAACTAAACTTAACCCACAATCCTCATAATATTCAAACTTAAAAATTTCCCTGTTCTTTCTTACTTTCAGTTTAAGTGATTTTTCCTTAGTGCTTTCTTTTTGTGGCATTATGCCCATCTAATACGGATGATTTCCAATTAGAAGTGGTTGCATTTAAGTGGTACATGAAAAATATCTCTGCTTTGATTTCAATATGGCCTGACACTTCAGGACTGTCAGGGTAGGACACAGGACACAGGGCAGGAGAGGTTGAATGGCAGCTCAGATCATGAAACAAGTTTGCTGAAATGCTTCTGGAAGGAAATGAACCCTTAAGAGTATGTGTGAACTTCATACTTCAGACCTTACCCACTCCTCTGCTGACTGCAAATATCTGCCAGCATACACAGCCCCTTCCCCTGCTTCTTGTCCCTTGACACACAGAAGATAAATGTGGGACTGCAGGCAGTTTCTCTACTACCTCAAGGAGAGGTCTTTGTAATGGATCTAAAAGTTAAACCCCATGTAGAAACCCAAGCAGGCATTAGTGTTATGCCACACTATAGAATACTGTTACATTTTTAAAAAACAGCCTTGCAGGCATATATATATAAATTTATGCACATAATGTTCAGAAAATAGTGTAATTTTTTTTTTTTCAGGAGGAAAAACTCAAAAATAAGAAAATCTGTTACTATAGCCCTCCTGTGGAATCTTAATGTGATCCTTTTGTATATTTGCAGTTTTGAAGAGCATGGATACATACCAATTTTTTGTGGAGGGCACCTCAGTTTCAGAGAAAGAACAGATTTTGGGGGGGTTTCTGGTGATAGTAACTATAGAGGAAAAACTTTATTTGCATAAAACAGAAGACCCGGGAAGAATAAGACATGTGACATCAAGAATAAATGGATTGCTTTTGTTGTAAAGGCTGTGCTGGGTAGCTGTGTGTTATCTCTTCTCACATGCTCCCCTTTACCCTTGCATTCTGGGTTGTCTTGAGACCTTGTGCTCTTATTTGCTCAAGTTCTGAATGTTCAGCCACAGGGAGCTGGACACTGAGTTTATAAAGCTCTGTGTAATCTCAAGTGTTCTGAAAAATGAATTCTTAAGCACCTGAAGTTGGATGCCTATAATGTATGAATAATTGTGAATGCAATCTCTGCATGTATCAGAACATCATTTGAATTCTGAGAGCTGTATCATTCCCTTATAACATAAAATAAATTAGTTAATGTTTGTTCAGCTATTAAACATTACAGTGATGAGCATTTTAGAAAATCTCAAGAGGAAATTAATATTCTGGCTTCAGAGCAGGTTCTGAGCAACAAAGGAAAATGAAGTATTGAGTTAGATGTTCATAAAATGTATTAAGGAAGGTAGGGTCTTTTGAAATAAAAATATACCTGTGATGATTAAATTTATGTTTGCATTGTAATGCACATCCTCAAAAGATAAAAATTAGGATGGCATATATAAGCACAATCCCAGCATTTCCTAATTTTACTTATTTGCTTTTGCTGTCTTAAAACTTATCTTCTAATTTAGTCTTTCTTAGGTACCTATGATGCTATACAAGAAAAAAAATCTGCTACTTGTGTAACAAAAAGATGCTTTCAAACGTGGAGACCTTCATTACTTTAAAAAGCTATATAGTGCTAATTACTGAATATGTAATTATTATGTTCTTAATGTGGATGGAGCTCAAACATATCCCTGCAGTTCAATGAGAGTGTAGGAAGAGCCTCTTCATATACCATGGCTGAGTTTCAAGGTGCATGCCTGCTTTCAAAGAATCATAGAATCATACAGGTTGAAAAAGCCCTTCAAAATCATCAAGTCCAACTGTAAACTGAACACTTCCAAGTTCACAGGACTTTGCACCTACATTTCCTTTCAGTCATCCTCATGGTGGATAAGGAACTGAACCAGTCCTGACTGTGTAAAACTGCATAGCTTGGCCTGGGAAAGCATGTTCAGAGAGTTTTTTGCCTGCATGGTTCAGATTTGTCATTGGTGCCCATGGGACAGAATGAGGTTTTTAACAGGCTGGACTTTATCCAACAGACCTAGTAGGTTTGCTCTTGTTGAAATGACAGATTTCATGGCCAGATAAATAAAAAATTCCTTCTTCAAAGGGTGAAGTCTCCTAAATATTCTGAAATTTGCTTTTTATGATCAGCTGGGCTTGTATTAAGTGTTCATTAGTGTTGAATGCTCTTCACCTGGTTTTCTGAGGACATATGTTGAAAAATCAGGAGTTACTTATGACAAGTTACTACAAAGTCAACAAATGTGATAAAATGGGATAACCTCTTTTAAGTCAGACTTATTAATAGTTCAGACCTTATACTTCTCACAGATCACAGCTTTGTGTATTTTATTCAGCCTTCAGCTGTCATGCTGTCCTTCTCTGCAAGCCAGAGGAACCTGCCCAGCAGCATTGCTCTCTATTTATTTCTTAAGCCATAGCCATCTCCAAACAGACTAAATACTTCATAAGAAATAAAAGTAGCTGACCTATTTGGCATACAGAAATGACTGTATGCATGTGGAGGTAGTCAGAGTGGGGAAAAATAAAATCCTCTGCACCTGACCCTTTAATTGCACATCTCAAGGAGGGGAAGAAAGAGGGGAAAAAAGCCCAAAACTGCCCAAGACAGCACACCAACTACCTGACAGCACCCATCTGATGGAAACAGGATCCAGCATACTGTAGATGAAGGTGTTGAGCTTTACTGAGTATATTGAAGGAAAAAAATAGAACATGAACCTCACCTGCTCATGACTAATTACACCTTCAAAGGCACTTAGAAGCAGTTCTCCATCATGAAGGTTATAAGGACATAAATGTAAATGAAAGTGCATAAATGTAAATAAAAGCACATAAATCCTACTCACTGCATTTTTCAGGTGGGTGTAACTCCAGTGTCGCTGAGTGGCCACCAAGCCTGTTGGACAGAAATGTCCCTGAGGTGCACTGATTAGAGAGTTAATTGGGCATAGTTTACAGTTGGATAAAGGTAAACAGTGCCTGTGTAATAAAATAGTGCTAGCTGGTTATGCTGGCAATTAAAATGCTAAAAGATGGTTTAAGGGAGACAAATTAATCTCCTGTTCATGCTGTCAGTGGAGCATGAGTTGAGTCTTGTGCTATGGTAGGACACTGGAGATGCACCTGGTAAAGGTGCAATGAAAGATCTGGTTCATGGCCACAAGTGACAGAGTGGTGAGCTATTTTAAATGTAATTAAAATATCTTTTACTGAAAAACTTTCAAGAGATCTGATTTACTCTTTAGTTATTTGATTGGGCTTTTTTTGGTTTTTGTGGTTTTTTTGCTTTTTGGGTTTTGCCTTGTTTTGTTGGGTTTCTTTGCACTTTGTTTTGTTTTAATTCAGAATATCAAATCAATAGATCTTCTGTTTTGGTTGTTAGTTTGGTTTCTATTTCGTTTTGTGGTGGTTTTTTTTTCCTCTCTTTCTTTCTTGTGTCTGTCTTCATAATATAAATATTAATTTGCTAATATTTGATTGTTGATATTATTGTACTATTCAATAATTTCTTTTAACAGAGATAAATCATGATTTATGAATGACTCATGGTTGCCCCCCCAAAACAGTGTTCAAGTCAGCATTTTGAACTTAATTGTTATCAGTAGGATAGTGCATAACTGTAAAGAATAACTCTTTTTTATTGGTGTGTAATTAGAACAGAAATTACTATTGGATCTGTAACTTCCTAAGGTTCTTAGGGGACTTCTGAAGGGAGAACTTTTCTGAACTCTGTGCTTGGCTGGTCCCAGAAGAACAATGCTTATTGATACCAGGTTTTTGTAGTTGATCTGCTCAGTGTAAAGTTCTTTCATCTTCACTTTTTATTTTTCTGACATTTTGTTTTCATCTGGCTTTGTGTTTAGTACACGGTGTGGACTGCCCTGTGGGTCACCTGGAATGTTTTCATTATCTGCTTCTATTTGGAAGTAGGCGGACTTTCTAAGGTAGGTCACATCCTTCTTCAGGTTTATGGGAGGGTGTTTTAACAGCAAGACTTTCAGTTTTTAAAAGGCTGAAATCATAGAGAAAAAATGGGGTTGTTTAAACATGAAATATGATCTTCGGAGTTGCCTTCCAGTGAGAACTCCAGTGTTTGAACTTTTCTCCATGAGTAAATAGCCATTGGTTTGAAGTATATAAATGCAGCAAATCTAAATTACAGTTGCTTTCTCAAGTACCATCGGTGGTGGTGGGGAAGGTTATATTCAGTGGGAAATTTGAGATTCTTTTTGATTGCTGGAAAATGAATCATTTTGATTGAATTTTCAAGTGTGTATGAAAAGTCTGAATTTCTGAGACTGCTTTGAAAGCAGATGAAGATAATTACTAAGAAGGTTAATGTAGTAACTTGTTGAGCAAAGCGGTCTCACAGTCAGAATGTTAATTCTTTATGAAAAAGAACAAATGGCAAAGGATGACTTTTTTCCATATTTGAACAAAACTTTCCTTTATGTGACACTCAGTGCTTTAAGTCACGGATTCCTTATTCAAACTTCTGATTAGAGCAAAGACATAATCTGGATATATTGAGATACATGTTGCATTTGCTCAAGGTAGCAATTATCTTGGCATAGGTTAAATTTAACACTGCATCTACAGTGAGTTACATACAACATCTGCTGGTTTTTATCCTCCTATTGGACATAGAAGGTATTCAGTTCTGTTTGCCACATTTATACTTAAATGATCCCAGGCACAGTATGCCCACAGAGAATGCTGATTCCAGTATTATTACTAGAATAAATGTCCCCATTATTGGCTGTAGGTTTAGTGATGCAAAGTACATTATTGTGAATTCATGCAATGATTTTAGAGAATTGTGAGTTCCACCCACTTCAGATGGAAACACTTGTAAGCTCTGTACTTTTTTGGGTTTTGCATTACAACTCCTAGATTTTGGCTGACAGCAAACAGACAACTGGTGAAACTGATGTAATAAGAAAATTTAATTTACTCAGTAAAAATTCCATTAAAATTAAAGCCTTCAGTGATAAGTTTATTTGGTGATAAAATCCCATAACGAAAACTGCAACCATTTTTTTCTCCAAATGTGATGTAGTTCACCAGAAATTATAGGCTTGATGAGGAAATTACTATACTTCATAGACAATCAAAATAAATGGTTGTTTTGGTATGTTCTGCCTTAAAAAATTATTAGAGGAAAGGAAAAGTAACACATGGAAGTGACGATAGCCCTAAGTAGTTTTTAATTTTAAATATTTAGAGAGTTTGTATTTTTTCAGTCAGTTGAGTGGTGGCTGTTTTTATAATGACTATTTTTTTATATATAGCTAATTAATGTTTTTTATCTAAGTGATTAGGAGGTGAAGAAAAACATCTAATTTGACTTCTAAGTTTGTGAAAAATAGAGTTTTCTTTCCCTTGTTTGCAGAGGATTCTGATTCTTAGTGTAAGGGAACTGTGGGCCAGGAATTATGAACTGAAATCTTACTCCTTTCAGTTTCACCACTGTGTTTCACTTTTAGGTCGTTTGAACATATATGGCAAATCAAAATTCAGAGAAATAATAGCACAAATATTACTCAACTGTTGGGAAAAATCCTTTTTATCAGAATGTACTTTGGTTGATCTCAGAATTTTGGTGAATATTTATCTTGTGGTTTATAATTATAACATTTGAAAAATGGTTTCTCTACGGGGTGATTGACAAAAAAAAATTTTGACCAATGTTATCTGCTCCTGTATAGATTACATCAAAGACACCGATATCAGAACCAACCTAGTGATTATAGAATAAAGAATTTTTTCAGTAAACCAGGAAATCTGGTGTCAGCTAAGTGCTGTTTCTAAAACTTATGCTAGATACGATACCATCATCAAGAGACTGAGGTCTTTCTGTACCACATGCATATTTCAAATTTCTAAGCATTTGAAATTCATTTAATTGGAACCCACATTTTACGCAATGTGGCAGCTTAAAAATTTCACCATTGCTTTGCATGAACATGTACCTGTGTTGTCAGGCTTAACAGAAAGGTGAGTGTTACCAAAGGATGTTAGTGTGATTGCCAAATCAAGTGCCAGTAGAAGCTTTTCAAAGATAACTGTTTTCTCAGCACTGGAATCTTGGCAGGGAATATTCACCTCTTTTCTTGCTATTGTTCTATATTTCCATTTTATTTATTTATTTATTCTGAAATGAATGCAAATTGATTTATTAATATTTTTAAATTTTTGTTGACATCCTACAAGGGAAAATTGTGATGCTGTCTGGCAGCTGTCTGATTTCTATAGGTTTGTTTATTCTTAATCACTATCATGTTTATATTTGCTCTGACAAAAATGAGTAAGGTGTTTCCTGTAGTCCTGTGAATTTTCTAGGTCTTCAGTCCAGAGTGATAGTAGAAAATAAATTTTTGTGCACTATTAAATGTTAATTTTAATTCAATGGCTTCACATGGAGTATGCATACAATGTGGACTGACTTTTTAAGTGTTGTAATAGAAACCCTCAGCTGCTGAAAATTTGCTCAGATCTTATTCTTGCAAAGGAAAGTAAGATCTGCTTTGAATATGTGCTGCTTTGAATTCTACTAAGAAGTTCCACTACAGTTAATGGAAAATTTGAATAAAAATAAGGATGTAAGTAATTTAGGCCTACCCTTTGCTGTTCAGTTATAGCATATAATGTTCAGATTTTTCTGGTAAACTGATTTATTTTTTTAAGAAACATTTTGACATTTAGTTTAAAACTTTTGAATCTAGCATGCCATTTTAATTCTCTAGATAAAGAATGATGAGAACTGCTGCCACCTATCCTCCCAGTGTCAAACATGATGTGCAATTCATCCTTTCCCTTCTTTCAGAAAAGAATTGTTTCTTCACAACAGTGACATAGAAAAGCTGTGTATTTTCCATTGAAAACATATTTTTTTTAATCTTTTGCCAAAAAAAAAAAAAAAAAAAAGTCATGCATACCCAAATTCCCAATCAAGTTGTTTTTAATAACCTGGAGTGCCAAATTGGTAAATGTGATGGGAGGAAGCTGGTGAGCAGGGGTTAAGTGGGAACTGAAAGACTCTGTATATGACTGTAGGGTTGTTGTCTAAGAATTCACTTGGGTCTCAGTCCCTTCTCCAATTATATAATATTATTTTATATTAAGAGGGAAAGCTTCAGCAAAGACATTTCTGTGAAAGCACCCTCCAGTAACTAGGACAGTCACCTGGGAAAAATGATCATGTGAGGTATGAATGAGAAATAAACCTGGCTCATCCATAGCTGGGTGTTGTAAGTAGAAAACTAATAAATAAAGGTTTCTTCTCTAGGTACTTCATAAACAACTTGTAAATGTAGCTCCTTTTTCAATTATGTTACAGATGTGCATATAAAATTTTAACGCATTTTCAGGGCTAAAGAAACTGTGATTGATCAGAAATAAAGTAAATATACCCATATGGCTCTTTTCTTTTTGTGTCAATTTAGGTTTTTCAATTTTTTTTCATTTCTGGTTTTAGAAGTAAAAAAACTGCCAGTATGAAAAATGAAATTTGCCTGTATTCTTCATTTACTGCTTTTAACCACTTTGTATGTGAGAAAAAAGGTGCTATTATAACAGGACCTTTTAATCCCACACGGTGGGATGACAGACTGCTACACCTGTATGTGAGCTCATTAGTTGTTTGGATTTTATTTTCTGTCTTGAAACAAAAATGTGTTCTACTTGCCACATTTGAAAGTATAGACAGTTTTAAACACGAATCTCAAGGCAATGAGAGACAAAAAGAATTCCTCTAAAGTATATTTGAGAATAAAGTCTGATTGAATCTCACCTGATGCAATACCAGAAGATGCTATGATGTTCTCCTTAAATTCTGACAAGAGAACTAACTTGTACGTCAGCCCTCCATCCTCAGCAATAAATTCTTTAAGTATTTTTTTGCTTTAACAGGGAAACTTCATTTATTTAACATGTCCTGTTAGTATTTCTGTCATTTACATCCTTCTAGTATTTCTGATCCAGTATGAAAATGGCTATTTATTTGTATCTATCAAAAAGAAAAAAAACAAAACCAAAAACAACAACAAAAAAATAGTTGAGGGTCCATGGATGTTTTAGGGTAGAGGTGTTTGAAAATTAAAAAGTGGATGTAAGCTGAATACACAGACTTCATTTTTAATCCAATCAGAGTCTTATTAACTTCATCAGGAGTGGCATTCCACCTGGGGAGCTTGGGAAGTCTTTGGCTCTTCTTCCCAAAGAAGAAACTTCTTTACAAGTTTGTAAAGACACAGAAAATGGGGGATGGCAGTGGAGGCTCTAATGTAGCTGAGGTCTTGAGCATGCACAGGTGGAGTTTTGGTGTTCAGTTGTGTGACACCAAGTGGGAGGTGATGCTGCCATTACTTTTCACTCCTGGATTAGGCATCTGTTACAGATAAGACCTGGGGGGGCTTTCTGTTCCATTGATGGATTTTTAATTGTACACAGGACATTACCATATGCAACAACACATCCTTCACTGAGGCCAACACGGAGTCAACTTCTTCACTGCTGAACACAGTGCATACACATTTGTCCATCTCAGCAGAGAATTTCTTTCCATACAGCTGGCCTGCATCGGTTGCTTTTGGTCAGCATCTTTCTTGGACCTTTGGAGACTGTGTACTTTTTACCTTTTTATTCTTCCCACTCCTATATCTCCATTTGCTTCAGCTGAAGCCAGAGGCTGCTGAGAGCTGTGACACACACACTAACAGATCCCACTAAAGCAGTGGATGTAGCTGTAGGTGTACTGCAATTTCTAGACATTACAAATGACTGCCTTTAAAGCAGTAGTTGAATATAATCTCTTTCCAGTGTGTGTGCTAATAAAATTCAACTTGCAGAGATTAAACCTGATGAAAAGATTGTTTTTGTCTTTTAGAAGTTTGGAACTTCTTTCTTCCTCCTTCTTCATCAACTTTGTTATTTCAAAAGGTTTTAAAGAATTTTTTAAAAAGTAATGTTCCAGAATATTCTCTGGCATGGGGAAAGTAGAAATTAATTAATTAAACACCGTTAAAATAATTAGAATTAAACTAATATAAAGGCAAAGAAAACAAGACCAAATATAAGTTTTAATGTTACATCATATAACACTTTAATTCCCTTGTCCTTCACTCTTTCTTTGAGACAGCTTTCAAAAGTAAGTTATTGTTTTTTTTTAAAAAAAAAAACAAAAAACACCAAAAGCCAACAAAACAAAACAAATTTTTAGAACCAGTTGCCTCCTTTTGTTATTGTTACTCCCTTTCCTACAATAGAGGCCCCACTGAAATGTGTTTGCTAAAATACAAACTTCCAATATGAGCTTTCTTATGAAGTTCGCTCCTCCCATCCTGCTGCTCTCCCACCATAAAGAGAAGTAATCTCCAGGTTTGATTGTATTTAATATTTTTCCATAATGTTCTACTCAAACAGCAACCTTTTGAATTTTTAATTGCTTTGGCAATAAACCTGGAATCCAATTTGCTGTGAAGATATGCAGTGCAGTATTGAACAGAAAGAACATTTTGATTCTTCAAAATAATAGCTCTGGCCTTGGCTGGTGTTAGGTACTGTTAATCACAGATTCAGTGTGTTAGTTGTGTGCCTTTTGATGGGTTTTGCAAAATGTTTTTTGTGGTTGTATTAGGCTGACATTAATACATGCAGGAGCAGAACCCACATGTGGTAGCTTCTGTTTAGAATATAATGATTGGTTCCATGGGAAGTGGGAAAATGATTAGCCATGAGCTATGAATTCATAATGGTGAAGCTCCAGAAAGATGGATTATATTTATTTGCAATTTATAGTTCTCATCCAAAAAAAAAAAAAAAAAAAAAAAAAAAAAAAAAAAAAAAGAAAAGGGGAATAATTGCACCTTCATGCATGCCAGCATTCGTCCAGTTGAAAATTTTCAACACTGAACTCGACTCAAAGACATATTTTAGCTGAAGTGACTTTGTGGTTGTCTTTTGATGCTCCAGATTTCATGTAACCTAAGTAATTTTTCGGTCAGTCTGTTTCACTCTTTGTAAAGCTATAGTATCATGTAAGTTTTAATGAAATATATGCTTATTCTTGGAAGGAGAAATAATGTACAGCTATCTTGATAGCACAATTTGAGCATAAGGTCATTCTGGAAAAAAATTATGTGGAACAAATGGGACACAGATAAATGCCACCAAACTGCAGAATGTGTCATTCTGATGTTAATTAGTTTGTTTAGGTGATGGGAACACATTGCTGAACAACTTAATCAGAGGTACATTCCAGATGGTGCAAAAATTGAATTTCATATCCTTTCAGGTGACATTTACAGTGGTTCATAATATTATCTACAACCAATACCAATTAAATATGTTTTTCAAAAAGAATTGGTGTTCTGATATAACCTCTTGATGCTACTAAATTCAATGCTAAGTTGATATTTGGAGTGTAGGTCACCATCATCTGTATTTGTTTCAATAAGTCAGATGATATCTCTGACAAATTTTTTTAAATAATTCATTTAATATCTATTTTTAAATGTCTTTGGAATGATGGATATGACATACATGGTCATCTGACTGTTACATAGATAAATTTTTTAATACAAACATTACATTCATTAAAAAAAAACAGGTAACATGCAGTGTCATGGGGCAGAACTAAGTAGCTCAAGTAGCTTGCAAAAAGACATCTTTGGATATTAAAAAGGAAGAAGGATGTTGACCAGTGTAAACTGGGTCCTGAGATGCAGGATTGCATGCCATGATGGCTAGTGATGTGGAGAGGATGAACCCCTGAGTATTGATAGCACATCTGTGTTTGGGTTTTTAGATGTAGAACAAGAACAGAGAGAATAAGGATTTTGAGCATATAAGGGCTGGAAGGACCATCTAGTTACCTATTCTAACCTCATGTGTCTGGAAAAAAGTTGAATTAATATGCTTGTTCATGGAATGAGAAAGGGAAATTTCTCTGACACATGGTGTGGTGGTAAGCAGGTAAGGCAAATCCATCTGCAGATAAGGATGAACCTAGGCTTCATTGCTCAGGGTGTTATTTTATCTACTTATTGACAATTTGATTTATGTTGTAGTGAATATTATGCCCTTTTTATAGAAAAAGGGAAGACTTGCTGAGATTCTGATTTTCCAAAACTGAACAAAGTATTAGAGGTGTAGCCTCACCAGTGCAGAGCACAGTGGCACAATCACATCCCTAGTCCTGATAGCCACACTACTTATTATACAAGCCAGGATGCTGTTGTCTTTCTTGGCCACTTGGACACAGTGTTAGCTCATATTCAGCCAGCTGTAGATAAAGATCCCCGGGTCCTTTTCCTCTGTGAGATTTCCAGCCACTTTTTGCCAATACTTTAACATTGTATGGGGTTGTTGTGACTCAAGTGCAAGACCCAACACTTGACCTCATTGAATCTTGTACAATTGACCTCAGCCCATTGATCCTGCTGGTCCTTCTGTACATATTATGTAGATAGATGTGTTAACACAGGCCTATATGTGACCTGCAAAAGAAATAAAAAAGTAGGTGACTGATTACCATCTCTAGATTTCTTCCAGATGACTGAACGTGTATCCTTTGGAATTCGTGAACTCTTTCCTTAGAGAAAAAGGAAGGGAGGCTAAAAGTTTGTTTTACTTATCATAGCTCTGCATTTGACAACCAAGTAGATTTTACTAACTGTGCAGAGCCTGTGTATCCTCTCAGATTTTCTTATTCTACAGGTTTTTCTACTATCCTGGTATTAAACATATAAAGTCTTGAACTTTCTGAGTTAATGTCTGATTTAAATAACTTCGCTTCAAGGGCCTGGTGTTGGCATTTTGCCTCTGAATTTTACAAACATTGTAAGTCTAATGGGCCTACTTGAACCTGACTTTCACCAGATGTTTCAAAAGAGCACGTAGAAGAAATCTTTGCTGGTCAGCTCCTGATGAGTGGATATTTTCTTGGTGTACAATAAGTGGGTCTATAGGGAAGCATCCCTGCCTTACTCCCTCTATTCATTTCTTTTGAAAGCTTCAGAGAACAAAACCGCTCTAGTTATTTCAATAGCATACCTTGGATAAACCTTAATTATTTTTCCAACCCGTCTGTTTCAACAATATTTTTTTTTTCATAGAATGCTTAATATTTATGTTGTGTTGCTCTGACTTAATTAAAAGAGGTTTTTGATTCTGTAGGTCATAGGAAATAGTCTCTTAATCTTTGCAGTTCAAATCTTGGGGCAAGTTTATCTCCTAAATTTGCTTTCTGTGTAATAATTTATGTAACCTCCATAAGGTGAATGGATTTTGAGAGCTCTTTTTAAATGCACAAAGGAATTGGATGGATTGTTCCTTGCCTAGATTATTATACTCTTTCTTTTCCTTTTTCAGCTGCCCTTCAGGGAAATTCCTTGCTCATGTTGATGATGTGGCTGAGTTTATTATTCATGAGTATCAGCACTCCTTTGAGCAGGCTTCTTTGGTTTGGATTAATGGGGAAGGAGTGAGAGAATTCTATAGGGGATTTGGCTGCCCTCCTGCCCTTTACTTTGCTACAAGGTTTATTGTCAGAGTGGCTTTGCTAAGCCAGGGATAATGCTGGATCTTTTTGACTTATTAAATTGAATGGAGGAGGCAGAAATGTTGGAAGGCAAGTCACAGTGATAACAACAGTGGTTTGCTTGAGACTGTCTTCTGTGGGCAAGTGCTGTTTATGAATGATTTTTTGCCTCTTGTGTTATAGCAACATTGCATTCTGCATACTTAAATTCCCTCTCCAGTTATAGCTTTAGAGAGTATGTAGGCATTCTTTAAGATATTGTTTTGGAAGAGCCTTTCCATTGCAGGGGGGAGAATACATCATACCTGTCTATGAGAACTCTTGTCCTGTGTTGCTGCTATGGATCTTTTGTGTGCTTGCAAGCACCATTTTATTTTTTTGTTTGTTTGATTTGATTTGATTTTTTTTTCTCTCCTCTGGTAGATCAAGAGATGCAGGCTTGATTTAGGGGTGTTGGCTAAAGATTTTTCTTGTTTATCTCAAAGATATTTGAAGGCTCTGATATTTTTTTAATTCTGAGACAGCTGCCTGCTGAAGCTTCTGTCTAGTTCTGATGTGAGGGGCACAGGTGTTATTCTTAAAACCTAGATTACTTCTTTGCAGTATGTAAAACACATTGATTCATTTGACTTTTATTTTCTGTGAATTGTTGATGATGGTTTTTTTCTTCTGTCTCATTTTAGTTCAGTTCAGTACTTGTCCTCAGTTTGATCAGAAATAACCAAACTACTGACCAATTTTCTCATGTCCATTATTTTCAAGGCAGATGGTTCTCCTTTTGACCCATCTCATCTTGATGAAGTTGTTTCTTTCTCTTTACCTGTTACCAAGGCATTCACAAGTGCTTCTTATTTTGTCAACTTCAAAGGCAGACTGTTGAATATAAGACTACATTTAGTGAGGAAAAAAATTTGTACGTCTCCAGCTGTGAAGAAACTGATTTCTATTAGATTTTCATGTTAAATATACTTGCACATAATTTATCTTCAGTCGTTCATGCTGTTTTGGGACTATCTTCATATGCTTCATAGAGGCTTTGGGTTATAACTACGCTTTGCTTAAGGGTATCTTCTCTCTTTATGCCTTGATTTTCACATGGGCTAGCTCAACATTTTTAAATGTTGTAAGCATGTAGATATTGTGTATATCCTGCAAATGTTAGCACAGTCAATGTAAATACTCATTGTGGGATGGGCAGGGATTTACATTTCTTAACCAGTTTTTAATTTATACTTTTAGATATTTTTATCTATTTCAGGTTTCACCTCACTCTGCTACAATATACTATGAACTGCAAAAAGATATACATCTTAAAATGTGCTTGGGACACACATTTACCTATTTTTATATAAAAGAACCAAGTGGATGTAAAAGGTTGTGAGAAAGTTTTAAAAATTCCTACACATTAGCAATGCCATCAGTATCCTTGAATTCCTTAATTCCTAAATGTCTAAGTAATACCCCTTTTACAACTGTAACTAGGCATCTTACTTAAGCATTCCAGTGTCATACTAAATCTTATCCAAATATTTTATTTTCTAGGATAGTTTCCAATTCTCTTGCATGACCTGTTTCCTGCTTCCAGAGAATATCACTTTGCTTGTGCCTATAATTTAATGGATTTTGTTTTGCTGATCCCAGCTTACCAGAGTCCAGATGGCCCTGTACAGCTGTTTGCTTTTTCATTATTTACCCTCCTCCCTCTCCTTGTGTCATCTGCAAGTATATCCACTGCAAGCGATAATTTTATATTTACTTTCAGACCACTGATGAAAATGTTGAATAACATCACATCTTTACATCAATCCCAAGAAAGTCCTGCTAGAAACTCTTAGAGATTATTTTTTCCATTGATAAGTATGTCAATTAACTAATTTTCAATCTAATTAATTTTTAGTCCATTAAAAATGTATAGCCACTATAATGTTTTCAATAGGAAGTTTTGTGAACACCTTATAGATGTCTAAGTATATTATTTTCTTGCAGCTGTTTCTATCAACTCAACTTTTAACCTCTGGAAGAAATGAAATCAAGTTTGTTTAACGAGTTCTAATGTCTTATGAATTCTTACAGACCAGCATCAAGTATACTGCTTTTGCAGGCTCCCAAGCATCTGTTTTTATGTCATCTTTCCCTCAATTCTTTTGGCACTGGTGCTAGACTAGCTGTCCTTGAACTATTGCATGTGCACATTTTGAACATTACATAATCTTTAAAACTCCTCATGAAGTTACCAAGATTTATTAAAAATTAGCTTCTTTTTATTCATAGTTATCAAAGTCCAATGCTTTTGTGTGAATGTGAGTTGTCCAGGGTTAAATAGTGAATATTATTTATAAAGTGGTAGGTCGTTTACTGTGCTTTAGAAGGTGCTTCTTTCTCCTCTCCTTGATTTAGTAAAGAACAGAATGTGAACAGAAATCTTTATTAAAGATGTCTGCCTTTTCTGCCTCTTAAAAAAATTCATTCATCATCTGCTTGTAGTCTGAGATCATCTCTGTAATTTCTTTTGTTCCTAATAAGCTTAATGAACAATTTCTTACTGCCTTTTACCTTGCTAGCATGGATTCTACATGACATATTTTTCATCCCCATTAATTCTGTCCACTATATATCCTCTAATTTATATTGATTTAAATATTTTCTCCATTTTCATTCTAGTTTCTTGAGGAACAGGTGGACAGAATCAGTCTATGTTTGTGTCTGTTTGCCTGGCACCAAAAACTTTTGTAGCCATTGACTGAAGAAATTCTCACAGAGGAGAAATTTTCATAATTAAAATTCTTGTATATGTGTGTCATTATGAATAAAAATAGTATCTGGAAGAGGAGACAAAAGAAACTCTAGTGTCTCCACAGAGGGAAAATTTGCTGTGAACTCTCATTAGAAATTTTCTAATTTCTGCCTTTATTTTAAACTAAACCAGAAGAAAGATCACAATGAATCACAGCATCAGAGAAAGTCAGGGGTTGGAAAGGACCTTGAAAGATTAGAGTCCAACCCCTCACTCCAGAGCAGGGTCACCTATAGGAGGTCACGTAGGAATGCATCCAGGTGGGGTTTGAATGTCTCCAGAGAAGGAAACTCCACAACCTCCCTGGGCAGCCTGTGCCAGTGCCTTGTCACCCTCACAGTAAGAAAATTTCTCTTTGTGTTTATATGGAACCGATGCTAATCCATTGCCTCTTGTCCTATCATTGGACAGAACTGAGAAAAGCCTGGCTCCTAGCTCTCACCCTTTACATATTTGTAAACATTGATGAGTCCACCCCTCATTCTCCTCTTCTCCAATCTGAAGAGACCCAGCTCCTTCAGCCTTTCCTCATAAGGGAGATTTTCCACTCCCTTAATCATCTTGGTCTCTCTGCTCTGGACTCTTTCAAGCAGTTCCTTGTCCTTCATGAACTGAAGGGCCCAGAACTGGATAGACTATCCCAGATGCAGCCTCACCAGAGCAGAGTAGAGGAGGAGGAGAACCTCTCTCAACCTACTAACCACCCCGATGCTATTGGCTGCCACAAGGGCACGTTGCTGGCTCACAAAATGACCTTTCTGTATTTCTCTCCTTCACCCAAAGCACCCAAGCTTTGGAACTGGAATATTCCTTAAATTAATCCCTAAAGCCTCTGCAGCCCTTTCCTCCTTTACTTGTTTTATGCCATGGGCTCTCACTTTCTCTGACTCCCTCAGTATGGTATTGAAAGAATGTATTTTCCCTTACTGGGAAGTCTTCTCTGTACTCTTAGTTTGCACAACATTTTAAATGAGGAGGACATACCCAAAGGGCTGCGATAACCTAAAACACAGGTGTAATGTGTGCAAATTGTAGCGACTGTGGTCCCATAACATTATGTATTCCCACACTTAGGTTTCTGTATCATTTGCTTCTGCAACTTCAATACAGCAAGACATATGATTAACTGAAAATGTATGAGTAGTCTCATTAAACTCAATAAAATTACTCACACGCTTACTATCTGTTTAAATAATTTGCAGAATCAGCATTAAAATAAGAGGCGATCCATAGACCTCTGCACTTCTAATATATTTAATATTTTAAGGAGAGGAGAATTTAATACAAAAGCTGAAAAAGCCCAAACTATTAATCAGGTGCAAAATCTTGCTTTATGCAATACAGTTGAATTGCTGAAAAATTGATATATGCTATATATAGCGTATTAAACAAATGCTGATGTGTGGGTTGGTCTATTTTATTCTTTGTTTTCGTATTAGGCACATTCCAACATTGTCTAATAGTATCTCCTAACAACATTTTCAAGTCATTTAGGTTGCATTTACTTGTATTGATCTTGTTTATATTACTGTGGCCCCTCTTCTGTTTTGCTTGTGCTTTGTAAATTTTCTCAGATACATAACATGAGGTGATAGAAATTCAATAAATTGGAGTCAGAAGAAGTCAGGGAAGGATATGTAGATACATGAAGCCTCTGTTATGTTTCTTCTTTTTTTTTTTTTTTTAAGTAAACCTCTGCCTTATCTTACTATTTTAGTGCAAATCTAAAATATTCAGCATTTTAAGAACTATATCTTTAGGTTTTTTTATTAAAAAGAAGCACTGAAAATTAAAGCCATTCTTAGAATGAGAAATAGGATCAGAGCCAAAGAAAGCATTAAGTTTGTTTGAAGAAGACTGTACAATATGATGTATTATATGGTCTGCAACCCACCCAGGAAATGGTAATTCATTACAGTTTGTCCTACTGCATCAAATCACCAAGACTGGGTGTAGTGTAATAAATAATCTTTCTGACATATTTTGTCATTATATTTGTACTTGCATTTGGAGTCCCTCTATGAGTATGAAAATATAAATGTGTTCCTGTATTTAAGTGTTTTGCCAACAGTAAAATAAGTTGGTGTGTCAAATAAGCATGATTTAATATTTCACAGAGTTGTATTCTGCCTTTCTAACAGAATTATCACCCCCTTTTACTTGTAATTCCACTTGGCTTAAGAGATTATTTTTTTAGTCCATTGAGTGACTGTTTAATTCAGATTTTACTGTAGATAAAAGGAAATACAGGAGCTTATGAATAACTCTCATAAATAGAAGGTAATTCATAATTGCTATACATTGTGCTGAAAGCAAAATATATTACTTCAATACCTGCATATTTTTTCTGTTGCTTATGTATGCAATGTTGGTAAATACCATTTTTGGGAGAAAAAAATATTTTGTGAAATGTTGTTAATATTTAAAAGTTTTTGGCTTTCTGCTGAGATGATATAAACTGACAAAGCTAAAGGAAAAAGCATTTAAACCCTGATCATATAGATTAGATTAAAATTTGGCCCTGTTGGCCAAAAGAAAATGAAGATACTTGTGTGAAAAATAACCTTAAAGGAGAGATAGGGTTTTGTTTCCTTTTCTAAGCAGGAAGAAAACCCAGAGAGCAGTGATGTAAAGCTAACTTCATATCAGTAATACATTTTTAGGAATGATGTAACAGGTTTCACATTGTCCTTTCCATGGGCTAGGATGGAGCTTCTCCTTTAAAGACTCTGCTGTGTTGGCAATGCTGGAAAGGCAACTGTCTGTGAATCTTGCTGCCTCTCCAGAGGGAGGAGAGAGCAGCATCTGTGTACTCAGAACTTATCTATGTCTTTCCATAAATAGACCATACCTCTTCCCATCCTTGAAGGAAGGATGCTGGAGTCCCACCTCATCCATCTACCAGTGTAGAAGAAATTTTGCTGTGATGTCCTTTTTCCATGAAGAATTGTCCACCAACTCAAGGCATTGCTTTTCATCCTGAGCTGTGTAGCTTTCCTCTATGTATTTCTTTTATCCCTTGCTTTTCAGACAAGCACTGCTTAGACACATGGAAGACAATATTGCCTCCACTGCGTTTTTAAAAGAGACAACTAACCAGAATGAGATCTGCTCTGTAGATACCAGTAGCCTTCAGGTACTCAAAGTACTATACAAACAAAGCCTATAAAAATTGTTTATATTTGTCGGATGTTAAAAAAGAATTGGCCTTTTATGCTTGAGTGAGTCCTAAAACGTGTTAAAGATCTTTGCTACCAGGATAGACTTTCAGTCTTATATTCAAGAAGTCAAAGTCAAGTGTAAGATTTACATTTATCTAGTAAAAAGGCAGGCTGCAGATTCCTGAAATCATTGGCTCTAAAAATTGCCTAAACATTGAATGATATTCATGAATAATTTAAGATTGTTTTGTTAAATGTGCAAAATTCAAGTTATCCTTGCAGTGAGACTCATTGTAAATCGCCAGCAATTTACTGTGTTTCTGAAAACCACAGGCAGCAATTTGCAGACAAGATTAGAGCTGTTACTATACACATGTGATGTTTCCTTGATTTAAATTGTCATTCTGAAAAGCTGTTAACTGACAGTTGGCGTTTGGAATGAGGTTATAAAGTTTACTGAAGGACTTCTTACCTCTGAAGTTGAGCTATATTTCTGCTTGGGTAGAGAAGATCATGTAGACCTCCCACTGCAACTGAAGTATGTATGCATGCAAATTAGCACTTTCAAGGGAAATTATACATGGTCTTTTTAGACATTCATGTGCTGAAGTGATGTCTGGTGCAGTGCTGACATTTTACATCTCGTAAACACAGTAACATTTCTGAAATACATTCTTCTGGGGTATGTCAGAAATTCTAACTGGAAGTGTTACAGATGGCTGGCAGTCTAGCAATGTGCTACAGCTTCATATTTTTTTCTGCTTCCTGTAAGTGATGGTTATTGAAGTAATATCAGAAGATTATCTGTTGGGTTCCACAATATCATATTAGGCCAGAGAGGGAGAGGAGATTAATCTTGATTTGAGAAGATTTTGGTGTTTTAGGGGTTTTTTGGTTTGTTTTTTGTTTGTTTGGTTGGTTTGGTTGGTTGCTTGCTTGCTTGCTTTTGTTTGTTTGGGGGTTTTGGGGTTTTTAAAATTTTCAACTATACTGGAAGTCTTCCTACCATTATACCCGTTATTGTTCCATCACATATAGACGTGCAATACTTGACTGAAGGAATATATTTTATCACAATCTTAACTACCTTCTCTTTGACATCATCAAAGTAATTTCATTGTGTTACCTTCTTTGTCTCTCTCTAGTGACTTTCAGAAATGAGAAATGCACTCAGACATGCACTAATTTAGGTATCCTCATGTTCTCCAGAACTTATGTTTCACATGAAGTAATTCCTGCTCAGGTTCTCTGTCTTTTGAATAGTTGCTAAGCATTTTCTGGTAGACGCTCATTCAAATCTTTTCCAGTTTTGCAGGCTATTGGTCTGGATAGGTCCTTGGTATAAAAACACATCACAATTAATGAATCATACAGAAACTACCAAATTAGAGAAAGGGAACTTTAATTTCTTTCGCTAAAAGCCTATCTTGTAAGTTATGCTCTGCAAGTATGATAAATCTTTCCCAGCATTTTCTCTGTAAGTTTCAATCTGAAACTTCCTGATTTGCTATGAGGAAATCCAATTCTTCTTACCAGGGTCGGACAACCCTAAATTTTACATAGGGGATTTTGCATAATAATACAAATCTACTTTCAGTAACATTCTGGGGATGGAGAAAGACAGTCAGTCTAAAATTGTGTTGCCTGGAATACTGGGGACATGGTGTCCAAGCGTGTAAAAGTAGAAAATAATACTAGTGACAGGACATTTTCCTTTGACATTACCCTGTAGATAAACCAAACTTTTATTTCTTTGCAGGTGGGCATGAAGAAGAGACATTCGTAGTGGTGCTCACCTGGAAAATTGATTGACCAGTATGGTTTAAGTCATGAACTGCTAAATTAGAAAGGGATGACCAGCACTGGAGAATTATTTAAAAGAAGGTGCACTGTAACTTGAAAGTTGAACATTTTCAGAAGGGACTCTTGAGAAGAGAGTCTAAGAATATAGTACCCTAGATAAAAAGAGACAAAAGAAAACATGCAGATCACTGAGATCTGAATTACATGTGAGAATGCAGAGAATTCAGAGACAGTCTGGTTCAGCTCTATGAGCCAGGGATACTCAAGAGCTGATGAGCACTTGTTACAGGCAGGTGGTAACAAGAGGAGATAGAAGTGTGTGACAAACCTAACTGAGATTACAGTAAAAAAAAAATGGACCTCTTTGTATACCAGACAAGCTACAGTTGTTATATGCAGGTGACAGTTTATTCTTCTGGGAACTAGGCCACTCCTGTTATTGCAGCCAGTTAAATGTTTGAGGCAGGATATTATGTTATGAATAGGTTCTTAAGAGCATCAATTAGAGGGGGCAACACCGAGAATGAGCTGAATTATCCTTCAGTAGATAAAAGTCTGGCTTCAGAGTAGAATTGGATTATTTCTTGTATTTGAATAGACAGAGTGTTGAAAAAATGTCAGTTAACATCTAGTAGGAACCTGATTGTTCACAGCTGATAATTGAGTCACTTTCCCACTAGCAAAAAGTCTCTGGTCTTTGATTTATTGAAAAGGCAAATTGATGTCTTGCTGTGACTTTTTACTTATATGTCTTTGATTTACAGTACAGTCCCTGTGCCCAAAATGTATATATGCATATGCACAGAATGGCTCCTTTTCCAACTTGCTTTATTAAAAGCTTCCTTTTTATTTTCTGTGAGGGGGATGGAGGGACCATGTAGTTCTGTTTCCTTTGGTGGATCATTAGTCAGATCTGCCTGCACAGGACCTTCTGACAATGTAAAGTGGTAGGGGCCACAACCCTAATGGTATTGCATAATACTGCTCTTATGAGAGCTCATGCCCCAAATAATAGGTATGATAAATTATGCAGTCTTTGAGGAAATTCAGTGATGTGGCTTTGTGATAAGCAAGGTAAAAGTAAATTCTGACTAAAGCTGTCCTAGAGCACTTTTTTGTTGTTGTTGTTCCTTGCGTTTCAAATCATCCTACTCCAAATTAATATCTCTTTTCATCTTTGGTTTATCTGAATACCAGCCATCACCCATTTTTTTCTGAAAAATGAAAACTATGACAGTCCTTTAACATATTAATGATTTTCTTTCCCTTTTAAATTCCATGGACAAGAAGAGAAAATGTTGAAACTTCATCACTGGAATAAAAAAATGAAGTGGTCACTGAATACAGATTATTATCCCATTTAGTCTAGTATTATGTGAGTCATTTCCTAAGTCAGATCAATATTACACGAGCTAATTCCAAGTGGCTTGTGAAATCTTTCATCATCTTTTGATTTTTGAGAAGTATGAAAGGCAGCTTTAAATTGGGTCTGCAAGAGTAATTATTTTACCAGTCAAACTTCAAGCATAAAAGATATGGGCTGCATGTTGTAAGATTTGACCTGATAAAAGTAGTATTACTTAGAATTATTTGGAAGAAACAGTACCTTTGCTCATATTTTCTTATTAAAAAAAAAAAAAAAAACAAAACAAAAAAAAACCAAAACCAAAGCCTTACCATATGGTAAGTGACTGAATTCAAATTTCTAGGTTTTGAACTGTTACAAACAAGCTTTTATTATTTCCAGTGTTGAATCTAAACAAAGGTGGGTGCCAAATTAATTACTGTAAACACATTTTAGAATTAGCATTAAATACTTGGTTCTCATGTGTGAGCTCATTTACTCTCTCTCTGCTGCTCTACATTTGCTAGTCCCACCAAATAACCACCTCTGGGCTGTTTGCTCTTGGTCTTCTTCTGATCTCCTGTGGTGTCTTATGTTGTTATACCTAGCAAACAAGAAGTCTTTAAGCAGATACTTGTAAGTACCAAATATCACCAGAAAAGAACAATAAGCAAGTCTTAAATTGCTACCATACATATTGCCCAGGCTCAAGTATAAATACTTGGTTTAAAGAACAGTCAGATTAAAAGCTGTTCATTTAGAAGAGTTGGTTTTAAAAAGTTGATTTTAACATTATGGTTAAACATAGCCTATATGGTATGGTTGATGTATCTTTTATATTACTCTGTTTATACATGCGTTGCATCAAGTTTTGATCTGAGCAAGGTGCTTTCAACTTTTAGCATGAATTTAGTAGAGTTTTAGAATCATACAATTGTTCTCGTTAGAAAACACCTTTAAGATAATTGAATGTAACCCTTAAACTAATTCTTCTGAGTCTGGTGCTAAACCATCCTCTAAGCACCACATCTACACATCTTTTAAACACCTCAAAGGATAGTGACTTTACCAGTTCCTTGGGCAGCCTCTTCCAGCGCCTGACAACCCTTTCAGTGAATTTTCCTCTAATATCCAATCTGAATTTCCCCATGTGTGACTTGAGGACATTTTCACTTTTCCTGTTACCTGTTACTTCTGAGAAGAGACCAACACCTACCTCACTAAAATCTCTATGTTGACTTTCTCTGGACTTTCTCTAGCACCTTAATGTTTTTGTTGTAGTGAGAGGCCCAAAACCAGACACTATTTGAGGTGCTGTAACTTGGAACTCCCAGCTCCAAATTGTTCTGTAATAAAAAAAGTAATCCTGCAAAGAAACTTTGTTTCGGTTAGTTTCATTATTCTTCTACCTTGAAGCATGTCAAAACAATGTAATAAAAAAAATCATGAGAGTGAAAGTTTAATAATTAGTGACTTGTTTGAATATCCTTAGTTTCTTGGATGTAATTAAGAAACTAAGTAATATCTCATGGTATTCTCTATCAATGGAAGATCTAAGTCATGGTTAAAATTTTCTGGAACACACAATTTATAACTTGTTGCTACTGTCAGTTTCTGACTTTTTGGTTTGTTTTATCTTTGTTCATTAGTAAATGCAAGGATGATCTTATTTTATCTGTTGCCATCCAAAAGAGTAGTAATGGAACAAGTGACTTTATGGAAAACTCAGCTTTGGAAAATCCACTTTCTGCTGTGTATTTCTGTTTGAATATGTCAGGCAACATCTTCCCTTAAAATCTGAGTGCTCTTAGCCCTGTCACTTTATCATCAATTTTTATATTGGAAAATGTAAAGCTGCTTTGACATCTACCTATCAAAATTTTTTGAGAGCCATGAGTCAGCTGGGGTCAATTCACTAGGGAAAATGCTTTTTGATGAACAAAGAAGGTAAAAAAAAACTGCTGAAAAAGATGAAAGCATATTCTTAATCTCATTAGTTTGGAATGGTAAGATCTTTCAGAAAAAAACTGAGGTAGTTTGTAGTCAGTTTACAGAATATATTGTAATGAACTAGTCAGCTGATTTTTGTCCTGTGTTGCCTTCAAGCATACTCTGTAAACTCATGGGTTCTACCATGAAAGTGGGACAGGGTTTTGCAGTTGTGAGTGGATGTGGTGGTGATTGTAGACTCCACATGAGGGTGGACAAAGGATGTTATGGTTTGAATTTAGTGTATTGCCCACTTGCCCATCCCATCAGTAGTGTTTGTACACAATATGGGAAATTGTGTCCATAAAGACGGAGAGCTATAAATTCACTAGATTACACGGATTTTATTGTTGGCTTTGGGGGATTTTTTTTTTTTGCAAGTATCTGGGCCCCTCACTACAAGAAGAAAATTGAAATGCTGGACTGTGTCCAAAGAAGGGCAATGAGGCTGGTGAAGGATCTAGAGAATAAGTCTGACAAGGAACAGCTGAGGGGAGTGGGAAAGAAGAGGACACTTTATTGCTCTTTGCAACTACTTGAAAGTAGGATGTATTGAAGTGGGATTTGGTCTGTTCTCCCAAGTAACAAGACAAGAAGAAATCACCTCAAGTTGTTCCAGGGAAGGTATAACTTAGATATTAGGAAAAATTTCCTCACCGAGTTATGAGGCACTGGAAGAGACTTGCCAGGGAAGTGTTCAGTCACCAGCTCTGAAGGTATTTAAAAGATATATAGATGTGGTGCTAAGGGGCATGGTCTAGCAGTGCTAGATTAATAGTTGGACTCCATGATCTTAAGGGTCTTTTCCAACCTAAATGATGCTATGATTCGTTCATATATATGTGAAACATAGAAAGAAACTTTATTTGAAAGGTGTTCTTCATGTTTAAGCATTCAAAACAAGCCTTTGTGGACTGAGAGTTAGAAGTTGCTAGTTTGCTTATAATCTTAATTCAAGAAAGTGTATTTGTTGTAGAAATCTTTTTGCAAGTCTTCTCAAAGCAAATGATTTGGCTGGTTTTGTGGAATTTTTTGTTCTTTTTTCTTTTAATTGAAATTTTTAAATTAATTTAGTTTTAGTGGAAAGCTTGAGGTTTCTAGAAAATATTGAAACCAGTTTGTTCAACCAGGTTAGTCTTCTAGGTTAGTACAAGAACCTTATTTTCTTGGTTTAAGCTGTTCTTGCTTTAAACTTCTTTCAATAAGCTCCATGTGGCAGATCTCCATTTCTACGAGCAGTTGAATAAAGAGGCAGGCCCTATGAATATGTCTGATTTGGAGAGCTAATCCTTTTTTACCATTCAGAGAAGGATAAAGAAAAAAGCTGTTTCTGAATTTTATATCTTTGATTGTCTAAAAGTAGTTGAACTCCCTGATCTTGATGGAGGGAGATACGTGATTCCAATATTCTAACTACTGGTTTCTAAGACACTGTTCTTTTCTTTAATAAAAGTTTTAAAATATTTACTTTCTTGATATACATATCTGTTTGAATGATGTCTTTCACTTTAATTGCCATTCAGCCCAGCTGTCTATGTATTCTATATTGGGAAGTTCTACCTGTAGCATGTAAAAGCTTTTGTGGTTCATACTGAGCAGCAGCCCTCCTACTCCTACAGTTGGAATAGGGTGAAAAATACAATTTTAATTTTACCTTCACCTCTCAGAAATCATAAAGCTTGTCCATTTCCCAGCCATCAAACTGCTGACACACCTTTCCATACTGAAAGATAGATATCTCAAACCGTGGTCTTAAAAAAGCTGACTCTTGCATACTTTTTTTGAGGCAATGATTGAAGTAATGAAAAGTGCCAGTTATTTGAGAACCACAAGATACATTTACCTGAAAGGTCAGGTAAAAGGAGGAGCTGGCACAGAAAGCTGTGAGGTTGGGAATTAATTCCAGCTGGTTTCTTGGTATCGATTGCACAGATTGCAAGTGCTCATATCTAGGCCAGAAGGCAGATACATTTCTTTGCAGGCCATTTGCCTCCTTTTGTTTCTTAATTAATATCACAGATTTGAAAACTTGTGATAATGAAATTGCCCTGTTAATTAGGCTATTCTTTAGAAGTAAGGTTTTCATATCTTAGGTTATTTTCCATTTCAGTTAACAACAGTCTTATTAAAATTTATGCTTGTTTTCCTTTTGCAAAATTTTCTATAATTAAATAATTATACTGATGTGAGAAATAAACACATTTTCTGTTTGGTAACCATTTTCATGTGAGACTTACCAGTGAAATATTGATTTTTAAAATCTTGCTCCTTTTAACCATTGATACCTTATATGGGACAAAAATGGTTAATTTTTTTTATATATATATTTCAAACATCTGGAAATATTTTACCTGATATAAAATAACGCATCACAACACTTTGATGTTACTTTTCTTGACAGAGTCAGTTTCTCTGATGATGGTGCAGATTTCCTACAGAATGAGGGAGACATTTTATTTTTTTTAAGAGTAAAAAACCATACAGGCATAGCAAAAAAAAGAGAAGAGAGGCAAGAACCCAATGAAATACCTACATAGATGTCTTGGTGAGTGTTTTGTGAAGTTCTGATTAGTGTAAATTAATGTCCTGGTTTGATGTTCATCTTCAATTAGAAGACAATCCTTTTTTCTTTTTTTTTTTTTTTTTTTTTTTTTTCCCTAGTGGGATACGACTTTGTGTTAAAAGGTAAATATTCTTTTGCTCAGTGTTGTTGTAGGTTGAATTCTGAAGAAGTTATTCCTAGAAATCAAGGAGTAAATCCCATCCCTGTTGACATCCTTTGTCTGGCATGCAGCCCTTTTTTATTTCCAGATTCAGTCACATGTTTCCTTGCCTCCTTATATTTGCATCCGTTAGGTCACTAAAATGCACATTGCTTTATTTTAGCATATATTTATATTTTTATATATATATATATAAAATATTTGAATAAGTTAGAAAACAAGGGTGGATTTAGAAGAAGGGTAAGTGATCCATCAGTAGTGTTAAGATCAGAAAATGTTTTCATTAAATAATTTTGTTTCATGTTTCATCTTGGAATATTATTGAATGTTTTCTATGTCCCTTAACAGATGGGATAGACAGACGCAGTAGGCATAATTGTTCATGTATACAGACAAAAAAAGCACCTTTAAAATGAACACTTATATAGTCCCATTTTTTCCCTTTGTGTCCTATTGTGGTTTTCCTTTAGGAACTGTCCAGGATACTGTATTAATTTAAGGTCACTGCAAGGGGTAGCAAATGTTGAAATCTGAACATATTCTAAATAAACTAGTAAAAATAAAGGAATGTGTTAGAAAATGCTATTGTGAAATCTATGAATCTTTCACAACCTATGACCTTATGTATACTCAAGGATAAATATTCATATATCAGCTCAAGTTATTAAATAAGATACTTTTTCCTCGAACCACTACACAATAGGTTTTTGTGCTTTGCTCACATTTTCCAAAATAGTAATTTTGAGGATGAAAAATTGAATATATTAACTCCCTCTAACCTGAGATTTAAATTGTTTTGAAACTGTTATAGTAGTGCTACAGGTCTAACTATAATGACTCCTACCTCTCTGTTGTACATTTTTACCACTGTACCAATGTTGTACATTACACTACTTTTTCCATACATTTAAATCAAACTGTAGAACTCAGAAAACTTTAATAACATCTGATACTTGGCTGCACAAGTCCTTTCTAATTGAAAATTTCATCTCAGTGGCATCGCTCTTGCCATTTTTAATAAATCTTGACAAATTTCACAGTTCCTGCCTTTGCTTCATTATTTTTTCCTCAGGGTTTTCTGAAGACTTTTTCCCTTTTCAAACACACTGTAATATAACAAGGTGGTTGGATAAATCTTGCAAATCAATTAGTTGTGGGCCATGTAATGAGAGATACATCCATTTGGTATTTTTCTAGGCCAGCCAAGTGAAGCAAATATCTCAAAGCAGATAAAAAGTCCTCGAAGAACCAACTCATACTGTTAACAATGTTTGCATTATATGAGCTAACAAGTAAATGGAGGCTGAATTAAGAAAAGTGGACATAAAAATCAACAACAGCAGTCTTTTGAATAACCAAAAGTCCTGTCATATAATCTCTTTCATAAACTAATACATTTATTAGATATCATGTGATGATATGATCTGGTAATTTTTTTGCCATATCACCAAATACAGCAATTTTATGATCCACCTGCCACATAATCATTTGCAGTTGCGAAGTCTGGATTTGTTGGATAACATGATGGACTCCTCTTGACACTAAGTGTTTGTGATCTTCAGAAACCCCCCTAACTATCTTGTCTCTTATTTTACTCATAGCTTTGCACTTGAGCATCGTAACTTTGTGTACCCAAGGCTTCTGATTTGTAAATTCAGGATGCCATATCATCTAGCACAGAAGAGTGAGTGTGGTTTTGAACTTCTTCTCTTGACTGAGTTTTATTTCCAGAGAATAATCAACAGAGCATCTTAAAGAAAATAGCTGAATCCTTTTTTTTGATCAGCAATTGGTTATAAGAATGAGGAAAGTGCCTGTAATAGCTGTGTCATTTTGTTTTTAAATTTAACTGCATTGAGAGTCTGTAGATAGATCTAATAAGGTTACAACTGAGCCAGAGTCATGATATTGTTTTATAGGACTGTTAAGAGCATTACACAGTTGTAAATGAAAACACTTTATCTGAGTTCAGAGGTAACTGTAACAAACCAAGAAAAATGGACTTTCTTCAGGACTTTCAACATTGAGTTAAAACTGTAAATTACAATTGCACAAAGTATGTAGAATTTCTTCATCTATCTTGATTCTTAGACTCTTCTCATAATAGAAATATGGAAAGTTGCAGCTCATAATTTTTGGGTTGAGAAATTAAAAACAAGAGGAATTGGCAAGCTAAGACATGGCATAAGCAAAATTTTGATATGTGTTGTGGAAATATTAAATACTCTGTTCTCAGTCCTAGAGTCACAGGTAATGTACTGTATATAATACCTTCCAGCTTTAGTTTTTTAAAAACAAAAATAAAACTTACACTTTCAGTGGAAACAAAAGATGATGGTTGCTACTGCTTATTCTGTTTTAGTACTGTGGCCTGCGGTCCAAATATGATTTGGACCACTGTTTTCAGATATAGCTCAAAATTGTTTCATCTAGTACATTCTTAGGTTACAGCTCTATCTTTACTCTGAGGAATGAGTAAATGTGAAATATTTTTTTTCCTACTGTATCATTTTTTTTCAGCACTTATGACTGTTTCACAATGAATTGAGGTAATAATTAGAGCAATTCAGTGCTTCAATAGGTGTAGTTCATATAATGCTATCAAAAAATGCAGTATCTATATAGATGATGGGTGGAGATTTTTATGTCCATAAGAGGTAGCTTGCAGGTACTATGAACACTTTTCAGAGATAATTCATAATTTTCAAGATAAATAAATGCAAAACTAAAAATACCCTAATGAAGCAGCACCTCTACTTGAATTCTTGATAGTTTGAACCCAGAAGTGCTGCTGTACACCTCACAGGAGTAATATTCCGTACTCACGTCTATAATTATCTTTTTGTTCATCTACAAAAAGAGATCAGAATTGACCGCATTCCATGTTGAACTCCACTCCCACCAAAATTATGGAACACTTCATCTTGCGTGTGCTCACATGGCAAGTGCAGGACAGTCATGGAATCAGGCCCAGCCAGCATGGGTTAAGAAAAGACAGGTCCTGCTTGACCAACCTAATCTTGTTCTATGTCCCACCTAGCGAACAAGGGAAAGGCTGTGGACATTGTCTACCTTGATTTTAGTAAAGTCTTTGACACGGCCTCTCACAATATTCTCCTGGAGAAGCTGGTGCCTCATGACATAGACAGGTGTACTCTTCAGTGGTAAAAAAAAATGGCTGGGCCCAAAGAGTTGCAGTCAACAGAGTTGAATTGAATTGGCTGCCAATCACCAGTGGTGTCCCCCATGCCTCATGGGGTACCAATCTTGTTCAATATCTTCCTCAATGATCTAGATGAGAGGGTTGAGTGCTTCCTCAGTCAGTTTGCAGATGACACTGAGATGGGTGGGAGTGTTGATCTGCTTGAGAGTAGAAAGGCTCTGCATGTCCACAAGTATCTGGACAGGTTGAATCAATGGGTAGAGGTGAATCGCATGAGGTTTAACCAGGCCAAGTGATGGCTACTTCATTTCAGTCACAACCCTATTCAATGATGCAGGCTTGGGGAAGAGTGGCTGGAAAGTTGTCCAGAGGAAGAGGACCTGAGGGTGTTGGTCAGCACCCAGCTGAATATAAGCCAGCAGTGTGCCCAGGAGGCCAACAGCATCCTGGCTTGTATAAAGAATAGTGTGGCCATCAGGAGAGGGGATGTGCTCCTGTATTCAGCACTGGTGAGGCTGCACCTCAAGTATTGTGTTCAGTTCTGGGCCCCTCACTACAACAAAGACATCAATGTGCTGGAGTGTGTCCAGAGAAGGGCAACCAAGATGGTGAAGGGTCTAAAGAATAAGTCCTGTGAGGAGAAGCTGGTGGATCTGGGATTGTTTGGTCTGGAGAAGAGGAGGCTGAGAGGAGACATAATTGCTCTTTGCAACTACCTGAAAGGATATTTTAGTGAGGTGGGTATTGACCTTTTCTCTCAAGTAAATAATGGTAAGGCTAGAGGAATGGCCTGAAGTTGCAGCAGGGGAGGTTTAAAGTAGATATTGGGAAGAAATTCTTCACTGAGAGAGTAGTCAGGCACTGGAACAAACTGCCAGAGATGTGGAGTCATCATCCCTGGAAGTATTTAAAAACCATTTAGTCGACGTGCTTCAGGACACGTTCTAGTGAGATGTTGATTTTTTGTTTTGGTTGGTTGTTTTTGTTTGTTTTTCTGGGGGGTTTTCCTTTGTTTGGGGGGTTTTCCTTTGATTGTTTGGTTTTGGATTTTTTGTTTTATGCTGACAGTTGGACACAGTGATCTTAGAGGTCTTTTCCAACCATGACAGTTCTCTGATTCTTGTTGAGCCATTAAGACACCATGATTTGTAGTCAGGTGAATGTCACAGTAGGAAGAAACAAACTACAGTTGTTCTTAACATCGAGGTGATATTTAAGAATCTTTCCTTTTCCTCTCCAAATTGTTACCATAAAGCTGGTGGTTGGGGGTGTCTCACTTTATTTCTGTACATTAAGGCTAAGATGTCCTTTTTCTAAAGGTACTTAAAATCTTAGATTTTTCTAAGAGTGAACGGCAGATTAATCTCTATTATACCCTGTGAATACCCACCACCTGAGCATGTGGTCCTGCATATGGTGGTTGCAACAACACCCTGGTCTGCAGTTTGATCACGATCATGCCCAGAAATTATTAATTTTTTTTAAATGCATGTTGCTATTAATCAGATATTTTTAATGGAAAACAACTGATACCTTTAAATCTACACAAAAATTGCTCTGAACAGTTCCCCAGTACTTTTTGACAAAAGCATGGCCTTACATTTGGATGTCATTTTTCTCATGGGAAGGTGCTATCTAGAGAACTGGGGCAGAAGGGGCTGTTCAGAGTGTGAAATTATTTACTTGCTTGTTTCTAAATTAGATTCTCTTTGCAGCAATAATCAAACGGCTGTCTTGTTTAATTGTCCATGGTCTAAACAATGGACAAATGTAACTAGGAAACAAATTATCTGGGAAAATATGTAAAGTACTTAATAGTTTTTTGGGGTTTTTTTTCTTGTAAATCTGACCTGAATCAGTCAGTATTTGGCATGGTGCCAAGAAACACAGCACTTTTTAAGTTTCTGTCTTTTAAAAATCTAGTTTGGCCCACTTGCAATCATTGGGGATAATCTGGCAGAGTTAGCTGGTGTTGAAGTTGAGCATTCTGATTGCTCTTTCTGCAGCCCTTGTATTTCTACATGATGAGGTATTTTTTAATGTTATTAAAAAGAAATGTTTTTATCCTACCCAAGAGATTGCTGAAATAAGCCTCTCATAGCTAGTTCTAGTTACTTGCTGGGCTGTATTTCAGCATCAATTAATACTGATCAAGAATCTGAAACCACTTTAAAAAAAAAGTACTGTATAAGTACAAATTATTATTATTATTATTATTATATTATTCCATGCTTTTACACCATGCTTTTACAAATGCTATATAGAAGCCTTCAAAGGAAGCCTATCTCCTTTCTAGGGGCAGAAACATACCAAGATTTCAGAAGAAAAGAGTTGCTGCTATTGTGGACTGCTTGCTTTAGTGTGCTTTGAAAAGGATATATTGGCTGTCAAGCAGCCTAGATATTGAGCAGCCATTTAGTGGTCTGGCAACAGTGGATTGTGCTGTGGCACCTACACTATATGTCAGAGGAATACAGTCTTGAGTATTACTCAGTCAGTAAGATCTGTCTCCAATGGAGCCAAGGATGAGGGCACTATCATTCAACTCTCATAAAGGGTAAAGAGAGGAGAAGACTGCAGGAGATCACATCTTTTTTTGTTTTATAGACTAAGTGCCACCAGTCAAAGGCTTGCAGACTGCTTTCTCAAGCTTATTAAACAACTACTTCTTTGCTGGCTCATATATACTTTTTCAGCACTAAAGAAATATGTAAGGATGTTAATTGCATTTAGAACCTTATTTGTAAAAGGGGAGCATGCAAAAAGGGAAAGCAGAAATATTTTCTACATTAGTTTTGGGTGGATAGTAAGGAAAATGAATGATAACCACAGAAAGAGGACACTTCATGAGAAGACAGAAACTGTTCAAATTGGTGAAACATGGTTTTGCCTTTTGAATGGACAGATATGACTAGACCCATTCCACCTCCTTACACAAAATAGTCTCACTCTTTGACAGCTCTTGGGAAAAGTCTGTTTCCCTTCCAGTTAATAAGTTGCATCAAATATTCTGTTATATTATTATGTTTTTAATGATTTTATTGCTACAATAATACTGTCTTAACTGGGTGCACCATTTGTCTTATGAAGCTAGGAGTCAGAAGCTGTACTTTTTCAGGGTCCAGGTGTGAAGAACTCAGAAATGCCTATATTTGTAGGATAAAAGCTATATGAAATCTAGTACTGGGTGGAGACATCAATAGCATTTAACTGGACATCTAGCCAGCTTGGAAGAGATGTTTTTACTACCTCAGTTTGGAAAACAATGAGGAGTATGCATGACAGGGTGCTCACCAATGTTAAACAAGAATGTTGGCAAGTAGAAGCTAATACCAGGTGTTCTCCTACCAGTAGCGTGGAGGTAGGGAAGCTGGTTTGGGGTTTCTCATTCTTTGTGAACTAACTACCTCAACCTGCAGTCCCAACATTCCCTCTCAAAAATTCTCCTTGCCTTGTGGTCGTGTTTGAAACAGTGGGTATGGCTGCTGTACAATATTTATCTACACAAGGGAGCCTACATGGAGTGTTTCTGACACCACATAAACAGCTTAAATGTCAATGCAGATGAGCAGACCTTGGCCTGTCCCAGCTCCCCTGGTGCTGTGAGACTCTCTGGCTGAATGTTTCCTAAGGGCCTGCACTTCTTCTCCATAAGTGTTATGTCATGGTTTTTGCCTCAAAAATTGTCTGCTAATGTGTATTTAATAGCATTGTGTGCCACCCACCTTCTTGTATAGTTTGCCTGACTTTGATCATGCAGTACCAAGTCATTCAAGAAATGAATGTCAAAGTATGGGTAAAGTATAGGAAAAGGATGTATGGGGAAAATAGTTCAGAGGGAGAGCAGCAGCAGCAGCTGTAATTCTTGTGGTCACTATCAGTCTCATTTCATGGACTCTTGTGTTTGGAATGAAAAACCTGGCTATCATGAGACTGGACAGAAGGGTCAGATCTCCAAGTCTCCTGCTACACTTGGTAGTGAAGAAGATGTACCACATGGCTCTTTTTTTCTCTATAGCATCTTTCAAACAACCTTCAAGCTGGGGAATAAACACAGCATTTCAGAGGAATCAAAATTAATAATAAGTTATATCAGAGGGAGTGAGCACATGAATTTCCAATTTAGTCTAGAATACCTCTTAATCTCACAGTAGAATACTTTCTAATACACACACACATATATATTATTATTATTAATTATTAATTATTATTTATTATTATTTTGCTTTCCTATAAGCAAGAATGATCTGGTAAATTAACAACAAGGTTGAGTCCACCCTGGAAAAGACTTTATAGTGACATAAAATTAATCTCTTAATCCCAGTAGTAGTATTCTGTAACAGCTTCCAGAACACGAGAAGTAAGGTATACTGACAAAAATTTTTTTCTTTCAAGCTGAGGTATCTAAGGACATTTGACATTATCAAGTACATTATTAAAAAGTTGCGTCATTAAGTGTTGTTATGTTAGCAGATTTTTGAAATCTAGGTTTGTCTTTTGGTTTTAACTACAGCAGGAACTCTGTGAAGGACACTAAGATTATGATTTATACCAGCTAATATATCTTAACACTCACTATAAAAATCCTAGGTCAATGAAGTATGTGAATTAACTTAGTTAATATGTTCTGATATCCACATCAAGAGTTAAATAAAGGTAACATGCAATAGGCTTGCTTCTTTTGGACCAAATTCTCACAAAAGGCATATATTTAGCAGAGGCCAAAGAAATTATTGCAATATATGCCTACATTTATCTCTCTCAAAAAAACATGCCTGTGTGTGTAAAAATTTTGTCTTGTGGCTAAATTATAGCAAAACGTCTCAGCTCAGTTTTCCTGTACTTCAGTTCCTTATCAAGCTACTTACTGCAAACCTTCACAGAAGTAAATGTACTCTTAGACATTAGGGGATTACTGATGAATTTTTGTTATTTATAATTAGGCTTTTTCCACATAATCTCATAACGGCAAACATACATTAAAGACAATGAATGTGTCCTGTATTTGACAACAGTAAGCTTACTCAGCAGCTCTTAAAGAATTCTGGCTTCCTAGGGATGGAATTTAGCTTTATGCTATAGAAATTGTAGCCTTTCTGAGCATCAAACATTAGTTCCTGCAGAATGATTTATGTCTTCTCAGTTTCTTGAATCTTTTCCTACTGCAAGCCACCAATTCAAATACTGTGGCAGCCTAAATCTGTGTAACAACTTTTTGCCTTCATTCTGAAGAAGTGAGGGTTAAAGAAGAGGAACACAGATGAAAGTGCTGTGAATAATATTCTTCCTATTCACCCTCTCATCCCTCCATCTTTTTTAGATGTTAGACATGGAAGGCATTTATCAAATGTAATATTTACTCCTATGTTGGAGGTTAAAACTTTCTATCAAATGATCTGAGTTCCACTTTGAAGTTACTGAGGTAAAAAACTGTTAGTATCTTAAAGTTTTGACAGACTTTTTCAAGACTCAACAGTAAAGCCCTGACCAATTTGGTCTGATCACACAGCTGACCCTGTTAGGACCAGGGTTTGGACTAGAGAAGCCCTAAGGTCCCTTCCAACCTGAAGTATATTATGATCCTATAACTAATTTGATATCGTAGTTTCTTTTTCCTGCAGTCTTGTTAATAAATAATCTTTCTAAACGGTACTTTTATGGATCTTCATGTTGTCCTTGCCTCCTCAGTAATTTGGAGTAAGGGAATGGTATTAATTAGCACATTTAGGAGGATGTCTTCTGTAAATGCATTTGGTACCAGCTGGACTTCCAGGAGACTCTGCTGTGCACATCTTTCTTTATCATGGAGGGATGGGTCCATCTGTGATTTTAAACTTCTTCTTGCTAGACTTCAAATGTTCCCAGGAGAAAGAAAAAGAAAAAAGATAGCTGAGGCCTGCGAGATTTCTCTTACAGAAGTTTGAAATTATAGGAAACTCATCTCCCAGTGGTATACATCCATCTATTTGAAGCTTTTTCTCATTTCTTTTGATTAAAGCTTAAAATCAGTTTCTTGGTTTGTGGATTGGTTTGTCTCTCAGCAATTGAGTGAACTGTGTTCTCAGCCTCTCATTAGGCCAGTTCTCACAAAACTGTAAGAGGCCAGCTGCTACTGTATCAGCTATGACTGAGCTGGCAGAAATGATGCAGGATGATATGCAATAGTGTCTATTGCCTGAAGCCACCAGCTGTTATCAAAAAGTCCTTTTTGGACTCAATTGCTGCAGTGTTTCTACTAAAAAAAATGATTGGTATGAGCACAGTATCAGCCCTTCTTCTCACAACCCAGAACATAAATTTAGTAAGGCTGTCTTTACAGTTTTATGCTAAATACTGTTTGTGAGTCAGACCATGGTGGGCTGCTTGTGTTATCTCAAAACAGCACGAAGCAACTGATCATAAACCTTGATCCTAAAAGTGCAATTTGTCATTAAAATAAATAAATAAATACATAAATAAAAAGACTGAGTAAGGACATTCACCCCCCAGCCACATCTAATTATTGAGTTTGTCTATTGCCAGCAAGTGACCCAGTGAAGGCTGAGGTAGTGCTGCCAAGTTCTTCCAAGTGGATGATTATCTGCTTCTTTCTGGTGTCACCACAGTGACCAACCTGTATGTCCTTTGCCACTCTACAGAGCAGCAAAAATTTGTTTGTTTGAGCTCATACATTCCAAGGATTCCTGCTTTGCTGTGTTTTTTACCTGGTTTTATAAGCTTTGTGGTCCATACTGCAGCTCTAAGGATGGTTCAAGGGATGGGGGAACATGGGACCTTACCTTGTTTTACTTCTTGGAGTAGGTGTGACTGTGCTTTCACATCACTGTCAGTGGATAGGCTCCTACTCGTAAACAATTGTCTCTGTGGCAACATTTCCACATTTCTCTTCCCATTTCACTTACAACTCCTTTCCTGTCACTGGATAATCAATGAGGAACATCAAGGAAGATGAGTAGTCCCTCTTAACCCTTTAGGTGCTGGCACAGCACAAGACAGGTCCTGATAAAAATGTCATAGTAGACATTAGACACATGTTCTTCATTTTCTGATTTGCTTCTTAAAAGCAGAATGGCAGAAGCCCTCAACACTCTTAGAGGATATTAGTTCAAGATCTCCCTGTTCTGAACAAACATGCTGGGTTTGACTGGAACAGGGTTAATTTCCTTTATAGTAGTTAGTATGGGGCTATGTTTGGATTTATGTTGTAAAAAGACTTAATTAATGCAGGGATGAGTCAAGGCCTTTTCTGCTTCTAACACTACCCCATTAGCAATGTGGCTGGGGGTACACAAGGAGTGGGACAGGACTCAGAAAGGATAGCTGATCCCAACTGACCCAAAGGATATTCTGTACTGTATAACATTATGCTCACCATATAAAACTGGGTGAAAGAAGGAAGGGGGAGATATTGAGAGTGATGTTTTTTGTCTTCCTACATAACTGTTACATATGATGGAGTCTTCCTGTTCTGAATCATAGACTCAGAGAATCAGAATGGCTAGGGTTGGGGAAGACCGTAAAGATCATCTAGTTCCAATACCCCTGCATGGGCAGGGACACCTCCAACTAGATCAGGTTGCTCAAGGCCCCATCCAGCCTGGCTGTGAACACTTGCAGGGAGGGGGCAGCCACAACTTCCTTACCAGTGTCTCACCACTCTCAAATTAAAGAATTTCTTCCTAATGTCTAACCTAAATCTTCCCTCTTCAAGTTTTAAATTATTTCCCCTTGTCCTCTCACTACACACCCATGTAAAAGTCCCTATCCCTTCAGATATTGGAAGGCTGCTATAAGGTCTATTCTGGAGATGACTGAACACCTTCCTGCCCAGGGGAAGTAGTGAAGGAATTCCTTCTTTTGTTTTGCTTGTGTGCATGGTTTTCTCTTTATACATTAAATTTAAGTCAACATATGAGTTTTCTCACTTTTACCTTTCCACCCTCCATGTGGGAGGACAGAGAAAGTAGTTGTGCAGGGCTTAGTGGCCTGCTGCAGTTAAACCATGACAACAACCAAAGTATGTATTTCTCCTGATTTTTTCAAAAGCAGGAAATGTGCCAGATACCCCAAACATTGTTTGTCTTAACCTTTTGGACTTTCTCATGCTTCTGTAAGATGAGGGCAGTAACACCTCTTCATCACCCAAGGAAGTTGTGGAAGCACAATTTATAGTGTGCCATACCAAGCAACATCCAGTATATGGTTTAGGATTATACATTAAATAACAGATATGAAAGTAAAGAGTGAATAATTAAGCAAATATTTACTAGAAAGAGCTTTTCCCTCTCTTAAGGGGAAAAAAATAAAGCCTATGTTCACAGCACTAAAGATTGTATCAAATTGTAAGTGCACAAAGGGGCCACAAAAAGAATGCTGAAGCAGTTTTAGTTCTTGCACTTACTGACTTTCACATGCCTGGGACTTCCGTGGAGGAGAAGTTTGCTAAAATTACTAACCTTGCAAATTAGGTGGCTCACTAGTAAAAATCAGAAAGAACTACTGTCTTTAAAAATATCAGTGGTAAACAATACACTTTGATATTTGGGGGCTTAGGAAGTATTAATGAGATTTGTAGAAGCGGTTATTATTTGAAAAAATAACAGCAATTTATTGCTGCTAATTACTCTCTTGGCACCACATGTATTTAAGATTAATTGAAATGTCTGTACTCAGTAATGAGGTCCCATGTAGTTTACACTGACTGACAACATCTTCATTTATCTGGAAAATTACCACACTGGAAAATTTGTAAACAGGACCATTGCTCCTGGCAATCAAATTTTGCAAGTTTTACTTGTTACTGTAGCTACCGAGTTATGACAAAAAAGATCAGACAGTTCCAGTAGTTAATAATGGCAATAAAAAAAAAAATCCACAGGAATTCGGTCATGAAAGTATAATTTATACACACAGAAATAGATGTTTGACTCCCATGTAATCAGACTTAGCATTCAGACAGAGACCTGATTTCTCAGTGTGATACAACATCATGAATTAAAACCACAGCATTTCTCAAAGATTTATTTTTATCACTGTTTTGCTACTGTAAATTTAGTCACCTAAGGATGGGTGCTGGAAAAGTAATCCTTTCATCTCCATCCTGAAAAGCTGTGAATAAATAATAGTAGGTGTTGATGACAGAGGATTATCTGGTAGTGTGCTATACGTGTAAAATGCTTTGTTTTTGTATATATGTGCGTGTTTGTGCATTTAAGTATTTCTTTTTTTCAATTGGCCTATATTCTATAGTTCTCTTAAAAATGAGAACTTTGTGCCATTCTGTGTTGCAAAACTGAAGCAACACTTAGTAAACCTATCAAAAAAACCAAACCAAAACTTCTTTCTCTAAGATCCTGATCTTATAGAATTCTTCAGACAATGAGGAGGTCTCTGTGCAGAAGCTAGAGGGGTATAAATTTTTAGGTAAGCAGGCAGTCAGTCTCTAAAGTTCAATTAGAATTGTCCAATCAATCGGAATTGTCTCAAGCATTTTTTAGTTGAACCCTTAAATAAAAATAATGAAGTTGTAACATTAATGACCAAGAGAGAAAGTGGGTTGGTATGAAGAGATAAACAACGTTTTAGTTTTTCAGTCTTAATTTTATAGTTCCTCATAGGCTCTCACATTTTCTCAGCTGGTAAATGCATGAATTGTTAGTAGGGAAGTTATAGTAAAACCAGTAGATTCACTATGAGCTGTGCTTGCTTAAAGTGTTGTTTATCTGGGTATTCTTGTTGGTGCTTGAATTAATTTGGAGTTGCACTTTAAATGGGAAAAATTTAGATATTTGCACCAGTGTTTAGTGAGACTGAATTAGTCTCAGAACCTTTCCTTGCCTTGTTTTTTTTGTTTGTTTGTTTGTTTTTTTTTTAGGGAATGGTAAGGGGCAAGATCCTTACTGCTCTGCTTGATTATTTACACATCTTTAAAGCATTTCAAAACTAAACTGTACATAAAGCAATCTGTGTTGGTAGGTGTTAATTTTGAACAGTCTGCCCAAAAGAGATAACAGGATGCATGCTCTTTTACGGCTGGCCAACACCTCAGCAGGAGTCTGTGGCTGAAATTGTGATTCTCATTTCCTTGGTGCCTCTGGGTGATTTTGCACTACAGGGTTAGATAGAAGAAGCACTCACTGCTTTCCTCTAAACATGCCTTTGCCCAGAGGGTGCACAAAAAGAGCAAAACTCATATGCTTGTTTATAGCCCTAAGCATCTGGGCAAGGGCCAGAGAAAGTCTGTCTCTTGATTAACAGCATTGTTTATTATATGCCAAATGTTTCTTTTCTCCTTGGTAGCAGCACTCTGACCTTGCTGAAGCAGCTCAGAAAGAGTGGAACCAGACGGGCTGTGTTAATTTTTTCGTGCACAGTGCCTAAGCATGTTCAGGGGCTTTTCTTTGTTGGCAGCTCCTGTTGAGGGCAGACAAAGGAACCAGGGAGAGGGGATGGCATGCCACTAGGTCAGTCTTATCACCTGTTTTGTCAGTGTATAATCTTAAAATCTCTCAAGAGCTGAAGTAGATTGAGACCTATCTACATTGATGCTTCTATCTTGTATCTAGGATCATACAGCAGTATATGCTTTAAGTATAACAGCACAAAAGGAGGTGCTAACTAGATGAAAATGCTGCAAACCTTCTGCATAATTAAGTAAATCAAAGCTGAAACTATATCCCACCCTAGCTATATATATTTTCAACTGGATTTTGTAGTGGCTGTTGAATGCTCTTCAAGGTTGATGCAGAACCTAAGAAATGGTGTTGAAAATGAGCTATTAAAACTCAAGAGACCAAAACAGAAATAAGAAACTCAAAGACTTTTCAGCAAAAAGACTTTCTGAAAGAAAAATAGATTTGAAATAAGTGTGACTTACGAGGGTGACTGGGCACTAGAACAGACTGCCCAGACAGGTTATGGAATCTCCTTCCCTGGAGATGTGCAAAACCTTCCTGGATACAATCCTGTGCAACCTGCTCTGGGTGAACCTGTTTTGGCAGGAAGGTTGGACTAGATGATCTCCAGATATGCCTTCTTACCCCTATGACTGTATGATTCTATGACCAACTTTGTGTTTCACCATGCAATCAAAGCAAAGGTAGCAAAATCTCTAAGGGGAGCTGACAGTATAGCACATCGTTTGTCCTTCATCCTCTGAGATGTATAAAGTTTACTTCGTAGTGATCTTCTAGTACTAGGATTTGAAAGAAATGTGCTTTTTCACCCTAGAAATGTCTGATTTTCAGGTCACAAGCTGTGCCAGTGATTCATGGTTTATTAATTCTTAATGCTTATTGCTCCTTTTCCAGTTTCCAATCTCCTGATTAGAATTTTGTCTACTTTATTTGTGGATGAATTGGTACATTGTGGTTTTGTGCAGTCAAAATTATCAAAGCTGGAAAATTGAGTTTTTGCAAAGTAGTGAAATCTGTGACTGGTTTAGGCTCTTGAATAACTATGATCTAAATCTCTTATTAGCTTATTTAAGAGTTTTCATCTGAAAATTTTCCCTCTGTAGGTTGACAGCTTCATTAGCAGTTATTACCCAAACAAATCAAACTGAGCATTCAAAATAATGAGAAAGCCTTTTCAGTTTTCTAAAATATTCCTTCTCTTTCCTGGTTATATTAGTCTTTCTACAATTAGCACCTCTTTTCATGCATGATTTTGAAAGCTGAAGATTTATGCTATTTAATATTATTTAAAGAAGATGCAGACTTGGGCATTTTATATCAATGATGATGCTTCACACATTGTTGCCTCCTCAGAGGTTCCCAGTGTATGGAAGATAATTTGAACTATGTGGAACTCAATAGCTGAAAGCATTAGAAAAGCAAGTAATGTCATTCTTTCATAAATTACTTTTAGAACTCCTTAAAAGAGAGGAAATGAGTGAAAGATGTGTTCATTACCATTGTGATCATAAAGGGAAAAAAAATTACTGGTTTTATAGGCCATAAGGGTATATAAAGCAATGTTTGTGTAATATGTAGTACTTCGGAGTAATATATAGTTGTTCAGATGCTTGTTTTCACTCTTACTTTACATATCATTAGCCTTGCAGGCATATTCTTTGGTAAATCTAGATAAGAATAAGGCTAATCTTATAACTGTTCCTTTTTTTGACCAACACAGGACAGCAGATCCCCTAGCTGCTCCATACCAGGCTGCAGTTAGGAGAAACAGTGGTTGTCTTAATAACATGTGGGCTTTTTAGTCCAAGAAATGGATGATTTATTTTTGTTCCATGAACACCTTGTGGAAATCAAGAGGATTCTTCTTGATGTGTTTTTATTGAAAGCTAAAAAAGTGACAAAGCAAGCATCCCCAAATGACCATTTACTTCTTCAGGTAATCATCCAAGAAAAGACTCGTTGTCTGCTTTGCCTCTTCCAGCATTTGATATAAAATAGTCAATCTGGTAACAACCCTGTCTTTTTATGTTTCAAAACACCATCTGCAAGTCTTGTGCTCATACTAATACCACCTTTTTCTTTACATATCATCTGACCACTTTGTTTTTTAGTGGTACTGATAGTTCATCTGATGTAGGTTGGGTGTTCTTTTGGCGAGGCAGATGGTTGCATAAAGGAAAGCTGCAGCTCGTGCATGTCTCTGTGATTCTGTTCAGTCGCCCTCTCGCTCATAATTCACTTGGGGGTGCGGATTCCACTGTTATGCTTTGCTTTTCTCAATTTGTTATGGTATTTGCACCGTCATTCTCTGGAACCAAACAGGGGGCCTCTGAAGTGAGACATTGATACTGCTTTGGGGATCTCTTGTTTCAAGAAAGATTTACCTTCTTGTTGGTTTGGGTTTTGGGTTTTTGTTTGTTTTTTTGTTTTGTTTTGTTTTTAACACAAGTTGCAAATCAGTCTGAAAAGACTTTTGTAAAAAATATTTCAATATCATCTATCTGTATATTTGCTATGAGGACAAGCAGCAGTCTTTGAACTTACATAAAGGTGCACAAGCATCTGTACTTAAACTCCAGAGCTAAGAGGGAATTTCATCCTTTGGGCCTTATCAAACAATGAAGCAAGTGTATTTATTTATGTTTTCCTTTTTAAAACAACATATACAGACCACTTTTGGAGACAGGGTAGTGGGACAGGCCAGTAAGTAACCAGACTTTGTAAATCAGATTTCTAGTACTAACAATATTGAAGGTGACCATGGCTCAGAAGAGGGATCCATCTGCCAGAGTTTAATCAATGTCTCTGCATCCTCTAAACTGCATTAATGAGCCATTCATATGATTTTCTTATCTCACAGAGAAGTTTGTATGAGTGCTATAACTTTTATTATCTCACAGGTAAGTTGTATTAATTTAAGTCAACTTCATTCTTAGTTTCAGTGGAAAACTATGAAGAAAAAGCAGTTATGCTGCATGTAACAAGAGTCAAAATACTTGTAGGAACGTTGCCAGAGCTGTTTGTGGAAGTCATTGCTTTTGGTTTCCAGATTGATGAATGTTATCAAAGAGTGTACCACACACCTTCAGCAGATGCTCACAGCTAAATTACACTTATACCACGATTTGTCATTTCTAGCTGAAATAAAATACCAGCATGCCCCACTGTTCCTACTGTATACATCCCTTTTGAGACAAATGAGAAATTAAGAAGCAAAGGAAAAAAAATATTGAGGTATTTAAGGTCTTGAGTCATCTCATCCAGAACTCATTGTTTAATATGTGGTTGACTGTGACCACTGTCACTGTCTGATATGATGTAAGCTAGAAAATAATTAGAAGAGCAGGATTTTTTTTATTTCTCACAATATAACCCACCTTTCAGAGAAATCAGTGCTAGGGGTTGGAAGTCACCTTGAGCAAGTCAAACCCCCTGCCAGGGCAGGATCACCTAGTGTGTCTCACACAGAAACATGTCCAGATGGGTTTTGAATGTCTCCAGAGAAGGGGACTCCACAACTTCACTGGCCAGCCTGTTCCAGTGTTTTGTACCCCTCACAATGAAAAAGCTTTTTCTTACATCTATATGGAACCTCCTGTGCCCCAGTATGCATCCATTATCCCTTGTCCTGTCACTGGTCATCACTGAGAAGAGCCTGGCTCCGTCCTCCTGGCACTTCCCTTTACATATTTATAAACATTAATGAGGTTGCCCCTCATTCTCCTCTTCTCCAAGCGAAAGAGACCCAGCTCCCTCAGCCTTCCCTCATAAGGGAGATTTTCCACTCCCTTAATCATCTTGGAGGCTCTGTACTGGACTCCCTCAAGCATCTCCCTGTCCTTTTTGAACTGAGAGGTCCACAACTGTACACAATATTCCAGATGTGGCCTCACCAGGGCAGAGTAGAGGGGGAGGAGAACCTCTCTCAGCCTACTAACCACCATACTTCTAATACACCCCAGGATGCCATTGGCCTTCTTGGCCACATGGGCATAATGCTGGCTCATGGTTATCCTTCTGTCCTCTAGAACTCCTAAGCACTTAAATGCATGCTTGGCTGCTCAGTTGCTCACTGTTAAATCCAGCATATTTTTGAATGTCTTGATGAATAAGAAGCAATATTAAGCAATGAACATGTGGCAAGAAAATAAGATGAAAAAGTATTTTGCCCAAGGAGCAATATGCTAAAGTAGTGGTCACTAAATTTTGGTAGCCAATAATTAGTAGGACCAGTAGTGTGCTGCATCATCATCATCTGAGCAAGCATCATCTGCTGTTCTCCCAGTGAGACAAGGTCTTCTTTGTTTTAATCTCTTTATTCATGACATATACTAGAGAGTTTCCTGGGCAACATGCTTGTGTAGTCCCTGAACTGAGGACACGCCACTGCAGGGTTTCTGTGCACTATGAAGATTTTATTTGCCATTGATGCTATGAGTAAGTATTTTCACTTTGGATAGATCAGGACAAATGGCACTCACAATTATTTTTCTGAGGACACCTACCACTGCTTTTCCCTGTCTACCTTTGCAAGTGCCTTCTGAGCTTTGACAGTGGAGCCATACCTATTGCTGAGTGATGCTCTGAGCAACATTCATTTTCTTTTTCAAGAGGAGCTCTTATTCCTCCTGGCATTTACGGTTTTATATATGAGAACACAGATAGTGTAGCCTCAAGGTCATTGAATTTTATCAAGTATATTGCTTCACTCCTTCTGCTCTGGCAGAAGTGGTAATTATCACATGATATTGTTCTGCCATAGTAAGAGGCCTCAGAGTCATGAATAACAGCTGAGCACAGCCAGTTTACATTAAAACTAGGTTTGAGCAATTAAAAATGACCCAATCTTTCCTCCCTAGTTGATAACACACAGTAGGAGTGCTGCTGACATGAATTAAACCAGTGTATTAAAGAATTGCTAAGTATCTTCAGTCTAGACTTGCTTTACTGTTCAGATAAACCAAGTAATTTTAATGTAAACTACATATTAGAACACAAGCTATTCCTCATCATAGAGATTGGTGCACCAGCTCCATTGCCTAATGAGATTATAGTACTAGCATTCAAATGTAATTGTTACAGAAGAAGAAATGATAAGTGATAGAAACTGAGGTGTAAATTTCTGCATATTCTAGAGGAATGCCAGAAGTCCATAAATGATGTAACAAACAAGAGAACTGTGATAACTGATAAAGCTTTTAAAGGAGAGTAAATATAAAAAATTGAAAAGAGAGTGTAAGTTTAAATCCGTGTTCACATTCTTAACCTTGCCTTTGTCTCTGGTATAAAGTATAGACCTCTACCCAAAACACTTTTCATTCAACAGCCACTAAAGTATTAATTTTTTCACTAAATACTCCTGTTTTCTGCAATGCTCCAGTATTTTTATACATCATTACCATCAAATTTATGTTGTGTGAATAATAGCACTGTACTTTGGTGCTTGCATGCATACACCTATGTATGTATATCTTTTTATGTATATATATATATATAAAACATATCTACATTTAAGTGTGTAAAGTTGTCTAAGAATACATCATAAAATCTGCAAACAGAAGAGGAAGAATAACAGGAAATTTTCTACACTAACTCAGATATCCACATTGTACAGAGAAGCTATTTTGCAGGTCCTACTGACAAGTTCAGTTATGGAGTCTGAAGAGGACATCTACAGAACAATGTATCTGGCAGGCACTGCAGATGACCATTCAAAACCTGGAACTTAAGATATGTGGCACTCATATTTCTGTTCAAGTTTTTCTAGGTTATATAATATATGGCTTTATGTATATAACATCTGTGAATTACTTTTGCTGCACTTAGGGCTGATAATCCCTTTGAGGACATTGTGGAAAAAAGTGTGGCAGCTTTGCTAGTGGCAATGATATGAACAAATGTTTAAAATTGTTTATCCAAGTAAAATTTTTTTGTGTGTTAGACTTATAGAATAATGTGGGTTTGAAGGGACCATCCAGGCCACCCCTATAAAGATCATCCAGCCCACCCCTCCTGCAGTAAGGAGGGACAGCCTCAACTAGATCAGGTTGCTCAGAGCCTCATCAAGCCTCACCTTGAATATCTCCAGGGATGAGGCTTCAACTGCTTCCTAGGGCAACCTGTTCCATTTTTCCACTACCCTTATGGTAAAGAACTTTTTCCTAACATCCAGTCTCAATCTACTCTTCTCTAATTCAAAACCATTGCCCCTTGTCCTATCACTCCAGGCCCTTGCAAACAGTCCATCTCCAGCCTTCCTGTAGGCCTCCTTCAGATACTGGAAGGTCACTATTAAGTCTCCTCAGAGCCTTCTTTTCTTCAGGCTAAACAACCCCATCTCCCTCAGCCTTTGTAGGAGAGTAGAGTAGACTTGTAGAGTCTTTGTAGGAGAGGTGTTCCAGTCCCCTGATTCTTTGTGTGGCCCTCCTCTGGACCCGCTCCATAAGATCCATGTTCTTCCTGTACTGAGGGCTCCAGAGCTGGCTGCAGCTCTGTTCCTCCAGTTATTCTTGATTTAAATCTAAATTTAAATTTAAATTTAAATTAAATTTAAATTTAAAATGGATTGACAGGAAGCTGAACATGAGCCAGCAGTGTGCCCAGGTGGCCAAGAAGGCCAATGGCATCCTGGCCTGGATCAGGAACAGCGTGGCCAGCAGGTCCAGGGAAGTGATTCTGCCCCTGTACTCAGCCCTGGTGAGGCCACAGCTCGAGTCCTGTGTCCAGTTCTGGGCCCCTCAGTTCAGGGAGGAGATTGAGGTCCTGGAGCAGGTCCAAAGGAGGGCAACCAGGCTGGTGAAGGGACTCCAGCACAAGTCCTGTGAGGAGAGGCTGAGGGAGCTGGGGGTGTTCAGCCTGGAGAAGAGGAGGCTCAGGGGAGACCTCATTGCTCTCTACAACTCCCTGAAAGGAGGCTGGAGCCAGGGGGGGGTTGGTCTCTTTTCCCAGGAAACTATCAACAAGACAAGAGGGCATGGTCTCAAGTTGTGCCGGGGGAGGTTTAGGTTGGATATTAGAAAGAATTTCTTTACGGAGAGAGCGATCAGGCATTGGAATGGACTTTCCAGTGAAGTGGTGGATTCTCCGTCCCTGGAGATATTTAAAAAGAGACTGGATGTGGCACTCAGTGCCATGGTCTGGTACCACAGGGGTAGTGGTCAAGGGTTGGACCTGATGATCTCTGAGGTCCCTTACAAACCAGACGATTCTTGATTCTATGATTAAATCTTCTGCAGAGCTGAGGAGCAAAGAATCCATATCAGCTGAAAAATATCATAGTCAGATATTATTCAGAAGAAAAAAAAAAAAAGTACAGCTTTACAACTGTGCCTGAATGGAGGGCAACGGCATTTGTCCTCAATTAATCTATTCTAGTGCCCGGGCAAATAACATATTGAGCAAATCTCCTAACTGCATAAATAGACAGTGATGCTAATAGACAAAAAACATGCTGCGGGAAAAACATCATAAAAAAAATGTTTTAAGAACAATAACAAAGAAAGCACATCAGAATAAAAAAAGTTGATGAAAACAGAATTAAAATTATAAAGATATCATTCTCATGATTCTTTTCTCAGCATAAATCAGTTTAAGTAGATTCTAAAGAAAAGTTAATATAAATATAGTTGAAAGAAACACATTCAACATATTTAATACTGCAGAGAAAGCATACAGTCTCTGAAGGCATGACTTTCTATTACAGTAGCTTGTCTTATGTTTTTCATCAGCATGGGGGAAACTCAAGAAGTGACTGGATATTGCAATAAAGTCATGTTGCTATAGCGAGATAGTAAAAGGGTTCTCAGGGCTCTGTTAGGTCTGACACAGAGCAGGAGATTACTAAGCAGTGTCTCCAGCCAGAGAAGCTTTGCTGGAAAGCAGTGTATCCTCTGATGTAAGGTGCAGGGCAGTTTGCTGGTGACCACCAACACCTCTTGGGCTTCCTGCACCATCCAGTTCTGTTCCACTGTAGCAAGTGAAGAGTGTAAGTTTAAATCCATGTTCACATTCTTAACCTTGCCTTTGTCTCTGGTATAAAATATAGACCTCTACCCAAAACATTTTTATGTAGCCTCATAAATGTTGAAGCTAAATGTCACAAATGGCCACTCCCAGGGCACTCCTCATGCTTGAAGTTGAGAATTCTGGAAAGGAAGATCAGGGACCTGACTACTGTCTGATGTGGTGACTTTCCAGGGGCTTCTGGTTTGGGTAGATTTCGTGGATGGAGATGGCAGCTGAAAGGCACTGGAGAAAGGCCAAACAGACTGGTACTGAATGGACAGAGTTGCTCTTGTTCCTTGTTTTAAGAGAAACTGTCTTGATCTTTGGGATTTTTATATTGGAAATGCTATGGTTTTCAGTATCCTGACTGGTCCCTGCTATCTGTGGGAAGTGGAGAAATACCCTCCTACGGCCATGGCAGTATTCTGATCAAATCAAATACCTTAACCCAGACTCTGATAGTTCTCACTTGCTTCAGGTTTGTTGGTTTTTTTGGTTGTTTGGTTGGGTTTTTTGGTTTTTTTGCTTTTTGTTTGGTTGGTTGGTTGTTCGGTTGGTTTGGGGTTTATTTTTTTTGGTTTGGAGTTTTGTTGTTGTTTTTTGATTTGTTTTTTAAAGGAAGTAATTGGTATCCTGCCGCCTTCTCTCGTTCTTTGTGTAGCAGATATTGTCAATGAAGAAAAGGAGTAATCCTTTTGGATAGTTACCAATGTTGGTAATCACTTGGTGCCAGAATTTTAATGAGTGGCAGGTTGCCAGGATTTATAGATCTAAATATTGGATGGCAAATGTGTGTCCACAGCATGTTGGTGATTGTTTGTGTGTGTTTATTCATCACTTATGGAAGAGTGCTTAAAAATTAGGATTTCTGAGCCTCAGCAACACAGATGGAATTGGCTGTACAAGTCCCTTCTTTTAAATTAACAATCTTTGCTCTTCTTGGAAAGAAAGGGCCTCTATTAGAAGAGCCTCATCTTACTTTCTTCTAATTTTATTAATTGAGACTTTGAACTGCAGTCAGTAAAAGCACACAGCAAGAATACAGTAACCAATCAGACGTGTATTTTTAAAGTAATCTGCATTTGAATACATTCCCTAATTTCCCACCACCACCTGCAAAAGAAAAAGAAGGAAAAAAAAAAGGGGGAAAAAATGTTTTAAAAGAAAGAGAATATATTTGCAAGTTTAATTTCCCTAGGGAGCAGCAGGCCTTTCAGAACAACTTTGATGTGTTTCTTTCTTCTTTGTGTAAACTGTAGTTTAATTTTTTTCACACTTTTGCATTCATATTTGCGTGATAAAAGAGATCCAACTTTACTTTTAAAGATTGTTCCAGAAAGTCAAAATTATTCAAGGAGAAAACGAAAATTTTAAAATTGTCTCTCTTTTCAGTAATTTGTGTATGCAATCTATGATTTTCAATACTTTTTCTGATATGAGCAGACAACTATGTTTTTCAGAAGGCTGCACGAAATATTGTTGCATTGCTATTTTCATGTTGATTCAAGTTGTTCCTGCATTTTTAATGGAATTAATCATCCCCAGAGATGGAATTTTTTACCCTCAATGTTGAAGATATTTTCAACAAATTGTCTCCAATCCAAGCAGATGTTTGGGCTGCTCAGCATGCTTTCTAAAATTTATTCCACACCACCCATCCTGCAGCTAGGGTTTTGTGAAACGATGAGTAAGAGGACGTGGAAAAGCCTTGGAGCAGAGAAGAAAATTTCTCTGATCTGCATTTGTTAGAGGTGGAAACCCATGGTTTCTTTTCTGCTCAGGCCATTTCTTAATTTGCTTCTGACTACTGAAAAAGTAGAAGCAGCACTACCTATTAACAAATATACTTATGTGAGATTAGATGTTTGCTTATCACACAGGATCCATGTTTTGCTTTCCTGTGGTATACCTGCCACGCAGAGATATGCAGAACTTAATCTGGAGATCTCAGTTTTAATGTGTTGTCTTTTCATATAATGGCTGCTGGGTTCCTCAGCCTCAGCAGGGGCAGCAGCAGGATTGTCAGGCAAGCTGCAGAGGAAAAACCCTATTTATCTCAGGAAACAGGAGCACAAAGAAGTTTCTAGCTGTCCAGAGCTAAAAATCTAACATTTACTAACTAATAAAACCTTCTCTCTACATAATGTATTATAGACCATTATATCCTGACTTCAAAACACAACTGAAGACTTCATGTGCAGATAAATACATATGTGTATGTGTCTTCTGCCACTGAATATTGCCTACACATTCTTGCTACATTTGGAGTAGCTCTATCTTGCAGGTGACCTTTTGAAGAACATGGCATATAAATGGATATTTGCAAGCCCAGCTTCATCTGAGCTGCAGGCCCCACATGTCCTTTGCCTGCCAGCATTAAGTATTATCCAGTATTATTCAGCATTACACAGCCCCATACTGGGTCCTAGCTGCCAGCTTTTATCCTAATTATCAATCAAAATGTTATCATTATATAAACCTATATCATATTCTGATTAGCTTACTCACCTGAAGTAATATGAAATATACAGAGCATAATTCTCTCTATCTTATGTATTATGGCAATACCTATTTGAATCCTATCCATTTAGTTTCTTATGTGGTGTAAAGAAACATATAGTACCTAAACAGCACATATCAGTTAATGAGTAAAAAGTGAAGAGGTGCTTTCCTCTTTCTTTGCCCAGTATGGCTTAAAGAGGAATAACTTGGATAATAGAGACACTTTGCTTGCTTACAGTTTTTAATGAGTAGAGGATAGGCGAGTGTCTGAAAAAGAGAGCAGGATAAGAGAATATATTCAGGGGAAAATAAATTAAAGTCCTGTGGCTGTTCTTTTTTTTTTGTGGAGCCATCTGATTTCCTGCTTCTTTGGGAATCATACTGAAATTTCTCTAGCAGAGATTTTTTTTTCTCTTGAATGCAATATATGCTGTTCCTTCCTCAGTTTAACAACTTTGAAGTGTACATCACATCCAGGTATGAGGGATTCAAATACTTTTGGAGAGATCTTGATCAGGGGCTGAGGGTAAAGAGAAGGTAGGCTCAAAGCAACCTGACATATCTAGTGGAGAAACTTATGTGTTCATCTGTTCATCATCTGATGGTAGTTCTGCAATTCCTTTCTTCTTTTTTTTTTTTTTCTTCAGTACAAATCAAACCTGACTGTCACATATGCAAAGTGTGGTGCTTCAATTTGTAAAACTGCAGTAGGACTAGGATTAATTTTTCATAGGTGCTACATTATTCTCTAATAAACATCCTGTTGCAACTTCACACACCTTCCTTTGAAGTTCAGTTGCTAACTACTCTTGGAAGAAAAAAAATGTCTTTGGTTAATTCTTTAATTTTGAAAGCTGCTGTCGGTCAAGAAGAAAAGCAAATTACTCCCTACTCTGAGCCAACAAATGTTGGGAGTTTCCAGTGTGTCATGCCACTGACTATGAAGAAAGAGTAAATAAAGAAAAATGTGATCTTTGGTTGAACTCCAAGCCCAAATAAGATGGGGGAATAACACAGACAAACTAGAGGTAGAAAATAGAATAATGATATTTTCAATTTTAAACATTTATTTGGGGATTTTTATTTATGTATTTCTTTGTTTTACAAAGAAGCACATCCCACTTCCCAAGAAAAAGACCACAGCATTCAAAGGAAGTAAAATTTTTCTCATGCTATTAATTTTGAGAAAGAACTGACATTTGCCATAATAAATATGCAAAAATGTTAGAAGCAAAGTACATTACTTGGTTATAAAAGAATTGGAAGTTAATTGATAAGATTAAGGATCTGTTGGCATGATGCAGCCATTCCCTCTATGGAAGGGAACTTGCTGAGAAAGAGGTTTTCCTTCATTTTGTTGGCTTGGCAGGTGGATGATTGGGTTAATTTGACTTAATGGTGCATTACAGCACAGATTTCTTTCCTTGCAGTCATGAACAGCTTTCATGGTATAAAGGGGACATTGTGGTATGGTCTGTTGGACCAAATGAGAGCAGCAGTGCCCTCCCAAAGCCATCACACACAATTTACTCGATGCTTAGTACTTTCTGATCAAGATTTAATAGTACATTTGATCACATAGAGGTAGAATCGTTCTGGCTGAGTAAGTGAAAGTTTTTATGGTTAGATGCACTTGAGCAAAAGCCTGTGTACTTTTACTGAGATATTACACTGTGTGCAGAAACACCTCACTTGTCCATGGGGTGTGTTTGGGAAATGTCAGTTCTAAGCAGCAAGGGCCTAATGCATAAGTTAACATTTGGCTAAGGCTTTTTAAATGACTGAAAATAACAATTATGTGACAGAGTGAAAATGTGTTAATGATAATTGGTTCTAAGGTATTGATCATTCCTGTCCAACCTGGGAAAGCGACTCATTAGGCCCAACAAAATGGAATTCATTACATTTGAGCCCTTTGTCTGCTGTTCAAAGCTATTGCAAATAAAAAATGGTAATTTTATTTTTTTAAAAGCTATTTCTGAAAAGCATTCTCAGACCTGATGTTTGAACTATCTTAATTAGCATTGTTTCTGAAAAGTTCCAGTTAAGTTGCTCAGACATAAATCCTGGTAAGTAAATAAGTCCGAGACATTTTATTCCGATAAAATGTTGTTATCTTAGGTTAAAATACATTAGGAGAAGTCATGGCTAATCTTCCAGGGTGCATTTTTTAAAAAAAAAATCATGACATTTAAGCAGTATGGATAACATTAAGTACTTCTCAGGAAGAGAATTTTCTTCAGTATGTGCTAATTAATTTATACAGAAATTACTTTTCTTAAGTACATTTTCATTATCAAGGTCTGACTAAACCATACTAGTGCTCTTGAGACATGAGGTAGGGAATGAGAGGGGGAGAAGACAAAACTGCACTCTGTCTCTTGCATAGGGTGCAGCTGGTGGGCCCCTAATGTCTCTGCTCCTTCTCGTCCCTGTACCCTTCTCATAGATTTGGCTATGACTGCTGCCTCTCAGCTGTGGAAGCAAAACTTATCTTTGTAAGTCTTGTTTTACATATCTCTGAAAGAGTATCTGACCTTGTGGAAAAAAAAAGACAAAAAGACTATTTTGTCGTCCTCTCTGGTATTAATCTGAGTAATATTTTTAACTTTCTTATGAGTGAGGAAACTGTAGAAAAATGGTTTGCAGTTGGCTTGACTTGTCTGTTTTTTTTTTCTTGTTCATCTTCTGAAAAAAAAAATTACTTTGCATTACTCGTGCAACACTTCACATCCAGCTTTTGGACCAGAGACCCAGGTCTGCCTGCCTCTGTTCATTTAGATAGCTGTCAGTCCTGCTCAACTCTGCTTTCTTTATTGTAATCTCAGTTCAGATGAGAAAGTCTTAGTATGCCCTCCAGTGCAATGTTCACCCTAATATCTCTACTGTGAAAGCCAATATTGCAAGAATAGCAAATAGATTACCTTGGGGCAGAGTGAGAAAGATTTCCAAGAAATGATACAGTATCCAGAGATTGTATATTATGCTTTCACTGTCTTCTTACATTTGGCTGCTTAGAGCAACCATTATGTTTCATCCATTGGGTTGGTGCTGTTGTATGGAAGGAGCTGTGCTATGATGGATGGAGCTGTCTGAAATCCTGTTGAGATGGGTACCTAAATATTTTTCCAGTGTGTTACACGTGCAGCTGTACTGTGGGAGGTCAGAGCTCCCTTCCCCTCCCCTTTTCAAGCTAATAAAGCAGAGTAGGGAGGGGAACTATATAGATTTAGAAGTAATTTAGGAGGTAGTTTTCGTTCCAGTACAGGCTAAGCATGTCAGACAGATGATTTCACAAAGGCTCTGTCCTCAAGAGATTTTCACTCAGAAATACTGCCCTTCTAACCTAAACACAGATCGAAAATGCATCCATGACAATATCACATATTTATTGGTTGGAACTTAGAGACCAAGTGTTCAATTTCTGAGTACCTTAATGGAATGAGAAAAGTAGTGTCATGGAAAGACAAAACAATAATACTTTCTGGTTTATGGATCCTCTCCTAGTTCTTCCTTATAAATCATACCACTTTGACATTTCAAATTAAAATACTAGGTGCCTTGCTTTTAGAAAACTTGTCTCAGTCTCTCCTTGTTTCTGTGTTCAGGGGAAGTTGCAATTGCAGATTCCATAAGTCTTCTGAGTGCTGTATTTTAACTTTATTTGAAGTATCATGAGTCTCTCTTCCATAATGAAGAGCACTGAAATTTCTGTGTTTGCTTCTGGACTCATTGCCTTCAATAGTTTCATACAGCCAGAATGACTTTAAATTTTTTGTATTAAAACTCAAAAATCATTAAAATAATTATGGTTGAATACCAAATTAAATTATTAGAAATTACAAATAATAACCTGCCTCCTTTCACTGATTTTGTAATCTTTGCAACCTGAGATGTGTATAATATACTCAAAGCTGTGTCAGGTAGCAACAGCCTCATTTCATTCATGGTGACAGTTAAGGTTAATTTCATGTTGCTGGGCTGTGCTGGGATTCCTTGGCACTTCTCAGACACTGGAATAGGCTGCCCCATTGCATCACAGATCCTGCAGGTGTTCAGAAGATGTGTAGCTATGGTTCTTAGGGCCATTGTTTAGCTGTGGACATGGCAGTGCTACTTTAACAGCTGGACTCAGTGATTTTTAAGGTCTTTTCCAACATAAATGGTGCTATGATAATTCATAAATGTGAAGCAATTATATGATTTAAAGTGGTCTGATTTTCAGAGACCCCACAGAGCACCCACAGCTTTAATATATTCCAGGGACCTTTCTGTGCATCTTTCCCTAGATCCTAGATTTTGGCTTTTGATCCTAATTCTCATAATAAATAATAGTAATAAATGGGTCACGGAAAACTCGCTGATGCCATCAGTGTTGGGGGTGATACCTCCCCCCCCCACTATCCCTCATACCAACATTTTCCTCTCCATCTCTATCCCTGATCAGTGCATAAAACTGTTTAATCTTCATTTTGCCCAGCCTAAATATGTCAGTCTTCTGGTCTCCTGTCACTCAATGCTTCCAGATTTCCCTGAGCAGCCCCATAAATATTCTTTGCATCTGCTTCAGCTTCTGAGCACAGCTCATCTGAACTGAACACAGATGACCTGATGTGGCAGGTGTCCCATCAGTGCTTTCTGTCACAGCCTACCTGTTTCTTTGGGAATTACCTCTGGTGGATCACAGATGCCATTTTCTTTTTGCACTGGCATTTCTGAGTCATTCCAAAATATATTAGTGCTTCCATTCCTGCTTAAACTCAGTTATTTCCAAATGATTACTTTATAGCATGTTTTTTGTCATTTCCTAAGTGAAAAATTTTGGACTACAGAATTTTATCTGTTAATAAAAATTCAGTTGTTTCTCCACCTATTATTGTGATTCTCTTTTTTAAGTGATACTTTCTACTTCTGGTGTGACCCACAGAGTACATATACACTAGGTCATACCTTTTTGTTGTTGTTGTTCCAGGACATATATAAACATCTGCCAGTATCTAAAGTAAATGTAATATAATATTTATAATATATTTATAAATATATAAAGGGTGAGTGTAAGGAGGATGGAGCCAGCCCCTTCTCAGTGATGACCAGTGATAGGACAAGGGGTAAGAAGTGAAAGCTAGAGCATAAGAGATTCTGTATAAACATAAGAAAAAACTTTTTCACTGTGAGGATGACAAAAGACTGGAACAGGCTGCCCAGTGAGGTTGTGGAGTCTCCTTCTCTGTAGACATTCAAAACACACCTAGATGTATTTCTGTGTGACCTACACTAGGTGATCCTTCCCTGGCGGGGGTTTTGGACTCAATGATTTCTCAAGGTCCCTTCCAACCCCTAACATTCTGTGATTCTGTGATAAATATACTCTGTATGTGTAAAATTTCCTAGAGTTGAATGCATGTGTATCTGTAGTTGATGGCAGCAGAACTTTACACCATGTCTGCATTAGATAATATGCAGTCAACATAACCAAGGATGGAACAAACAGTAGTACAAGCACTAGTCCTCAAAATACACAATAAAGATATTATTTTCTCCAAAATTATAGCTCATTTCTTTTGAAACCCCTAGTTTAAGAGAGAATCTCATTTCCCTTGAATCCAATTAATCTTTACTCTCTGAATAAGAAATAAGAAATGGGCCTCTGAAACACTTGCAATTGTGGCAGCCACAAATTACACTGGGGTGCTGCTAATTCCTTGTGGAGCACAATGCATTTGCAGGCTCCTCTCTTTTATTGATTCTTTCTGTTAGTCTGCACTGAGACCTACAATAGAACTACAGAATTTACATAATAATTTCTAGCAGAATTATTCTTATTCTTATTCTTATTCTTATTTTTCTTATTTTTTTATCCTTATCTATTATTTTCTCCCATGACCTCTAAAGTTGCAATATTGCCCCAAGAAACTGAAATAACTGTGGTTTTCATCTATCGGTAATGACCTGGTTTCTTAACTTATTTTTCTGTGTGGTTTAAAGCAGCAATCTGTGGCCAAGTAAATCCCAGTGTTCTCTCTGTCTTTATTCTGAGTGCCTTTGGTTTCCATACGCTTTATAGTATTCTCTGATGTGCCTTTCTGCCATCTTTAGCTCTCTGGAAGCAATGTGGGTCTTGACCACAAAGTTGTGGAAAAAACAAAATGAAATTTCAAAGATTACAACAAAAGCCCAAGTCATTTAATTTTTAAATTATCATCAACTTGGCCTTCAAATTATTAGTCTTTATGAACTAATATATACACCACAAAAGCCTCCATTTGTATGTAGATAAGTGCATGCAGATTAAATAGGTTCCTTCCTACCCAATTTTAAAATGCAAATGGTATTTCTGCATGCAAATGCTTTTCTTTTGTTCTTTTTCTTAGTGAGGGCTGTGCAACCAAAATTGGAATTGGTCTATGGAATCATGAAAACTACACAGAGTGAAGAAATCTGTTTCCAGAAGCTAGTTATGTCCTTGGTCTAGTCCTGACAGTATATTCTCATTATTGTCTTTTTTTATTGTTATTATTTTCCTTTAGTTATCTTGAGAGGCAAAAGTTTCTCAGTTTTTCTTAAGAATCTGTGAGGCTTTATACAAACCATTTCACTGCTTTACTTCTATTTCAATCCTCTTTCTCACCCAATTAGTATGTAAACCCTTTCAAGGTCTGTCAGCTACCACAATATCCCCTCCTGCACAAACTGGGTAATTTCATGGAGTGAGGGAAGCATGCTTTTTGTAAAACTGAGATTTTACTTAGAATTCACATTAGACAATACCTTTTTTTATACATGTTTAGCCTTTGTTTTCTGTGCTACTATATCACCTTCTCAATTCCTAGTTGTCACATCACAGTAATATATAAATATATATTATTACATAAATAATATTTAAATAAATAATATTTAAATAAATATTTCCCACATTTTTCTATCTATAGTATATTATTCTCTCTTTTTAACAAAAGATCAGACTGGTAGTTTATTCTTCTCTTCTTCTTCTTCAAGGAGTAATTTCTTATTCTCGGGTTTCCTACTCAGCATCCTTTTTGTCTCCCTGCTTTTGATCCTCCCCTGGGATATTTTCTGTTACTTTTTGTCTCAGACATTTAGCCCTTTACCATTAAGTCTTTGTACATTTTTTTCTTTCTTAGTGTACTCCAGCAGACAAAGGGCATAAAGGAAACTGTTAGAAATTGTCACCAAGCTCCAGGAGGTGACAGTAGGATGATAACTCCTTGCTTTCCTTGGTTTTGATGTGGCTCCACATATTTTGGAGAACCTCTGCCCTGTGCATAGGTGGGAAGGTCAGGGAGAAGGGCTGCCTTCCACCTCTGGCAGGTGCTCTGGCACCCTGAACCAGGAATAACACTACTTGGTGCCCAGCTCTCAGGAAAAAAACTAGTCAAAGTTAAGAGGCCAAATTAGTGAGGCTTTAGGTGGGATGTTTTTGTTTGTTTATGTGTTTTTTTGTTGTAGTTTTTTTTAAATGGTAGAGTTTTAGAGCAAAGTGGCATGTAGGGTAATGATTTAATACTGAATGTATTTAAGTTTATTTTCATAGAATTATAGAATGACAGATTGGATGGGACCTCATGGATCATCTGGTCCAACCCATTTAGGTAATACTATAGTTTATATGAGATGTCAAAGCACCCTTTCGAGCTGAGGCTTAAAACTGTCCAAAGTGGGGGAATCTGCCACTTCCCAGGGAGATCATTCCAATGTCTGGCTATCCTCATGGTGAAAAATTTAACACGTGTCCAATCATAATGTTCCCAGAAGAAACTTGTGCCCAATACCCCATATCCTTCTTACTCCTTGTAAATAAGGAGTCTTCATCTTTGTAGCCACCTTTTAAGTACTGAACAAATTATTTTATTAGATGGTGTGTCATAATGAGAAAGGTCTCCTGCAAGAACCACTTGCAAAAGACTGGAAGAGCTGAGTGTTCATTTCATTGCCAAGACCTCAGAATGACGAGGAGACTTCGGCCTTTTTGGTTACTCATAAACTTCAAATACTCCTCTGACTTTGTCAGCACGAGATTGCACTCTCTGTACTAGCCATGTGCAAAGTGAAACCCCGCAATATGAAATGGTCACTCCTGCAGCCATCTGCTCTGGATCTGCAAAGGTCTCCTCTGTGGGAACTAACTGGAAGATATTTTGCCCATGGGGTTTGCAGGGGAAGAGGAGTTTTTGAACTCCATTTGCAGTCAGAGGTGAATGTGCTTCAGGAAGAACAGAGCCCTGGGCAAGTGAAGTGTTGGCCTGTTTCTGCTCTGCCCTCCACAATTTGCCTCTGCCTCTTCTCCCTCTTCCTCACTTGTCAGTGCCACTCCAACATGCAGCAGCCTTATATTCTACCAGATTCGTATTCCTCTGACATCTCTTTTTTCTGCTTCCTTCAGTGGTGCATTTCTATCAAGACTCACTGTTCCAGTCTCCTTCTTAGGATCTTTTGTTACCTTCTCACTCTCCCTTAGATAGAATCCTTCTAAGGTATTCTCAGCTCCCCATTGACTGAAACATCTTCTAGGCTGGCATCTTACCTGAACTTTAACTCTCTCTCTAGATTGTCAGTGAACGTATGAAGTATTAAAGAGACAGATAACATAAGAGATGTTTGGCAAGGAAGGTACTTTGTGAGGGGTTTTCATTTTATTACATCCTTCTCAGCTTTTGAAAATCTGGAAAAATGAAAATTAAATAAAATTTTTATGTCACAGTTTTATATCAAATAAGGGAGCACTAGAAGTTTAAATTTGAACCAACCTCCCTCTCAAAATCACATTTCCATCTTGTTTCCAAAACTAGTAAAAATTTTTTTTAGCATGGACAAATGAAGGTTTGCACAAAAGGCCAAAGTTTGTGGCACAATGAGGGAAGGAAGAGGCAGAATAGAGGAGTAAGAAATTAGTGTGCTCGCAAATTAATTCTAAGTACCCTTTTACTAATGGCTCATCTTAGTAATGTCGTTTTGCAAAGAGGTTTCTGTGTTTATCAGGATGCATGGTAGTGAAGGCTGGTGTAGCTCCAGGGGTACATTTTTAAGCAGCATGATCATGGGAAATAAAGGAGCCTTTTTAATATCCAGGCCTGCTGTTGTTGATCGATTTTTATCTCTAGTGTTTTCTCTCCCCTGCTCATCTCTTTTTGTTTTTGTATCCCTTCTTTCTCTTTTTTTTTCTGTTTGTCTCTGTTACTGTTATCTTCTCCTATTTGCTAGTGCTCTTTCCTTCATCTCTAGCCCTCTTTCTAGCCTATCCCTTTCCATTAGCCTCTCACTAACTACATCCATCTCCCTCTGCCCCAGTATTATTCCTCATTTATTTCTCTCCAGGTCTAATTTGACTCTGTTGCTATAAAGAGTCAGAACACAAGTGAGGACAATAGAGATAGACATTGCTATTCACTATTAACTTTTGTCCTTCCTCCTCTCTTTCCCACTTAGCTGAACTTTTAAAACAGTTTTATCTTTCTCAGTAGGAGCTACTAAAAATATGTCTTTGCATACCCAGCATAAAGCATTAGTGATGTCTGTCTGTTATTCCTTCTTTTATGGTGCACACAGAGAAGACACTAGGATTTGCAGAAAGGCCAGGTAGTCAAGCCTTTGTAATACTCCCAAATTAGCTAAAGTGGCTTCATGCTGTTCCTGCAGAAAAACAGTGCCAAAATCCACAGGTGCCTGAATGAGGTAGAGAAACAATTTCAGGTCTGGGCTACTCCATCAGCAACCCTGAGTGGCTACAAGAGGGAAGTGAAAATAATCTCCTCTGTTGCAGCAAGCAAAGAGTGGTGTTTCAGGAGGGATCAGAGCCACAGGAACAAATATGTGACCATGACATTTGGAAGGTATAAATATACATAAATGAGATAAGGCTCAGATGTCCCAGATCTTTCCCAGCTGAGGTTTACTCTGCCAGCCTGCCAGGAGCCCAGCTGGAAAATCATAATATATACAATAAAATAAAATGGATTACTCTTGGCCTTACAATTCTTCATGCCCAAATGGAGACCTACAGTCTGGGACTGAGAACTCAGCTCTGTTTCAGAGATGGGAGACAAGACAGGGATGTAGCTTTAATCCTACTTTGCTGGTACAAACCCAGAGTGAAACATTTTTCCCCAAAGAAGCATAAAGAATTAAAAATGAACAGAATGTACTTGAAAAGATGTTGGCTGTGCCAACTATTACACCATAAAAGGTACTCTGAAAAGACAGTTTAAAAACAAAACAAAATAAACAGAAAAACCAAAACACAAACCCACAAAAAAACCCTGCTTTAGAGAAACATAGCATTGCATGACATTGATGGCATAGTGGAAATCCCAATATTGATTTGATAAATCCTCAATGAAGAACAAACTGAAGAGATCTGGAGACAAGGCAGTTTCTTGAAGCAGATCTATACATTCAGTCACATCAGTGCCATGATGAACTCAGAGTAATTTATATTTTCCCTGATTTTTTGGTCTTCTGTACTGCAGGTCTTGCATTTTCTACAAAGCTCTGGGAAGGGTTTTATGGATAGATATGGTAACAGAAAGATAATCATGTAGACTGTTCTGAACTTTAAATATATTGATAGCTGCCTCTGGTTGTAGAAAGACAGTCTTGATAGCTCTTGTAACTTCTTTAAAGAGTCCTTTCTGGGTTACAGGGTACAGCATAAAACAGCTCAAGAAGCTCTCCTTTCTGCTCTTTTTCATCTAGAAGAGTACATTATGACCATGGCTGTAGTAGGATTTTCTGTAGCTAAAACTGGTAGAGTAAATTCACTCACTAACAGGGATTTCCCCTGAGTATTTTTTGGAGGAATTTGTAGCATCTCTTTGTAGTTCAAAAAGTTACTTTAGAAGACTATTTATTTTTTTAGTGCATTGATTATGGGTCCTTTTTTAGTCATTTAGTCATTAAAGAAAACATGACTAAGATTTGGGATGCTAGAAACGAAAAACTAACTTGAGATGCTCAAAAAGAACCTTGCCTTCCCTGCACACATATGGTTGTCTGTGAAGCACTTGGCACACTTTTCCCTAATAACATTCCAAGTTGCTCCCAATGATATTAAAAGTTGTAGCCCTGGCAATGACACCTGAGTCTGTTTTCCCTCCTTGCACATAAATCCTATCTCATACCAGAGCAGCCTTTGTGGAGTTCACTCCCTACTTGCACTTTCTGGGAGAGGAAGCAATCTGCTCTTTGGCCTTAGATCTGACACCTCCAGTGAGGTGGGGTCCTCATTATGCAGCCTCACTGCCTCTCAGCTCTGTGTTTTCTATAGAGTAATGTAACATTTGCCTAATTGTATTGTAAAAACTGATGACACAGTAACCTTAGTTGTACATAATTATCTTCTTATTATTTTTTTTCTGTATTCTAAAAGTCACAGTTTTTCTGAGATCTAAAAATTACAAGTTGCATGATAATTAGTCACTAAGCACTGGATTATTTCAAACATGGCTAACAAATGATCTGCATAAATAATTAATTGCTCAGGATGTATAAAGCATTTCTCATATTATTATTAGATAATTTTTTTCATGTTTATAGATGCATTGAAAAAAAAAAAAAAAAAGAGTAAGGAAAATTGCCCCAAGTGCTTTAAGTAAAAGTCATAATTTCTCTGAAATTCAGTTCAGCAGTTCAGTTTCTGATCGCAATGGTCATTTAGAAAGTTATGTACAGAAATTTATTATTTGCTAATGTTGACTATGTAAAGATGCTGTTGGTAACTTCAAAGTATAACTGATTACTTGAAGATGATGTTCACCCTTGTTTTGTATTTATGGATCTGAGAATGTAAGTCTGTTGTAAAGCTTTACTACTGGTGTACACATGCAGTCCTTTTTTCACCTTTATTTATATCCAGATAAGGTTTAAAACAGTTGGTATTTACTGTCAGAGTTGCCTTTCTTTTATTTGAAAATTTGTGCTGGTACAACAAAAGGTACTCATTAAAAAGAGTTATGTTATTTTTTAGTTAACCAAAAATTGCCCTTCTGTTTTCATTCACACGGTAAAAGGTAGTGATGTTATCTTTTTCAAAGTTAAATGTGATACAAGGAAAAGAAGTCAAGTTTTCCAGAGTTTTTTTAAAATATAATGAAGGTCAAATTCTCATTAGAGACTGTAGTACATACCAGACAGGAGTGTGTGATACATCTACTATTATGAATGAGAAAATCTTTTTTTTTATTTTTTAATGTTTTAGTTGGAAAAAGTAATTTGAAAAATTACTAGGATTTTAAACATTTTAAATAAACCCCAGAAACAAGCCACCACAATTATTTCTGGGTTTGTCCTCAGCCTGGACTCCAGTGTGGTAGAGAAATCAAATATGTTATATTTGATGTCCATATATCACTTGATCTCAGTGATTTCATAGCTAGTGCATTTCAATTTCATACCCATCAACTGGATTCAATAGGCTAGAAACATAACCCTACATCCTATCTTTCTCTTCAGATATACATGAGAACTTTTTTTCTTAATTGTTCTTGAAAATTCTATCTTTGAAATAATAATGATGTTATCTTAGTATAATTAATTTCTCCTAACATTTACCCTCCCTTGGCAACCATTTCCACAAAGATAAATAGTGGTGGTAACATTTTTTTCTTAGGAAAACGTGGCTTCATACCACAAGAGAGTAGCCATTCTGCCACATTCATTCCTTTATCTTTCCCTGTGCAGACAAGGATGGATACTGCTCAGAGAAACAGTGAATTTTTTTTCTCTTGGTTTCACAGATATTTCTAGTTATTTCTGAATACACTGGAGCTGATGTTTGTCTGTTTGACAATCTTAACTCTGCTAACAACTTGTTTTCAGGTTTTATAGGCTGAAAAGTATTACATCTCACTAGAAAAATTAATAGCATTTCCTTACTCATTCTGCACATTTGATTTTGTATCTTTAAGCTACGAAGGATGAAAAGTTAGTAAAGAAATGTAGTGTGTTATTGAATAATTTATTTCCATGCTATTTTTAGTGGCAAACACTTTGAAGTAAAATTTCTCTTAGGACTTGAAGTGAACTGTCATTGATATTCCTTAGCATTATTCACTGCCCTAAGATCTCAGAGAAAATTGCTGGCTCACACATAGTGTATTTTGGGGGTTTGGACTTTCATATTTAACACAATTCTGTAACTGGCACTAAGTGCAGAATTCAGCCACTCTGCTTGGAAGAGTAACTACAGTTATTAAAATAGACACTCAGAAAATATTGACTGGTCGACACTTCAGAGTTTTTTCAGTTTTATGGAGATTAATGGTTTGATTTCTGTGCTTGGAAGCAGAACAAGAAGGAAATGTAGGAAGTGACTTCTTTAAAGCATCAAGACATCTTTTCTGGAGAAAATTGGAAAGCAATATCCTTTGCAGATGGGGTTTAAAACAAACATGCAGTAGGTCTGCAAAATTTTATATTGAAGAGGTTAGGAATAAATCTAGTTCATTATAATGCAAGGAGCAGAAAGGATTAAACTCCCGAGGAAAGGATCTTTTTAGTTTAATTAATGCAGCATAAGTAATTTGCTACAAAATGCTAAGTCAGTCTAGAGATACACTGATTTTTGTGCTCTTGTTAAATTTAGGAGCCCAGTTTACTTTCAAGCATAGTTTGGAACAAATCAAATAATTATAAATTCATTATTTCATAGATGCTGTTAAATTATGAATACACTAAAAAATATTTCCTTCTCTAAACGGGGTGCAAATATACATGTATGTAAGTTATGAAGAGAGTATCCAGGCCTTCTCAGAATGTCTTTCTGGGCAGAGCAGAGATTGTGTGTTATAAAATGTCTGATGCTCATAAGAAATAATGTTTATATGTGACATGGTTTAATCCTATCTTATAACTAAGGACCATAATGATGCTTGCTCGCTCTCTGCCCCTTCTTTCTGGTGGGATGGGGAGGAAGATTGGGGAAAAAAAGTAAAACTCATGGGTTGAGATAAGAACAGTTTTAAAAAATTGAAATAAAACAATATTAATATTAATAACTGCATGAAAAAAAAACAACTCAAAAACTAAGGAAGACAAGTTATGCGTGGTGCACTTGCTCACCACTCATTGACAGATGCCCAGCCCTTCCTCAGCAGCAATTGTCCCTTCCATCCAGCTTCCCCATTTTATATACTAAGCATGATGTCATATGATATGGAATACCCATTTGTTTAGTTTGGGTCAGCTGTCCTGGCTGCACTCCCTCCCAGCTTCTTGTGCATCCGCTTACTGGCAGAGCATGGGAAGAAGAAAAGTCCTTGACTTAGGATAAGCCCTAGTCAGCAACAATTAAAACATTTGTGTTTTATCAACGTTGTTCTCATCCTAAATCCAAAACACAGCACTGTACCAGCTACTAGGAAGAAAATCATCACTGTCCAGCTGAAACCAGGGTAATATAGAAGGCAAAAGATATGAGGTTAGATAAGAGGAATGATGGTCTGATGGAGCAATCTGTAAGCAACAGGAGTTTTAGATTTGGACCAGGTCTAAACAGCAAATTGGAGTTTTTTGAACCATCTACACAGAAAGGTGACGAAGCCACAATACAACAACTTTTAGGACATAAAAGCCTTATTTGACCTTTCTATGTAAAGGTGGATTATAAATTTCTCTTATAAGGAGGTGTGAAGAAGATATTTCCATGGTTTCTTTCAGCAGTTTACTCTCACTGTAGAAAATTAATTATGGCTACACAGAATCATAGAATCACGGAATGTTAGGGATTGGAAGGACCCTGAAAGATCATCAAGCCCAACCCCCCTGCCAGGGCAGGATCACCTAGTGCAGGCCACACAGGAACACATCCAGGCAGGTTTTGAATATCTACAGAGAAGGAGACTCCACAACCTCCCTAGGCAGCCTATCCCAGTGTTCTGTGTTCAGTGTCTACTGTTAAGAGCTCTTAAGTGGATGGCTTGTAGCCTTACTGCTGTTCAGAGAGCTGTTCTTTGCTATGCTCCCAAACATCCATTGGCTTCCTTCTTAAAATCCCATTACACTCTTATGAAAGTGCCCAAATCCATTTTATGCACTTGAACACATTGTCCGGTTCTGGAGTACTCGGTACCCAAAATGCTTAATGCTGTCATTAGGGAGATCTCTGGCATGGGGAATGTGTGCTTGATGGAAGGGATGCTGTTCTTCTCCAGCCAGCTCCATTCAGGAGTATGCTGGTGTTTACACCTCCAAGCATACTTGCATGTGGTTATGATATCTTCCTTGCCGGGAAAATTTAAACATAATTAATCCTGTTGACCTTTCCTTATATATCAGCCTTTTTAGTTCCTTAATCATTGAATTTCTTTTCTAATTTATCCTCTATCTGTCAGCATCTTTCAAAATCTGAAGAGCTCAAAGCTGCATTATTTATAGTTGGAAATTGGATTAGGTTTCCCCTACTAAAAGAAAAATATATAAATGTCAATCTGTAACAAACTGCTTATTAAAGGAAAATCTAATTATTAAGTACTAATATGATTTCTTAGTATGATATTTAAAGAAAACCAAGGTGTTACCTCCTTCTTAAATCACTATATTTCAAGGTTTCAGTCTGTTATTTAGAAATATGATGTTGTCATTTTATTATACACCATCTTCCAGGAACCAAAAGCAACTTATACATAAAAATGGATTTAGCCTCATCAGTAGGTCTAAATGATAAAAAAAGACATTTATTGAGTAAATACATCTACTGCAGATCCTGTCTGCTGGATTTAAGATCCTGATTTACATTTCAAAACACTTTGATGGATGAATCATCTCAAAGTAGTCTACGTTGATTACGTGGGCTCCTTCCATCCTCAGCAAAAAGAGAGAAACATTCTCCAGAGGTCTTTCATACTACTTTTAAATATCCATTTGTAGAAATAACTGGCCTTTAGAGGTACATCTCTCTTTCCAGGAGGGATAGGCAATTAGGTGAAATGAGGTAGTTAACTTTTAGACACTTTAGACCTACTGAAAATAGGTGAGATTGATTTCTTCTCCTGAGAGTCTAATCGTTAGATTTCTTTTGATATCCTATAAAAGAACTCCTAGTCTGTGCCACTGAAATACTTCAGATAAATTCTGAATGAACTACGTGGCCCTACAAATTAGATCCATCTAGTAAGTAATAAGAATTAATAAAATTAAATGTAAGCTTTAACTAATTAACTGATAAAGAAAGATAAAATTCCCTTTTTATCTCTCTTGCCTCTCAGATGCCTAATATTCTTCCTTTGTCACTGCTTGCTATTAATTGACTCGGAAATTGTTATCCTCTGTAAAAATCTTCCTCTGTTATCTTTTTTTAAAGAGAAAGATTATTATTAAGGGAAAATAATGGAAGCCTTTATCAGTTCATCCTTCCATTTAAATATTAATTTGTATCTTTAAGAATGGCTATTTTTTTATATATATATATAATAAGTGGAAAGTCAAAGTTTCAGTCAAAGTGGGGCTGTTAAAAACTAGTTAGATATTACTTCCCTAATGTCACTAAATTTGGTATACTAAGGAAACCTTCTAATTGGAGAAGGCCAAGTTATGATGCCAGCTGGTTATTTTTATGACAAGTCAAAATAGGAACAGTGCACATTTCACTCCCAGGCTGCTGCCTCAAATACCTCTTTCTGTTCTGCTCAGTTTCATTATCTGTGCAGTCCTCTGAAATAAGAAAAGCAGCTTCAACAGACTAACTTTTTTTGCAAATTTCATTTCCAATACATAACTTATTTCTACATAGTATGAATAGCCATGAAATTAAAATAGGAGTTTACAGAGCCCATTGCAGGGTATTTTTTTTCATAGAAATTCATTTAAAGTTTTGAACTGAGGCCTCCATGGTTGGTTTGGGTTGTTTTGGGGAGGGCCAAGGAAGGGAAAAGAACTGGAAGGGCTGTCCTGTGGGGATAGTGCCTCCTTTAGCCATGCAAAGAAAAGAGAAGACAGTCTCATATTGTGTGTTATGATTGCTCAACCACCATTTATACAAAAATAAATAGTCCTCTGCAAAACACAAGAATTCCTTATGAAATAAGCAGGCAGTTTCTTTCTTACATCTGCTCCAAGCTGTCAAAGAAAACGCAAGTTCTCAAGTAATTCTGCCATCTTTTTCTGCCCTAACAAACTCTTAGAGGAGCACTGAGGCAAACATTGTGATTTCCAGTGCACTAAACTCTTCCTTAGCAATATGTAGCTGTTTTCAGATAATAAAAGAATTCTTTCACTGCTATTGCACTATTTGACTGTGGGCGAACTACCCACATGCTGGAAAACTGAAAGTTTAAGCTTTTCCTCTGACATTTGAGAAATGATGCAGTGGGAGTAATTATGTGATTGCTGCTGGTATTGATGATATCTCCCTGCCTGTCTGGTACTGCTAATCTGTTTTGCAATCTTCTGCTTCAGGAGAAAAAATCATGCCTAAGCTGAGGAGGAAGATTTTAATGATGACATTGCCTGCAGCATTTTGTTTGTGACAGTATTCTACTGATGATCCTGTCTGTACAGATGGTGTCTCTCAGGTGCCACTTTTATATGTTTCTGAAGAACTGGAGGGACAAAGAGACAGAGTAGGAGAGATGCTACTCTTCATTGTTCCTTGGAAAAATCTTTAAAGATAGCCCAAAAAATACTGCTTTAAATAATTGATGGAGGATTTCCTTCAAGGTTAAAGACACTTGTGTTGTAAACCTACCTCACCTATTTGCAACACTTAAGTTTTTTTTTTTAAATACTTGTGCATTATTATACAGGAGATTCCCTTAAGAGGTATTCTTTTGCCTGGTGGAATAAGGAGTTATAAAAAGACTGCTCTGAATTAGCCTGACCACAGGATTTGGCAGAAGGATAAGGATGATTTGAAGCTATTTTTTCCCTTTCTTAGAAAGCCAGCATGCACAAAAATTTGAACCCAAGCACTTTAAAATAAGCATGGTTACAATGACCTTGGACTAACTAATCAATATTCTGGATGAAGCGTGGTTGCAGCTTTAGTGTTTTATACAGATTACAAAATCAGATACTGAAAGAGGTGAAATATTTTTGGTATTTGCACCTTTACAATTTCAACTAATTTTACCTGTCAAAACTAGTGAAAATGCATCTCTAAATTCACTCTGATATCCTGAAAGAAAGAAAAAAAATAGGAAAGAGATTTCTCTGAACATGACAGGGATTAAGTATTAGTAAAATAATATTAGCATCGCTCTGTATCTTTCCAGTCAGGACCTGGAATTATTCACAAAAGTAGACAATGCTTTAAAATATGAGGGCAGTAGTTATTTGCTTGTAAGTCTAATATGTGAAAGTAAACCTCAGTCACAGTGTATTTTTAAACTTTTAGTAGTTTCTCTATGACTATATATAGCAGTTGCATTAGTGCCTACAATGTTGCTGATGCAGAAACTCTAATTACCCAAGTGATGCTGTGAATGTTCAGAACTGGAACTAGATGATCCTTTCCAACCCAAAACATTCCGTGATTCCAGAATTCTCATCTTAAATTTAAGTCATATACTCTTTAGGATAGCAACCATTGTATACAGGTTTGAAAGTGAGTTCGCTCCTCAGATCACAGGTTTGTGTCTGTTTGTTTATTCACATCCTTTCTTTTTTTAAAAAAATCATGCTTCATCCCTAAGTTGGACTTCTGTTACTTTCCTCTCATGTCTTTAGGTATCAATAATGGGAATTAAGAACTTCCAATCCTCCTTGATTGGGAATGTGTAAAAAAGAACTAAGACTCATTTTCCTGAGAAGCTCCCCTGTCTTTTTTCAAGACATCATCTCTCACTCTTTCAGGGACTCCTGGACTTGTGAGTGCCAGGGAGATGGAGTTAGGGTGAGTGCCAGGGAGATGGAGTTAGGCTTTTCTCAGTGGTGACCAGCGATAGGACAAGGGATAATGGGTGTAAATTGAAGCATAGGAGGTTCAAGTTGAATATCAGAAAAAATTTCTTTACTGTGAGGGTGACAGAGCCCTGGAACAGGCTGCCCAGGGGGGTTGTGGAGTCTCCTTCACTGGAGACATTCAAAACCCGCCTGGACACGTTCCTGGGCGATGTACTCTAGGTGGCCCTGCTCTGGCAGGGGGGGTTGGACTAGATGATCTTTTGAGGTCCCTTCCAACCCCTAGGATTCTATGATTCTATGATTCTATGATTCTATGACTCTTTCTTTGCCCAGTCTTCAACCATCCTTTTCTGCCCATAAAACTCAATGACATCATGCTCTTTTGCTCCTTGTTCTTATTGCAACAACTCAGGTTGCCCAGAAAGCTGCAATTCCCCTCATGGCTTTTGATCAACCAGTAGCTGTTTCTAGATTTTTAAACATCTTGCTTCATGCAAGTTCTCTGTTTTGTTTCAAATTAGATTCCTCTTTCAGGATCTTCTTCTAAGTCCAGCACCTCTGGATGTCCTGCATGAATGCAGCAGGTAGGAAAAGGTCAGTCTGTGCCCGTGAGTTCTGGTGGGACACACACAGTTTTTTCCTTTTCCTTTTAACAAGTACACAATATATTTCATTACTTTGAAAACAGTTCAAAATTTCTGACGGTCATTTTCCAAAAAATGTAGTCATTTCATTGTTTCTCAACATTCAATCATAATATTTTTGAAACCCTAGCAAATATGTGATATAAGCTGTTGTATGAGTGGTAGAAGTAATGATTCCTTATTTTATGTTTGTGCTTTGCCATCAATCTCCTATATGGTTTCTTCGAAATCAGAAAAAGGCAAACTCTCCCTAGGGTCCTTCTCCTCCTCCTGATTTCTTATTTTAATGAAAGTTAATATACTTAAGGCCTTTTCTCATTTGCAAATGTTTAAAAATGCCCCGAAGGCTCTGAGAGACATACTGAGATGCTATGAGCTTGCTTTCTGCAGAAAAAACAAACTAAAACCAGAGAGGGTCAGACTTAAAAACATACACCTGTCAGTACAGGTTTATTATATACCTGTATACACAGACATTCAAGACTGGTAGGTTGAACAGTTCTCACTAGGAATGTACTGAAAATGCTTGGTTGATCTGAGACAAATAGCAAGCTGGCAAGTCTGCTCTATGTATGCTTGACCATTTAGATTTGAAAAGATCCCTAAGATCATCAAGTCCAATCATGAACTCAGCACTTCCAGGTCCAACTAAACTGTGTCCCTAAGTTCCTCATCTCCTCATCTTTTAAACACATCTAGTGATGATGAGTCCACCACTTCCCTGGGTAGCCTAGCCTATTTCAGTACCTGAAAACCTATTGAGCAAATAAATTTTTCCTAGTGTCCAATTGAAACCTCCTCTGGCACAATTTGAGGTTATTTGTTCTTGACATACCATTTGTTACGTGGGAGAAGAGACCAAACCCCACCATGCTATAACCTCCTTCAGGAAGATAAGGTGTCCCCTCAGACTCCTTTTCACCAAACTAAACAACTCCAGTTCCTTCAGCTGCTCCTCATAAGACCTGTGATCTAGACCCTTCACCAGCTTTATTGCCTTTCTCTGGATGTTCTGCAGCATCTCAATATTCTTCTTGTAGTGAGGGGTCCAAAACTGAACACAGTATTTAAGCTGTTTATTCTCTCACAGCACTACTGACTTTGCCTGACAAATAAGACTAACAAAATTTTTGAAGGACAAAGATATTTCCCCCTAATAATAATAAAGTGAATTTCAAAGTAGCAACACACTAATATAGGAGGAAAATATTACACCTCCCTGAGTCATAATGCTAGCATTAGGAGTTGCTCTCTTTTTCATTGATACTTCATTCCTCTCAGTATATATTATCACCTGCATTTGATGCATTCTGGAATTATATTCCAAGAAAGCTCATTTGAGGACATAAAGGGGTGTCATTCTGTGAAAGAAGCTTGCAGTTCAGTTTTTTCCTTTCTCTCACCCAGTGTTTAGAATTTCTTAACATCTGCAAACATTTTAACACCATAGTCTGTTTATGACATTTAGACTTCGTTTCTTACTTCTGTCAATCTCTCATCACATATTTTTGAAGTTGAATTAAGAATAGCCATCTACTTCATCTACTTTTTTTAAATTATTTAAGTGACTATGAAGTCTCACCTTTAACTTTGGATTGTCATGATGGCTTTAGAAGATATTACTGGCTTAGAGTAACTACAGCAGTTACACATTTTGCCATCGAAAGTGAGAGGTAGTCTTGCCATATTCACTTACATAAACTGTGTACTGGAACCTCAATAAATGAAATTATTTCATAGAATTATAGAATCACTGAATGATTAGGGTTGGAAAATCCTGAAGATCATCTATTTCCAACCCCCCTGCCATGGGCAAGGACACCTCTCACTAGACCAGGATGCTCAAAGCCCCATCCAACCTGGCCTGGAACACTTCCAGGGAGGGGGCACCCACAGCTTCCCTGGGCAACCTGTGACAGCATCAAATTTCAAACTACTCCAACAGAGCATCCAATTCACTGGGCTGTCTGAAAAGGAAGCGGAGCAGTATGGTTGTGGTTCTTTTCCACAAATACCATGTTGTGTGGCTTGCAGCACTCAAGCAGCCTTCAGAAGAGAGAATTTGCTGGAAAGGAACACTGCAGCTGGCAGAATTTGCCTCTTTAAAACACAGTGCAGTAAAGTTTGCAAAATTTGACAAGACTAGTGCTTTCTGAACTGTACCGGTAAAATAAATAAAACTTGTAATTTTTTTCTCAAGTAGAAGCAAGCATACAGATCAATTTTGATTTTATTTTTTTTTTTTAATATTTTGAAAGCCAGGTAGCTCTTATCAATGTTTTTTTCAAAGAAACTGTAACTAAACTACTAACTTCACATTCAAGAGGTCAGTAAAATCATGTGAAGGGGCATTTTAAAGGTGACATCTCAAACATCTAAATTTTTGTTTCAAATTTTGGAGTTATTTGAGATAATGACTTTATAAAATCATGTGAAATAACTGTAATATTTCTGTATATCCATAAGAAAAAAAAAACCAGTAGTATTATACAGTAGCACATTCTGGTGATATTTAAAGCTGTGAAATTAGATCACATCTCTCCTTTGAAATCCTCCTTTTCATGAGTTTCTAAATAGGCCATATTCTTTGTTAAGAGATAAACCTTGAGACATATGATTTTTTTATTACTAGTTTTTAGTACTCACCTTGTGGAAGTGCATTTTCATCTGAAAAATTCCTTCCTTCCCAGTGCATTTAAAATGAAACAGAATGTGAACATTCAGAGTTTTTTGTTTGGTGTTTGGTTTTTTTCCCCACTAGAATATTTAAATTTTCCATGTTCAGGTCATAATTCTTTACTCTGTAATATTTGCTTTTCCTGTTGGCAAGAGAAAAATTCAGAAATAATAGCTTTTAAAAGGATTGTCAACTTTATATGTCTACAGATGTTTATTCTGTTTTTGAACTTGCAAAACTAGGTTCTCCCTCCTCGCAGTGTTCTGCATGCTGTGCAAAGCCATACCTCATTACGGTCTAAAATGACTTAGTGCCTTCCTTGTGTTTACATGAATAATTGTATTTTTTTAAAAAAAAAGAATATATTAAGTTGGCAAAATCTATTTTGATACCAAACAGGAAGGGAAAATTGTTATTCAGTCTCTGGCTCTGAGAAGAGGCCATTACTGTAAGAACAGCAATAGAGAAGTCTGCAAGGACCAGGGAGCAAAAAGAGGCAGGAAACTTTCTCTCATCCTGTTTAATATCTCCAGATCTGAAAATTTCCCTGCTTTATCTTAACATACCCCCTAGCCATGCTTAGCACTGAATTTGTCTATCTTTGCTATTTAGCACACAGACATTAGCTGGCTGCATGTGAGGAATGTAAACATCTCATCATACTTCTCTTCCTCTTCCAAAGAATGAAATATTCACTTTTAAAAACATATTTTTAAATCAGCACCTGAGAGTAACATTAACATCCACTACAGTTACCTGTTGACTATTTTCATAGACTTAACCAGAGTTTTATAACAAAATATTCTGCCTGTTTATTCAAGGAAACCTTGCTCTACACATCGTAGCACAACACAACTCTGTGTACGATACACTATACTGAAAATAAATTCTATGTTTGCCAAGGTGTATGCCATTAGGCTAGTAAGAATTTGCTCATATGCTCTTGCCTTTCTTATCCTTTTCCTTTCATATCTTCTTTACTTCCTTTCATGCTGGGCCTAATCCAGAAAACATATGTGGATCCCTCATGTCAATGGGATGCTCATTGAAATGGAGTAATGAGCATGCCTGCTTCTCAAAGCAGCTCTACACTTTTGCAGACTTCTCAAGACTTTCAGCTGCCTTCTGGATTCATGGTGACATCCACATATCACTGCTTTTAAAACCAGTTTTACAAATAGAAATATTTACAGATTGAAAGTGCTAGCTGCAGTATCAATTACTATTATTTGTTTTAAGGAATAATGATGTCCAGGAATAATGGTCCAGATACTGAGTAGCTTGCTGGAAAAGACATCATATTGGCAATGTTTTGATTGTTTTTCTAGGGACAGTGAAAATCCTTGCTCAGATTCAAATTTCCTCATTCACAGTGATCAGTCTGTCTGAAAGTTGATTCTTCTTCTTTCCTTTGTCTGTTGATATTTCAAAATTGACAGTGAAATGGAACTATGATTTCAAACATCAATGTACTCTTACATCTTTGTAGTGGTCTCATTTTGTTCTTATTTATTAGAGCAGAATATATTAAAAATTGCATGATGAAGGATTACAGACATATTTGTGATGTTTAAGAGTGAATGGATCATTAGGCTTTCTCAGTGGCTTTATTAATATCTTGAAGTGACCAGAATTATACACCATCTGTTAACAGGGCCATTAAGTTATCCACCTAGGCCGGGGGTTCTTAACACAGACTTCTACAGTTCCCTCCTGAATTAAAAATACATTTCTGGGGAACATATTCAACTACATTGATTAAAGGAACACTGTGAGAAAAATATTCAGAATGAAAAAATATCAATAGAATTATCACCTCACTGATTTCCTTTGGTGTGCTAAAGATGAAATTATGCAAAAGATGCTGGACATCATCATACCCTTCTGATTAACGTCATCAAAAGAACTTCAGAAGTTTGATTATGATGAGTGTAGACCTGATATAGTGTATGTCAGAGAAAAAGAGGTCCTTGTCCCTGAAATAGCCTACTGAAAATTTGAAAATTACTGGAAAGGACATATGAAAACTTTTGTGTGGAGGTCTTTTAGAGTTATTGAGGCTTGGAGGTAGATTAGGCTGAAAATCAAATTAATTTTATTAAGACCATGGTGCAAACATTGCTGAAGGAGGTTGATTATGCTGCTTTCTTTGACAACAGTTGACAATTGTTCTCAGGAAAACACTGTAGACTCTGTTATTTGTTGGGGTAAATATAAATATAGGGAACCACAAAACCATAAAGTGGTTTGGGTTGGAAGCAACCTTAAGGGTCATCTAAATCCAAATCCCCTGCCATGGGCAGAGACACCTACCACTACACCACTACATGGAGCTCAGAGCTCCATCCAGCCTGGCATATACTTATGTTAGGTATTTTGTGTAAATGTGTAAATAGATGCAGACTGTGTACATAAATAAAATTAGAAGTAGTCATATATTTATATATTTACATAAATACCTAACATTTTTTGAGGAACCTAAAATATGGATTTATGCCTGCAGTCAATCTTAAATGAGTAATTAAATAAGACATATTAAATGAGCTCTGCTACAGCAGAATCTCTTTTGTGTAGCTGTTTCTGTTTCATCTCACTTCCTTTCCTAGGAAAGGGAGGATTTCATGCTTCATTATCTGAACTTAACGTTTCTATAGGGGCTGTCTTTGCTTTTTTTTTATTTAATGTGCATCAAATTCCTTTTGGAGACTTTTATTGCTCAGCAGAATACAAGCAAGGTCTGTGATTAAAGAATTGCTCTGCTAAAGCCAAAGTCATTAGCAAATAGCATCACAAAACTTGAGGGATGGGCAAAACTCTGCTGACCTGATATCACAGATGATAAATACAGACACAAAAGTGTCAGCCTGAGGAAGTATGTACTTCTAGGACCATCTGAAATAAAAATAATAAAAAAATAGACCCCTATCAGTTCAATATTCTTCTGCTTCTTTGTGTTTCACAACCCTTTTTAGGAAACATTTTTTCATTGAGAGGGTTGTCAGGCATAAGGATGTCCTGCCCAGGACAGTGGTGGAGTCACTATCCCTGGAGGCATTTAGAAGCCATTTGGACCTGGTCCCTAGGGATGTGGTTTAGTAGTTGACTGTGGTGTTACTCAAAGGTTGGACTGGATGATCTTGGAGGTGATTCTTTCTGTATTCTTAGCCTTCAAGGGGGCTTCAGCAGTGCAGCTACCTACTTCTTGTCAGTCTGTTGGTAGCAGACAGTTTTATTCAGGAAGTTTTATAAGATTTCACTCAAAAGATGCAGTGGATGCACACAGCTTGCTGGTAGCCCTTTGCGCATTCTCTAAAATTCTTCTAACAGAAGGTCCAATAAATCATGAGATTTGATTTAAGTATCAATAAAATTGATTATTCCTTATGACCTCTGACTTTCAAGCTTTTGGGGTGTGTGCTTACGTTATTCCCTTTGATCACAGCTGACCCTTTGCTATACCCTGAAAGATGTGTGGTCATCTGAGATGGGTGACTATGGCACATGGTGCCCTGGATAGCCATGATCTGAAATGGTGATGCATATGTTTTCCATCTAGATTCCAGGAGCTCAGCTTTAGGAAAAGAAGCAAATAACTCAAATAATGGCACAGACTGGAAGTGCCTAGCAGTAGGGCTCATAATTTTTGAAGCTTTTACTATTCAGATCACTTCCTTATAACAAGCCTAACTTGTTATTGTAATCGTATGTCCCTGGGAGCAGAGGATTTAGCAAAAATGCTGAACGCAACCAGATTTTCCATAAAACAACAAGAGTGAGCAAATGCATTGCTTCAAGCAAGCAAAGCAGAGAACACAACAGCGGTTGCTTAAACTGGCCTATTAATCTTTAAAAGTGCTCCTGAGTGCAGGTGGGAACATTCTGGTTAGCCTCAAAAGAGGAGTTATTTTTCTTGTCAGGAATTTTAACATTCAAGTGAGTTTTCAAAGGTCCCTTTAGGGTGCTTTTTAATGTCATTGGAGTCTGATACAGACCCTTAAATCTAGGACCCACTCTTTCCTGCATTTATCTCCAGCATAGCATTTATCTCCATATATAGCAAAGGATGGTATGGCATTCTTATATTGGGACAGAGAAACAAAGCTCAGAACCCACTAGAAATTAAAAAAATTATAGAAATTATTAAAATTAACTGTACTATTGTTGCAAGATTGTATTCTTAATAGTACTTTTATCCTCAAGCTTTGTTCAAAGCCACTGTGCACAAAATACAGTTATTTGGATAATAAGAAAGTTGCATCCTGTTTTGGTTGCAGTCTACATTATTGTGCCTCTTCCTCATATGATAATATGTGGGCTTTTGGCACAATTTTCATCTCCTATTTGGATACAGTTTACTAGGAACTTTAGAAAAATCTCCTCAAGAAAGGGTCATTTTGTAGAGTTTGTCACATGAGAGTGTCTATGGTGCAAGAGACAAAAAAATACAGAAGAATGAACAGTTTTAGAATAATCAAGTCATGCCAGACCTGTCCATTTCACATGTAGAAATCCAGTTTCCATCAACATTGCTTAATTTTAAGAGGAATGCAGGGGCAGGGGGGTGCCCTGTAGCCAACTGGGTAAGAAGGATCTTAGTGTGGGTTGCTTGGTAAAAATAGATTAAACCAGTGTAACTTTATAACAGTAGTTATTCTTGATATAGAAATCCTTTCCTGTACTCATGGTCTGATGTCATGGTTTCAGCATATGCTCTATCTGTATACCTCTTAATAGAAGTAAGTGGTAACCATGAACCTCTAACATCACCATCTAAAAATTTCTTTGCTTCTTTACCCCTTGTAACTGCTCTCAGCCCCTGATGTTGAGTTATGTCATGGTCTATGTCTGAAGATCTTGACACTGTAACTTTTCTTTTTGTAGTTGTAGTAAATAGAGGTGTATCACATGGTCCCATTGATCGAGTGTTCATTGAGTTTGCTACCAAAAAGAGATGAATTCACTGGTTCTAGTCTATCAGCCAGGAGCCAGGTCAGACAGCTGGATAGTCCCAAGAAGGTCAGCCAATATGCTTCAGTTTAAGTATGCTCTTCATGTAACCACTTTACTAGAGTTGTGATGATAAGGAAAAGATATTTTTCTATATTATACTTTCAGCAGCCACCTCAACCAGGAAAACTTGCTGGGAAGCAGTGTGATTCTTTATTACATTGTTTTAGCAGGAGTGTCACAATTACTGAATGGACTACTGATGATGGATGAAAAGGACTGATACGAGCCATCAATATGATAACAAGCAACAGCCTTTATTCTATGAAACATCTCAACTTTTATACTTGTCATTATCTTGTCCACAAGTACAGGCATAGTTACCTTTTAATTGGTTATTATGAGCTGGTCATACATACTTGTTGCAAGCTAGTAGGCTATGGTGTCTCCCCTACTTTGTTTTCTTGAAGCAGAGCCTCCTCTAACTTAATGCAATATTCCTAAAAAGCAAAACATGTGCTAGTCTATTCTTTTGCCAAGGTCTTTTTATGTCTATTATCTACATTCCTTTTACCCAAAGTCACCAACTGCTTTTGCCTCAAGGTTAAAGCACTAGCACGTCCAGGCCAAAGTCTTCAAAATTTAAACCACTATCTGCTACAGACTGCCTTCAGTCTCTAGCTCATGGAGCAAGTAAAAGCCAGCTGTGTAACACTGAAGCAACAGTTGAAATAAAAAGTAAACAGGAAAAAAAAAAAATTCGATGCTCAATATTTAAAAATTGTTTCCCAATCAAGACAGCATGGGAGCCAGTGACATCCTTCCCTATTTGCCGATGGACTTGTTCAATATTAGCTGCCCAGACCTTTAAACCAATATGTTCAGAAGTACTGAGGAGAGATGGAGACAGTGTAACTGGTCACATGCAGAGCAAGCCAGGATCAGACCCTGTGGTTTCAGGAAATGAGGGTGGCAAACCAAGGTTATCAGCCAGTGAGAGTCTTTGGCTAATAGCTGATGCTCATGCTTCAAAGTCCTTCTGCATTTAGAGCAGGTTTCATTAACAGTGGAACACATATTTTCTATCTATGGAGATATAGATACGTATTATCTCCTTATCACATAAGGAGAATTTATGTCTCCTTGGAATTAAATACTAAGGAATGTGCATGTGCTTTGTCCATACCAACATACCTGTATCTTAACTACAAGCTTCACTGTGTGTAGTGAATTGCCAGGAAATGTTCTGGGTTTTTTCTAGCATTACGTGTAGTAAGTTTTATTACCTATTGATCTGATGGAAAATCTTTTTTCCTCACTGGTAAAAATAGAAAACTGGTAAAAATAGAAACTGGGTAGAAAGTTAGAACTAGAGCATCCTTGATAGGAATGGAATGGATATGTTTATTGCCTTAACCTAATTAATGTTCATTTATAATGTATACATACTGTAATGGTACAGTACATAGAGTTAGAAAGTGCTAGGTACAGCCCAAGCAACAGTAAAGTCAAGATCTTTAACATCATGCTTTGCCAGGCCTTTGTGCTCTTGCACGTCCTGTGAAATTTCAAGTGTTTACTGCTGTCTTATGGAGGAAAAGGTGCTTCTACTTTATCCTATTCAACACACTGCCTGTCTTACAGTTTTTCTAAGAGTGTATTTTTTGGCTACTAACAATGAATGAAAGAAATATGAAATAGCAAGTTATAAAGCAGAAACCCACAGTGAAAAAATTATTTCTGCAATGCATAATCATTATGGCACAACATCATATCTGTTTGTCATACAAGTCTGTTTTGGTGTGTTGTTTTTTTTGCTGGAGTTTTATTGTCTTCTTTACATCTGTTGGTTTTAGTATTAATTTCTCATAATTTTTTTGTGTTGCTATAGGCACTGTGCACAAAGTACACACGAATGCAAGGAACATAACCTTTATTGTTCCTCTTTAGTTTTAAACTATGTTGGTCTTATCTATTAAAATTTATACAGATTCACCATCTAAAAATAGAAACATAAAATCTCAGAATGGTTTGGGTGAGAAGGAACCTCAAAAATCATCTAGTCAAATCTTCCTGCTACTGGCAGGGATTTCTTTCATTAGATCAAGCTGCTAGAAGCCCTTCTCAATAGAAAATGTCCATTTGAAACCAAACGTAGAATTTAAATAGATATAATGAAATTAAACTTTATCTCCAAGCACTTAGAAAACAGTATTATTGGGACTTAAAAGGATTACATCTCACCTAAAGGAAAGTACCTGCCATAGGAATGATTTCCAATAACAATCAAAATTAATCCTTGGGCTGAGAGCCAACACAAATCCTATACATAGTTTAATAGCTTAAAAGCCATAGACAGTCAAGTGGCATTCTACTTCAGTAGTAGTGTGATTATTGGGCTGATCCTATGTTCAGAAGCAAAATTCTTACAACGAACTAGAGTATTGCTTCAGTGATGACTGAAAAAATGGGGAGTAGGACACAGTATTTCCCTTCTCTGCATCACTTCCATAAGTCCCACATGATTTTCCTGGAAGTCCTATTATCTGTGTTCTACTTGTTCTCCAATTATGACATCTATCTGAGATATTATCAGTTGCTGATAACTGCTGATGTATGGAATTAAGATAAAGATATGTTTATGTAAATTTAAATATGCAAATATATGAGTTTGAAGCTCAGAAGGCAGCAACTTTTCATCCATGATTAAAATTCCAATTATTAAATGAATTCCAGAGAGACTACATTAAGCTGAAGCTGAATCTCTTCCCATGAGGCAGCAGCAGCATTCTTCTGTAAAACATAAGCAGTTTACATTATATCACCTGCTGAAGATTAAGCATTTTATATACATCTGCTTCATGATTGCCTGTGACACTGGAAAACAGTACATAATCTGTTAAAAAACTTCTAAATATCTGATTGTAATTTCTGATAGAGTTCTTAACTTTCATTAAACATACAACTGAGAATAAGCCACTTGGGTAACTTCTTTTGCAGGATGCACAGGGTTTCCAAGCACTGAGTTAAAAAATACTCTCAGAAGATATTTAAAACCTGTATATTCAGGCAAAGAGTTTTTGAATTTTCTAAACTTCTGGAAATTATTAGAAAAATGCACGTTAATTTTTTAAGGTCTGGCATATTCAACTCACTTTATGGATAAAGAATCTCCAAGAAGTTAGAGAGGAGTCTGACTCAGCCACTGAAAAAAAAAAAAAATAAAAAAAAAAAAATTGATTTTTGTCAGGGTTTTTTTTATTGATTGGCAGCTTAACATTTATCAGCTCAAACAGCTTACAGCTGCCATTTTGTGAAGTGATATTTTAGAGGTCAAGCTGATGCACCAAGAGGTTTTGTTTGCATTTCTAAAACTGATCTTTGCTAGGCCATAACTATCCGCTTTTACCTGTTCTGAGGACTCAAGACATAATACATATAGTCAAAAGTAATTATGAAAAGTTCTTCTCCCAGTCTTTATCCATCTTTTCTGAATAATATTTTTTTAAAAAGAAGAAAAAAAGCAAGTGCTGTGATGACATCTCTTCTGTTTTTAATCAAAGAATTTTAACTATCTTGTTGCTGTTTGCTTCTCTTACTGCATCACAAGCAGCCTTGAAATACAGACAGGTATCTGTACAGACAAGAATCTCTAAATAAGACCATCAAGTCGATGAATTATTTTTAATAATTCTACCCTTAGAAGCAAACATACCAGTATTCCAGAAATTAGAGGTTTTACTTAACAGAGGTGTTTGTACTGACCACATGCCAAATTCTTGCCAAAAGATTAAAATCTTTTGGAAACATTTACTGAGCTGCTTTTCTATGTAAATTTACCAATTTGAGACCAAAAAAAAAGCTGTGACACCAGCGCCAAGGATATCACACTTTATTCTCACAGTTGTGATAACAAAGGGTTACATAGCAGTATTTGATACACACTAACCCACATGCCAAATCTGTATTCCTACTCATCAAAGAGTTACTGAAATAGGTAAGAGTGAGTATGTGTGTTCTGCTTGACAAATGGCATTTCTTACAATTGACAGTTGTTAAAAAAACTTGATAGCACTGTGCAATCTCTGGCATTGTTGTATGGAGAAAGCCTCAGCTGTTTTCTATCACTATATATTTATAATTATATTTTCATTAGGCTGAATTGTCTGTCAGCTACTGATTTCACGAGTTGCTTCCATATCACAGCTGAAAATTTTATAAACCAGTATCAAGAAATGCTATGCAAAGTCAGAAGACAAATGCCTCATCAACTCTAAATAATCCTCCAGCAAGTCTGCATCTTTAGGGTAAAGAAGTTATGGAAAGTACAGCAGCAAATCACTAAGAGAGTTTTCTTACTACTAACTAGCAGTAACAGAGACGGGAAGGATGTAATTCACCCAGTATTTTTTCAGTGTGGCCGGAATTGAGGTAATTAACAGATCAAAATATCAAGAATATTCCTTCTGCAACTGGAATCTGTACCAAATGACCCTTTGGTAAGGGTGAAAGTAAACAAAATGGCAGGATCGATTGTCAAAGTGGGATGCAAAGGGAGAATCAGTGCCATGGCGGTGCTGACAAACTGGCATCTATGGAAAGGAAGCTATTTGGTGGGCATACAAGCTGACAGTTTTGCACATGTTTTTTACAGCTACCTTGGAGCTGAGGTGAGGAAACAGGAAACTAAATGTAAATTATTAAAAAGAATCAATATAACTAATCTCACATTTATCTCCAATCAAGAGGTTGGGTTTTGACATTTAAATAGTGTGGTACAAGATGTTTACAAGATGTGTTTGAAGCTGAATATAATTTCATATAATTAGAGAATGGTTTGGGTTGGAAGGCACCTTATGGATCACCTAGTTTCAAACCCCCTGCAATTGGCAGGGGCACCTTCTGCTAGACCAGGCTGCTCAAAGCTCCATCCAGCCTGGCCCTGAACACTTCCAGGGATGGGGCATCCACAACACCTCTGGGCAGTGCCTCAGCACCCTCACAGTGAAGCATTTGTTGCGTGAAGAAGCGTTTTTGAGTGTATTTTAAACTCACATCAGTTTCTAGAAGCAGGTTTCTGAGCTAAGATCGTGGTAATCTAGATGGTGGGCAGAGGGGAGAAATGCGAGCAGGGTGCTTGGGTGGAGTCTTTCATTTGAATCCTTGGCAGCTGAGTCTGCCCTACTGCAATCCTACTTAAAATTTATATTTATTACTTAAAATTATTGTGGCGGAATTTTGGTTTAGATTGTGTCCAGTACCACAAAGTAAAACTCTTTCTGATCACTGTTAAAAAATTCTGATGTAAAAAATTCTGATCTAAGTGATATTCTGATCAAGTAACAGTGAAATTGCTTTTCAGGATGTAAAACCATGGAGACATAGAATATGGACTGAGGTTTACACAGTACCTGGTGTGACAATTCTTCTGCCAGACAGCAAAATCCTATGCACACTTACAAAATAAAATAAATGTTTGCAATTTCCTCCCCCTCACCTTTAATCTCCTATTTACATGTTAGAATCAGTGGTGTGAGGGAAAAAGCAAGTTATTTAACTTATTTTCTTTAGAATAAATGAAGACCTCTTTAATTACCCTTGTTTTCTCTTAAATGACCCAAAGTTAGAGGTTTTCATGGGTTTTTTTTTCCCTCCCTCTCTCCTAGGAAACCGATCTCATGACCTTTAACATCTCAATGCACCGCTCCTGGTGGCGGGAACACGGGCCCGGCTGCATCCGAAGGGTGGTCCGTCCTTCTGCCCCTGGCACCCTAGATGATTACTCCTACGTCTCCGTGACAGGCTGCATAATTGATTTCCAGTACCTGGAGGTCATTCACAGTGCTATCCAAATACTCCTCTCCGTAAGTTCCCCATCTCTTTTTCTCCTCAGATCCTGGCAGTCCTTTGGCGGGCAGCCTGCTGCTGTTGGGTGCCTCTGTCCTGAAAAGGGAGGTGTAGTGGTTGATGGGTAGCAACAGAGGTTTTAAATTGTATTTTGAATTAGAGAATTATGTATGTGTTTTTAAAATGTGCACAGCTCTTCTCTTTCCCTATATCCCTAAAGCTCTATACAGGCACAGTCTCCATTCTGGCCTCTGAGGCAGGTGAAAATTAATTCCAGTTCTTAGCTGTCATTCATTGTAACAGGTACAGCAAAGGAGAACAGACTTGTCCAAAACTTATTAACCTAAACCTTTTCAAAGTTCCCAATCAATGACAGTATTTATTCTGCCCTGCATGTAAATATAATTTACTTGATACTCGGTTAAGTTTCTTCCCAAAGTGAGATATGGATGTAACAATTGATAAAGGTCAGAGAAATATTAGGAATTAAATACTCATTTATATTTGACCAAGTTATTTGTTCTTTCCTGGGACCCATGCTATTGGAATACTCTGCTTTTGTAATACGTGTTTTGTAGCCACAACTTCCGTCAAAAACTGCAAGTACAAGAAGTTGTTATAGAAAATCTGCACTGTAGGAAAACACTGGGGCTGGGTGAGTTGTTTTGGGAACAACAGCCCAGACTTGACCAGTCTTTCCTCAGCCTGATGGCTGTTTCTGCTTGTGATTAAAAGGTTGTTTGTAATGAGCTCCACATGATCACTAGTAGGGGTACCTCTTTCTCTATATAGCTGTGTGCAGAACACTGTGGTCTCAGATATCCAGACCTGTTCTGAGAACATAAATGCTCATGGTTAGTGGTCCTAACCATGGCCATCAATACTTGTCAGGCAGTAGAAGAGATGCAGTCTACAACCCACACCTACAAGTCATGTGAGCTACCTGGTTTGGGCAACCACAAAGGCTTAGTCTACTCTGTATTTCAATCTGTTTTACTCTCTGACCAGTAAATACCATTACTAGCAAAATAAAAGGGATCTACAGGCTAAGCTTCACTCATTAGTTGTAAATTATTTTCAAATTTTGCTTTTTTTTCAAGATAGGGACATTTCTCTCAAGATAATTTCTCTTCATTACTTAATGCCATTTTTAAGATGCCACGTGCTTTTTCACTGCCACTACATATAAACGAAATTTAAGAAACTTGTATCTCGTAACAGCAATTAATAAATTTCCATTTGTCAATCCAGGTCTGAATTAATGCATTCGGTTAAGTGCATCAGTGACATCACATGCACCTACACAAGCCATGTGTCTTTTCCTGGCCTATCACCTTCTCATGCACCAGTGACATCAGAAACCTCTACACAAGCCTTCTCCTGCTTAGGCAGCAAAGGCTTCGTGGTCTTCTCCAGTGAAGGCAAAATCCCTTTTCTTGAGGCCCAGCCCTGTGTATGGCAACACACAGTGCAATGTTTCCATTGAAAGTAGGCCTTGCAGAAGGATTTTGCACACTACATCTGCAAAGTTTACCTGAATGAACTTTCCTTGCCCTTATGAGCTTTCTTTACCTGATAATCAAAGCAGGTTGCTTCCCCCATGAGCTCCTCATTTGGAGCTTATTCCCCTTGGGACATGGTGTCTGTCACTCAGCTTCCGTGAGCCTGTACAAGAGATGCTGAGAAGTGGCTGCTTTAAAAGGAGAAAACCTTAAATATTTCTAATACTTCCTCACTTCTATAAGAAAAAAAAAAAAGTGTTAGAAATTTTCTAGATTTTTTGTAATTAGAAACTTAGAGTTCAGTAGAAATACAGATGATCATTTAAATCAGGAACTTTTGTTCTTATCAGTGCAGTACATTTATGGTCAAAATTTACCAAACGAGAGGAACACAAACATTAAAATTAGAAAAATAGAGTAAGAACCTTTGATTTCTACAAACTAAAAGAAATATGAAAATGGAAAAGTATAAAAATAGTGTAATACTTTTAAACATAAGATGTAACGGGCCCTCCCCTTCTTATAAAGAGACTGATTTCCTGGAAAAATCAAAAATAAATTCTGTATACAATTCATTGCAAGCTCAAAATGTGCAAGGAACTTGTAAAACTTGACTGTAAATTGTTGCGAGTCTCAGATAATTCTTTTGACAGATATACACAGTGTTGAAATTAATATCCCATATTCAGTGTAATTTTTTTCCAGTCATATTATCTTGCTATCCTGGCTGTGATGCAGTATCATTAGCATAGCACAAGTCTGTGATTCCGCTTCCATTCTGAATGGTAGTTTAGGCTTTTTTCAGTTACTGTCACACAGGACAGAAGTCACCACCTGGATTATTATATTTCCCTTCCATTTTTTCAGTAATACTGAGCTGAGGAAGCTCCTGTTCATTTCAGATACATAACTGCTTTCTTGATTGGGATACCAATTTCAATTGTTAGTTAAAAGATTGTTCAGGTTGTCTTTTTACAGTACTGAAGAGTTGTATACCAGATCCTTTGCTTCTTTCTTTTCCTAGTAGCTACTCCTAAAAGTCACCTATTGCTTTTTGGACCTTATGACCTATTTAATTTTCATAACATTTTTATGTAGCTGTAGTAGCTTAACAAACCATTTTACCGTGTAACAAAAACTTCATTGGCATAACAAAACCTTTTATCATGCTAGCCCTTGTAAAAATGACTGTGAAGATGAGTACTTCCATTTAGTAGGGAGTTAAAGCCTCTGTGAGAAGAAAGTCCTCCAGGGGTAAATATTGAGATACCTGACAGGATATATAACTAGCTGGCAGGAGTTCTTCAGTTTTGAAAAGTGGGTTTTATTGAAATCTTTTTCTCAAACTGGTATGAGAAATTTTACATGCACAGAATGCTGTACCTGTGAGTCCGTTTAGCCCTTGCTTCAGGGAATAGGCTTGACAGACATTTATTTCATTCTAAAACAGTAAGGTTCTTCTTGTTTCTAAAAAAAAAAAAATTACCTTTTAGTGGTGAAACAATAAGTTGGTATCTCATCCTGATTCTGGGTGGCTGCTGAGGTGTTTGGGAGTTGAAGGTGTTAAGCATTTCTTTAAGTTAGGGGAAAATCAAGAGAAATATTAGAGAGTGGGATGCAATTCATAGTAAAGAAGAAATATTTTTAAATTGTGTATTTAAAATCTACATTTATTCTATGTTCTAACAATCTATTTGTTGTGTAGGGTAAAGTATATATTGTGCACCTTTTGTGCAGTGTCTTTGATTTTGATATGCAAGGAAGATCATCCTTACTGAAACTTGAATTTTTGGAGAATAAATGGACATTACAGTCAAAATGGTGACTTAGGAGCTTTGTAAAAGGCCTTCATGTAGTCTTTTTTATTATTTTAGAATAGTGAATATGTAGAATGTTACATGCCAGGTATGCACTGTTTTTAATAGCCTGAGATTTAAAAAGTTCTCCAAGTTCAGAGTTTGCAGTTTGAACCTGTGCCTAATATCATGCTAAGGTTCTCCACAGATACGCTGTGAAGCAGAAATCCCCTCAGAGCTGGGCTCTGGTGAGGTAGCTTTGCAAGGTTTATAACTTCATCATCACTGAAAAAGCAAAATTAATTAGATGGGAGCTACTACCTTCTCACAACTCTGCATTGCAGCACAAGATGAGGTTAGGTCTTTTTCTGGGTCTCATTACATTGCTTATCAATGTATAGAGGAGCCATACCTAACTCTGAAGAAGAAAAAAAAAAAAAAAAGAAAAAAAAAGAAAAAAAGAAAAAAAGGAAAAAAAAAAAAAAGAAAAAAAAAAAAAAAGAAAAAGAAAAAGAAACAGAAAAAACCTAAACCTAAAACTGCAAAATTTTCAAGTTGCTTGTCATGTTGATGTTGACTGAATGCAGGAAGTTTTGAAGATAACCACATAGTCACCCAGTTTTCACTAGAGTGTAAAGCCAGGCAAAGATGTGATATAGAGATTAAGAGTAGTGAATCTTTTCTGTAGTGGAATTGAAATCATTGAACATACCTACATAGGGTAAAGTCAGGCACCAATCAATAAGGAGTAACTTCTCAGTATTACTACCAACATAGGCGGAAAAAAATATATTACTTTCCAGAGAATATAATGCAGTTGTAATATTGCAAGAATAAGGAAAAAATACTCCTGGCAACCAAAGTTGTAGCTGAGTACTGAAGTCACTGTGAGTCTGAACAATTCTCCTGCAAGCTGGATAGAGGCCAGCTCTCACAGAGCAGCTCACACCTCTGCTGATGCTCTCAGCCTCCCAAACATGCTCGTCTGTTCAAGACACCTACTGAGAAAAATCTCTGGACTGTTCCAGCCAAAACTACACCTGGAGTTTGTTAGGGGAGAGTGGTAGCTGGAACAGGTCAACCTCGTGGTGCTGTAGCAGCATGGGTGATGGTGTACCAGTGCCAAGAATGTTCTCAGGCATGTGGGAGTTGCCTCCTATTGTTGCAGCCATAGTGGGCAAGTGTCCAACCAAAATTTGTTCCTTACTGTGGACTGAGGAAGGAGCTGGCAGGAAATAATTGCATGGTCCATTTACCTAGAATGATGCAGAAGAACAGTTTAATTTTTCAAGTGTCTGCCAGAGAAACTAGATGTCATGTGGAAACATACCTTTTGCCACCATGTCAAAAAAGGTAAGGAATAAATTTCTGTGGCAGCTCAGTACCACAGAATCACACAGAATGGTTAAGGTTGGAGGTATCCAGGGATGGAGACTCCACAACCTCCCTAGACCACCTGTGCCAGTGCTTGGAAACCCTCACAGCAGAGAAGTTTTTCCTGATATTTAGAGTGAACCACCTCTGTTCCAGTTTGTGTCTATTGCCTTTGATCCTTCCACTGGGCAGCACTGGAGCACCTTTCAGGTGTTTGTATACATTAACAAGATTCCTTTCTGAGCCTTCTCTTCTCCAGGCTGAAGAACACCAACTCTCTCAGCCTTTCCTTCAGTCCCTTCATCATCCTTTTGGCCCTTTGTTGAACACTCTCCAGTATGTCTCTGTTGTACTGCAGAGCTCAGAACCGGGCCCAGCACTCCAGATGAGTCCTCACCAGTGCTGAGCAGAGAGCCAGGGTCATCTCCCTCAGCCTGCCTGGCAATGCCTTGCTAATGTAGCCCAGGATATAATTTGCATTCTTTGCAGTAAGGGTGCATTGCTGACTGGTGTTCAACCTGATGTCTACCAGGACCCCCAGGTATCTTTCTCCCAAGCTGCTTTCCATCTGGCTCCCAATGGCTCCCAATATATTTCAGTGCATGGGATTGCTCTGCATGGGGTGAAGGATTTTGCATTTCCCCTTGTCAGATTTCATGAGGTATGTTAAGCTAAAAACAACAACAAAAAACATTGTATTTCTAGTGCTTAATTTATTTTATGTAAAAATAGTACTTACCTATCCAAAATTGTCATAATATGAATGTAAATTGATGCTGAACAGTTTTAAAAATAAGACCATTCATGTTCTTAGACTTTTCATCCTCACATTTGCAGATTCCCCTGCTTTAGCTGACCAGGTAGGATGACTTAAATATTTTGAGTTATTATTTTTATTATTATCATAATTATCATTGTTGATGTTGTTTTTATTACAATTAATGGTAATAAAATTGCTGTGTCTTCAAGATAGTTACTTCCTCTTATTTTTGAATAAATTAATCTCTCACAGTTTTCTGGTGCCCTATAAATATATTTGTCTCCCCAGAATGTACAGCATCACTTGCATAAGGAAATGAAAAATCATGTGACCTGATTGCATTATTTCTGGATGTCTGTCACTGGTCTGTGCCTCACACTGTCCCCAAGCTGTTGCCTCATTTTGTGTCTTAAAAAAAATCTGCCATATATTGGCTATTTAATATGAAAATGAAAAATTACATTTGGTAGACTTAAGTGCTTTAGCAACCATATTTAGCACAAGAGACATTAAAATGTAGGTCATGAATCTCATGTAAATAATTAATCAAAGGAAATATTCTGGCTATTGAGCTATAGACTAAGTGGCAATACCAGAGTGACTTAATGTTGGATCATTGTCGCAGCTTTTGCTACTGAGCTCTAAGTTTGAATTCTTGCATTAATTTAGATGACTCTTCCTCTGTCCCTGATGTTAAGAATTGCCTTCTTTATGCCGTTTGAAAAGCTCCAGGAGCTGCTCTGGAAAGAGATTGCCAAGGAGCTTTTGCCCCTTTCTTCTGGCTGTGGTTTAGATCACATTCATTTACAGGCAACAAAAGGTTTAATAATGATATCACTACATAATGTGGTTCCTCCACACAGGGCACTACAGCAGAGCTTTTTTTTCACTTTAATTCTGGCCCTGTTATTTTTATAATTGGGCAGAAAATGGTACTAGGAAGCACATCATGTATGTTGTTCTCCAAGGAACATCCCTGTAGAAGAGACACCAATGTTCAGGCAGGTTCCTTGCTCTCTTTCCATTTCCCCGAGTCACATCTGAGTGACTAAGAAAGCCAGTCAACATCAGCACATGATAGAAAACATGGAAGATAACTTCGTGTTAAGGCCTATAGGAATGGTATATGAATAAAATATAGTTGTCCTGAAGATACTACATCCCTTCTTAAATTTTTGCTTGCAACTTTTTCAGGGTTTTTTGTTTATTTGTTAAGGAAACAGTTAATGTTTTCTTTTCTATAACAAACAAGTGCACAAGTGTCATGAAAAATTAACTTTGCATTGTCTGCAGAGCTGAAATTCAACATTACTCCAAAGGGGCTATGAAAGATATACCTATTCATCATCATCATCTTGATAGCCAGGAACATTTCTCTCTCATGAGTCACATGAGCAGTGAGTTAAGGTGGGATGTTGGCTACTCAGGAATTCATTAGTAATTTTAGTGATCAGATTGTTAAAAATCAGAAGAATATTTTCGGTCTGAGCAGTGTTACAGAGGAGCTGTTGATCTCTGGAACAGACTGCAGAGAAGGTGGCTCATTCAAATAGCTTTCAAAGTTACCCTCCAATTCTTTGTAGTAGTTGCCTTATTGAATTTTTACAGTAATCTTTGCCTTCTTTAGTTCCTCGAGTCTTTATAGCATTTGATCAGGGATGCATACAGCCCTTTGCCAATAACAAGCTGTCAGTGATAAAAAATATAACCAAGAGAAATAAAATCAGTTAGAGGCTGTATCTGCACCTGCTTTCTAGACATGACCTTATTCTTTCTTGTTAGATTTATTTAGACCCCATTATGCATGGTAGTGCATAGGTGGTATAATACACAAGTATATTTGTCTAATTACCAGTCTGGGTCAATAAAGCCACTACATGATGTGGAATAAAGAAAAATCTGGGTTTTTTACTTCTCTGTTGTCCTTTCCAGGGCATCTGCTTTTTGAAGCAGCTCATTTCAAGGAACTGTAACCACTCACTTGCACTGTAACCACTCATTTATTCATCAACTTTTATGACATATATTTGTGAAAAAGAATGAGACAACTTCTGTAGCAGAGTTAGCTAAAGGTGAGAAGACAGGGGAGAGCAAGTTAAACACTTGCAATATAGTAGTGCCTTCACCTTAATTACTAATCAATATAAGAATAAATTGTTCTAGACATTTTCAGTGGTCGATATAGATTTTTTTTATGCTTTGTATGAAAATTGCTATAGAATTTTTTCAATATTGACCAAAAATTTCAGTGAAATTGAGTGCAGATATAAAATATTACTTACATAAAATATTTAGAGGAAAAATAAAAGTAATTTGCTTTTTAAAATTTTTTTAGTTGATTAATATTTCAATAAAAATTATGCAGAAACTCAGGAGAAAAATTAAAGATTTGAAAACTATCTTTTTTTTCTCCCTCAACTTTTTCACAAAATTATCTCCTCCATGGCAGAAGCAGTGTAATAGAGTGTACTTCTGGAATTTAGTTATTGTAATTCTTAGTCAGATACTTTCATTCAGATCAGTTTCCAGTATTTTCAAGTAAACCTGAAGTGACTGAACAGGGAACTTCAGCAGCCTGGTGGACAGTAAACTTTGTGGTTACTGATTCCAATACAAGGCAGCATCTCTGCAAATAAGCAGGAGAGGTGGTGGAAGAGGTAAAGACATATTAAAGTTCCCTGGAAAACTTGTTCTCCTGCATGCTCTTTTTAGATCTGAACAGAATGCTGAATTTATATTTTCTTTGGATTTGAAGGATATTTTATTAACTGTATTGTCTGATGACATGAACTGTTTGATGGGCTACTGAGACATCAACTATCTGGAAATTCATGTTTAAGCCAGAGCATGCTGCTCCTAAGAAAATTTGTCTTTGTGCCTGTCAGGACACTCTTGAGCTTTTAGCAGCCTCTCTGGCAATCAGCTCATGACAGTTTTCTCAGAAGGTGGAATCAAATTCATAACTCTTTGCCAAGATGCAATTCAGGGCAAACAGCTCTGGTCCACCTTGGCAGTGTGGAGCTTCAAGTCTGCTCCGACTGCAAAGGTGTTAAACCAGCCAAGGAAATTAACTCCTTCTCTAGGATAAGTGTTCACATGATTGACAGCTCTGGCTGAATGGGATTGACTCAGTTCTTTCTTTATTTCCAGAAGACACAGTTCTGAGTGATTTGTACATGCATATGTGCTTTTAAATAATTAACTTGTATTTTACTAAGATCTGATTCCTTAGCCTGAATCTGCACATGGAGTGCAAAGGACACCAGCAAACCAGAGGCAAGCCTCAACCTACAATCTTGCTGATCCCAACCATAATAGATCTGTGCCCACTCATATTTACCAGGATGATTCCTTCTGCATATTGCTGATAACTATGTGAACAGACTATCTTAAGTGGGTGAAAAATATTCACTGATTAAAATCCGTCCCTGTGTGAGCTTCCACTGACAGGACATTTTTCTTTTAATTATATACGAATTCACAGTCTAGCTCTTCCATTAAAATATGTCACCTGAATGTGACCTGACTGCAGAAATAATTATTTTATTTTCTTTACTATAGTCCTATATTGTCTGCAATTCTCTCTGTTTTGTCCTAGGGAAATATGAGAAGCCAGAGCAGGGATTTCACAAAACAAGCAGTGACACAGCTCATACTCTTCAAGATTTGAGGGAATGATTTGATTTTCATCAAGGAAGAAAGTCATTGTGCATATATGCTCCCCTCAGAACAACTCACAAAAACACAGATAAGGTTTTCTGGGAAACTGTATTTTGATTTAGGAAGACTGCAGTCCACAGTAAGTTTTAAAAGGCCTGTGTTCTGTAGATGCTGCCATCACAAGCTTTTTTCATTAATGCTTCTGGCCCCGGTGCTGTAATATATCTGTGTGTCTTGACTGTTCTTTGTTCACAATCTAGTACTGTGGAAACTGTCAAAAAACTGTTTCCATTATATTTCATAGACTCATTGAATTATTTGGGTTGGAAAAAACTTTAAAGATCTGATTTCAGCCGCCAGCACAGGCTGGGACACCTCCCACTAGACCAGTTTGCTCAAAGTCCCATCGAACCTGGCCATGAACACTTCTAGGGACAGGGCATCCACAGCTTCTCTGGGCAACCTGTTTCCATGTCTCACCACTGTCACAGCAAAGAATTTCTTCCTAATGTCTAACTTAAGTCTACCCTCCTCCTGTTCCTATCATTACATGTCTTTCTAAAAAGTCCCTCCCCAGCTGGAAGGACACTATAAGGTCTCCGCGTAGACTTCTCTTCTCCAGGCTGAACAACCCCAACTTTCTCAGTCTGTCTTCATAGGAGGGCTGCTTCAGCCCTCTGATCACCTTTCTCACCCTCCTCTGGAGTTGCTCCAATAGTTCCATGTCCTTCTTATGTTGGGGGCTCCTGGGGTGGACACAGTACTCCAGATGGGCTCTCATGAGAGCAGAACAGCGTGGGAGAATCTCCTCGCTTGACCTGCTAGCAGGACTTCTTTTGATGTAGCCCAGGATATGTCTGGATTTCTAGGCTGAAAAGCTGATCAAGACTCCCATCATCCGGTCTAAGTTCCAGAACAAGATGTACTTCCCTGTCATATGCCTAAGCAAGAGATTTGAAAATGAGGCATGGAGGGGCCATTCCATCCCATGCTACAATTATGCGCTTGGTTCTTACCAGCTCTGTGGAGCAAGGTGCTGGGCATGGAAAGAGCCCAATTTGTGCAAAATCCTCTGATGCAGAGTATGAAGAAAGGCATTAGTGATGCCAGTGGTTCTTCTGCTACTTCAGTGCCTGCCTGGGGAGATGCATGACGCAACACTCTTTGTTCTCAGAGAAGGTGCAGCTGCATGGAGGAAGTAGAAAAGGGGGACTGTATCTTCTAAGACAGATATCAGGTATCAGCTATCACAGGTATCAGAGAGCAGGGTATGGATGACACTGCAATATAACATGGGAGGCTAATAAAAATTTGTATATAAGTACAGTCAAGATGCATGTTGATAAATACCTAAGAAGTGATGTTTTACAACATCACAGTAGCAACTGACATAGAGTTGCCTCGTGAATTTACCTTTTTGTTTAGTGTGAATTTGTTTTTTCAGTGATTGTCACTGTTGCCTAAGGGAGTGAGCACTTCAAATACACTTTTATAAAACAAAAGAAATGAGTCTCATGTCATGGAAAGAAAACTGACAAGCACAGATGAGAAGGATGTGGGTTGAGATTGTGTCTAGAAATAAGTATATATGAGGATTTTTATGTTCTCTGAAGTTTCAGAATAGACAATGACTGAGTAAAACAGATGCTTGAGGCATTTCTTTGCTGTGGTTTGATTATGATTTGAATGAGTATGATTGCTAATGGTGTTGAAAGGTAGACAGACGTGAATTACTTTCATCTGTACAGTTTTTTTCTGGTATCAGTAACTATTCTGAGAGAACAAAATCACCTTAAAGTAGAAGCCTGAAAAGCAAATTTCATCTCTTTGCCTCGCTTTCTCTTCTCTTCTCTTCTCTTCTCTTCTCTTCTCTTCTCTTCTCTTCTCTTCTCTTCTCTTCTCTTCTCTTCTCTTCTCTTCTCTTCTCTTCTCTTCTCTTCTCTTCTCTTCTCTTCTCTTCTCTTCTCTTCTTTGTATATGATGTAGAAGGCTTCTATTGAAACAGTTGCTCACGTGGAAGAACAAAAACGATGAAGGATGCTGTTGCTTCATAATTCTGATGTTTGCCTGAACCAACACGATGATCGAATAAATCGGGTGATATGAAAGACATCTCCTAGATCTCTGTCTGAAACCATGATATTGGAAAAGAGTTTTCAAAAAATCATACTTAGTAATGGGAAATTTTTCTAGATTAACTTTCGATACCTTCTGGGTAAATTCCTGCTATGTAGATTAATAGATAATCATTGTGATGAGAGCAAAATGTGATAGATAATTAATCGGCCTCTTAAAAGAAGATGATAATTTCCATTTTTATTTGTGATTAGTTTAATTTATGCTTACCTTATTTATTAATGTATAATGCACCTGATATATTCACACAAGTACATGTATAGAAACTCAAATAAATAGCTAAAATATAAAGATCAATATAGAAACTAAAGCTACATTCTGGTCACTTACACCAGGTAGTTTGAGTGTTTATTCAAGTAAAACAGGGATTTTCAGAAAAAGTTTTCAAGAAACCTTGCATGGTGGGTATTTGAAGTACCCTCTCCATCAACAATAAGCTTTTATTACAAATTTGATCTTCTTGGTAGTCAGCATCTCTAACAGACAGAGATTGCCAAAATCCCTGGATGCTGATTTTTGACTTGGGGAAGCAGGAGTGAACTGGAATGAACCAAGTTTTTGCTCCTTCTCCCTTTCATCTTCCTGGGAAAATGATTTCACCAGTTACACCACCTGAAGATGTTCTCCCTGGGGTTGCTGCCAGAGGAGTTGAATATAGAACACAACTGGACTGCAAGCTTTGCATTTCTTTTACTTCTTATTTTCTCTACCACTTGTGTGGTGAGATCTGAATTAATGATAAACAAGGACATCTGCTGCCTCACTGCCATGATTCTGCCATTACTTTAGGCAGCAAACTTTCTAAATATATTGCTACAGATACAAATGACCAGAAGCAGAATTTACGGGAAGCCATGTAGTACTGGGGTTTCCCATCACTGACCTCACAAGTAAGCACTCATGCTAGAAAGAGAAGCTATGGCTTTCTAGCTCTTCTGTTAATGTCTACCTGAGTTTATCTTGCTTTGTCTGAAAAGTGTCTAGCTTTGGAGTCTACAGTAGTCTAAACTTTATTTCAATAACAGCTACCCCAGACCATTTCACCTAATTTTTTTTTCTTTCTTCCTGTTCTACAACTTTTGAGAGGAGATTACATCTTTAAAAATAATTTTAAAATTTTTTTAAAAGAGAATAAAAAAGAAAGAAAACTTCATAATTGTAATAAATTAATTCACTTCATCTCCCTCTAAGTGTCCTCTAAAGATCGCTTTCACACCCAAAATGTTGAACAGTATCTGGGGCCATACAAAGGAGGTGGCACTGTCCTGGACTTGCCATGGGCCTCTCATGCCATTTATTCATGCATCCAATAGGGCATCTTGACCCAGCTGCATTAAGGCACACCTCTTCAGTCTCTCCTAATCAAAGATAAGTGAAAGAAATATCAGATTTGTATTTCTTAATTGACATTCTTCCTTGATATCTTACATATCAAATGTTTTGACAGTTTGTATTTTAAACTCAGTATGAAAAAATATAGAGATGTATTATACATTGAAAAATAAGTCAGTCTTGATATGCTGCAAAACCCCCTGTTCATGCTCAATTAGTGTCATAATGAACAAAGATTTTATTGTATCTTACCTCTTCTTAGGTTCAAAATACCTTTTCTATCCACATGGCAGCATTTAAATCACTGTTTAATGCTCAGGTCCTTACACTCATAGGACATGAGAATTATTTTACAACCAACCCCTTAGCCTTGTTTCTAGCAGCTCAAGACAAAGCAACAGTTCTTGTGTACAAGAATTACAACCCAAGATCAATGTTTTTTTGTCCAGCAATAACGTTATAAATGTTTGTTGGCAGAATTTGCCCTTTTTTTTTGTTTTCTTTTTGGGGGGGAGAGAGTTTTCAAAAATAATATTTGAAGGTCTGATATTTTTGGCTTTCTACAGGGTTTTTTTTTGTTTGTTTGTTTTTATTCAATGTGCAGAAATTGTTTGCTGGGGTATGTTTTGGCTTTGGTTTTGTTTTTGTTTTTTTTCAGTTGGTTTGGTTTGGTTTTGGTTTGGTTTTGGTTTGTGTGTTGATTTCCTAAAACTAGCAAAAAACTCTTCCCTTAGTATTTTAGTTACTTAGAAACTTGTAAGAAGCTTTGAAGTACTTGATTAAATAGATAGATTAAATTGCTCTATTACTTTTATTCAAAACCAAACCAAATAAATCTGCTTCAATTGAAAATATAAGATTTATCTGCATAGACTACATAGATGTGAATACCTGCCAAATTCAGCAGACATTTGAGGCTTCTTCTGTGTTTTGGAAAGCAGAGAGTTTAGTGTCCAGCTGATCAGAAAGTGAAACCATCAAAGTTATTCTTGACCAAAACCAAACTACGTAAGAAAAAGAATCTTGCTCCATTTGATATTTGTAGAGACTTCTGGAAGCCATGTTTAATTCATTTTCAGATTCAAACCACATTCTCATATAAACACATTTCAGTCTTCAGTAGTGAAAGTCTCATAATCTGTGCCATCATCTTTTTCACTGGTAATGTGGACCATATTCAGCTTCGTGCTACCGAAATTTAATAGGTGATAGAATACAAACACTTATCAATATACAATCTGGAACAGGCCCTTCCAACTGGAAAGCTTAATAGATATAATTATCAAATTTAGTGACTGCCTTGAGAAATCTTCCTATTACAAAATGCCTTTTGGCCTTAACTTTTTCTTTTCTTGTGCAAATCCTACACAAATGAAGTAAAGATAGAACCTTAATCAGGGCTTTTTGTACCAGAGAGTTTGTCTATTTTTTCTAATGCTAGCTATAATACTCATACAAAATTATATGTATACAGTTTAATGTGTAATTTTATTAATATTATCATATGATATATAATTAATAATTATAATATTTTAATTCTCCTTTGCAATCTTACTTAACTACAATATGATCCAAGTAATTATACTCCAAGGAACAGTACAAAAGACTTCAGGATATATTTAATCTGCTCATTTTTCCACAGTCAACTAAAAGGGATTATGAAAGTCATAAAAAGAACAATTCACTGTTCTCCTCCAAAGCTCTGCTTTCTGTATCAGTGGTACTTATTAGCAGGATGTATCCACGTATCCAAGAACGCTTGGTGTGCATTGCAGAGTTTCAGTCTAGACCAATAAACCCAGCAGGGCCAGAAAAGTAGTTTGAGCATCATCCTTGCATCATGTTTGAACTTTAGCATCACAGTTCTGGTGGCCACGTTGGCCACCAATGCTGGGCACAGTGCATGTCAGGGACTATTCTCAGGAGCCAGGACAGACAAACCCACCCTGTTTGAGATGAGCAGAGGGAGAGATGAGGAGGACATAGATGGCAAGGTGTGAGCCATGACAGCCACACCAGTTACCATGGGGCAGCTGGGTTTGGGCCTTGGCACATTTTATGTACTCCTGCTATGTAGCCCATGGAAGCGAGCCTGTTGTGGAGTTTTGTTGCTTGAGTTTGCCATGATTCACCACTGTGGATGGGACATTTCCATGGTGTTTGTCCCTGGCACAGATACAAAAATTTTTCAGAGTTTAGGACTTATTTGGTCTCTTTTTTTTCCCCCATTCTCATTTCCCACACCTGCCTGTCCATTTTTCTTTGCCACAGGGGGGCTGCATTAGCCAGTTATGAGATACACATAGCCCCACTTTAACAAGAATTCATACTTCACCTCCAGGAACTCTTGAGCTAATAAACTCAGTTTCACAGGAATGTGACTGCTTGGCACCTTGTCAGTTTATTACTACACAAAGAGCACTCTTCATCTACACCAGCCATGGAAGGTGTCCAATTTACTCTTGTAATAGAGTGGCTGAAAGAGTCAGCTGTTTGATTTTGCCTTTAAGCCTTTCAGAAATTCTTCTTACTTCACTTATTTATATATTTTTGTCCCCAGATGACAGAGATGGGACTCCATGGGAGGTCTGTAGACAAAAAGCATAAATAATGTTGAAATCTCCCAGGCGCTTGTGTTTTCATGAGGTTTTGTTCACAGATTCTCATGCCTCTGGGCTAAGAATATTTTATAACCACTGGTGTTTTCTCCTTTAGCCTGTTAGTTCCAGTCTAGAGATGCCACTTGAAAATAGCTGATTAAGTACTTTCCTTTTTCACAGAGGAGTCATTCATTTTTATTAAAATATTGTAAACTAAGACCACTAAAACACAGCACCATTTTTACCAGAAATACTACTGGTGGGATAAATTGAAATCTGAAGTGGTAAAGCTGATGTAAGTGAAAAATAAGCCCCTAGGTGCTCAGATAAAGAATTTGTATAGGAAACAACAAGCAAGGAGAAGATTGCCTAGACCTTGCAATTTCCATGACTTTCACATATTTCTTAGCAGCCTTGTTGAACCCAGGACACTCATTACAATAAATAGCTTGTTCTTAGACACTCATTTCTTTGTAGGTTTTTACAGAGAGGATGAAAGGTATATTCCCTCTGGTAAGAAGAAATGCATCTATAAAGGGTGCCTGATTTCATGAAAACCAAAGGAGTTTCATGATGATTTACTTGTTTCTAATTACAGCCACTGCGTATCAAGCCATCTGAGAGAATAATGTCATCTGGAAAAAGGATTTACTCATTTACTTTGCTTTGAACAGAAAGGAGATTGAAAAGCACTTGATCGACAAACCCTTCCAAACCAATTGTTTTCCTTTCATTTTAAAATTCTTGACCTTTTCCTGTGAGGAAGAGTCTTTCATCAGTAGGTGTAAATATAGGAACTGTATCTTTTGAGGTCTCCTCGATAGCCTGAACAGAGATCAATTCAGAGAGGGAATGGAGAGAGTTGGTTGTTGAAGAGGCATCAGACTTCCCTGCTCCCTCTCTCCTGGGAAAAGTTTTATCATAAAATGAAGGGATTTTGCAATTGCAGCTATTTCTCTCCTTCTCTGAGGAAGTCACTCAAGCCACACACGGCCCACAGAACCCGCAGCCAGGGGGTGAGGAAAAGAGACAGACTCCCTGCTTTCAGCCTTGGGAACCAGACAGGCAAAAATGTCCTGCAAATGAGAGTCTGACCTTGCTTCTGTCAGCTCAGTGCCAATGACTGTCATGTGCATCAGAAACAATTACACTCCTCTTGCTGCCACTGCTTCAACACCAATACCTGCTCCACAGGTTGGACCCTTGATCTACAGAGGAAGAAATTTTGAGCACAGTAGAGACTGATGACTTCCAGCCAGTGAGAAATCGAATCACTTTATCGTGTAAAATATGGCAAAGGCAAACAGAAAACAGAAATATCCTCAAATGAGTTAGGAAATTTGTCACTTAGCCTGGTGCAGAAGAGTTGGACTTTTGGGGAATGCTGTGCCACATTTTTGCAGACACTAAAATATGAGCTTTGATTCTTCTTCTACTTGAGCAAAATTAAAAATGCAAACAAAGCAAGAGGGATGTGGGATTATCCATATAGCTTTGAAGTGGCAGTTGGAGTGCATCCATTCTTATGATCCAACATACTCAAAACAATAAAGATAAAAGTAGTGCTTTACAAGAACATCATCTGTGTCTTTAGCATATGCAAAGACTTAGCCTTGAAAAGTTTTGCACATTTCCATGGTGAATTAAAGCCTTTCATTTGAGGAAATAGTCTCTTGAGAATGCAAGTGCATCTGCATAGCACAGACTCACTTTCCCACTCCTTTCATCTCTTATTTTTCAGTTTCTAATTTGTCGCTGAAATCAGCATTTCAGTCTGTGGCTCAGATTATGATCTTCTGATAAAAGAGAACTTTCAACAACAAATAAGCTGAATTGTGGGGAACAACATGACTAAATGCAAAAAGACAAGAGTCTTTTAGGCTTGAGCCTGTCTCTTTACTTACACCTGTCAGAAAGAGCAGACCTTGCCAATTGCCCGAGTCATGAATATGTTAAATTGAGTCACATCCTCCACCTGATCCATGTTCATTTTGAACATAGAGAAGTAAAAAGCAAATGCAGTATTCCTTTATTGAAACTGTAGAGCTAAGTTGCTTTTTGGGTTTACTCGGTGATAGAATTGCCTACCAGGAGCAAAAAAATATAGGATATATATATAATATATTGATTTGTCCTTTCAGAATGCATTTATGTGAATATAAACTATACAGTATATAGCTTTGTCCTTGAAGAATACATGCACTTATAATCTGTAAGATGCCAGGCCTCTGGACAATTACAGTTCTATATAGCTGATCTCAAATTCTAGGTGCTCAAGTAGAAATTTTTTAAAAAAAAAATGTGTTTTGTAATTTTGTTCTGTCAGATAGATTATATAAACCCAGGAGCTGGGCTGGTTTACATCAGCATGCATTTGGTTATTCACTACTCAATGGACTGAATAATCCTATAAATATTTATGAGTAAACCACAGAGGATTTACTCTTTCTTCCAGCATGGGGAGATTTTATAATGTGCACCATGTTAGTTCAAAGTAAAACCTAATATTTTGGTTACTACTTAATACATCTAACAACATGGTTCTGCACCACGTATACTTACTCTCTAGACAGTTACTCACAGACAATATTTTGGGGAGTAATTGAGGATAAACTAGTCTATGACTACCTAATTCTCAAAGCCAATGCACATAGCATATATTGGCTGGAGAAGATGTAAGGTAGGATCTGCTTTGCACTTTGACCTGAGGCAGCATCATCTGGGCTCTGTGGATTAGCAGTTTTTAAATGAGTAGTTAAGATTGAGCAATAATCCTAGTGAAAAGTGATAGAGACATATAAAAACCCAAGAGAATCAAAGTAAACTTTATTGGCTGGGTTTTTACAGGTACAATGGCTTTTAGAATGCCAACGGACAACTCAGTGAGCCTTCTGGTCTGTTAAGCTTCCCTGTTCCTGAAATGGTTAATTCTTTTCATTTCTGATACTATCCCATTAACAAGTCTACACTCAGTTCAAGTTTGATATTAATATCTTTAAGAGGAGAGTAATTACCATGGTTCCTTCATCTACTCCTTCCATGATTTACCTTTAGTCATAAAAGACGACTGTAATCAACTCTCTTTGTAGAGAAAGAGATTTGCTACCTTCCCACTTTCCTCTTACCTATGAACTTCAGGACATTTTTTTTACAATTTGTCTGTTGTTCTAATCTGAGTGTTAAGTCATTTATCTTCTGGTTTTGACATTTCTCTCTGCTACTGATCAGTCATGTCACATGTGTTCCACTCTGAAGAGTGGATATAGGAAAATGTCATTTACTCATGTTTCTGGTGAACTCCAAATTGGGTCATGTTTAAATCAGAACCTCTAATTCCACATTTAAGAGATTCCAGATGAGCCCCTCTGTCCCGAACCAATGGGAACAGGATCACATTTGATGGATAACCTTTCAACAATTCTTGCAATTTTATCCCTGGTAATGGTAGCACACATTTATATTAGTGTTTCATTTCCAGTGAGTGTTGGATTTTACAGCACATCTCTCAGCTGTGCAGTGGATTATATAAGGGAAAGATCTCCAAGTACATGAGCTGGATTCCCTGTGCATGAATTTTAACTTGAAGATGAGCTCCTGGTCAGGCCAGAGGCAGTCCAGAAGCCAAAGCCAAACAAAACAGAAGAACCTGGTATGTGTCTACTGTGGGTATGAGGTTCTCAGACTGACCTGTTTGACTGGACAGCTCTGCATTGTTTGATAGTGTAGATGCAGCCCTGGTCATTGTTGCCATTAAACTTGCTTAACTTTATAAAATATTTTCCACTAGCACAGAAACCTACCAAATTTGAAACGTTCTGCTAAAGCTTGAAACTACCTTAGCTCAACTATCAAAATTTCTGAGAATGAAACCAAGATAAAATGTTCTACCCTGCCAATTAAAAAAAAACAAGGAGAAACTTGTTGAGCAATAGTTTGAAATCTTCAGGGAAGAAGAGATGAAAGGGAATCCCCTAACATTCAATATTTTTTCTTTCTGACTACACAGAATTAGAATGATTTGTTTAGTAACTTCTCTTAAAGATGTCATGTTACTTCTCTGATGATTCTGTTACCCTGATGTGGTCTCCAGCCCTTAGAGCTGTCTTGCATGGTCCCCATAGGTGATCTCCAATGGCCCAATGAACCTTTCAGTCAAAGCAGCTCCTCTAGCAATGACCAAAAGGCATAGCCTTTTGATCTCATGCTTTTGCTGATGACATGTGAGGAGGCAAGGTAAGCAAGGACCCATAGAGAGGGCAGAAAAGTGAAAAATGCATGAAGAAGCTCAGTGATGAAAGGAGATGGGAAATTGTCCACTTCTGACATTAGCTGTGCTGTTCAAAGAAAATATATAAACCAAATAAGGAGTACTTTCACATCCTGTATGAAAGAACAGATGCTCTGTTTCTTGTATACATTTGACAACATCCTTCACAGTTAGTGTTAAGCACCTTGCCATATCACAACCTGAACTATCGTGCATGCCTAATATAGCCTGACATTTCTGGGTTAAGTGTTAGCTGCAGTTAGTGTGTCTGAACTCAAGTGAAAGAGCATTACTAATTAGGTACCAATTTTGAAATACTTAATTTCTCTTAACTTTACTTTTATATGCAATTATGTTGACAGGAATTGACACTAGGCTATTTCATACCTGTTCATATTAGGTCTAATTGTTGTTTATGCTTTTTCAAGTAAAAAAAAAAATGGATACAAAGGCTCAGAAAAATTTCTAGATTCTGCTCAGGTGACGTGTACTGTAAAATCTAGGGCAAATTACACTATCTTTATCATTCTTTTTGTCCTTTGTAGTGTCTTGGGTAAATTTTTACTCATCTGTCAGATTCTGAAAATAAAGACACAGATGTTCAAAAGGTGCTGAACATCTCTCAGATAATGCTCTTTGATGCAGATGTGTTGGCTGAGTGATTCTGTTTGCTTTTGTCCACACAGGTAAGCACAATGCTGGTGCATAGCAAATGGAAAGACCATCATCTACCAATGAGTAAAATAAGACAGCCCTGAAAAAAGGGTGCTCCATATAGCAGTGGTCAGGCTCTCTAGTATGCACCACACAACATGATACTGTAAGGTGATTTTCCCCACTCTTTCTTCTCTCCTTTTCCATGGTGAGCAAGTGCTTGAAATCTGTGCTTAGGCTCTAGCCAGTTACATGTCTGAAAATAACCAGTCTGCTTAAGAGAGTGGGTCATCACTTTCACCAGTTTGCATGCCTCACAAGACATGGTCAGTGCCATGGAGACTTGCCAAAACTTTTTCAATATAATTTAGTGGCAAAAAAAAAAAAAAAAAAAAAAAAAAAAAAAAAAAAAGATGGTTTAGATACTGAGATCAATTTCTTTTAGAATTTAAAATCCTGAATAAGCAGCAACATGTTGCATCTGACTGTCATTTACTAGTTGTCATTTTGAGTTTCTCAGAACATTAATTCACTCAAGTTTGAGTAGTGCCTTGTTTGTGAATTATAATTTACAGTAAGCTAAAGTGAGGCATGTGAATGAAGCAGACAGAACTCCAATGCATGTCACACAGGCATGTACAGGCTTTTTAACCACCAGGCAGAGATTTAAATGAGCAAGGAGCCTTCAAAGAAAGCTACAATCCCAGTAAGCAGCAAAAAGCCTACTGTCATTAAGACATTTTCTACTAAGCAGACACACTCAAAGCAGTGCTGGAGATTTTGAGACTGGACAAGTACAAAGCATCAAAGGAATGAGTAGACACTATAGAAATTTCTCATGGCTTTTATTCAGAAGTACATCATAAAGCACAGTACTCAGATAAAGAAGAAAATTGTCTAGGTTCCATCCATATCTGTGATTGTGCAATCACTACTTGGGCCTGTTAAGCTGGGAAGAATACTTTGTGGAGTCAACCTACTTGCAGCAAATAATTACATCTACATTTTTCTCATATTCATTAATTAATCTGATGTTAATAGACTGTCATTTTGTTACAGTGTTATTCAGGAAATCTTCCACACAAATAACTTTTAGGCAGCTAGTTGTCTGCACAAATTTTTTTGATTGTACTAATTACAAATATGTATCAGCTGGAAGTGGGTCTTTTTTTAGCTGTGTGTTTTAAGCCCTGCTCTGTAGTTATGTGAACATGACTATAACAGAGAAGAGAACTATTAAGATCAAGTGCTTCAACCTTTGATTCTCTCAGGAAGTAAAAAGGAATATTTTTTGTTGGGATGAGGATGTGTCTAAGCTTCAGATTTCACGTGGGCAAACTAGGATTTATTTTCATTGACATCTTTTTCTTTCGTAATTAATTTCTGTGCCTTGGTACTGTATGTCATCTTCATGAATGTTACCACACTTCCTTTGGAAGCTTCTGGTTTGCCCTTCTTGTTTACAAGCCTAAATGCTATCTCCCCTGGAAGTGACATACAATGACCATGACTCCTTAGGGGTGCCCCACAGTTCCTGGCTTGCCACTCTTCCTGAGACCACCCCATCCCAGTATCACTGCTCTGATGAAACAAGAGTGTGTTGTTGGGTATCATCCTTTGCTGCTCCAGTTTGTGGGCTGTGGGGGTATTCCTGGGTAGTGTCACATTATGGTTGCTGGTAGCAGTCCTCTCTGGAGAGAGGGTACCTACAGGTGCCTCTGAGTGATTAACAGGACCTCAGCAGGATCAGGTCACAGGTCTGCAACCAGAATAAAAAAGCTGGGATGGCAAGCAGCAGCACAGTAAAGCAGACGAACTTGTGGCATTCTGGAGGAGTGCTAGCAAAATAATAGGGCCTTTGGGAGATTTTGTAGAGCCTAAAACATGTGGGAAGGAGCTATCACACATCTGTTGGAGGCCCAAAGATGAGAGAAGGCTATATTCAGTCAGCATAATGTGAAATTAATATGATTGTAAGAAAGGTTTAAAGTGGCATTACTGAGCACAGTGGCATTACTATCATTCTAATTATCTTTCTGTCCTTCTGAGCTTTCAGTCTTTTTTCTGTAACACTCCTACCACCTACTACTCTAAATGAGGCACATATTAAAAGACCATATTAAAAAATATATGAAGACATAGATGTTCCCCTTCCAAAGCACGCAACACAGACAGTGTGTAGTGCTTTTCTTCTCAAACCCTACGCAGAATTTATTTTTTGGTCCTTTCTTTTGTCCATGCCCAAGGTGAGAGAACTTCTTCAAAGGGCTGACAAGACTAACATTCAAGAAAAACAAAGTGTTTAAGGCAACAGACTGAACAGAAAAAGTAGTAAAGCAAGGGCTTGTCATGTGGCTGCATTTAAGGACTGTGGTTTGAGCAGACATGAAATGTTAGAAAATAAATTGTGCACTGCATGTTGGTTTTCAGATATGAAAATGGGTGCTTCCAGTGCCCTGCTTTGTCTCTTCATCCAGCACAGAGCCCACACTGCCAGGCACTGCCGTGAACCTCTCCTCATCCTGTTATCAACCTTTCTTTTCTACCTTCATCTTCTGCACTAGCTCTAGAGTAAAAAGCAGTAACAACCATTGCCTAGTTTTCTTGTTGCTTTTCTGCAAGGAGCTATCAGTGCCTTTTTTGAAAGATACTCCAAAAGAAACAACTTTGAGACATGCAAAAAGAATTAGTCACTTCTCTTTGGATCTTTCCACAACAGGTATCAACCCACCCATTGGCATTACATGGAGACATAGTGGCTGTTGCTAGCACCTGTTTTATCTAACATACAGTCCATACAAAATTCCTCAGTTCTTTCTATCCATTATCACACACCCCACACACACAAAATTTCCTTTTAGTTTGCTGGTGCACATTATGTCTTTCACAGAAAGATTTATGTGGAAAACTGTTGCTGAAGCCCCCAGGACTGTGGAAGGCCGTAGGAATATACATTGACTTATTATCCTCTTTCTATTTTTTTCCTAGAAGAAAGTAGTCTATGTGGTTAATTTACTGCAGATGTGGCTGATGGGGATAACAGGAAAGCAAACAATGGCCAGGATAGATGGCCATGGAAATATAAGCCTGCTCTCAGTTTATCTTTTTACTAGTCTTCAATGCTATGGTTCAGCATGACATATATTTGCTTTAAAAAAAATTAATCTACATCTGCTTGCAATGCTTACTTTAGTGCATGTAATAGCTGTTTATTAAGACATCACTGAATATCTTAAAAATGCTCCATAGTATTTCAAGAGATCATCAGGTAATGTATATATATATTTTTTCACATATTTTAAAACTATTATCATACAACCTCCTGATTATCATAGTCTTTTCTTCCATAGATTAGCTGTATTAATTCTTCCAAGTGTGACTTTAGGTCAGCTTCTCCAGGCTTATGATAACTGCCAATGTGCTCTGGATTCTCTCCAATATTTCCTGAAGTGTGGTGCCCAATGGAGAACATGGTAGCCAAAGTAGACTTTAACCACTGTTGTCATCTTACCTCTTACTTGCACTAAAATCCCAAAATGCATCGTTTAAAAATTCCACAAAAAATTTTGCCAAAAAAAATATTTCACCAAGAATTTCACCAAAATTTCACCCAAATAGCTGGATGGTGACCATTGGGTCATGTTTTTTTTTCCTTCATGAGTTTCTTCTGCTCTAATGGTGTGACTGCAGTTCTTGCCAAAGCCTGGCCCTCTTCTGTCTTGCCAATCTTGTCTGATTAGATCCCTCTTATGCCATCTGTGAGGCACTTCCCCAGGCACCTACAAAGGTTGTACAAAACTCAGGCAACAGAAAACAGACCAATGGTTTCAGCTGGCAAGAACAAAGAAGGTTCACTAACAAAAGTTCAGTAGGGGTTTAGGATGAAATTTAAAACTTGCTCTTTTTCTTATTAATCTCATCTTATTTCTTCAAGCTACTGATCAGGATTTTAAAATTATAATTATCCAAGACATAGAGATATTCAAATGTACTTCTTGCACATTTCAGACCATGCACATTTTTTGCCATTAGTATTAAACTAAATATATGCTAGATCAGGCATTTTTTTGCCAGCATGGCCAACAGGCCAACTTTGCCTTGTTGACATTTTCTTTAATCTGAAAAAGTAACAACAATGAAGAACTAACACGCTGCCTATAAACACCTTCTCTGTTGCCCTAATGGACCCAAAGAAGTGTTCTTCAGTCAAACTGCTGCATAAAACCATCTGACATTTTGTTCTGAGCTTAGCTATAAATTGCTGCAAATCTCTCAGCTTTGGCAAAGAAAGATGTCTGGGGAAACCAGTGAACTCACTGGTCTGCTGTGTTTGAGAATGAGTGATCAGAGGAAACTGGAACTATCAAGAAATACTGGGCAACCCTAATTTCTCTGTGTGGCTTCACTGACTGTAAAATGGAAAATTAAGACTGAGCAATTTGTTGCCTTATGCCTTTCCCTGAGTGGTAACACAGAGCTTGGGATAGCTCTGCCCTACTTCATTCTTTCATTTATTGCCTTGTTTTCTTACAAGAAAAGGTAACAAGTAACAATCCATTTAAATTACAGAAGCAAAAAATAATAGTTCTTCTGTTCAACATCCATACAGGGCCAAAAATTCTGCTTCAAAACATCTAATCCAATTAATGACTTTATAATATTTAGGACTGTTTTACACACAAAAAAAGTCTTATTCTCATTCTAGCTCATCACAACTATTTTCTGATTTTTTCCACATTTTGGTCTTTGAAGTTTTTATACTTACACATATAGTATATATGTATATGAAAGATTTTGATATAACTCTCCAATAACACTCCAGAGTAATAAAATGTTGCGACAGCTTTAAGAAGAGTAGAACATAGCATTCAATGAGAACATGCTGAAGTGCAGAAAGTCTAAAGGAATACAATTTACTCACTATTGTTATATCTTGGAGCTAATTTTTTTTTCTCTTCATTTTTTTAGCTCCTGAAATCTATATTCTTTTATTTCAGCACTTCACCTAATCAATGCACAATGGCCAAATGAAAATGAAAATTAAAGAAAAGAAACCTTAAGAGGGTTAATCTGCTGAATGTAAATCTGTGTTAATGTGTTCACTTTTGAAGTAGCTTTACTTGAAAGTTGTGCAGCAGAAATTCTTGTTCTGAAAACAAGTACATGTTGTGCTTGTCATACATAAATCGTATATAAAGGTAGAGAGCCATAAATTCAGGAGTCCAGTGTTATATTCCCACTTCTTGAGTCCTGGGTGGGTTTTTTCATTATTATCATCTTTCCACCTGTGAAAACTCCATTTCTTGCTTACATATATTAAATTGTTTTCCTCAGAATTTCTTTATATTTGGTGGCGTCTTCTCATACTGAGGTAGAAGATTCTGGATTTGGCTTTTGTCATTGCATGTAGAAAGGTGATGTTGGTATCCTAGCACACACACACTGGTTTTGTGTATCCTGCACAAAATCATGCTGCCTTTCTTTGTTTCCCAGTACAGATCCATATCCCGTTTACTACCCTGTATTTTCCCTTTGTCCCTCCCAGCATTATTGCTTTCCAAACATTTCTATCACTAAAGTTATATTTTAGATTATTATTTTTAGAATGTGCTGGCCTGTTGAGTTGTTTTGCTGTCTGAATCTCAAGCTCCTTGCCCATATTGCCACCTTGTTCCTTGTAATTTATTTTTTTTTTAATTATTATTTTTTTTGTCCTTTACAAGGTCAATTTACTTATGGTGTGTCTAATTTATGGAATTGTGTCACACATATGGATCCATGCTGTGGTTAGTTTGGAATACGAACAAAATAATTAGCTAATGCACATATGCATTTATTTTAATAATTAATGCATTTATTTCATGCCTTCACCCTATAGCATGTATTTTAATTCACAATGCCAAATATATTTGGAATATAATTTTTTGTTTAGACATTTTATATTAATGATACTGTGTTGCACAAAAAGCTGTATGTAATCTCATAGGCAGTTATAATGTGCTATTCAAATATTAATGAAATAATATTAATTTAATTCCTAGCCTTGCTCAAATAATCTTAAATATCATGATGCTAGCAGTCTCACAAGTGTAAATCTTGCACAGATACTGCCAACAGAATAAATGAATAAAAGAGGAACACATGCCATGTGTTTAACTGCATAACTGAAAGCTCCCTCTGGACCTGAGAAAATAAAACTCTAATTTTCTGCCACTAAAAGACCTTTCTTCTTCACAGAGAACTGAAGGCTCTACTAGTCTCTATTCATCACTGCTTCAAGACTTCATTAACATCTATTTTCTGTGAAGTTTCAGTTAATAGTAAAAGGCTTAGGCTGTGTTGGAAGGGCTGTGAGCAAAATCACTTAGGGAATTAACATGCATTTTTAATAAACATGGCCTTATTTCATTCTCATGTTATATCCAGTGATAGAGTACTCATTTCAGTCTTACTGGACCATTTTTTGAATCTCCAGATACTGCCCTCCAGTTTTGTTGCTATAAAGAGGTGTAAGCTCAATTTGGAAAGCAAATAAGTCCAAGAAGGCTAAAAAAAAAAAGAGAATGATTTGCTGTTCTGATAAAACAAGTAGAAAAAATAGAAATATAGCCATATCATGGTTTAGATAATATTGTAGGACAACAGAGGAATTTAGAGCAGTTATAACAGGAGAAATAAGAAGATTAGTTTCTCTGTGAGAATACTGTTACAAACATAAAAGGAAGGGAAGGGAAGCTAATCAAAACTGACTTTAATATTTTATATCAAAGAAACTCAGATAATATGGTAGTTAAAAAAAATATATGACAGTAGTTTCATTTTCAGCATAAGAGGTGCAGCAGTTCTGCTTTTGGAAGTGTCAGCATTCCTGAAAACAGAGACATACACATAAAATATCATGAGCAGGGTGTCACACCATAGTTGAAGAGCTGTGTTTGACAGCCTTAAGCAGGGACTGTATAAGAGACTGTAGGAACTGATAGGGTAAAGAAATTAAAAGGTATGGGAATGGGGAGAGACCACGATAACACCCAGACGAACAAGGAGGTAGCAGGTGGGGACTTCTGAGACACTGAACAGAGCACAAGTAAGGAGCCAATGTCAGGATCACAGGGTCTGAGGCACAAACAAAGATAGAGGGTGAAGCAGGTGCCTTCTGAGAGATAAAGGAATTGATATGGGACAAAGAGCAGAACACAATCTGTCTTTGAACCTCATCCATCATATCAGCAAACTACAGGGGGAAACAGTAGGATTGGAGCAGCAGGATAAGCAAGCTTTGTTTCACAAGAGTAGGGCTCAAGAGTGGTGTGAATCAGTACCCTCTGATTTTTAGAGTTCCCATTAAGAAGGGGAAATCAGAATTAATTTTAGTGTGGTGTCAATGCTAGTGTCTCTGCTGTTTGTTTTGAAAGCCTCTTTATTTCTCTGGAGTTGATCAATAAGTTAGATGTCTTCTGCTCTCCACATTGTACATGGGAAGAGTCACCACTGCTTTTATCTTCTACTTCTTTGCCCTAAAAGAAGAATGGTTCAAGAATTCATTTGGGTTTAAAGGCTATTTTAAGAAAAAGGAGGCCTCTTGACTCAAGAGTAACCTTTTATCTTCTCTTTAGAAATTCAGTACTGCAACAACTGTCTTGTAGATGTTTAGACAAAAAGTGTATCCCAAAGCTCCTTCAGAGTTAAGTAATCCATGACTAGAGAAAAAGAAACAAATGGAAGGTATGGGCTAGGATTGAGGACCTGCAGACTTAATCCTAGATCTTCGTTTATATAAATAATTCCTACATATGTTCCTAGATGTATCAGCTTTAATTATGTCTCCTAGTTGCCAGTAAAATGCTCATGGGAGTAAAAACCAAAATGAAGATTAGAAAGACAAAGCTTCAAATTGTGGCTGGGCAACTAAATTTACCATTTTGTATCGGGAGTTAGACCAGTCAGTAGTCATGAAATTGGTTCATGTTGAATGCTGTTATTTTTTGTCTTTTTTAATATTTTTAACATTGTAGAAAGCCCACAATGAATGAGTTTTATAGGCTTATACAAAGGCATACTGAATGCAAAGCTACTGAATACAGAATACAATACTCTCATTAGAAATGGCCAGTTAGATTTCAGGAATATTTTGTTTAACCAGTCTCAATGGTAATGGCAATCTATAGCCACTGATGTAAAATAATAGGATCTTCTAAACACCCTGATAAAAATTGACAGCCTAGACTCTCGCTAAAAGCATAAAATATGGATTCTAGAGGTAAGCATAGAACAGACACAAAATTAATTTATCATCATAAATATTAAATGAGGATTCAGAAAAATGGAAATTTGTCTTTTTCAGTAGGTCCCTTTTCTATCTCTCATAACTTTATAGCAGCTGCAAAAAGTCTGAACCAATTTTATTACATACATATATAAAAGACACAGTTTTGAAAGATCAGTGTGTATTTCTGTCTGTGTGGTTTCATGCACATGTTTAATTGAGGATACCTTTTTCTCCTCCATAAAGAGTTACTTTCCAAATTAAAACAGGACTGACTTTCTTTTAAGCTCAGGGTTTGCTCATTTAATTCAAATGTGGCCAGTTAATATTAATGTATTTTACTACAACCACATAAATGCATGCAATAGGAGGGTTAGGAGCTGGCAGACAAATCCTCTGAAATTAGTTGTGTCCAAGTGTTATTTTTGATCCACTCTAGGTAAATTATTCTGTTCATGCTAGATAGAAACTCTAAAAGGAACATGTTCATAAGGGAAACTGGAAGGAAAATAAATCTTGAAGAGGTGCCTGAAAACTGCAAAGCCATTATGATATTTAGAACCATGACTATGAGGAATGGTGTGACAGTCGCAGGTGAAAAAATAAGAAGACAGGAGGTGTTTAAACAAGAACTAAATGACACTGTGAGGGAGTGAAGGATGTTAGCAGATGAAACAAGCATTGCAAACATTAATTGTTTCTGCTAAGCCATCCTCCTTTCATATATCAAGATAATTACAGTCTAAGTTGTCTGATTACAAAAAGAGAGAGCATGGTTAAAGTTCAGAGTCTGAATGAACACTTGAAAATACTCAGTGGGCTCTTGAGCAGCTCATACTTTCTGCTCACCACAATAATAAACGTATCATGCTATGCCTCTTATTGATTTCAGGAAAGTTTTTATCTGCTTTCCAGTGTGAAAGGGTATTATAGTCTCACTGTTCTATATGTTAGACACATGTAAAGTAATCAAGGGAAATTACAGGGTGAGGTGACCATGGCTTGTAACACTTGCACATGGAAAATGCATCACTTTTAGAGCTCCTGCATGCTTGGTCAGACCACAGCAGTCATAAGGTCCCCTGGAAGAAAAAGGTTGAATTGTGATATGTTCCTGCTTGCACCACTGTTAGTGGTTTCATCTCAAACCAATCTATAATTTAATTATTAAGCAGAATTAGAAGGCAGGAATGCCAGTTTTGTGTGGCATAGCTCAGCCATTCAAAGTGAGTGCATATTGGCACCCATTTTTGAATGTAAGCAGCAAGACATGGCTAAGCTCTAGGCAAATGTTTTTGCTGTAAATCAATGATTAAAGATACTGGGATGGATTTATGAAAAGAAAATTGGGTATTGTGCAAGGTTTTTTTTTTTAATTATATGGCAGAAATTAATCTTTTCCTATGATAATAGGGCATAATGTCTAATGGCCAAATTTTGATCTTCCCAGAAAACAAAATTATGTGAGGATACAGAAGGGTCCAAATCAATGTGTATCTAAGTATTAAATACAGCATTTTTACAACAAAATACTTATATGTGCTCTTTGTTCTATTTTTCTCATCTACTGCTCTCAATATCTCCTTTTTTTTAGGTAACTATGAGAAGAATATGATCTACTGTTATAAAATGTCAGCTCATTAAATTCTACTGTCCATCTTTTCTCTCATGAAAAATACATAGCTCTATGATGCTTTGTGCACTCATTTATTTATGGTGTAGGGAAGCTCATACTCCCCAGGCAGTAAAAACTCACTCTTTCATTCTCCACTGGGCATATTTCTGGAACACTAGGGTCAGGTTTTCCTGATGTTGTTGTTTTGTTTTGTTTGTTTTGTTATTTAAAGCAATGAACCTCAAGGAGAGAGGTTAAAGGCAAGCAAAGAGACAATCTGCTTTTCTTCTATTTCATTTGCTCTTTCTATTTTTCTCTGGCCAGCTTTATCTGCTAAGTGTCTATCCAGTGACTCCTCAGTTTTTCTCCAAGAACATCATAATACTCAAGAATAGAGTATGCTGCATTCTTTCACTCTACTCTGTCTTTGATGGTACTCAGATTTCTGACACATATTTCTAAATGTTCTCAACATATATGGCTGCTAATGGTCACTGACCTGTATTTCTCATATGGATTATGGAAAATAAAACTCAATGAAGCCTTAATGGAATGTGAACTATGAAAGCCCAATACTTTACTTTTTTTTTTTTCCTTTCTCTTTTTAAAAGAAAGAATTTGCAGTGAGAAGTGCGGATTTATGCAGCATTTTCACAGCCATAAAAATCTTGTCCCACTGGCTACAGTGGAGCATTTCAATCTCAAAATATTTTCCTGGCCAGTTTTCATTTCTCTGCTCTATACTTTCAAGATTTTTGCCTGACTCTGTAAAGAAGAGCTAGTATTCAATTAAAAGATACTGCTTGCCTATCAAAACTGATTGCATGTTGCCTCTGGTTATCAGGTTATCAATAGACATCTATTTGTGGTTTTTTGGGATGGGTCCAGGTTTCTGGATTTTTAAATCATTCCAAGTAACTCTGCTAGTGACATAGTTAATGAAAACACCAATTATGCTTTACTGTGTCTTTCAGGAGTATATGGCAAACCAATCCTTATTCTAAAGTGTCATTCTGCATTCATATGTGTTCTTTTATTGTGTGCCAGGCAATACATTTTATGCCCTTGGCAAAGACAGTATCTTTCGTGCTGAGAGAATAAGCACATAATACTACATCTCCCAAATAAAAAAGGAGAGTGTGGGCTTAATTCTCACTTCACACTGATTTTATGTTGCAGTGTTTCTGCTGCTGTTATCTGAGCAGCCTTTAATTTATTCTAGTTTAAGCAAGATTAAACCAAGTGCTCTATTCTGATTGTTGGCTTTATGTATCTTTTTATTACTTGTACATACAATTGAATTGCTTAGGTGTAAAGCTTGTTGTTATGGCCAAACTAGGGTTGTATATAATTAGCACCCCAGTGTAATTTCTTATCTTTGTAGGCCGATGTTAATTTCCTTTTCTAAAACTGTTTTTGCCTCATTTTCTCTAAAACTGAAATTTAGATGACATATATATTTAGTATCTATACATTAGACTTACATTATATCAATAAAAAAATGCAAAATCCAAATTAATTATTTAATGGCCCATCTGATTAACACAATCATCTGGTATATGTTAGTGAATTCTGATTTTATAAATAACTCCTACCTCCATCCATGCAGAGCATTTTATTTGTCTTGAGCAGAAGTATAGGAGATCTATTCTCTAGCTCTCAGATTATCCATACATTTGCAACCTTGTGAAGAATGAATCTGATTTTTAATAGAGTTTGGGCAATTTTGAGCATTCTTCCATTTGCTGTAACAACAGAAAAAATATGTAAATGAGTGAAGGCATAAAGTGGAGTCAATTTGCAAAGACGAGATATAAAGAAGCTGATATAAAAAGTCTTTTATCTAGTGTAATGCAGTGCTTGTGAAACAAATTGAGCCTTTTAGTCCCCATATGGCACCTTTAGAGCTCTATTGTCGTCCTTTTCTCCTAGACCTCTGCTCTAACCAACCAAATTTCCCCTTGTGCTGTGCCTTGTTTACTTCATTATGTGCCATTCACATTTTCCATTTGACCACTGATTCTGATTGGAAGGAAGAAAATGATTCATCTTGTAAGAACAAATGAGTATGTTAGTTGAGACAAGGCAGTAAAACTGAGCAGCTGTCTCCTGCTTTTTTTTTTTGTTTGTTTTTAAAGATAAAAAAAAATCCAAACTGTGTTGTTTTTTTTTTCCAGTTGATAAAATCAGAAGCAAAGTCTGCTACCCTGCAGAGCGGTACCATATCCATCCTAAGCATACACCACACGAGACACTAAAGTTAATGGTCTAAATATAAATATACTGGATTAAAAGCAGTCACAATAGGTATCGTGACAGAAGTATGGCATGAAACATAAAATTCTAGACTCGAAGAAGATGGACAAATAATGGCTGATCTGGGGAGTTTTGAAATAAATCTGTTTCCTCCAACTTGAAAATAGGTTTTTAATCAAATATAAAGACATGACTTATGAAAGCATCTATTGGAAAATTAATACAGTAATTTATTTCCAGGGAAAAACTCACACACATTCAAAGTCATGATGAAAGAGCATCAGAGAAAAATGTGATTCTCATTCACATTTTAATAAATAAAAAGAGAATGAGAAAGGGTGAAAAAACTGAAGGCTGAAGAAGATTTGAGATTGTAAGTCATTTAGTTATAAGGAAAGCTCTACCACTGCTTGTGGAGTGCAAAGTGGAAGCCTCATCCTTCACAAGGCATGGCTTTCCAAGTGGAAAGAGACCCTCCAGGCACAGCAACACCAACCTGTTTTCAGAGTAGGAAAACAATTTCAGACAACTCTATTCTGAGTCAGCATCAGATCAGCTGTCTCTCTACTGAAGTAAATACTGATGCTGACATGCTTTCCATATTTTTCTTTTTTGTTTATTATTTTAAAGCTGTTTATCCTTCACCTTTTCCAAAAGCTCAGATGTTTCCACCATCCATCTTACAGCCTGTGTGCATAAGTAGTTCCAGCAGAACTGGAGAGAAGAGGAGCAGATCATGTCACAGGCAAATGGGAGACACTAAGGGGAATTCAGGGTGAGGAATCCTCCCTCACTGGTGATGGAAGTGCCTGGGTAACTTCAGTCTCTGTTACCAAAGTCTCTGCATGCTGAAACACAAAATGTTTGGGTTTTTTCCATATAGGTGGAAACAAATTAAGTCTTTAAATCACCTTGCTCACTTGCTTGTCAGATAAGAGAGAGAGAAGCAGTTAGCAAGGAACAGGGAGGAAAATAGTTCCAAGAATGAGAATTTATTTTTAGACTTCATTGTTGTTAGCAAAATTAGAAGCAAGAATCTGAGAGAAGTTAAGAACATGGGTGAAATGAACCACAAAATTCCCACTGATTTAAATAATAAGGGAAATATTTTGGGGGGGGTACAGGTTTTACCATATACACAAAATACATTATCCAGTGCCTCTTAAAAATCAAAAGTGCTGAGAATTTCAATGATAACTGTAGTTTAGAATACAGAACAGCAACTAATGAAAAGGAAATAGCACATCAGTCTCTGATAAATGTTTAGGTACACTTTCCTTGCAACAGCAATAATTACCACAATAATAATGAAAAGTACATGAAGCTCTTCACTTGGGATCTCTGTCTGCTGCTGGGAGCATGGAAATCATTACAGAACACTGTATCCTACTTACTTTCAAGTTAATTTTACCACCTCATAGAAATTCCTATTCCTGTACACCAAAATGCTCTTTTTCCCTTTTGTGAATGTTCCTTGGCTGCCAGTCCTCCTACCATGGCCAACTTTGCTGAAGCCACACCAAGTCTGAAAGCAAGCTCTGGCACGATGTCAGCTGTAGAAGCTTGTCAGCAGAGCAGGCAATGCCTAGTGCAAGGATGTTGGACTCTCTGAAATACAAATAAATCCTCTCAAATGCATAAATATTTGTTTAGTCAGTTTGTACTCCATGTCTAAATATTTGAAGGCAGCTGACAAAAACTCTAGACAAAGATGAGTGTACAGTCTAAATTAATTTTGAAATCAACAATAATTTGGAGAAGTGCCTTGGGACCTCCTCAGGCTGTTTGACCTCCCACATACCCAGACATAAAGCTTGAAACTTCAACCTGGATTTCCATGGCTAAGTTTGCATGTGCAATACCATATTGTTTAGTTCTGTTGTGCTGAAGCTGTGAAGACTGAAAATATGAAACCAGTCTTTATTAAAAGAAAAAAGCTCCAGTCTTCAAAGCTTGAGACTAATTCCCCCAACACGGTCTTAAGTGGTATTCTGAACACTCAATTGCTAATTCTGTAAACAGCAGATGACATAAACCTTAGAGAAAAACATAATTGACAGGATGAGAGAGTGCTAAAACCAGAATGACTGGACCAAAAAAAAAAAAAAAACACCATAAAAAACCAAACCAAACCAAACCAAAACCAAACAAAACAAACAAACAAAACCAAAACAAAACAAAAAAACCCCCCCCCAAAAAAAAAAAAAAAAAAAAAAAAAAAAAAAAGAGAGAGAGAGAAGGATCACTGGAAGGCTGGGATTTTTGAAGGGAAGCCTAGATTTGCCTGCTCTTGAGTTCAGAAGCTTCAGCAACATTCAGCCATTTGCAAGTGTGGTCTAAAACTGTTATTTTTACATTCTTCTCTGCTATATTGGGAATTGTTCTCAGATCATCTTTCACTGAGTAAGGGGGGTGAAAACCAGGAAAATTATAGAAAGACACAGGGCATGAAAGGCAGGAGAATTCCTTCTGTATGGATGGCTAATAGTCGAGAAAAAGCAGCTTGGGAAGACTTTTTCTATTATTCTGAATTATTAGTGGGAGTTTCTAAATGCAGGGACAGTCAACAGTGCATCTGCACATTAGCATTAGTGGAGTAAGGTGCTCTACAATCATAGTATTGATTTCTTAGAAGAAAAAAGCATACACCTTTAGAAATTGTCCCTATATGACAAGATTTTGGGCTTTTTGCCTTTTTCCTCCTTTGCAAATGATTCCACAACTTGAAATGGCCTCCCTGGCTACAGCATTTATTACAGTATAGTTCTGCTCTTCCCTTAGCCTTTAATTTGACCTTTCTAGATGCAGTCTAATAATTTTCTATCCTATAAAGTTAATTAAGAATTGAACATTTCCACCTGTTAATGCAGTAAAGTGTGGCTGTTCTTTCGCTAGAACATATTAATAATGTCACTAATTGAGACAATATTTGTCAGGAAGCAGGATCCCTCAGCTTGTTCTGGGTAAGTTTTACCTATGGGAGAAACAGGGTAAGACTTGACACGGTTCTAATGAGAGAATATGTTATAATCACCATGTAAGGCCAGGGATACACAGTAAAAACAATTAGCTGTGACCAGGAGAGCTTCTGTGGGGTTATAGCATCTCTACATTGTTACTGTGGACCTTGGCACAATCATCCACTTAATCTGGAAAATTGTCAAGGTTCAGGTTCAGCCGGTAGCAACCAGGCATCTGCTCCCTCACTGTGAGACAGGGAGGAGAAAATCCACCCAAAGGCTCATTAACCGAGACAAGGACAGGGAGGTTTTCATTCCCCAGTTCCGGTAATGGGCAAAAACCAGACAGACTCGACTTCGAAAGAAAAGAACTAATTTAATCAACCAGGAGAAAGAGAAAACATGACGGGATTTTAATACCGTATTCCTGAGTCTGAATTTCTTCGTCCCCACCTCCCCCTCAGGGCACAGGGAGGGGCAGGGGGGGTTTAGGGTCAGTTCCCCACACGCTGTTTCTGCCGCTCCTTCCTCCTCAGGGGGAGGACTCCTCACATTCTTCCCCTGCTCCAAGGCGGGGTCCCTCTCATGGGGGAGAGTCCTTCAGGAACCCCTGGGCCATGAGTCCCTCCCACAGGTGCAGTCCCTCAGGCACAGACTGCTCCAGCCCGGGCTGCACACAGAGTCACGGCTGCTGCGGGAGCAGTCACCTCCTCTGACACGGGCTCCTCCATGGCTGCAGATCCACATCTGGCCCTCTCCCTGATCCTTCACAGGCTGCAGCTCCATGTCTGCCCACCGTGATCCTTCAGGGGCTGAGAATCCACGTCTACCCCACCGTGCTCCTTCAGGGCCTGCTCCACTCTGCTCCTCCATGGGCTGCAGGGGCACAGCCGCCATCTCGCCATGGGCTGTAGGGAAATCTCTGTTCAGGCACCTTCTCTCCCCCCTTCTTCACTGACCTATTGACCCTGGTGTATTTCCATTGCTCTCTCACCTACTCCTCTCCTCCAGTCTGCAGATTTTTTTTTTTCTTATATATATGTATATATTTTCATTTTCTCTTTCATGAATATGTTATTTGCAGAAGTGAATCCACCTTCCCAAATCTGCTCAGCCGCGGGCAGAAGTGGAGCCAGGATAGGAAACAGGGAAGCTCCCAGCAGCTTCTCACAGGATCCACTCCTGTGGCCCCCACACTTCCAAAAAACCCACTGCATTAACCCAGGACACCAGTAGTACTTTTGTGGTGCATCCTTATTTCTCTGACTTTCCTATGGAGGAGTGTAGTGCTGCAGTGGCTCGGAGCCTTTCACTGATGGGATTTTCCTGCAGTGAGTGGCAGGTAAGTGGGTGGCATGGAGCAGCCTCAGATCCATTTCTGGAAAGCCTCAGAATCACTGTTGAGAGCTTTTGGGTACAATTGATTTTCAGATAAGCTTTTCAGAGTAACATGAACCTCAGCAGAATTGCACTTCTAAGGAGTAGCTGAGAGAGTGACAGCTTTTTGCAAAGCCTCAGGTGGTGGGCTGCAATATCCCTAAGGAAGAGATGTACCCTTTCACTTGGTTTTACTGAGGCAATAGGTGAAACAGAGGACACAGTGGACTCAGTGGGATGATTTGGAAGATCTGAGAGAAGCAGACAAATTTATTTCATGTCAGATCAGGTCCTTATTCACTAAATAACAATATGTCTCAGAAACACCGCTTGAAGTTATTTTATTAGAAATGAGAATAGATTGTCTTCTGCTTTGCCTTGGAAAAATTCAGTGTGAAGTACAATAGTACTTCAGAAGCATTTTAGAGGTGTTGGTAGCATGTGACATGTGATTTAGAATCATAGAATCATAGATTCATTTTGGCTGGAAAACACCTTTAAGTACATCAAGTTTAACCACTAACCCAGTACTCCCAAGTCTACCACTAAACCACATCCATAAGCATCATGTCTACATGTCTTTTAAATATTTCCAGGAGTGGTGACTGGGCCACTTTACTGAGCAGCCTGTTCCAGTGAGACAATACTCTCAGTGCACAAATTTCTACTAATATCCAATCTAAACCCCCCTTGGTGTATCTTGATGCCATTTCCTCTTATTTTATTACTTGTTACATGGGAGAAGAGGCCAACACTCAGGGAGCTGTAGAGAATGATAAGGTCTCCTTTCTCCCAGACTAACCAACCATAGTTCCCTTAGTTGTTTCTCATAAGGCTTGTGCTCCAGACCCTTCACCAGCTTTGTTACCCTTCTTTGGACATGCTCCAGCACCTCAATGTCTTTCTCTTGTTCTGCCAGGCTATAGTCAAACTCCAGTATCTAACTTTTTAAAATATCATTTCAAGACCTTTTGCCTCTTTGAACCTTAATCACAAAAGATCTATGTGTCCTTGAGTTACCATTGGTATCTTTTTATCACACTGTGTACCTTTATAAACTGAGGCAAACCTTTAATGCTTTGCTGATGGAAACCTGTAGCAGAGAAGTTTTGGTCCTTATTATTGTCTGTGTGATACTGGGACAGGAAGGGGGATAACTTAAAAGTTATGATTATATTGATGTATAGCTATGTCCCTTACATGATGGTTAATTACCAATGTTTGTACTTGCAGAAGCACTATTTTTGCATTTCTGTGAAAGAGAGGGATTGGAAGTTATCTACTCTGAACTTAGTCTGTGTTGAATAGCTCTGTCTGTAGGTAATGTTAGAGATAATGATTAGTGTGATCTTTGCCTTTAGGTAAGTGTTGCACAAAGTGTTAAAATAAATATTTGCTAATCTTTTGTATATGTGCCTTTCCTTTCAAGATTTGAAGTCCTAGTCAGCTTTCTCCAGCAAGGTAGGAAAAATAAAAAGCACAGCTTCCTGTGTTTGAATCCTAGAATAGAATTGCATTATTCTTGGCTACAGTTTCTTTGCTTTTATATGCTGTTACCTTCTGCCTGAATTCAGTGCATTCAAGAATTCTCTTGATGTTCATAACTGCTGCTGCCTGCTATTTAGATATCTTCATCAATCTCTTTATGATTGTTCCAATGGATTGTTCTTTTCCTGAGGATCCAGGCTGTTCAAAGCCCATTGGTGTGCTAAAATTCTGATTAAACTTTCAGTATATCTGACAGGCCTAGCAGTGGGGATTCCAGATTAACCATCTGGAATCATTTGATCTTAAACAGCATTAAAATAGCATTTCAATAAACCATGTATGAATGCTACCATGTTTATAATCCAATAAATGAGATCTCAGTATCAGCTTTTACTCACTGAAGAAATTATTTCTCTCTCAGCTGCTTCACCGGCAATACTTAGGCAGTTTTTTCAGAGGTTTTGTGAATTTACCTTAGTGAGTTTAAATATCCACTCTTTACAAGTCTGCCACATTCTTATTGAGTGCTTGCTTAAAATACGCTATAAAAATAACCATTCAGTTATTGTAGGGCTTTATAAAGCCTCTAACAAGATTTTAGGAGTAGAAATATTTTTACCATGTCCAAAAATTTCCTATGGACACCCGTTCCTCTGGTAATTTATCAAACAGCAGGGCAGTCCAGTTGGATTCATCTGAGATCAGTTGTTCTCCCACCAACTTCAGGTGTGCCTTTCTAAAGTTGCCAACCTGATCAGCTGCTAGAGCACGATTTTAAAGTAAAGATACTGCTTTCCATAAGTGCTTTTTTTTTAATTTAGCAGAACTTTGACTGCAGGTTGCTTTGGATCTATGAATCCTAAAACGTGAGGTTCTTCTTTTTGAGATTTTGACTCATTTAGCTTCACGAGAGATGAGGACGGAAAACTTCTAAGCTCCATGATGGAGAGTGTCCTTGAGCTCTTCATATGAAGACACTAACCATAACATTCAGAGTGTACAGTCTATATGCAATATAAATTTCCAGTAGATCCTTCTTTGAAGGGAAAAATAAACAAGGCAATAACATTGGAAAGCACAATTAATCCAAAATCCTTGCTAAATTGCAGATTACACACAGCTATTCCCATAACCCTTTGTGGAGTCAGCTGGCCTCCTGCATGCAAGCCATGACAAAAGATAAGGAAGGATTTTGCTCTGGTTTAGCCAGTCCTTTTCCCCACACAGTCTCTAGTTCTCTTTTAGTATCTCATCTTATTTCCCCTTACATCTTTTTTTTTTTTCTGTCAGTTTTCATCATGCACATAAAAAAAAAAAACCTTAAGAAGCGAGATAAGATAAGCTAACTGTTAATGTCTGTTGCATGTTGGCCATGTAAAACTAGCTAAGCTGAGCAGAAGACAAAATTTCAATCACTTACCTGAGGGAAGATAATGTTTTCATATGCACTGCACCAAACAGAATTCTTTATTCTTTCTATTCCACTTTAAAAAAAGAAGGATATTTAAAGTATAGCTTGAAAAGAGTCTTTAAAGCATTTTATCTGGAAAAAGGCTAAATTAAACTGATGTTACTAAAAATACAGGAAATAGATGTTAGAATCTTCTGACAGTAACACAGTACCATATATAATGTTCACACCCACTAAATTTTCCTTTGAATTAACTGCTTTCCTAAAGTAGGAATTCTGCTGCAGTAGGGATTAATTTTTATGTACCATGATTAAATAATTGTTTTTCTGAACAACTAATCTAAGAAAGTTTCAGATTAAGCACACAATTTTGGAAAGCATTTGGGAGATATATAATGCTACAAATGACTGTAAAAGAAACTAGAAATGCCAGTCAAAATAACTCATTTTCCAGGGTTCTGTACCAACAAATATACTGAGAAATTTCTTACAGCTTGGATTATTTGCCTTCTTCAATAAAGATAGGACATGGTGCAGGTATGAAGCAGATTGGATAGGCATATATTGAAAAGAGGAAAGAAGAAAATTAACAAAATGCAGTAAGGAAATTGCTTTTGCTCTTTTTACTGCAAAAACTACATCTTTCTTTTCTGACAAATTAAAAAAACAAACTAGAGTTATTTAGCTGCTGTAACCTCTTGATCTGTCTTAGAAATATGAGGTAGATACAGTTCTCGAGAGTTTCCTGTTGATCTATTACATTTATATTTTTCATTCTGTATAACACTGCCAATTTTTTATTGTAATAATCACTTATTTTTATACACTATATTTTAGTCAACTAAATTGTAATAAAACTATACAAAACTTACTGAGAAAGGTTTTGACAAAAAGAATCACCCTTTGTGTCTCCTCCTCACTGAACTGCAGACTTTCATTGCTGGTATTCAGCCTCTTTCTCTATTCTCTAAAAGGCAGTTGGAGTGTATCTTAACATACTCTAAGGTAAAATTTTACTCCTTTTATACTCTTCAGCTAAGTCTGGAAAGCACAGACTTTTAGTTTTGCATATGCTTTCAAAAAGCATCTAGTTTGGCACTAATGCAAGAGTAGGACAAGTAGTCAAATGCTGATTCTTCACCTACCTCTTGATGTACAGCTCCTTTTCTACTATTCCCCAGCCAATAAGCACTGAGAATCAAACTGTTCTTGAAAACAAAGTTATGTGCTACACACACAACCAGACACCCCTGCTTTCCTTTCAGGTCCCTTTCCCTTCTTTGGAAAAGTGACAATCCTCCTGTTTTTTGCAGATGATCTGGAGAAAGTTGATATGGGGAAGGATGTAAAAATGGTGCCATGTCACTCTTTTGAGGGTCCAGACCTAAGAAAAAAATACTGCCTACATACTGCTGTGATTTTTTAAAAACTAAGGCATAAACCAAAAACTAATAACTCTCCTATTTCTTACCAATACCATCTTGGAGTCAAATAACTCCTGATTAAGATTGTCCACCATCTTAATTGATTAATAGTCTCTGATGGTCTATGCAGGATCAGGGAAGTTGTCATTTCAGACTTTGGATGAACTTGTTATTTTCTCAGATTTTGGAAGGTTATTGCCATAGCTTGCACAATATTTTTAGTACAACACATATATTTCAGCCATTCCACTTAGATTTCATCAGAAACTTATGTTTCTTCATGTCTTTTGACTGCAGCACAAAATCACACCTTTTGGAACAAAATTCTCTTGCAATTCTCTTGCCCTCTATGGACCAGTTCAAGGTTGCTGCACTCCTCTGCATCCTCTGGGAAGAAGATTTTAATCTACATATAACCACCTTCAACTCACACCTAATTCAACTTGTCTTGGTAGAGTGAAGATGTATTACTTAGATGGAAAGAGTATCAAGCATTTTGTATGGTACAACTGTACAAAACCTAATCATATTTGGGTCAATATAAGTGAGGCAAAATGTAGGCAATGAAGAAAAAAATTCTAGATAGTTTTTTATCACTCTTCCCAGTTTGGAAGATATCTTGTGCCTTCTAAAATATGTGGTGTCATTGTAGACACATAACACTATTGCACCAAGTTTTTATCTGGCTATTTTAAATGCCTAAAACATCTGCATATTGTAAGTGGATGTGAAGTGAGACCTACAAGGTATTGACCTCCTGGAGTGTCACCTGAAAACTGTGCAAAGTACTCTACAATTCCTACAATTATATTAGATGAGTACATTTAGACATCTATCCATCTTCTGGATAGGGATGGGCATGAGGATGCATGGCTGGCAATGTTTCAAAGGTGCTTCCAGAAAGAATGGCAGAATTATCCTTATGTAGAGCCCAGGGTCCACCACAGTAACATGTATTTGGTTTAATGTTGAGGATGTTTGCTATTTGTCATTGTTTGAACAGGAGGAACAAAAGAAGGAGGGCTTTTGGAGACTGAGATGGATGCAAAGGGATGGATCTATTCCCTCCCATTTCCTGCTGTAATCTATAAAAGATCATAAAGCCAGCAGCTTCTCCCTCTTTTTTCCTCCCACTTTCTGCTCGCTGTGTTGCTGTTCATTACCATCAGCTCGGCATGTGCTAACTATCAGGTTGTGTGTATATATGTATATATATATATTTGTATATTTGGGGGTTTTGCTACTTCATCCTTTATGTTATTACTTTTCCCTTGTGTTAGCAAAATCTGTATCCATCTGTTTTCAGTTTCCATCCTAAAGTCTCCAGTCTTTATTCTCCTTTTATCTTCCCCTTGTTTGTGTGGGGAGGGGAATGGAGAGGAATTCTGTCCCAGGTTTGTAGTCCGCCCAAACTGCTAAGCTGTGACAGTATTTCATGGTGATTATTAATTTAGCCTATTAGGTAGGTAATATCCTACCTTGAATAATATCTCTTCACCATCAGAGAATAACATCACCACAAACTTTGTTTCTCTTTTCAGCTTTGGATAGATTTCCTGTGTGTCATGTTTCTTGTACAGTAATTGAATCTTTCCCACATAGAGCCAGCACAAAATCTGCAGTGATTGGATTCTGCTTTGCAGCACCTCTCCTCTTATTATAGCTGTCAGACAAAGTTATGCTCTGTCTAAATTTGTAACAACTTTAACGATGTTTTTCATATAGTGGCCTGAAAGAAGACAGTTGAACTGTCTTAAGATTTTTCCCTTACAATGGGGACTCACCAAGAAGTATTGATCATTATTGACACACTCAAAATAATCTGTCATGAACCTTTAAAATACTAATGAGAAAACCCTTAAGTCTTTCGATATTAGAAATTGTTTCATGTTATAATTGAATTTGAGAAACTCTGTAGAGATTTTTATCCTCTGGCAGTAACTTGTTATTTCAAGAGTAAAATTGTTTGATAAGTGTTTTAGATGGCAACAGTCTGAAGAAGCCCTTTGCACTTCATTTTTCTGTGAACAATGTAGGCTAACAATACACTGTAAATGCAGTCTCCCAGATGCAGAAATTCTAAGGTGTGCAATTTAGTATAAGCTTTCTACAGAGGTCATGCTTTCTGATGTTTGTTCATCCTTACAATTCTCATTTGGATTTCTCATAATTGTTTCTCGTCTTTGCAAAAGGCAAGTCTGCAAAATATACACAGTCTGTCAGCTGCTGCCTTATTGGTGCTGCATGTTAGAGCATTCTTGATTCACTCTGAAATTCAGTTTTACATCCCAATATGCTGCCTGATTTTTTCCCCAACACTATGATATTATCAAGTCATAGTCAGGGTATGATTCATTAGTCTGTGGAACTGCTATGTAGCCTGTTGTTCATCCTGTTCTGTCTTTGAGTGCTTCATTATTCCTACTTAAGTATAGAAATTTAGACTTGGCCTTACTTATATCTTATTTTTTTAAGACTCTTTTTCAATTTGTCAGGATTACTTCATTTCTAATCTTGTCTTCCACAGACCTTATAACCTCTGCCAGCTTGCTTCCATCTGAAAGTAGAAAAGGCATATTATCTCTTCAGATAACCAAGTGACTAATGAAGCTGATGGATAGTACTGGACTCAGGTGGAATTCTATGGAATCTCGTCAGCTACTGTCTTTTAATTTGATAGAAGAGTATTTCAAGCTAGTTCAACTGATATAACAATACTTTGGTTCAAGTCAAAATGCTTACAGAAATCAAGATTATTCTCACCTGTCATTCTCTCCTCGTCCACAAAGCCCATTATCTATACTAAAAAGAAACAATTGATTTAACATGATTTAGTTTCGGATAAATTCATATTGGCAAATTCTTACCACCTTGGCTTCTTAGTAGTATTATTATTCACCCACTAATAATTTGTTTCCTTGTTTCTATAAGTTTATAGCAAGTGAAGTTAGGGATATAATTCTGCAGGTCCTGTTTCTCTTCTCCTTTCCTGTTCTTGAGATAGGGACAATCTTTCTATTCTTTAGCCTCTCCCCTTTTAATAAGATTCTCACAAGTATATCCTAACATGCTTAAGATTTTTTTAGCCAGACTCCCACGTATTTTGAGGTGAATTTACCACAGCTAGTATGTTTGAGTTTCCTCTGATTTCTAATTTATGCAAATTACCAAGGAACTATTCTTCCTTATTCTCAACTCAGTCCTTCCATAGTGTCAGTGGCAATACTTTACTGACCATGCTTACCTCTTTCTACTGAAGAAGCAAATCAAGAGAAAATATGTGGGATTTTTCAGCCATCTCAAAGCCATGGTTTTGTATTCATTTCCTAGAAGTCAATGCCATTTAACATATCTAAACCTTAGCACCAGCTGCTCAAACCCATGTCTTCAGTCATCTGGAGAAGATGCTTGCAAAGCTGCAGTGGACTGCCTAGCTGGTGGGTGATCTGTGCATGCTGGAAAATAATATATGCACCTACAGCCTCAGGGGCATATCATGAAGGACTGTGACAGCACATTGCTTGAGCTTCCTCTTTATTAAAAATATGCCATTTGTCCTGATTTGGGCCAGGACAGAATTAATTTTCTGTCTTGCAATTTTGCTTTCAGGTAAGTATCTTTTAAGTAGCTGTACCCACTGAAATTAACAGTAAGTTTCTCAATCAGTGTCTGCTTCTAAGACTTATAACACTTGATATTTATAGTTAGAGCTGGAGAATATTCTGCAGAACCAAGGTCACTGCTTGGTTCTGAGGAACATCTTACGGTCCAGAAAGAAAAAGGAAGTAAAGGGGTCATACCTGAAACCCTCTTTTAGGGAGGAATGGACAAGGCAGTTGACAAAAATTGACAAAACAGAGTATTCTGCTAGTAGTCTGTATGTAGGTCATCCAAGAGATTATTATTGAAGTAAATCCATCACTTTCTACGCTTCTGCTTGGAAAAGTTAGCAGTCTTTTGGTGTGTGTTCTTTTAGTCAGTTTGATGGCTTTCTTGAACAAATCTTTCTGATATATTTGTTTGTGCCTAGAAGCTGCCTTTCATTTCAGGTCTCTGTAAGCTGGTTCCTGGATGTTCCTACTATCTGAAAATTATTTGTTTAGATTAATTTGGGAACTTGTATTAAAGTATTTCCTTTAATCCATTGTTTAGTTATTCTGAAATATCCCCGCCACTTTGGACACAGTAAATGTCTTTTTTTACTGCTTGTGTTTATGATCCATTTTGCAGTCTGAGAGGACTACTTATTCTATAAACTTCTTATGGATTTTGTTAAAATATTTAGCAAATAAATAGGAGCCTAAGCACATTATTAAGGTAATTTACTTCAGTTCAGCTAATGGAAAGAATGGAATATATGTTCAGATCAAGACAGCAATTAAGATTGAGTCAGTGAAGCAGTGAGTTCAGTTTCTCACATCACCCAGATAATCAGATTTAGAGCTGCTTGAACTAATTAATTGTTATTTCTTTAGAGGCCATTTTCCTTCCTGCTTAAAACTCTATCAGTGATCAATACAATTTTAGCATTAAGCATGCCAAAGGCATCAGGAGTCACAGGTCACAGTTTAGGTACAACTTATGTATTGGAAGTGACTCCTGTGTTTTAGCTATGGGGTATTTCCCAGAACAAAGAGAGATGTCCCTCATTTTTGTCATGTAAAAGTATTTTACCATTTCTCTCTTAAACCTTGTTCTTACCAAATACGATTGGTTTATATCTCTGTTCCTCTTCTCATGGAGTAACATGGAATTTTTCCCTTAATGTAAAAGAAATTAAGGTCAGGTACAGCATTATACAAGTGCCTGGTTGATAATTGTTTTCAAATATTTAATGTACACACAATTCAGAGGTTACAAGTCTTCATTGTTTAATGCTGGATATTTTTAGAAGTGTCATTTTGTAAGTACAAACATTTTCCAATATAAATGGAAAGAATGAGCCATATCCCAAGAAATAGAGAAAAAATAAGAAAGCAGGAGTCCTAGTGAAGTTTGGGGCCATTTATCTGCTAAAATTGATCATGGATTAAACAATTTTGAAAAATCTGAAAAATACAAAGTGTTCATAGGTAAGATATGTACTCAGAAGACTGATGCTACCTTTTGGAATAAGATTGTGAATGACATTCCCATAGTCAGCTAAATATTATTTTAGAAAGGTAATGATTAATGTAACACATCCTTTCATTTATGATCACTTTTTTTCATGCAGTTTTTTTTAGTTTTTAAGTATTGATGAGTTTCTACCAAGAATGACTGGCTGACTGGTGTGATTTTTGGACATGATAAAGATTTCAGAAATAAATACATAAAGTACTTTGACATATTTGTTATAGCAAATTTACTCATAATTAAACAATAAAAATTTTTCCTGGACCAGATCCAATCATAGTCCGTATTTCTCACAATGAATAAAGTTGTAAGGAAATTTTGCATTACAACCACCTGAGAATGATCCTGGAAATCTAGCATGGTAGCTGAGCAGTGCTCATATCTATTCTCAGTATTTTATATCGAAGCAGAAAACATTAAATCCTTCCTTTCATCTGCCATAGGTAGCATACCTAACAATAATTTTATTTAAATTCCAAAACCTGAATGCAAACAAACTTCAGTTAATGAATTTCAATTGAACAAATAGTGAGTTGGATTTATAATACATACATTAGGCCTAGAGCTAACATTTTAATGTCTTTCTAATTGTGTAAGTTAGTCTTCCACGCTTCTAATTTTCCAGCTATGTGATTTACAGCTGAACTTAGCAAATGTAAATCATAATACATTAACATGTTTAATGCAGTGAACATGAGAGCTTAACATCTCCTGGCAGTATTGCCTGGGACTTCTTGGGACAAATCTGATGGATCTCAAATGTTTCTTGTAGCCTTTGATGAACATGTTTTCCCTGAATGTGCCTAATCAGCTTTTGAACCATTTATAGGTCCCACCTCTCCAGTATGATCTGGGCACTGAGTTCCACACCTCCTAGTCTGTGATCCAACAACTTGGTTTGATTTTCCTTTTTTTTTTTTTTTTTTTTTTTTGTACAATGAAAAGTGGAATTAATGATTTTATATTCATTTTTCTGAGCCTTTTTTTTTTAATTATATAATTCTATCAATTGTCTCCTTTCCCAAGGAGATTTTTTTTAATCTTTTCTTATTCTAAAGCCACCCACCACCCTTATCTTTGATGATCTTTAAACCTTTCTCTGTACTTGTTCTTATTCAACTGCTTCCTTTCTGAGATGAGGAGAAAGAACTGTGCAAAGCACTGAGGATGCAGGACACAAGGGATTTGAACGATGGCATAATGATGAATTCTACTTTATTTTCTATTGTTCTTCTGCTATTTCATTCTCCTGACTGCCACTGAACACTGAGCTGATTTTTACAATGAACTATTAATATTTTTTCCAAGAAGTAATAACAAATGCAATATTGCTGCATATGTGTAGTACAATAGGTTTTCTTTATGTGCATTACTTTTCACTTACTGGCATTGAATTTCATCTCTGACTTTATCACCCAGTTGCGCAGTGTCACAAGATCCATCTAGAACATTTTGCAGTTGACTTTTATTTTGTTTTGCCACCAATCTTGATTGAGTTCCTCACCATTTGTGAATACTTAAAATGCACAGGGCTGAGCATAGTTTTGTAAAGGGAACTAGAGATTTCTTCCCTCACAATGAACACTGATCTACTGTCACGGCTTGGCTTTGTGGATGAAGATTTAAGAAAGGCTCTCCCCACGCTTGCTCCAAGAGTGCTGATGGCTGAAAAGGCCAATGTGAGATAGGCAGTGCAGTTGTAAAAGATATGGATGCCTTTGTCTCTTTGTCTTTGTTCCACCTCAGAACATCAGAAGGTGCCTGTTGACCACGGGTAGCCAGCTGGGGCGGGGTGTGGAGATGAGCTTTGGTTAGGCCACCTTTTCTAGGCCCCTTTCCGTGTGGGGGACCCTCTCCTTTTCTAGGTCCCTCTCCATGAAAAAAGGCTGCTTGGTCACTCAGGATGCTGCCAGACAAGACTGTCAACTCCAGGGTCAGTCTCGAGCAACCAAAGTCCTGAGCCACCTGCATGCAGGGTTGGGTCTGTGGCTTCCAGTGCACCTCTCACCTCCCGTATCGACCCCCGCCTGTTGCTGCAGAGATTTACAACCCACCCTTCCAGCCTGCGCTGTGGATTTTTTGGGTGAGACCCACCCTTTACTCCCAAGATTCATCTGCCAGGGCCCAGCAAGCTTGGACGGTGACAGTGAAGTCCTCAGTATGTAGGTTTAGTTAGAGTATCCTTTTCTTAAATGGCCTTATAGGGCTACACGAGTTCCATCTGCCCCGATTTGGAGTTAGAGTTGTCCTTCTAGGATCTTTGCCTGAAGGCTGGTGAGCCCATCCTGCCCATGGACACACTTTGTCTGACTCTTTAGTTGTGACCTGTCTGGCATGGGAGACCCTACTGGAGGTGTATGCCACTGCCAGCATAGCTCTCAAACTCACAAGGGCACACAAGATCCTTCCCCATGGCAAGGGGTTGTCCATGGAGGGTACTGATATACTAATATACTATTTAAATATCTGTACACTTTGGCTTTTTATTAATCTATGAGATTTACACCTTAATCATTTTTGTTCCAGGACAACATATAATTCTTGGGATGTGGTTAGGGAACTGGTTAACGAATTTCTAGAAGTGCGAGTGCTCTGTGTCAGCTGGGTTTCTTATCACCCAAAGAGCTTCAACATTGGCTTTCCACTTCCGTCACCTTTCATTCTTCACCATTCTGTCGTGTTTGTCTCTGCGTTCAATAATTACAGTTTATGCCTCTGCTTTTTTTTTTTGATGAAAGTTTTCTTTTGTAAAAGTTAACATTTCAAGGAACTGTGAGAGTCAGCTAAAATAGACCTGAGTTTCCTTTAACTGAGCTTGCTCTACTTCTGCTCACAATATAAGGGAATTGAAACAGCAGGAGAATGAGTCCTGTAAAGCTTAACTTCCCAGACATTTTATTCAGCTAGTCTGTGTAACACCACAGGGTTTAGTAGGCTTAAACTTATTTGTACCTGCAATAAAAAACAAAGAAGAAGGGTTCAAGTAAACAGCTGGTCCAACATAAACAGAGGAACTATAGAAATAAACTGCAAAGGTCCAAAGCTGACTGTTTTGGAGGTGCCTTTAGCCTGTCCCATGTATATTAAAGTTTCTTCCAAGGACTAAGGACACAGTCCTGAGGTGCTGGAGACCCTCACATATAGCAGGGAGATTTCTTGGCAAAGATCTGTTCTAGCTCTGGATGCAAGGAGAAAGAGGAGAAGTGGGGTAACATTTTCTCTGTCTAACTTCCATTCCTTCAAGCTCTGTAATTCCAAGTCTATCTTTATGTCAGAACAAGATCCAAATAAGCACCATCACTATACCCTAGATTTCTTTTCTGAAAAGAACATTTTTATGCTGTAGCCAAAAGCTTAGTCTAGGTAAGCCAGAGTCAAGGACCCCGAAAACATACTTCTAGTTAATACCTCTCTCTGGTCAAGACATACTTTTGAGGCAAATTCTTTGTGTGCTCCTTTTGTGATTGCTTTTACCTGGTGCAGACTCTCTTGCTGTATTTTCATTTCTGTCTAGCACTAGCCTCAAGGCAGCACCAAATGTGGAGTCAGGGCCAACTGTGTCTCCCATTTTCTGAAGCCCCCTGAGAGCTGGCTCTGTGGCAGTATATTTGCTGCTGCCCATATGCCCAGCACATTGGTGTACTCTCAGCATCCATCCAGGGATGCTTGTGCTGGTTCTGTATTGAAAGTGGGAGACAAAGCTCCAGAATGGCTTCAGTGTTTGGTATTTTGCACACTGCCTGATTGCAGGCTGAGGTTAGGCTCCTTGGAAAAGAATTACTGATTTTGGATGGACCCTGGGCTTTGGGCTGTACAATCAGACCCGGGTGAAGGTAAAGGGAGTAGTGGGATGTACTGGGAAGGGAAAGCTGTTGGTGAGAAAATGGAATGAGTAGGACATGAAGCCACAACATATATATGGTGAACATACACTGCAAGAAAATAAATTGCCTGGGAGAGGTGGTGTAAGAGCTCACACTGGGTAAGATAGGACTGGAGAAGCCATTTATGAAATTCATTAGGCACTGATAGAAAGTGAAGCTTCATTGCAGTTCTTGATAGCTTTTCTGCCCAGTGGGAATCCAGCACAAAAGCCTTTTAGGACAGTTTAACTGGGAATACCTGAGCAAACTGATAACATTGATGCTTTTATGGTAGCCTTGTTTCTCATGTATCACAGCAGGCCACTCTAAAAAGCATGATAAGGATGTGTGTGAATGTCTGTGTGTGTTTATATACCTCCATTAACACATTCAAGTAGCAGACTGAAAGAATTAAACAATACTACCCATAGTATGAAGAACTACAGTGGAAAGGAGAGCTGTAAAAGAAAACCATCATACAAGGGCTTTTCAAAACTACCTCCATTGCTACCGTAGAGTTCTTTGTGTTGCACAATTTTAGATGTTACAGCTGAGTGAAGAGGCTGCTATGTTACCTACCAAACACATAAATCCAGCCACATTTTTGACTGTAGGATTGTTTCTTCCAAAGAGGAAAAATAGCTCAGTTGTGGCTCAAAAGCGAGTCATTTATTCTGTGGTGAATACAGCAGATTGATACATAAGAGGTAGATCATATGCACACATGTGGTAGATCATCTGCTAAATATCCTGCTATATGGAAATTGATTAGGAAAAACAAAGTGATGATCAGGAACGAGTTCCTTATCTTCTCCTCTCTGTGATATAATATTGTTCAGCACTAGTATTTCAATGGAAAGGCGAAACCCTCCAGAATTATGAAAGTCTATTATATATGTAGAAGTTGTTAGGGTTTTTTTTTTTAATTTTCATTTTTGAGAATAAAAATTTATCATGTTTACCTGTTTTGTCTTTTCTTACAATCTTAAGGATGTAGGTAAACTTTCTTGCCCAAGAATGGTCAGACTTATAATCTGTGGTCCTCTAGGGAAGATAAGCTTTTAAGACTTTTCCAGTTTATATTTACACAACCTTGAAAAAATATCAGAAATATTGTTTGTGATTCTTCTTGTTTGTGTTGAACAAAATATGAACAGAAAAAGAAAAATGAACTATGCAATGTCCACAAATGATTTGGAATAGAGATCCACAGAGATACTGTATTCTGCTTTTCCAGCCCCCCCTGCAGACTAGATTATAAGAAAAGTTTTCAGACCGTCTGTGCTCATCCATGCTGATTTGGCTTAATTTCTCCACTCTTGCAAATTTTAACCAAATTTTGGTTATCATTCAAACCTTTTTCCCTCTGTGATTTAATTAGTGCTGGGTCTAAGCTGTTATGTGTCTTTCAGGCATTGGAGCTTACTTCTGAGGTGCATTACTGTGACCACTGCTCCTGAAAATCCTCTCTGAGGGTTCGACTAGGGCTGCTAATATGATCAGCCTGGTATGAGAAGAGATTAAACCTTACTTTGCAGTTCATTAGATCATATAACATTTCCTAACATGAGTTAATATGATGGGGTAGGTTTTATCTGCGGGCTGCTTTTTTGTTGTTTTATTTTTCCCTGAGGTATGCTCTGGCACTTTTGTTGTTAGTGAAAGCTTTGCATTTTTTTCCCATACAATTTTCAAGCCATATTTATGGATTAACAGGAACTAGAATACTAATGTGTTCAGTCTTAGCTGTTATTGCCTAAGTATTTAACAAGGATCTATAAAAGATGTTACAGAATGGTAGAGATAAGGTTGTAGTAATTCTATTCTTGCACTAACTGTCACCCCACTGAAATCTAAAACTAGATATTTTTATTTCTGCACTACAGTTTGTCTACATTTAAATGAGTACTGACTCATGTTGATATAACAGTTTAATGCATGTGTTACTTAGCTGACGTATAAAGAGAAAGAAATTATTCAGTAGAAAATAAGCAAGGCTTGCAGATTGCAATGCACTGTTGGAATTAAAATGCATTCTCTGTGTCTATCGCCACAAGTTAAGTGGAAATAATACCCTCATTATGTGCCTTCTGATCTAATAAGGAGGGAAAAAATATCTTCTTGTATTCTATCAACAAAGGACATCTTTCAAAATTTCAGTATAGGCCATGGAGGAATATTAAAAGGAGTATTAACATAAGAAATGGACAAGATTTCCAACATGATGTTGCTCTGAATGGAGTTTACTTTGGTACCTCCTACATGCATAATTGGTTTCCCTGGGATTCAGACACTTTTCCAAGTACATTGTCAGACACCAAAGAGATTTACATTGATTCCAGTCACTGTCAGGCGTTTCTTTCATTCTTTCTTCTGATTTCATTACCAGCTTTAAAAGTGGTGCGTGCTACTTAGTGGAGGTGAGGTTATTACCTGATGGATACTTTGAAGAAACACACTGGGTTACAAGACATGACTGAACCTGAACTTCCTTGCTTTATCAAAAGATATGAAATAGCACGTCACCTGCAAGTAGCTCTGTAATCCTCCTTAACACTGCAAATAAATTACTTAGAAAATGGAAAAACAACACAAAGTCAGGTTTCCAGAAATCAAAGGTGATTTTTTTGTCTGCTTATAGTAAAATTAAATGTAAGGGGTTCTCTCACTCCCTGTTATTCATCTGATAAGCTAATTAGTCATTAACCTAAATATAAGAACTTTAACTCCATTCTTAGCAGAACTTTTGTTTGTTTTGTTCACTGGAGGTAACCAATATCTAGAAACAGTCTTGCTTGCTTATGCATCTCTTTTCTGGTGATCAGAGAATCACAGAAGAGTGATCAGAGTTGGAAGGGACCTCTAGAACTTGTTAGATCTCTCTACTCTGTCTCATCACCCTCACTCCCTTCTCTTTCCCGTAATTTTACTGTTTAACTTTCAATGTTGGAGATTTTACACTTCAAATTTCACCTTATTCATTTCAATCCTTGACAAGCAATGAATATGTTGAAACATAAAACACTGTATTCTAAGCAATCATGTTTAATTTCTGTGGTTTTACATACTGAGAATTTAATTTTATTCAGAATATGAAACTTAGATGCCTATCTTGTGATAGACACCAGATAAGTGTTAATACTCTGGTTTGTGCTACTGAAATTGGTAGACAGTGCCCCTGAAGTCTGAATCTATTCAAATCAACTGAGTAGATTTTAGGAAGATATACAAAAGTAAAAAAAACCAAAAACAAACAAATGGTTATCCACCATAAGGTACTTCAGAAGTTGCTGATACCATATCCTGCTATGTATTCTGTACTTTTTTGTGTGTTTTTTTTTTCTTTTATGCTTTTAGATTTCTAATTCCTTTAAAGTTGGGACTTCTGTGGCTGCAACTGTAAAATGTTGTGCACTTCATCATTTAGTTCCAGAAAATGAGAACATACCTTTGAGACTGTTTTCTGTAATTAAAACATTGCAGTTTTGATATTGTGTATAATTATGTAGTTTTACAAAATATTTCAAATAGAATATATGTAATCAAGCAGTTACAGAGCATAATTATATACAGTCATATAACTGGATAATTATATATGATACTATGTAGTATATAATCATGCAGTCATAGTGAATGGTTACTGTTATACTACAAAGATAAACCACTGTCAGTCTTGATCCTGTTTCCTTTTCTCCAGACTGCATTTTTGGCTGTCTGTTATCATTGCTTTGAAATACATGGAGCTGTGATTTCTTTGTGCATGAGAGTTGTGTTCATATTTCTATTTTGATAACTCACATATACACACAGATCCTGGTATAATATCCTATTTCTTTTATGTATCTCCCATTCTGATTTACTGTAATGCTTTACTAGTCTTTACAGGAAAAATGGGCTTTAAAGTCCTCTTTGCAGAGAGAGTGTTAAAAATCTTAGTATCAATTAGGTCACTGAGAAGATGAACAACTCATGTTCTCCTCTTTCCTCAAAATTTGTTATTTCTCTTGAAAATCATAGTCAAGAAACGGTCAAGTAGTCGCATACTGTGAGAGTGGATTTAAATACCACAGCTGATGATGACAAAGCCAAGCAGAAATATTTAAATTAAAATTATTTAAATCATTGATGATAATAAAAATATTATAATTTTATAATTCAGACTTTATTTATACTCATATATTATTTATATAATATATAAATTATTATATATTCAGACTGCAGAGAATATCCTTGATTTAAATAATAACTTCTAATTTTATATTGCATTTGTCCTTGTTTTTCTATGGAAAGGTTAAGCCACATTAACTGGTAACTGTTAAAATGCATTAATTTGCAAGTAAATATGTGTTTTACAATCACTTTAGTTCTTTTTAATGGGATAAATTCTAGTAATATTAATTTATTAAAGCAATTATATGCCACAGCATATATTTGCTCAGTTTAGTTTTGTCATTACTTTATGCTTTCGTAGTTTCTTACAGTTTAATAATGGACAATTATATTATCTAATTTCACTTCTATTAAACTAGGCATTTATATTTCATGCAGATGTCCAAAGCTTCAGCCTAGAGATTTTAGTTAGACTAAAGCATTTATGTCCTCTAGAGACTATACTGCACAGGAAAAAAATAACAGAGACTACTACTTCATTTCTCCCTAAGGCTATCAGCAGGAAATAAATTATGTTTCAAAAGCCTTGCTAATAGCATCATATCAATGTCCCCTTGTTCCACTAATAAGAAATCCCTTTGTGTGCTCCACACTGAAGTCTTTGCCAACTTAGCCTCAGTTTGCTGATTGTTTCCCACAGCCTGAGCCTTCCCATCACTGTAATTTGGAGGATGTGAGCAACATTTCTTGGCTAGTCATTGAAGGAATATCATTTGGGGTACAAAAGTAGTTATACTTCTGAAAATATTGGATGTTTGAGTTCCAAACGAAAAGCAGTAAAAAGCCGTGTCTATCAGGTGACTGTACTGGGACTACTCTTAATTCATATCTTTGTTAATGACATAGCTCATCAGGTTTGATGATGGCACCAAGCTGAATGATGCAGTCAATACACGAGAGGGAAGAGATACCACCCAGAGGAACCTTGGCAGACTGAAGGAGTGAGCCTGTGTCATGAAGTTTAACAAAGCCAAATCAAAGTCCTGCACCTGAGTCAGGGAAGTCTTTAATATCAATACTGACCAGAGGATGAAGGGATTGAGAACTTTAATTCCTGTGGAGAAGGATTTGAGATCCTGGTGGATAAAAAAAAATGGACATGAGCCTGCAGTGTGGGCTTGCCACCCAGAAAGCCAATTGTATCCTGGGCTGCATCGCAACAAGTGTAACCATCAGGTTAAAGGAGGTAATTCTGCCTCTCTGCTCCCCTTTCCTGAGATACTACCTGGGTATTGCATCCAGCTCTGGAGTCCCCAGCAGAAGAAAGATATGTACCTGTTGGAGTGGGTCCAGAGAAGGGCAATGAGAATTACCAGAGTGATGAGAAAACTGTGGTTATTTAGATCTGGGGAGACCTTACTGTGGCCTTTCAATATATGAAGACAGGTTATAAGAAAGATAAAAAGAGGCTTTTTGTCTTGGTCTGTAGTGAGAAGACAAGAGGCAAAGGTTTTAAACTGAAAAAGAGTAGATTTAGATTGGAGATAAGGATGAAATTTTTTACAATGAGGGTGGTGAGACACTGGCACAGGTTGCCCAGAGAAGTTGTGGATGTCTCATTCCTAAAAGTGTTCAAGGCCTATGGGACTTTGAGCAACTTGATATAGTGGGAGGTGCCCCTGCCCTTGGCAGGGGAGCTGGAACTCGATAATTTTTAAAGGCCCTGTCCAGCCCAAACCATTCTGTGATTCTATGAAGAACTGTGGGTATTTTACATATTGCTTATTGCCTCCAGAGTAAGATGGGGACCCTAAGCACTGTGTAACTGGATGAAAGCAGGGGACAAGAGCCTCTTCCTTCAGTTTCCTTATTGATTTCTGCAGAATAGCAGACAAGTGTCTTTTGAGACAGTTTACTAGTCTGGGCTTTGAAGGAAATACAGGCAGTCGCCTGTATAGGGCAGGAATCCCAGAAGGTTTCCATGCTTTGAACCTTAACATTGCTAGGGCAAGCCCACCTTAGCATCTAAATTGTTCTCTGGATCAAGCCAGAGATTCCCATTTATACTTTTAGATGGTAGTGACCTTTGGTGCTTTGGACATCCTGTTCCAAACACTTCATTGGTCCCTTTGATTACCGGAACCCAAGATGAGCAAATCAGGTACCTTCCAGCTCATTTGCATCACATTTTCTTTAGTTATAAGAGAACACACATTTAAGTCTACCACTTGGTGCCAGGCCAATAGCCAACATTTCCAATATCAAGAAACCAGGCACTTCACATCAGTCAGCTCATTGCAAATGGGCAATTCAGATGATGGCAAGATGGGTTCACATCAGCATAACATTATTAATTCAGCAGCTGGATTAATCAAGATAGCAAAAGTAATCTGTTGGAATAAATATTTTATTAATGTGTCCATAAATAAACAAAAGGAAGAGGTTTAAATTAATTTCTTTATAAAAATATTCACACTGTGGTGGCTATAGCTCTGTTTAAGGATCTAGAAACAGGTCTCATCTGTTGAAGAGTATATTCCTGCTTTATCACTTCATGTTTATTCTACTTTAGATATCAATTACATGACTGTAACTACTAGTATGTTAGTTACAAGTTAAGCATTGCTGTCCAACTGTGAACAACAATACCTGGCAATTGATGCTAAAGGGCCATTTTTCCACTTTGTTGCTTTATTATTTCAGAAATGTACATTCTGCTGTCTAATTAAAGATATCTTGAAATATGGTGGGTCATGATATGTCCCAGCACAATTAGAGACCTGATCTTTCTTTCCCCTGCAAAATAAAAGACCATGGCATTAAGAGAGGGTGGATATTTTTATTTTTTTTTTAATTCGCCATGTAGTAATAACTAAACAGATGGGGGAAATTCTATGTTTTAAACATTTCTATGCCACAAACATAACAGGTGGCAGTGATTTCTATCTGACTGAGTAATATTCAACTAATAATCCTGAGAAATACAAATAAATAATGAGAAGTAGAGAAAGGATACAGATTTTGCAAGAAAGCCACGAATTAGAAAAAGTATTTCAAACATGGAAGACAGTGGGTAAAGATTTACTTTAAGAATAAGATCTGCTGGAAAAGCAAGGTTTAAGCTCTTAGGACAGCTAAAACAATCAGGCTTGCCATGGCCCACACTTTTTTTAGAGGGAAAACCTTTCAGAATATTTTTTTCCTGTTGTTTTCTTTGTGAAAGGTAGTTTATTACACATTAGAGTGGAAGACTATTTCTTGCTTTAGTCACCTGTCCAACCTCTTAGGCATGTGAGAAGTTTGCTGGAAGCATACATGGATTGATGTTTTATATGATATGTATGGATATGGAGCACGCATGTATATATAAGCAAGGAGCTGCATTTAAAGAACTGAAGTTAATTTAATAGGCATTACTAGAAAGAATAAAAAAAAAAAGACAAAAGATTATAAAATGGTAAATAATTCTAAATATTTGGTCTTTCTTGATAAACATTTAACCCACAAACTGTACTATATTTTCTTTTTTTTATCACATTCATTGTTTACTCAGCAGTTTTGCTCTTCAAAATATTTCAGTCTTCTTTAGAGAAAAAAGTCCAAGTGACTTACACATTCAAATTACACAACAGCAATGGTGAAAAGGAAACATTGTAAATAAAGAGGTGACAGTCCCTTGTGAAAAGCCACTTTTTTTTTTTTTTTTAATGTGTGGTAGCAATGCAATAATTATTTAATCTATATTTAACATTCAGGTGACACAAGCAATATAGCACAAGTACAATCTCTTTTTTGATGCCTTGGAAGGCTTTGTATCATATTGCTTCAGTTGTCGTGCCTGAAAGATGCCCTGAACTGTGAAGCTGAGGGAGAAAACTACTCCAGCAGGTACAGATGGAGTCCCACTGAGGCAGCCAGCCCCACCATGGCTCTGGGTCCCATCCAGCTGCAGGCATCAGGCACACAGGGGCCCAGCAGCTCAGTCCCAGCTCAGTCCCAGCTGCCTCCAGCCATCACCTCCCCCAGGACTGGTTTGTATTTAGCTTGTTCAGAACATAAAAACAGCCACTTGAGAGAGGTTGTGGCAATACCACCTCGGGAAACTGGACCCCCCTGCCCCCCAAAAAAGCCAGGGGAGATGCCCATACTGCAATCTGCCCAGAGTGAGGGGAAAATTGTATTAAACTCACTTTCCTGAAATATCAGTGAGCTGAATGCCATGGAGAGGTGGCTCTGAGAGGACTGTGTGTTGGGACAGCTCTCATTCACAAGTAACTCAGCTTCAGTGCACCGCAGCTTGAGTCTCCATGGAGAAGATTAATCCCTTGGAGGAGGATTAAGCTACAGTGAACTAAGGCCACTTTATTTCTGAATGGGAAAGGCCACACAGGGATTTAATTCACATTATCTTATGTGCATTGATTTCACAGCTTCAGTTAATTCATCTTAACCTCCCTGGATTCTCTTGTGTGGACAAGGTTTTTGTCTTCAGAGAGGCTCTTGGAACTGCTTGCAAAGCTCCTCAAGCAGCCCAAGCAGAAAGCAGGTTGGAATGATTTCTGTGCCCCTGAAGGAGTTTATACCTGTCTAGATACTATTAAATTACCTCTTTCTCAGATGGTTGATCCGTGACACCCTTAGAAGAACTATTTTAATTAGATTTTTTTGAATAGAGAGGGAAGAAGGAGCTTTTTCTCTGAGCTGTTTTAGAAATTTCTCATGAACAGTATTTTCAAGACTTTCAGATAGCGCGAACTGAATTAAGCTGCACAAACAATATTTTCTCAAGCACAGACATGTCTGGACAGTACAGTTTAATGGGCTCCCTTGCCCAGTGGGATCTTCTTCTTTGGTGGTGACTGTAAGAAAGCATTTTGTCACTATGGAAAGCAAATGAGAGGAGTTTCCATTCCCTGATCCTAAAGGTCTTAACCCCTTCCTCTCAGTGGCCCAAGTGACACAGATCTAGGTTAAAATAATGGCACGATTTTGCTGGTGGCCTTTGGGGAAATGAGTCTTTTCATTTCTTGAATATGTAATGTGATTTACTGATAGGTCCTTTTGATAAGGTGTTTCCTGATGCAGGTGAGTCATAACCCAGCTTTACTCTTTAGCTACATCATGACATTTCACAAATCAAATTAAACTTTGTCATCATTTCTTCACTGAGATGCTTTATGCAGCACGAAATCACAGAAATCATGGGAAGTTAGGGGTTGGAAGGGACTTTGCAAAATCATCAAGTCCAACCCCTCTGCCAGAGCAGAGCACCTACAGTAGGATGCCATTGGCCTTCTTGGCCACAAAGTACATTGCTGGCTCATGGTTATTCTTCCATCCACCAGCAACAGACAAAAGACATCTCTTGTGGATTCCATTCATACTATTCTATGAATTAATTCTATAGCTGTCAATAAATATTGTATCTTTTTAATATGTAGTTAGGTGCCATGGGGACCTGTGTTCATGCGGACAAAGTCATGTGAGAACAGAAATACTAAAAAAAAAAAGGAATGTAATCATTAGCTGAACATCACAGTCCAAGTGCTTTCCACCACTATTACTCAATAGTGATCTCAGTGGGAGCAGGAAAAGTGGCTAAAATATAATCCAACATGAAGAAAACACATAAAACCTCTTTAATTTAGCTGTTTCTGACTATTTACATTGAAATTTACACACTGGTTCAGGAAATGGAAGCAAACCTTTTCTAAATACAGCTGTGATACCTGTATTTATATAGAACTGTACTTAAAGCTTAGTAAGTGTTCAATGTGATCTAATGTTTGCTTTTCCTCCCCTTTTGTGCAGCTGATTGGATTTGTGTATGCCTGCTACGTGATCAGCATTTTCATGGAGGAAGAGGACAGCTGTAAGTACTGATACACACCTCTCCATCTCTGGAGCCACAATACCTGGGGTGAGACTTAGTCTTGCATTAACCACCAAGGTGGAGAGCAAAATCTGAAAAATAGCAGAATATACCATTCATGGACACAAACAGTATTGTTATAGTTATTTAGGTACTACCACCTTATTTAAGTGTCAGGATTGTACTTATTTGATTTCTCAGGTATCTCTGAACCTGTTGCATTAGCTGGTCATACCGCTGAAAAGTCTGTGATTTATGTTGTGTGTGCATAAAATATATATGTATGTGTATATATATATACACATATATGTATACATATGTGTTTTTTTGTATGCACATTGAAATTTGAATCAAAGCACCTGAAAAGATTTCATCTGTTTTTTCCAAATTTCAGCTTTCTCAGCAGTAACATTAATGTAGATAATAGGTCAAGCAATTTATAGTGTACAGTAACAGTGATCAGTAGTTAACCAGACCTGTTCAACATTTACAAGTAACTAGATCATTCACCTGAAGTGCTGAGCCCATGTTCTTAACCTGTCTTTATCAAGAAACCCCTATATACATAACCATACTGCTGACAAAGTTTGAAACTGTGAACTCCTTTCAAAAATTATTTCTTGAAAGTTATTAAATGGGTACTAGAAAAATTGCATATGTTGAACATTTTGTAGGTTGCTGTGTGAAAATAGGTTATGTGAATTGTCTAACAAGCTCACCATACCCATGTGACTAGCAAAGTAACTGGTAAAAACCATAGTGAGACTGGAATGAAACTGTAGGAGCAAAAAGGAGTGGATACAAGAACAAGTCTATTTTAAAAAAGCGAGAAAGTGCGGTCATGTCAATTGCTTCCTTCCATACGTGAGGACTTAATCTACCTCTAGGAAAATTTTTAAAAAAGGAACAAATGCCAATGCAATTTTATTGCTATAGGCTAAATAATACACAACCAAATATTTATTCATAAACTTTTTTCATAAATCTTAACATAGTTGTTTTATTTCTTCACAGAATAGAACTAGTGGGTGAACTAAATACAGTAGAAAAATTAATTCAGTTTGTAGGAAAGCATTTGATAATATCTGGGAAATCTTACTGAAAACGTAATTCAAGTAATTCATGGCTGTGATGAAAAGAAAGACTTTTTGATTCATAACAGAGTGAAGGACCATAAACAATATACTTTTCCATTGCTACAGATGGTGCAATGTTCAGTTTTCCATCATAATGCAACAGACATTTATGACAAATCTATTTTAGTGCTGTCACTTGGGTTTGTAATAGGATGAAAATATATCAAAGAGATTCTCAGATAAAACTGAGTGGGAAGGAGTCCTAAGCATATTGTGTGCATAATGTACAGGGGAAAAGCAGAAGGAGCCAGGACAAAGGCTGGTGGTGTGAAGGAGAAACACAAACACTTGGAGAAGCAACATGAGATGCAGGTCTTGAGGAGGAGGAAAAGCCCAGACCAGGCTGCCTTGGAAATCTGGGGACTACAAGTTAGTCAGGAGCCAGTAATACATAGTAACAGCAGAGGCTAGCACAGGCAGCTGTATAATTCAGGATGAATATAAAGAGTCTTTGGTCAGTGAAATCCATATGTCTGTGGCGAGGCACGACAGGAGCTAGGACTTCATATAGATTTAGGGAAAGTTTGTTTCAGGAAATTACTAACAAAATTCCTGGAAGAGGGAGGCTGCATTAAATGATTGAAAGGGACAGCAGCCTGATCAGGAAGATGAGAACTGCAGTGCCTTTAAAAGAGCAATAGTGAGTGTACATGCACACCCACATTCAAACACAGGTAAGACAGACTCTGCACTTTTACATGAGACTGTTGTTATTATTGTTGGTTTTGTTTGGTCATTTATAGCATATCTTACAAATCGTGTTTTATGAATGGGTGAAAGAAGGACAAAACTTCCACCAAAGAATACAACGTGTTCTTAGCAAGTGCTCAAGAGTATATGTGGCTACATTTAGGGCCTCACAAGGGGTTTATTGTCAAGTTAGTGTCCTTGTTCACTTAGAAAATGTTTATGCTTCAATACAGTCAAGGCAGGGTCTGTCTTTAGCATCCAAGGCCTGATCTACTTTCTTCTGACTGTGACCATATCTTAAGGTCTTTTGAGAGTTTGTGCCATGTGATACCGACAGAAATTTAAAACACTGTGAATGGACAACAGCTGACATATATATTAAGCAGTAAACACCTGAAGTGCTAAGGTGATCCATTATGTTAAAACCAGCTCTGTGTCCATTGTCTGCAAAGGAGTCAGGTATCTGCATTTAATTTCTGATTCTTGTCCAGAACCACCAATGGTGTTTTGTAACACATAAGTTACTCAACTTGGAAAGTACTGTGCAATTTAGCTCAGTGTCCTTTGTTAGGAATGGGCAAGTTTGCCATCCTTAGTTGTACTATTACATACGATTTCCCAGATTCTTGTGTGAACACATTTATATTTATTTTTTTTTTAACCTAGTGAAGGATAACCTCAGGCAGAGGGTGAGAGATGTGTGCTAGAAAGAAGTACAGTGAAGAAACAGAATAGATGCAACTGGGAGATTTTACAGCCAGAGGAGGGAAATTATTTCTGGTTTATCACTTCTTTTTGATTCCTTTTAAGATTCTGAATCTGATCTACAGCAACTAAATAGCTCTTTAGTGTCTCACTTTGTGCTAATTTGTGCCTTAATGTCCATTTGTGTTTTGCAGTTCTCTCTGCTTATAGATATATATATATATTGAAGACAAATACTAACTTATTTACAGCAATTCCACAGATCTGCTTTAAATGAAGAACCATTTGTGTAGGACACAGTGAGAAAATGGTAGAGAAGAAGACTTATTCTTGAAAATTTCATATTTTTAACTTTCACTGTAATGAACAAAAAATTATTTAAAATGGAAATACCTGGTGTTTCAGATTAGTCAGGTTAAAACTAGATAGTGATTACCTTAGAATGAAAATCTGAGAAACTGCATCAAGAGTAATTTTATGTATTTTAATAACATGTAGCACATTCTTTTCTTAGGTAGATGCAGCTATTCTGTCATTTTTTCCACAGCTTGCACAGAATAAATCCTCAGTCATCTCGAAGGCAAAACCTCCCTAATTAAATATGCTCTGCAATATTCAGTGCATCAAGTTAACCCCTGTTCTTGGTCTGAAATCCATCAGGCAGACTTAAAAATTAATAATAGCTGGCTGTTTAGCCTCTGTTCAGTGCTTAAATGGATTTTCAGCCTGACATTTCAGCTGATGGACACTTTTCTGAACAGTAATAATGCTTGAGGAAACATTTATTTCTAGATATTGCTCACCTTACCTATATTTCAGACTATAGTTAACTTTTACTTGGAAGGAAGACGATAGCAGGTCAAAAAGAATGAAAAAAGAAGACAGGTAAAAGCCAGAATGCTATAGTGGGGTTAATACCTTCCATCATTCATCCTAATGAAAAAGTCTATTTATCTCTCTTCCCTCCATTTTTTTCATTTCTTTGTAGATCTATCAATCTCTATAAGCCCTTTTGAAGGAACTGAATATGTGAAATCTGTAATCATAAAAACCTGTCACTATCCTGTTTGTGAATAATTTTCTCCTAAAAATGAACTCGGAAGCTTGTTGCTCCCTTGTCAGAAGTAGTGAATAGTTTTAATAAAATGGAGTGTGGTGATTAGGCAAAATACATTGTTAAAATCATTATTAAATTTCTAATTAAGTTCTGGATTTTCAATAGGTTCTGGACTTTCTTTGAGAAACACTTGATAACAGTATTGCTGCTAAATGCTAATTCATAAATGACATTGATACGTGTCAAAAATTATGGTGCTTTACTCTATGTGAATTTGTTGAGTGGAAGCTGAGCTGCATACAAATTGCGCATAGAAAAAAAAATTAAATCAGAGGGCAAGATTTGCCACAAACCTACAATCGTGCTTTCAGCATTTATTATAAAAGCAAGCCTGAAACAACCAGGACAATGGTAGAAAGCTCAAGCCTGTTTTGTGCATGAGCTAAAAGAAAGAAAAGGGGTCAGCGTGAAGACAAGATTTATTCCCTAAATGAAAACAAAAGAACAAAAATTAACAAAACAATAAAAATAAAACAATAAACAAAAATTTACTTTTTTTGTCTCTTCCCTATGCCAGTTGTATTCAGAGCTCAGCTCTGTTCTTTCAGACAGGGAGGAAGATTAATCTATTTTTAAAAAGAAAGAGTTTCCCATACAGTGGTATCAATGGAAACATCCATATGCCATCATCAGAAAAATGTTAAGTAAACCAAGAGGTATTATTGATGCTTTTGAAAAACTATTGAATTGACTTACCTGACGTATGAAATTACATTTGTACTACACCATTGAGCATCTGTTGGCAGTATTCAAACAAGAAAGAATTCTTCATATTTAATTTAATATTGGTAGTTACACAGTAGGTCCAGCTGTGATAAATTTCTTTACACTATGTTATTTTTTTGCAAAACGAATGGAGAACTAGCAATAACTAATATTAGCAACAGACCTGTATATGTATGATTACCTTTGTATATAAATACACACATTTCCTTAACTAACCAGTTTTGGAGAACCCACTACTATCTTTACATCAATTGCAATTTGTCATGTGTATGAATCAGTTTACCTTCTAGAAAAGAGTTTTTATCATAAAATTCTTAATATAATAGATGACCAAGAAAGGGTCAATCACTACACTTCTCTTGGGCATTACAAGAATCAAATATCCCGAGTCAATCACTATCCTAAATTACCTCACTGAAAATGAGGGCTTATGAACCCTTTCCAAACAGCAGCCAGCAGCACAGATCAGTGAGTTTTTGCACTTGCTGATCTTACCCTTCATAGCATCACAGAATCATAGAATGGTTTGTGTTGGGAGGGACTTTAAAGATCACCTGGTTTCACTTGGACTTGTCCATTTTCCTTGTTCCACTGGACTTGTGCACTTTCAGGTTCTTTAGATGGTTTCAAAGTGCTCTTCTGCTACAGCAGGCAGATCTTTCTTTTCCCAGTTCCTGCCTCCACCTTCTGCAACTTGGGTGGTGTGGACAGAGTCCTTGCCAGTAAAGACTGAGGCAAAAAAGTCATTGAGTACATCAGCCTTCTCTGTACTCTGCATGACCATGTCTCCTGTTTCCTTCTTGAGGTGGCCAACATTTTCTCTTGTCTTCCTTTTATCACTGATGCACAAGTAGAAGCTTTCTTGGTACCCTTGATGTCTGTGACCAGATTTAATTCTGTCTGGGCTTTAGCTTGACTAACCGGATACCTGGCTGCTCAGACAACTTCTTTGTACTCCTCCCAGGCTACTTGTCCTTGCTTTTACCCTCTATAGACCTTTTTTTTTAAGTGTGTGCAGGAGCTTCTTGTTCATCTATGAAGGTCTCTGGACATTCCTGTCTGCCTTCCTTTTTGTTGGGATGCATTGCTCTTGAGCTTGGAGGAGGTGACCCTTGAATACTGACCAGCTTTCTTGGGCTCTTCTCCCCTCCAGGGCTTTAGTCCATGATACCCTACCAAGGAGACCCCTGAAGAGGCTGAAGTCCACTTTCCATAAGTCCAGGGTAGTGAATTTGCTGTGCACTCTCCTTGTTGTCCTTAGGGATCCTGAATTCTACCATTCAGTGATCACCACAGCCAAGGCTCCACTTAAGCTTCGCATCGTCCACCAGCTAGTCCTTGTTGGTGACAAGGTCCATCAGAGCACCTTTTCTCATACGTTCCTCTACCACTTGGAGAAGGAAATTCTCTTCAGTGCATTCCAGGAACCTCCTGGATTGCTGGTGTCTTTCTCTCATGTCCCTCCACCAGATATTGGGGTATCTGAAATCCCCCATGAGGTCCAGGGCCTGTGAACAGGAATCTGCTCCTATCTGTCTGTCCAGAGAGGGCCTCATCCACTTTTTCTTCTTGGTCAGGTGGCCTGTACCAGACCTCCACTATGATATCACCTGCCTATGCCCTCCCTTTAATCCTGACCTATTAGCCCTCCATCAGCTCCTCATCTGTTCCCAGGTGAAGCTTCAGCTGGTCATTGATGTAAAGGGTGATTGACCTTACTCTTGTCTGCTTCCTGTCCTTCCTGAAGAGGCTGTACAACCTTTAGGCCACTGTCATAGAATCATAGAATCATAGAATTAGCCGGGTTGGAAGGGACCTCAGAGATCATCAAGTCCAACCCTTGACCCACCGGAGCAGTTGCTAGACCATGGCACTGAGTGCCACATCCAGTCTTTTTTTAAATGTCTCCAGGGACGGAGAATCTACCACCTCACCGGGCAGACCATTCCATTGCCTGATCACCCTCTCCGTGAAGAAATTCTTTCTAATATCCAACCTAAATCTCCCCTGACACAACTTAAGACTGTGTCCTCTTGTCTTGTTGAAAGTTGTCTGGGAAAAGAGTCCAACTCCCACCTCGCTACAGCCTCCTTTCAGGGAGTTGTAGAGAGCAATGAGGTCTCCCCTGAGCCTCCTCTTCTTCAGGCTGAACAGTCCCAGCTCTCTCAGTCTCTCTTCATAGGGCCTGTGCTCGAGTCCCTTCACCAGCCTGGTTGCCCTCCTTTGGACCTGCTCCAGGACCTCAATCTCCTTCCTGAACTGAGGGGCCCAGAACTGGACACAGGACTCGAGGTGTGGCCTCACCAGGGCTGAGTACAGGGGCAGAATCCCTTCCCTGGACCTGCTGGCGACGCTATTTCTGATACAGGCCATGATGCCATTGGCCTTCTTGGCCACCTGGGCACACTGCTGGCTCATGTTCAGCTTCTTGTCGATCCAGACTCCCAGGTCCCTCTCTGCCTGGCTGCTCTCAGCCACTCTGTGCCCAGCCTGGAGCTCCCCATGGGGTTGTTGTGGCCAAAGTGCAGGACCCGGCACTTGGCTGTGTTGAACCTCATTCCGTTGGAATCCGCCCAACTCTCCAGTCTGTCCAGGTCCCTCTGCAGAGCCCTCCTGCCTTCCAGTTGGTCCACACTTCCTCCCAGCTTGGTGTCATCTGCGAATTTGCTAATGATGGACTCAATCCCTTCATCTAGGTCGTCGATAAAGATATTGAACAGAACTGGGCCCAACACCGATCCCTGGGGGACACCACTAGTGACCGGCCGCCAACTGGATGCAGCCCCGTTCACCACCACTCTTTGGGCCCGGCCCTCCAGCCAGTTCCTAACCCAGCACAGAGTGCTCCTGTCCAAGCTGTGGGCCGACAACTTTTTCAGAAGAATGCTGTGGGGGACGGTGTCAAAGGCCTTGCTGAAGTCCAGGTAGATCACATCCACCGCCTTCCCCTCATCCACCAGATGGGTCACCTGATCATAAAAGGAGATCAGGTTGGTCAGGCAGGACCTTCCCTTTCTAAACCCATGCTGACTGGGTCTGATCCCTTGTGACTTGAGATATTGAAACAAAATATGTTGTCACTGACCAATGGCTGTATATCTCTGAGTCAGACTTTTAAAATTGTAGGTTTTACCGTCTGGCACTAAAACAGCACAAAAGCTGCCATGCTGACAGCATTCTCCTGGCTTTGGCATTTCTGTAAAATGACAGTGACTGTCAGTGCTTTTGGAAAGCCTGAAAATCAATTTGCATATTTCTGTTAATCTGGACAGATAATCCAAACCCACAGAATTTTGGTAAAAGAATAGAATCATTTATTTGATTATAAAAAATTTGGAGTACATATTTATTTGTTATTTAATCACAAGTCTTTCTCTTACCAGGGCTCTGTGATCTAGGTCATAGCAGGACTCCCTTTAAACTTCATTTACACTAATGAATCATGTGAGCTTCCAGATATGAAAAGGCAAAGAACTGCAGACACTAGCTCTCCCCCACAATTTCTGCTTCTGACTGTAGAAATATCCACATATGTGCATACTGGTTTAAATGAGACTTCAGGAGTGCAAGTGCAGCATTCAGAACCATCTGTATGGAAAGCAAAATATTTTTATGTGTTATTTGCAGAAGTTACCAACAGAGCAGTATTATGTCATCTTACTGGACAATTTTTATCTGTTAGGATAAATATTTAGGATATTTACCTGTTAGGATAAATAACTACACACACAGAAAACCAGCCAAGTCCTGGGCTGCATCAAAAGAAGCACAGACGGTCGGTCAAGGGAGGTGATTCTCCCCTCTAGTCTTCTCTGGTGAGACCCCACCTGGACTACTGTGTCCAGTTCAGCATTTATTATGGTCCCCAGCATAAGAAGGACATGGAGCTCCTGGAACATGTCCAGAGAAGAACCACTAAACTGATCAGAGGGCTGGAGCACCTTCCCTATGAAGACAGGCTGAGGAAGTTGGGGTTGCTCAGCCTGGAGAAGAGGAGGCTCTGGGGTGACCCTGTAGAAACCTTCCAATATCTGAATGGAACCAACAAGAAAACTGGGGTAGGGCTTTTTATATGGGTGTGTAGTGAGAGGACAAGGAGAAATGGTTTAAAACTTGAAGAGAGAAGACTTAAGTTAGACATTAGGAAGAAATTCTTTCCTTTAAGGGTAATGAGACACTGGCACAGGTTGCCCAAGGAAGTTGCAGCTGCCCCCTCCCTGGAAGTGTTCAAGGCCAGGTTGGATGGGGCTTTGAGCAACCTGGTCTGGTGGGAGGTGTCTCTGCCCATGCAGGGGGTTGGAATTAGATGATTTTTAAGGTTCCTTCCAACCCAAACCATTCAATGATTCTACATATATATATGTGTGTATAGATGGACATGTATATGCAATGGATGGATATGTATTGAAATATGTAAGTACTTTGTTTGAAGCACAGTTATATACATACTCCCCTTACCTTTAAACTGACTTCCAGAATGATAATTAGAAAGGAGAGTTTTAAAGGTTATTTCAAAAATAAATCATAAATTTCTATTTTGAAAAAATAATACATGTTAAGCATCCCTGCCACTGATTCTGAATAAAATATGCCATACCCCATATATATTTAAACATATATGTATACATAAAAGACAATTAACTTCAAGTAGGAATGTAATTATAATATAATTGTCCTTAAACTGGGTGACATCCCTTGCTTTTTCTTTTACTACTGTAAAAAATAATATTCTTAATAAAATGGAAATATAATTCTGATTCGAGGGCATAAATTGTTTAGTGAGAGTTCCTTGACATTTTCTAGGTCCATGCATTATTACTTCCTTAATCTCAGATACTAAGTATGCCCTTTTTTAACTAGCTGATTTGATTCAAGCTTTTACTTAGCTAATTTAATATTGATTTTGCTTTAGTCTCCTCCTTCCACGTCCTTGACCTTTCTATTTGAATTAAATCTGCTTTTAAATGGATGCTACCCTAACTCCCAGTTGCCACACCTTAGCTTTTTCACTTAAATTACACCTTCTGTTAAATCAATTTTACTCCAGCATTCAGCTCCTTCTCCCCGGCTTTCCATGTGACATCACATATAACTCCAAGGTTGCCCATTCCTGTCCCTGCCTTTTACCCAGCTTCTCCATTAACAGGAGAACTCTTTACAAATCCATTTTCCACTTCCACTACCAATCTTCTTAATTTCTGAATTGAAACAGCTTTGTGTCTGCTTTAATCTGTGGATCTTGAAAATAAACTTTTCAGGCTCACACCCCTCTATATAAATAACATCTCCCTCAAATCTTAATTTCCATGCTGACAGGTTGCCCTAATTTCTGGGCCACACCTAAAGTAATAGTATTTCATTGTTCCTGTGGCTTGAGTGATAATTTTCCAGTTAGCACCTCACCCCTAGATCTGTCTTTTAATAATTTCTGCCTGAGCATGCCTGAGGCATGAGTCTGGAGTGAGTGATGTACCTGGATGGTGAGATGATGTACCAACCCAAGAAGGGTTGAGGATTAATCAGGCTCTGCCCTGGGCCATAAATTATCTTGGTTATATGTTGATAAGGAATGTTTATGTGCTGTGGATTCAGTGAGCTGAACAGTAGCAAATGAGATAAATATTCCCACGGCTTCCCTGTTACTCATATCTCAACATGTTTGACAGACTCAAGAGATTTGTGGATGAATAAGGTGGCCAGAGGTCTCAGTGTCCTTTATGCTTTACACTCCTGTCTGGTCTGAGAGACTGACAATGCAGTTTCATTTTAGAAAAAAAATGTCCTCCTTTTTTCCTTACAAACAACTGCCTCAAAAAGGAAAACAGATCCATACAGAAAAGATGAGCCAAGAGATTGCCACTAAATTTTCCTGAAGGTCAGGTTTATTTCCGATTCCTTTCTAATACTAAGCTTTGAAAAACAACACTAAAAAGACAAAACTATTAATTTTTTTTTTTATTTTAAGGGAGTATCCCTGGTAAAAATCATATACTATCGGTCCCATTGGATGTAATGGATGCCAGTGTATGCAACCATAAATTATAGTCTTAGAGGTTACTCAAACAACTCCTTTCTAAAGAAGCTACTGTATAATTTCAAAGACAGATGGCTAACAAGCACTAGTCAGTGAAGTACAGTGAGCTAAAACATAATTTTCAGATCACAGTCAGGTCATTCTGAAACTTAATTTTACTTGGTAATTTAAATTTTCTCAAAATGTGACAAATTAAAACAATTCAAATAAGAATTAATTATCCATAGTTTTACCCATCTTTGAAAATCTCAGCTGTAAATCGAAAGGCAACCAGAATGTTCCACCAAGAACAGTTGTCAATTTTGTTTGGAAAAGGAAAAGATAACAATATCAATTGTTATTAAAATCATAGCAAGAAAAAAATTCATGCAAGTATCACAAGGATTTTTTAGGATAACCACAAAGAGCAAGGATACTAAAATTTTAAAAACTAATTTAAGGGGTTTTTTTTCTTAAACCTTTTTCTTTATCCTGTTGAATTTTTCCTGTAACCTATTTTTTAGTTCTCTTCACTTTATCTCAGATGTCTATCACACCTTCAGCCCTTCATGAAATAACCTTTCTAAATGCCTCCTATTAGTAAACCTGGACTTGTTGTTTGTATGTTATACTTTTCAGATTTTCTAGTTGCACTATTTCAATAGCCTCAATGATTTCAGAGTGAAAGAGAAACAAGATTTATAGCAAGAGATGTCATCTCACTAAATTGGGTGACATAGCTGACATAGTTTTCCAAGTGGGCCAGTTGGACAAATAAAATATATTGCCTCCTCCTAAAAAAACTATTTTTCAAAAAGCTTACATTACATATTTATCGTATTCAGTCTCTGTTGCTGATGTGCTTTTACTGGCTCTGTATCATAACAAATCTTTCTCTTACCAGTGCTCTGTGATCTAGGTCACAGCTGGAGTCACTTTAAGCTTCATTTGACATTCTTTTGCCTTGACATAGTAAATATACAGTTGGTTTTGTTAGCAGAAATTTAACCTCAATACATCTGGGTTTTGCTCAATATTACAGGTTAGCTGCAGTAAAATCAATTAATGCTATATGAGTCTTACCATTTATATGATGAGTTGTTTTTTGGCATTGGTTTCTATTCAGGATTTTTTTCCTCCTCAATCATGACAATGTGTTATTTTGTAGGACTGAAAGTAGAGAGTTACAAGGTTTCCATAAAAGTGTATTTTTTTACTTCATCTTCCCTCAAGGAGAGGATTTTTTTTTAATGAGACCAGTGTTACATTATCTTTCTTTATCATTATCAGATTGATTCACTGATAGCTCCAAAATTAGTATTAATCCTTTTACAGACTCTATCCCCCTTTTGCACATTCATCTTTCCTCTAACACAAAATGATGCCACCTTTCTAACAATGAGAAAATGTTTTCCTAGCCATCAAGTTTGCTGATACTCATATTTCTTTTTTCACTCCATCATATAAAAGAGGACCAGTAGCCATTTTAAGCTCCGATTTTATAACATTTTATGGTCTTTAGCTCTATTGCTAAAGATGAAAATATTTTGATGTTTTGAAGACCTAATTCGAGATAGTGACAGACATGGTAATATTGAAATATTGAGAGATGACTCAAAGGAGAAGGTAAAGCAGGGCAAAAGCAATAATATTCTGAGGTGCAGTAAGTTTCCATTTGCAGAGAAGCACTCAGAGACAAGTGAGTACTCATTGCTACATTTGAAAGGGATTAAATAGTAGGCATACTGAGTACATCCACAAGGTCTTTGAAATACTGAGTGATCAGAAATTCTGGGGCAGGCTGAGGGTACCATAGCAGGACTTGATAGTGTATTTACTGGGAATAGAGAAAGCTGGCATGAAACTGGTTGACAGAGGGGTTATTTTGCTGGCTTTCCAATCTTGAAAAACCAAAAGCAAGAACAAATGCAGATAAGAACATGCTGGTTTGTGCTCATACGGAGAGATAAAAGATTGAAAGGAGAAGACTGAGTATCTAGAGATCACGGAAGAGCTTATCCATTTCTTTTTCTGATCTGTAGACTTGAATTCAGAGAATGCACAGCAGGACCGCAGGTTTAGCTGCTGGTTAGCTAAAGAAGGAGATTGAGGGATTTTCTGTTGGGAGAGAAGAGGAAGGCTTCATTAGATCTGGGGGCAGTCTTGCCTGCTTATCAGAGGAAAAAACGTAGCTTGGATTTTAAAGAAACCAAAATCCTGGAAGATGTGTGATAGAAAGCCTTGAGGTCTAATTCCTCAAGTTAAGTGTGGTGTAGCTGTAATCAGGGGTCACAGAGGAAGGAATGCATACAACACCCCATGCTAAGGAGCAAATGTCATGTGGAGAAGTGGACTTTCTGCACGGAGTATCGCCCATGGTCATAAGGGCAAAGTCATGATGATAAATGAGAAAGAGGATCTGGAAATGGAAATTGCTTTATCTGAAATGGAAAACAATGTTACATAATGTTTAGATGGTTCATATAAAGTGGAAAATTTCACCAGATTAGTATTCTTCTGCAAAACACTACCTGACCTCTTAGGCTTCTGGAATCACACATTTTAGCAGGATCATCAAGTTCGTATGTCAGGTCTCAAATTAAAGATAGTAGTTCTGTGCCTGGACTCCAGCAAAGACAGCTACTAATAAAAGAAGGAAGGGTCAAGGGGGGAAGACAGTAATAAGTAGAGATGTTAAACAGATTTTAATCCGGAGGCTTGAATATAGGGCTATAAATTAAATACAAGAAAAATTGCAACGTGGTCTGACTGTGACTGAACTTTAGTCAGTCAGACCTTTGGAGGAGGTGTGCACACTTCTCTTTGTAAAAGAAAACCACAACACAAAACTCAAAAAAGGTAGAATTAATTGGATTATAAGATAGCACACAAACAGAAAACTCAGTTACTAAGTCATATATAACAGCATGACAGGTTTATAACATTTCCTTCCTTATTGTTTGTGTTTATGTGTTTGGAGAACTATGATTCCCATCTGAGTTTTAGCCAAGTCCCTGACTTCTTGAATTGCAGCAGACTCTGCTTGGCTTCTATTGTCCTTATCAGTGCCTTCTCCCCGTTGTCTCGAGGACTCACCTGGTTTAATGCTCCCCACTGCAGGCTCAGCCTTTGGAGCAGATCAGCAGCTCCTTACCTGTCTGAAATGTCCTGTTCTGTGCCATGCACACAGACATGCCCTCCTGAGCATCCTTGGTGCACTCCTGTTCACTCTTTTAAAGGCAAGATACAAACTCATGAAGCAATATCATGTCAGAGATAATAATATCAAAGCTCAGGAACGGTTTTCCATCCCTAGGAAAGGGGAACAAAATCTATCACTGAATGGTAAAAAGGTTTGTTCCAGTCCATTTGATTTTGTAAATAGTTTACTTTAGGAAGTTCATGTTTAATTATTCAATAGAGTTTAACAGGGACTGTTCAACATAAGGGGACATTAATTTCACATACCTCAGCATCTGTGATATGTATTTAGGGCTAGAAGCAGCAGTTGTGGTATATGTGGATATATAATAACCAGGCAGATAGATACTTAAATTTTGTCTCAAAAATAAGTAATTGGATCATACTGACAGCTAACTGAAGCAAAAAGACATTGGTATGGATACAAAGTAAAAGGGGTAAGAAATAGAGCCCTTTGGGATTTAGATGATAAGTAAAGGAGCAACTTGAAGGAGCAAAACATCTACCTTGCCACTTAGCAAGCAGATCAGTTCCAGTCAGTCCTAGCATCTGCACAAAGCATTTTTAACAGACCTCTGTAGTTAGTGGTGTCAAACTCAGCAGATGTATAAAGGCACACTAATACATAACACATATGTCTGAATCAGGCTACCATAAAAGATCAAGGCATAACTTCAAAAAGCATATTCAGAGCTCTGTCTCCTCTGAAGCCAACTTGGACACATTTATCATGGAGATCATGAGTTTGGAGGTGGGACTGAAGCTGTTACAGTCTTCTGCACAACAGCCTTTACTTTTGACTACTTGGGCTTCCATTTTAGGATTGGCCGGGTGTTGGAGAGTTTTTGGAATAAAATGGACATGTGAGCAATCCTGACTATTTAGCTTTAGCCAGAGTGAGCTAAGAGCCTTGAGGCCCAACTGCAAGGTTACTAAAAGATCAGCTAAGTGCAGAAGATAAGGGAGCTGGCAGCAGAAAAGAAGAAAACAGAATTTTTAGCCAGGATGTAACTGACCTCAAGAATTTGTTATCTAAAGAGGCATGGCCTCTGAGTTCTGTATAACACTGTGTGATTATTAGTAAAATTGAGAGCTGTGTTTCAGCCACATTGGTTTTAGCCACAGTCTCCAGTTTTTGTGCTCTTCCTGACAGATGGGTATGTGTTGTGAAGGCTAAATGTCACATTTTCTCTCTTGGTAATGTGTGAATGTGATTGATAGGTGTACTTTCTCAGTATTTAATATCTTCTACGCATGATTATTTTTCCTTTGCTAGCTTAATGTTTTCATAGGCACTATAGTAACTTTTACAGCAAAGAAAAGAAAGAATCCTGAAGCATTCTGCACCAAAAGGGATTAGATCAGAAAGGGTGCCAGAGAAAAGAAAATCAGTAGTTAGCAAAGGCAAACAAGCTAAGAGTTTTCACATTTCTAATTTTCTGATGCGTAAAAATTACCTAAGAAGTTGTCATTGGGGTTTTTTGTAATTCACTTTGGTTAGAGGCAGAAAGAGGTCTCCCTTTCACTGTATTTAAACCACGTTACTTTAAGACTAGCAATTGCATCTTTATATACAATACAATTTCCGTACACTTGTTTCCAAAAATAAATGTCAAGTCGTTATTAGTCTTTAGACATATTTAAGTCATTAAGACAAAAATTAAAACAAAAATATTATCATGAAAATATTAGCATCTCCATTAAATGAGGATTAGAATAGAGATCTATACAGGAAGAAAATGCATCACAAGAAATATGCTAGGACAGTCTTGCATATGATAACATCAGATGTAGCTAGCAATACTGAAATGTATGGGATGTCTGATACCCAGGCTGACTTTGTTGCTAAAAAGATTGGTCTCCAATATGTATTTAGAGGGAGTACTACACATTTTAAAGTAAAATGGAATATTATTCCTTATCAATTTAAGATCTGAATGTGAGTTTGCAGAGAGCATAATGTCATGAATAATGGATGTTCACTGAAGCCTAAAGGAAAGAATTCTTATATATTTGCAGCTTAAAGTAAGTTCTTTTCTGATGCTAAATTGGTGATAATTAACATTGAAGAAGTATTTTCTCTATAGACATTGTGTGCAATGTACTCTTATGTACTCTTCTAGGGACTCTCACCACTTAATGGCAACAAGTCTTTAGTGACTTGAAAGTAAGTAAAAAATAATTCTTTTAAGAAATAAACTGTAATTAGGAAGCCTGTCATTTAACTTCAGTAATGGGGTGGTATGGCTGTAAATATCTTCCAAAGGCATGACACAGAGAACATTTTGGAAATGCATTCTCATATTTGGAATGACTTGGTTATCTGCAATAAGAAAGTTTGAGCTGTTTTCACTTCCTAATCTCTTTGTTAATCCTCATACTTATTTCATTTTGCTGGATAGTCAAATCCCTGAAGAATAATAAATGTCTGAATATTCTATATTGCAATCTTGGATGTCACAACACTGAAAAAGTTAGGAGAGAGTTCAGTAGCAAAGATCATAGTTAAGATTTCTATACAAGTGCTCTTTTTAAGGCAGCTTGTGAGAGGATGCTTCTTTTGGTGCAGTCCTGCAGAGAAGTGTGGCTCTCATGTGTTACAATGTAGGACAATTTTTGAAATTATGATCACTAGATGAAAACCAAGAGAAAAATCTGGTGTGAAATTTGAATAATTATTGTGGAACCTTGAATTATTCCTCTTCCAGCTCCTGATAATAAAAGCCTATGTAGAAGGTTGCCTCTTACTAATATGCTACTACTTTATCCTGACTTAACCTGATTACCATCTGCTACTACATCATAGAGAGAGAGCAGCAATCACAGTGCCACATATGGTTACTAATGTCTTTTCTTCCTTTCTTAATTGTCTTGCACATGTTTTCTTCCCTTTAGTCATCTTCATAAACAAGAAACTATTCTTGGCATCCTGCAAAGGAATATGTGGTTCTTCTGCTACATGACTTAAGGCTTAGGTGCTCAGACTTAGTATGAAGAAGGCAAAAGGGGTAATATTGGCTCCAGGCAGACAGCTGGGTCACTCTGGCTGGTTCAGTGAAGGGTATTAGAACAATGTGTTTCTTGAGAATGGAAGGCAACTGAAAAAATATTAAAAAAAAAAAACAACAAACAAATAAACAAAAAAACCCAAACAAACATGCTTAACTGGAAAATTTGCATAAACTACAAGTGCAAACATTGGAAAGTCCAAAGTTTGGACTTTATGCATCTGTCACTGTGTTATCATCAATTCCTCAATTTTTGCTTCATCTTTCTTTTTAGCTTTGTCTCCTTTTCCTACCTGGCCTGTTTTCTCCTTCCTCATTTTCATACCTTTTTGTAATGAATGTAATTGTATTAAGATATTGACATTTAAAAAAAAAAAATTCAGCACAAGGAAAAGAATTCAATGCAAAATGGTATTTGGAACCCAATAGGTTAAGAAAATCTTCCGTACATAAAAACTCGTGTTCATGCAGCTCACAGTCTGCCCCTCTCTTGGAAAAGAGACAGCTGGAGGTGCCAACCATTCAAGCCATCAGTTTGGGGACTTACTCTCATTTATAAAAATGGGAGGCAAGCATCCATAGGATCTTAGGAACTTAAGGCCAAGAGACTGCAGGATGTACTAAGAATTGTATTATATGTATACCACTACTCTGTTCATACCCTGCACCTCCAGACATGTTTGGAATTTGACAAGTTTGAAAGGAGAAATTAGTAATATACCAGTGGGCAGACAAGCTCTGGCAGCTATTTGCACAGGGCTTGCCAGCAGGTCAGTGGGACATTGCTAGAGAAGCTGAATTCCAAATGAGGTGGGAAAGGAGAAAGAATTTTTTCAGAGCTCTGATTCTTCTGCACTGACTTCTAAGGAAAGCAAATTTTAACTGGCATATGGGCAAACACACTAGATTAATAGTTGCAGGGCAAACTTAAATGTCATCTCTCTAGAAAAGAATAACCCACTCTCTTTAGCCAGCAGCATATTGTGCTTTTCTCACTTTGGCAGATTATGACAATGGTTCCTCTGATATGAGCTGTGAATGAATGAACATCATTTTAATGTACTACCCACAGTGGACAGACAGCATAGATTTGCACTTCCAAGTCCAGCAGGTAGTGAACTCGGAAGGATCATTTCACACTGGCCATTAAGCATCCAGCATGACCCCAAAACTGAGGTGACACAAGGAGAGCAGTCCCCTGGGAATATGGATCATGTTTTTCAGCCAGCTGCAGATAAAATACCTAGCTTCTGCTCAAACCAGGCATTATCTGTGGGGTGCTAAAAAAATTCTCTCCCTAGGATTTTAAGTTTCTCTCTGCATGACTGAAGCTAATGACTGGACTCCATGGGGTCTTCCTTGTTTAGTGACCTGATATCTCTTGCTAAACAAGTTGTGTGTGGAGGGATTATTATTATTTAATGCACAAAATCAGAGAACTGTGTAGAATTTTTTTTTCATTGACCTTCCAGCAACTTTCTGAAATTAACTATGTAGTCCTATGAATCTACAGTAGAAATCCCCTATGATCCATGATCCAGGCGACATATAATAAAAAAAAATAATTAATATCATCCTCAAAGTAGCAGCTTCCCCTTGGGAAACTTATACAAATGCTTCTGCTGTTTACTTTTGGCCAACTAAACAGAGGGATATATGAATCCTAAAAGTTTAGTGGACATAAAGTTTTGAAATATTTGATCAAAGTTAGATATCTAAAAGATGTCTGTTTGAAGTGAAATGTACATAGTATTATCTTCATACTGGATGAAAAAAGCAATTCAAATCTCTATATCTAATGGCCATTTTTGGTCTTAGTCCTGGCTTGCTACTAGATATAAGTGGTGAAACTATCAGGTAAAATCAGGCTGAAATTTTAAAATTAGAAGTAACTAATAATTCAAAGAACTGATGATGAACCTTCATAGTAAAAGAGTAATTAGCCATAGAATGAATAATGTATACATGGAATATATACATATGTATAGAATATGTATAGAATATATACATATGTATGCATAGAATGTATAATGAAAAATGGCACATTCCATTGTCTGTTGTGGTAGAGCAGCTTCTTGCCTTGAGAATTAGCTTTACATGAATTTAAGTCAAGCTTCAGCTGTAATACAGTACAACGTCTTGGGTTGCAAAAGAGAAACTCTCCATTAAACAGCTTTGAGAAGCTCATCTCAAAACTTGTTGGATGGTGCTATTAAATGTGTTTTCTTTGTAAGACAAATACATGTCCATGTTGCCAGTCATTAATACATAGTGACCTAGTTTCTTTCTTTAAAAGATTTATTGGTAGAAGGAGTAGTTATTTTAAATTCTCTCCTTTCTTACAGTTGCAGATGATGATGATTGTGATTTCTAAGATGAATGGTATGTGGCTATGATGTGGTGAATAATCTCAGAAATACACTTTTCAGTTCCTTCTATCATATGCCCACAGTAAAACACAAATAAAAAAACCCTCTAGAGATCAGGGAAAACTGAAGTATATAAGCACAGATACAAATTATCACAAAAACTGATGCAGTTAGGTATTTGAAAAATCAGCTTTTGTAAAAAAATACCTGCAAATAATATTTTGTAAGGGTTCAGTCCCATTAGTGTCTGATGGATGTTATTTTATTTAGTGACATCATTCTGCAACATGACAGAAATAAAGCATGAATAGTAGGTGCAGATAGGTTAGGGCTGGCACTCAGGCTGTGCTGGCCTCAGCACTGTGTCCTGCTCAGATATAGTTTTAAGAAAACAGACTCGTGGCTAAGATGATGCTGTCTGGTTGAAGAACACCACATTCAGTTTTTAGCTAAGGCGTCCCTTTCCTAAACTCAAGGGGAGAAGAAAAAAAATCAAAAGCAGCATTTCCACAGATTTCATCTGGTGTTTCAGTAGTCCTTCAGTCTTTCAGCCTCATTTCCCCATCCCCTCATTCTGGCTGAGCAATCTTCTTTCCTTGTTTACCTAAGGCACACTTTGCTTAGAAAGGGGCTTTTTCTTGCTAGGTGCTCATGCAGTTAATAATAAAATGAGTAACTAAATTCTCTTTTGTATGTAGGCATATAAAAAAAAAATATGGCAGTTTGCTTTCCATGTGACCAAAGAATCCTAATATGCTGTGAACTTCTCAGCTCTGTACAGCTTTGCAAAAAATCTAAATCAACAGAAAAAATAACCTTCTCCATGAACCTTCTTTTAGATTTCTAGGATGTGGCTGGAAGTGTGGCTTCTTGAAGCTGTTGAAAATCTTACAAAAAATAACAAGATATAAGACTCAGACTAAAATGTCTTATTTTAAAATCATTTTACCCATAGAAGAAACTAAAAACTTCACATATCATCAGATATCTCTTATAAACCTCACATATATCTCCACATTTTTTCTGAAGCAGAAATTTTAAAAGAAAGTGAAAGGATTCTGAAAATTCTCCCTGTCACCACAAGTTCATCCAGAGAAGATTCTGATGCTTTTTCATGTTGAAGTCTCATCTATTTATTCTCAGCTCAGCAGATCCACTTTTGGGTCTCCTTGTTGTGTTTCCTTTCTGTGCATCCACTGATTTCTAAAAGTTTAGGCAAAATTAACTTCACAAGTTAAACTGTTTCCACTTCCTACTTGTCTAAAAATTTCAAAAAGTGTTGAAAGTGAGTTATAAAATTTATGCTGAGATTGCCCTAAAGAGCAGTGGCTGCATCACCCCACGGTGGTTTCTGTACTCTCCAGATCCAGGGATGCTCACACACTGCACATACATTGGAAGGAGTGTGCATGTCTGGCCAGGCAGCTGGTAGCCTGTCTTGCCAGCCACAAGGCTACATGGGCCCCAGGGAAGAAAAGATATCAAGCCTTCTTTAAGCAGCTTCCACAACATTTTTACCTATACTTGTTTACTTCTAGTATGCAGACTTGTGCATGCGCTTACTATTTTTTTAACATAATTTGTCCATATTTCGTTTTCAGTTGACATATTTTCATTTCCATTTGTTCATTTCTGGCACTGTTGTATTTTCAGTTGATTTCATAGGTGGACTTGACACATACTCCTACCGACAGCCCCCCCAGGAACATGTTGAGTTAAAGCCTGTAAAGCCTGTAGGTAAGGTTCTGGTCCTATGGACCCCATTAATCCTTCTAAGTAGACTGAAAGCTAACCTCCTGGAATAATTTTGGCATCAGATTACTGAGAACTTAATTATATTATAATTAGAACATAATTAAAAATTAATCCACATAAAACATGTGAGTAAGGACACTTTGTCCCTGATGACATAGCTGCCAAGGGAAGGATTTGTAGATGTCACCATGTCTGCCATGCAGTGCCTCGGCTTAACACAAGGAGAAGATCTCAGTGAAGGATGGAACTGCTTCTCTGCAGACTTTTTAGCAAGAAAAGAGCTGGTTTATGGCTGCCACTGCATAAACCTTTAATGAGATTAACCCATTTATGGGAAAGCAGAAGTTTTTACATTTGTCTAGTTACTGAAAGAAAAAGAATTTCTGAAAAACTGTTAGCCAGCTTGAAATCTACCTGTCGAGTTTCACTGGAAATTCATTCTCTCTTTGCCATTGCTTATTTGTTTCCACCTTGGAAATCACTTGTTCTTATAGATTATTCCAACTCTGCTGCCCAGTGAATAATTTTGGATGCATATGTATTCATCTTATTTGGAATAAATCATTATATGAGGACATATTACTAGTACCTATATTTTGGCAGAAGCTCAGATAACTTCACATAGATGATATTTCAAAGTATGATTGATGAAACAAAAGATGTTCATTTGGGAATTCTTTGATGCTTGTAAGTTGTTGCCCTTATGCTTTCTGTCTGAATTTTACCTTTGGGCTTTTCATGAATCTTAAATGCAACATGAAACCCCCATGCAGCTAACTGACTGAAACTGATGTAATGACTCACTGCATTTTACTTTCCAGTTAACAAAATTAAAAATGGGTTTGAAGTATTTTCCTGTTGTATGCATGTGTGCATGTACTAGGAGTTTTAATTTACAGTGGATGACTGCTAGCCAAATGTTAGCTTCAACTTTGCTTGTGACTTTTTTGATTATTGTATGTTTAAAATACATATTTTATTCATACTGTAGCTTTCAGTCCATAGAAATAAGCAGGGAGAAAGGTTTTTTCAAATTTAATGAACAAATGTAGATTTAGAGACCCAGAGAGGGTAAAAAAACTTGTCTCAGTATGATGGTGTGTGTAACAAGAGGAAGAAATATCACATTAAAGCTACAAAATGAAATTATGAACAGTTTGACATGAAATTAAGTACTCCCTCTACGTTGGAATCTGTATTTTAAGCAATATTTCATTACAGGCTACTCTGTTTCATCTTCTGTGAGAAAGATGACAGCAAAAGGGAGTTTGAACAAGTCTGAATAAGCTGCTAGACTGAAAAGGTGAAATTGGTGCTCATGAGGAAGAAAGCCACAGCTACAATGTTTACACCTCTCCATAACAGATTTTAATCTCTAAACTTGCATTGAGGTTTATGTTAAATTATTAGGTAGATAAATGTGTAGAACTTTCCTGGCAAACTTACTAAAGGAGAGAAAAAGACATTTTTACCAAAGGCTTAAAAATGTTGGTATAAAATCCATTTCTTTTGCAGTAGAGAAGTCACAGGTTTTGAAAAAATGTTCTTTGATGGAAGATTCTGGTCAGTGGGAGACATGGACTAGATGATCTCTAGAGGCCTTTTCCAGCTCTGATAATTCAGTGATTCTGTGATTCTATACAGCTCTTGGGACCCTTTCTGTCCTCTTTATGGCAGCTAGAGGTACAAAACTGGAAGGAAAATTATATGTCTTCTTCTTTATTGGTTTTATGCACTGGATGATACAGAGAGGAAATGATACCTAAGCAAGGAGGAAAAATAATATCTGTGATGGAAGTCCAAATTAAAAGCTAAATTGTTGGAAACAATTTGAATAAGCAGTGGATTATGCCAGAAATTTGCAGATTCTTATCTGTGTGCAGCACGTTCTGAAGTCCTTTAATAATTTAATTGCTACCTCTATCTGTAGTCTAAGAATCCATAGTAGCCCTAAGAAATGTGACTGGTAGCCAGGTTGTGAAAAAGTCAGTTTCTGTTCTCTTAGAATTGAACATGAGTAATGCTTGTTAAATACCTTTAAAAAGCTTAATAAAAGTTATAGAGCTTTTTCCATCCTTAACACTTTGAGATGGGAAAAATTAGCATGATGCTTTCTATAAATGAAAGCTTGACTATATTTGCCCTTTTCTCACCCCTTTTATTTCCCTTATTTCATTCATAAATTAACTAAACATAACCCATTAAATATACAAGGTTCTTTGGCCTCATCAAAACTATGTAGAAGACAATATAATGGTGTTGAATAATCATATTCTATATAATGTTTGCTTTGTGCCACCATAAGATTAATTTTCCTTTCCACTCTTGCGAAGAAGTAAAATTGGACTTTGTTCTGCTGGGAAATATTTTTTAATGCAAATATGAATGATCATAGCTTGTCTGTTTGCTCTTCATTCTTCCTATAACTTCATGAGACTACTGGACAAAGATAAGCAGGATCTTTGCCCTGAACACTGTTTCAATTAAGATGTATGCTATCCAGGAGACAGCACAGAGAGAAAAATATCATCATGTTCTAACTGGGACTAAAGCACAAGGTTTATATTGTGTTTTCATCTATTTCAAGCATCATATCAACAACCTGGTCACTCAGTAATAATTAGAATTGATTCATGTAACACTTGGTACACAGAAGAGAGAACCATGGAGATTAGAAAAAAACAAAACAAAACTGCATTTTGTTCTTGTTTTAGGGGGGTTTATCATCATCGTTATTATTGGTGGTGGTAGTTGTAGTACCAGTAGTAGTAATGGCTGCAGAAGTTAAAGTTTACATGTGCCTTACTCCAGTTTGGATAAGTAGGTCTTATCCACTGCTAATACAGCTTTTGGCAACCCTGTCTGGACAGACACTGAATTTCTAATTCCAATTAAGGGATGTCCCTAGTCTTTCTGAAGACATGACTAGCTTCTGGTCATGGGACTGGTTCAGTGTCTGAGAAACTCTACAGTGGACAGGTGACCTCTCTGTGATGGGTCGCTCTGTCCTGTCCTATTTTTGTCTTCTCCTGAAACTCTACACACTGTGAAATTCCTATGAAAGAACACCACAGATTTTCCAAGATTATACCAGGGAACACGTTTCACAGGGAGTCACATGAGAATAGAGAGGTGTGTGGTTGTGGTAAGAACTATAAATAGTGCAAGTCCAGCTCAAATACACATTTTTAATCAGGTCATGTCTGAATTTTATAACCTGGTGGAAATACATCTTATACTGTTAAAGTATGTTATGCTAAAAAGAATCTATTATTATATGAGCTTAAGACATGTTTTATCCCCTGCAGGATTTCTCATCAAACGTTTTTAGCCTTTGTGATATTCATGATAAAAAACTACCACTTTACACCCAGCTATTCATTCTTGACCTTAAATGTGGGTCTTGCAGCTGAGGAAATTAGTGACCAGAGGTGTTTTATCCACTTGCTCATCAGTTATTAACCTGTCAGCTGCTGTGAATTTACATATCGCAAATCAGAAAATAAACAGAATAGTTTCTAATTTATTAATAATTCATATATTCTGGTTTTTAGGTCGAAGTAAGTAATGCACATGGACTCAAGACTTCTGCTGCTGTAGCTGAAGAAACGTATTTTAGAAGAAAAGACCAATCTTGTGACTCATCATTCTGGAAGGAACCTACCATTTGTTTCTCACAACACATGGATTGTTCTTCCCACAGGCTCAGTGTCATTATCAGAGCTGTTATTTCATAGATACTTGTAGATGATCTTGAATTTTTGAATAATTTACTTATATGGACACTTGTAAATTGTAGATTTTTTTCTTTTTAAATTTCAATATTTTTACAACATTTAGTGTTAAGGCATGAAAGCAAAACAACCTGTGAAAACTAGAAGTGTAAAAAAAAGTCAGTATTTTTTGACTGATAGAATTGTACTGTGCCTGGTCAAGATTGTGTCAGTAAACAGTAATTTTGACTTCAAAATATGCATCAGGGGTCAAATTCTAACAGTGTAGAAGAGATCATTTCAATGCTGTGTTTAGAATTCACAATGTCCACACTTTGCATTGTTTGAACTGCTGTATGCAGTAGAAATTGATGTATGACTCTTCTCACACAGATGTTCCAGCACTGATGTACTCATCTAATTATTACAATTCATATATGGCTCCTTCTCCCTCCCTAATCTCCTTTGCCCTGAGCTCAACACCAGTAGCTGTCTCTGATTTGAAGAGAAGAAGGATGACTGCCCTATGGATGTCAGTCCCTAGGAGCCCTGACACCCAGGACTTTCTAGATGTCTGTAATTTGCACATCTCTAAACTCTTTTCCTCCCTTCTCCCAAGAAGAAGCCAAGCATGAATATACAGTGAAAGGCACCAGCTGAAGCCTTAGAAGCCTCTGGGGACTAATTTTGTCCTTAAACTAAAAGTAAACAAGCAAACCTGAAAATGTGTGTAAAAACTTGTAAAGTTATTTGTAAATACTTCTAGGCAAAGAACATGTATGTACCTCTGGTATTGTGTTTTCTATTCTGTCACCACTAGCATAAAGTGATACACAAAGATGTTTTCTTTTGGAAACTGTCAGTCTTTCTAACAGAACACTTTGGTTTTTTCTTCTTAATTACTATACAAACTGCTGTGCACAGGTCTAGGCCCCAGAGAGTTAAGTGTCTCTGCAGAGTCTGTGCATCACAGCATTCAATGGAAGCCCCATTGGGGTTTTGGAGGAGTTTCTGGCTTTGTGCTTTCTCAATAAATGGTTTCTTTGTTGGGACAGTCAGGAAGGATGCTCCTTCTGACATGTTTATCATCACCTGAAGTTGAACAGATGTCTGCTCAGTTCATTTGTTAATATCCTAAACAGTCTCTGGCTGGTAATTTCTGGGCCAACAGCACTTAGATCCTAAATTTGCAGTCGTCTCCTGAATCATGTATTTCTGAAGTCTGAGCAGATGAGAGCTAGAAGGCAGCTTGCCTTGATTCTTTCCCTTCTGAAGTCTATTTGTGTTCTTTATTGATACAAACCTAAGGGGGATGCTAGTAAATACAATGGAGGTGGAGTCTATCATTTTTAGGTGACAAGGCTCTTGTGGTGCATCAGCTTATTTTCTCAGCTACTCAAATAAAAGACCTCACCATCTTTGGAGAAAACCCAGCCTGAACATAGATTAACCTTCTCTGAAACCCCATGAAAGTGTGCTGACAAAGTCAGCAGAAATAATAACTAAATAAAACCCTTCCTTAGGGGTATTCCTAGCAACCCAAGGACTGGGTATACCTCTAATTGTCTTAGTGCATGAAATCAGACTGTGCTAAAAAGAGGAATACTTTGTATGAAGATAATGTCAGCTTTCCTCATGTATTTATGAGTTCCCTCATACACTCTTTCCCCCTGTATTCCAAAATACTGTGAAGTACCAGGCTTTTTTCCATCCTGAAATCCTCATCTTAGTACTAAAAATACTAAGTTTCGTCACAAAACTTGGGTGAATAATATAACTTTTGAAGCATCACGAAGAAGATACAGTGTGAATTTCTTTATACATCTAATATTTTAAAAAGCTGAAAATGTTTTTACCTGTTTCTGTAATATTTTACTTCTATTTAGCATGAAAAGTATTTCATTTCTTTACATGATGCCTTAAACAGTAATGATGCCTACCTAGCCAGTGCCTGCAGCCCTCTGTGTTTGTGATGACTCCAGAACTTGGGATATCTGAGCATGGTTCAGTGTCTCACAGTTTCCAGAAGCTGCCTCGTTTTAATTTTCTCACAGTGAGTGTTCATCACATGGGCATCTAGCATGATGATTCCTGTGATCAATGTGGTTCCCACCTGGGCTTTACATTTCAACATTAGTTTACTGGTGTTAATTATTAGGAGGTGGCAGATTAAAAGCCTTCAACTGAACCCAATGAGACCCTCATGGCCAGGCCAGAGGAAAGGGAAGGAGCACGGCATCCCCACCAGTTGCATGGGTTCACAACCTGTTCTGGCAGATCTTTGGAAGTCTGTTTTTAATTTTCTACCAAGACACATGTGCTGGACTATGTTTAATGAATTTTTCTGAATGTGTCTAAACCTTGCCTTTCTGGGGGTCCTTCAGGTTTTCAGCTTGCTAATGAGGAACTGCACACATGCTACAAATATTCTGCAAAGACAAAATCTGACTTCTTTTCTTCTGCGAAATATCACTCACTTTTTAGCAGGGAACACAGGCCAGTATGTCCCAAATATATTTAAAATCTCAGAATCATTACCCATACAGTGAGTCTGCCATCTGTCTTACTTAATGAACAGAACAACACAGATTGAGGGGAATTTGTCTTCATTAGAACAAGCCAAAAAACACCCCTCAGTGCCAAGGGAAACTGTCGTTCTTTTCTGAATTGAGGCACAAAACCCAGTACCAATCAATCTGTAAATGCTGGGGAAAAAATCTTGAGAATAATAAATGGTTTTGTATGTTAATTGCTGTGTCCTCCAATATAGTAGAATATGTGTTTTTGTAGGAAGCCTTGACGAACCATTCTTTTATTTTTGCAACACATGATTTCAGTAACATGTTAGGTGGGTCCCAGATCAGCCAGCTACATAGGAAGTAAGTGTTGGCTTTCTAAATAAAATCCTATAGTATCTTCAGATTAACTGTAGCACACAGTTTCAGGAAAGGATTGGGGCTGTACAGCAAAACAGAACTTGTTGACAATCCTAAAACCTCAGCAGATTATCAGTTGGCAGAAACTGTTCTGGAGGTATTAATAAGCCATACCATGACAACTTAGAACAGCTGAAGGTCTGTCTTCAAACTTCTAGACTTTTTGTCTTTCCTCAAGGTTTTGCTTAATTCAAGTTTTACAGAGCATCAGGTTTGCAATGGAACTTAAACTGAGAGCAAAACTGGAAATGTGACTGCAGAAATATGACACTTACATGTTCACTGAGGACTGCACCAGATACCACCAGTTTCATAAAAGAGCAGCTGACCTATTCAGGACCTGAAAACAGGAACTACGTTGAGAAATGGTCAGATTTTTGCATGGTATGGTGACATAGGGTGATAGTATGTATTACAGTTTCTGGTATTGCTGAAGGAATTATTGTCTGGTCTGATGCCCCCAACTCTTTCCAATCCACAGAGATTTTTAAGAAAATATAATTTTTTCAAGTTCAATTATGATCTGGAGAAACACTCTAGAATGAAACAGTTCATAACTGCACTTATTAAATGTTTTTTACAGTGCTAGGATATGATATTAACTACTATAAGTGATTTTCAATAGAACCCTACCAGTTAAAACCCTGGGAATTATGCCTAGTTTTATTTAACACCTGCTTTCTTTCAATAGTGCTGAAGATGGTATTAGGAAGATGGTGTTTACCATGTATTAATTAGGATACAGAGTTTGAAGTCAGGAGTACAGCTGTTGTCTAGCATGTGACAGGACTACCTTTTCTTGTTTAAAACCTGAGTGCACAGAGTTGGGCCACTCAAAAGCCTGTAGTCCTGGCCCCAAAATGGCAGATTTTAGCCCTAACAAATGGTGGGTGTATCTTTAAAGCAACTTTGAGTCTAGGCTTTCTTTATAACTGCTGTGAAGAGAGCTGCTCCATGCTTGACTCTTGAATTTCACCTTTCCACTCAGTTGTCCACAGCTCAGACTTTGCAACACCTTTGTCACCACCAAGCACCACACTGGCAGGTGCAGCCTTTTCTCAATGCCAACTGCACTGTGCTTCTCTGCACCCAGCTGCCTGTCTTTCATGTGACAATTATCTGGTTGGAAAAGCCAACCCAGCAATCTATCAAGGTCCTTTAACAGCTTTGACAGTGGCAAACAAAAATTGACATCCCGAACTAATTGTCTTGCCTCTTTCCAGTATCAACCTCATTTGCTTTAATTATAACAAATTGCAGCCTGAGATCTCCTGTGTATGCTGAAGAAGTTTTCTTTCAATTTGGTAAAATATTCTTTCCATGTACAACATCCACCACATCAGGTCTCCTTTTGCAAAAGAATTCAGCTGGGTGCTTTGATAGAAACCACTTCTTTAGTGCCCAGCATAGTGATGGCATCATGTCATTACCTGACAGAATAGTGCTTTTATAGCAGGGTGGCTGGGTTGGAGCCTGAGGTCATGTCAGAAGCTTGAATGGTTAGGGTTGCACATGATAAAGGGTGCCCTTATCAATGCAGTCTTAAAGAAGTGGTCTCTCTCTCTCCTGTCTACCCAGGGAGCTGATTATCCCTGCAGCCATTTCTGGGCATCAGCCTGAAAGACTCGATAATATGAAGAGGGTTAATGAGCAAACTAATATATGTGCTATGAACAGTCAGAATCACAGCTGAGAAAATAGGCACATAAAGAAGATATTTCATATCAAGTTTACTGCAGAGGGGTTTGCCCTTTAGAGCTATGCCTGCATTGCATGCTGGATTTGTGGGCACATCATCTCAGAGAAGCCACAACCACCTAGGAGCACCAGCAGCACTCTGCTTCACTGTAAGGGGACACAAGGCTATTCAGGACTCTATATAATTATCTAGGAGCTAAGGACACAGATCTAGCCTCTACTGCTTGCTGGTAAGATATGTAATGCTAATATATAAGGTGTACTCTTTTCCTAAGGTTTACAGGCACCTGCTGATAAATGATGGTTTCTTGCCATAACTTCAGTTTCCTTCATACAAGTCATAGTTTGAATGTTTCTACTTTATTAAAAATAAACATCTGGATTTAGTTCCTGTCTTGGCATCTGCACCTGCTGGTCAGTCACACAGCACAGTCTCAAATGTGACAACTCTGTAGAATAGCTGTTCTTGCATGGTCTATTGCCTCTTGAAAACAGCAAACTCTGGAGATTGTCTCACTAAACAGCAGCCATGCATAAATAATACTGGAAAGCAAAAGAATCTCCTTTTATTCTCTTATACCCTCAGGACCAAATATCACTTCTTCTGTCCCAATTTCCTATTTATTTCACACCAGTTATATGCAACCATGCTTTCAAAGCACTCCTGTAAGTCAGTGCCAAGCAGACTCACTGAAGGTGATTTATAAATGGGCTGAATGTGATTCCAAGAGTAAGCTCATTTCTCTTCTTCCACAAAATTGCGTAATGAGTCAAGCATCACATACTAGGAAGTCTTACAGCATCTTCTCTGTGCTACACCATGAGCAAACAAGTCAGCTCCCCATGTCAGCCCACACTGTTCAATAAAACGTCACTCAGGTGAACTTATCTCTGTGTTGCCAGAACCAGAGTAGCAAGCTGAGAGAGTGTTCCAAGTACCAGGGCAAACACAAGCCAACACCTTGTTTAAACAACCTTGGCCTGATATGAATCATCCACACTGCAATGTGTTGTTTCTCTTAATAAATAAAGCAGCCTGGCTTGGACCTTGCAGCCAGAGTCTCAAGTGTTTGATTGCTAGTAACCTTCTACACCACTCATACACATTTTTATATATATATTAACAGTCATGTTTTGGTTTCTAAAGGCCTGATCAAACAAGCTTGTTTGCCCTGCAATTTAGAGAAGTCTTTATCTAGACTGCTGTAGAGAATGTGCCGGGAGTGTTTGGAGACCAGAAGACCAAGGATGGAGACCATTGTCTGCCCATGGAGACAGCCCCAGGACCTATCCTGGTGCCAGCACTAGCTGGAAGCTTTGAAGGAAGGAGGAGCCCAGAGATCCAAGAGGAGCAAGAGGGTCTGGCAGAGGGTCAAGAGGGTCACAGTCAGCTCCAATACCTGGGCTCTGTGACCTGCAGCAGGCTGCTGGGAAACAGCCCTAAGAGAACTCCTCAGGGACCTCCCTTGGGTTGCTTAGGAGCTGCATGTAGCTGCCTTTAAAGCCAGGCCTTGGTCTGTGGTGATCCCCGGAGCTGTGCCTGGCCAGGGACCTGCCTGACCCCAATTCACCCATGATGTCTCTCAGCCCTGCACTGGACTTGTCTCATCGCCATCCCTTTTGCTGGTGGTCCCTGCATGGTGGCCACTCTTCTATTTGGGCACAGGGCAACCATTGGTCATTGGTACAGGCAGAGTCCTGCCACTGTGACCATCACCAGCAGCTCTCAACTCACCTACTCTGGCCAAGCATCCTCCTCACTGTTGCCCCCAATAAAGGCTTCACAAGACACCTCTTCCATCCTTCCACTCCCCTCTCTGTGCGTGGGGAAGGAGAGGATCAAGATTTTTGTTGTATAAAGTATCATCCACTAAAAGCTTAAAATTATTTTCCTTTTGCATGCCTTTAGCACAAGATGCTCCAGTGATCAAAATGAGACAGCTGTAATAGACTGTTTTCTAGGAAACCAAGACTCATGGCACATAGTCCATTTGTTGATTTATGATTTGCCAGGTAGTTTTCCAAATCTGCAAGAAATCTTTTAATGATAGATTTTGTTTAGTATTACAGAATCTTTGGTCCTTTTTTTCCTCAAGCAAGTACATACAAAACGTTGTGCTTAATAAATTAGCTTTTGTTGATGAAATTCTAAATTCTTACATACTGATAAAGTTGTTATCCCAATTAAGACTACAGCTTGTTAAGGTAAGCTGTGTGTTTGGGGAAGTACTAGCTTCAGTTATGTAGCTAAGAGATGTGTAATATATGTCTGATTTAAAAGACACCCAATTAATTTGCCAGTTAGAGAGAAATCAGATTTGTGGCTGTTCTTGACTCATGAAATCTATTTCACACTACAAGAATCTACTAGCCCTGTGAATGAAGAAAGATTTGGGAAAATAAACAGATCAGACTTACAAAGGGCACCATTCTAAAAGAAAAAGAAGAGAGTGGAAAGCAAACAAAAAAGAGATTTTTTTTTTTATTTTTATCATCTCCAGGTAGTACGCTCATAATTATTTACTGAAATGAGAAGGACCACAACATAAATTAACACAAATATCATTATTTGTCATTGCTTTTCTAATAGGGTAGGGTTTCTAAAACCTACCTATTTACCTATTAGGTTTCTAAAACCTATTTTAGGTTTCTAAAACCTATTAGGTTTCTAAAAACTACTTAGTTTTCAGCCTACCTATCATCATTAAAACGTAATCTACCAAGAAATAGGATGTACAAAGGAATAGTAAAATGAAACTTTGCTGTTCTGCTGTGCATGTTATGCCACCTTATGGTTAGTGGTAGAAATACCATCACACTCAAGAGAGCTATTTCAAAAATATAGCAAAGAGGAGCACATCTCATGTATTGCTACATATTCCTGAAATGTCACGTCCCGGTGGAATCAGCCAATGTGGAGAGCTAAGGTCAAATCTGTGAATTATATATAATATATAAAGACAAAGTACTGCAAAACATATCTCCTTTTAACAGTTTACTTTGCTGTTTTACTGCAAATACATTGCTAAAATACTAGGTAATCCAAATTTGTCTTGGTACTGTCCCATAAGCAACAACTCCTGTGGAGCTACATTCCCTTGTTTTGATAGGTTACAATTAACTGGAAGTACGCAGTGTAATCCACTCCAGGAAGTGTCATCTCTTTGCCTCTTTCACTTTAGTAATGTGAAATACTCACAGTTGGATAGCTAGCATGGAATTCCAGTCCTGAATGCATATAATATATATTTTCTACAATATTGTATAATAAAAATACAATATAATATCATTATAATATAATAAGATAATCATATTATTATTATACATAATAATAATATAATTACAATATAATTTACTGTGACCTAAAAATCTTAATGGAAAGAAAAAAACAAAAATGAAAAGTTCATGAGAGAATGATTTTCACTTGAGTCAGGAGTTCATAATATATAGTAGCAAAAGCAGGTTTACATTTTTATATTACAATAAGTTTACAATTAAATAAACATGGAAGCTGCGTGGAACAATGAGATCTGGAGTATACAGCCAGTTAGGGGATGCCTGGAATCTCAGCTACACTAAAGTCACTTTGGAAAAAATGTTTAGTAAAATATTTGAATATGAAATATCTAAATTTAGGAGCCCTGTCATCCAACATTATCAAAGGAGTAGGAGGAAGGGAACTGTGTCTCTCCTGCTCCAATATAGGGTTTGTGGTAATTAGGCTTTTAATTTGGGCATCTCAGTCCAACCAAGAATCAGGGCAGAGGAATGTGAAACAAATGTGCTTCCAAATTCTTTATTTTATCTTTTCTAATCTTTCAATCAAGTATACTCATCTTCAGACAGTTCTAATTATGGCCAGCTCCTGAGTATTTGAGGAAATCTAGATAAAGCAGAAACATACTTGAAGTAAAACATTTATTAGTTACACACAAAAATGCTATTTTGAGAACTGAAAATGTAGCATCAAAAAGCGAGGCCTTTGGGGTTTTTTCTATGACCTGGATAACTCACTAACCAGATAGCCCATCCAGGACACATGAAAAATGACTACGCATAATTTAAAATTCCTCTTCTAAAGGGCATTGTGACCTTTCCATTATAACAGAGGATAAAGTAACTTTACTTGGTTTATATCTCAGCAAAACTTCTAGGTTATCTTTGTAAAAGTGACCATGAAAGTCAAGCACCATTTACATTTTGAATATTCAGATTCTCTTATTAATGCAGTTGTTTGGAAAAAAAAAAAAAAAAAAAAAAAAAAAAAAAGGGCTATGCGGCTATGCCTCAGCTTTGGTACAACTTAAATTGGAATTAATAACATTTCTTTTTTTCTGTGTTTAGAAAGAGTATGGGCAGGTTCTCTCCCTCCTATCCAGGGAACACCCTTGTTGGAGCAATAACTTGCAGTACAAAACTACCAATGTATTTAGGGACTGTCCTCATTTCTCTGACTTGCCAGGAAGTTCATATTACCAAAGGATGACTTGCCATGCAAATAAACTAAAACGTCATTTTCGTTTCCCCCTTCACCACATGAGATCCCATTGCCCTCACCCAAACTCAGTGCTATGTTGGTTTGATGTTACTTTTTCAAAATCAAAAAAAACCTGGAAAAGTTTATTAAATGGTTGGTAAAGCAGACCAAAAAAAAAAAAATATTGTTGAAAAATTCACTGCAATAAAAAAGGTGTGCTGTAAAAATATAGTGCAAAGGATTTTACAGTGTAGCGGAATTTAAGTGGTGGGGATCTTTGTGTAGGGTTACAGCATGGCCATTGCTCCTGGATGTGTCTTTTCTCCTACCCAGAAATTACATCCATTTGTCACCATTTGGGATCATAATTTGGAGACTCAGGAGATTTCCCAGATTTCTGATAATCTCATAATCTTTTGGGATGTTTGGCTTCAAGTGAGTTCTTACTTTGATCTGTCTGTAAAACAAGGATACTTGGATTTGTTCAGTGTGAATACACAGACTATTAGTGCAGTAAATCGTAAAACCAGTGCTTCCAAGTACCTGGTGCTCCTTGCACACAGTGTGTTTAATGCTATATAGAGTGTGCTCACTTGGGTGACCCTGGAGACAGCTACAGGAAGTTCTCTATCATTTAAACTGGCCCCAGTGACAATAATAAAGATCATTACCAGTGACTATAGCCACAGCAAGAACTTAGTGCCTGCTGAAAGGACAGGCAGCCTACCCCTTCAGCACACTTGTTGAGCTCCAGACACTGCTTGCACTGGACTAAATATCTGCCCGGGCAGGGAAGAGATGGTCAGAAACTGGAATGCCTCTTTGCACATACACAAGGCACTCTGTATTTGCAGTCCTCTTAGTTTAATACCTGCATTCTATACACTGAATGGATAAGGTGTGGCCATAACAATTTGTCATTCTATCCATTTCTTGTTTTCATGCTATGCTATGTAGGAGACAAAAAGGTCATTAGAAGAAGAGATACAAAAATAAAATAAAATAAATATACCAAGATTATTTTCTCATGCTGACTTTTCTTTACTTGAGGAGGGCTGTGATACTGCATGCAGTGCACATACTGCTCTGTGCAGCCAAAAACTGGAATTCAAAGTGGAGAGACTGCTGCGTGACCCATAACATATACAGCTTGTTGGCTTCACTGGGCTCTTCTCCTGCATCTCTGTAGGAAGCAAAGAGGAGGAAGGGTTGTACGAGGCACAGATGGCAAAAGGGAAAAGTATGAGGAAAATATAAGTGCAATAACGTATACCTGGACACAGTGAGACACTTGAATAGTCTCCACAGCCATTCTTTTGCATTCATCAGCTTCTGTAGCTTCTAATCCAGCTCTTCAGATGTGCCAAGCTCTCCCTGGTCCACATTGCTGAATTGCTGCATTGGGTCCCAGCTACTCTTGCAATGTAAAAGGCAAAAGCATTCTCCTGAAAAAGAGAGATTCTCCCATAGCATTCTCCTGAAAAAGCTGTCAGCCCACAGCTTGGACAGGGGCACTCTGTGCTGGGTTAGGAACTGGCTGGAGGGCCGGGCCCAAAGAGTGGTGCTGAACGGTGCTGATCCAGTTGGCGGCCGGTCACCAGTGGTGTCCCCCAGGGATCAGTGTTGGGCCCAGTTCTGTTTAATATCTTCATTGATGATTTAGATGAAGGGATTGAGTCCATCATTAGCAAATTCGCAGATGACACTAAGCTGGGGGGGGGGAGTGTGGATCAGCTGGAAGGCAGGAGGGCTCTGCAGAGGGACCTGGACAGACTGGAGAGTTGGGCTGATTCCAACAGGAAGAGGTTCAACACGGCCAAGTGCCGGGTCCTGCACTTTCGCCACAACAACCCCATGGGGAGCTCCAGGCTGGGCACAGAGTGGCTGAGAGCAGCCAGGCAGAGAGGGACCTGGGAGTCTGGATTGACAGGGAGCTGAACATGAGCCAGCAGTGTGCCCAGGTGGCCAAGAAGGCCAATGGCATCCTGGCCTGGATCAGGAACAGCGTGACCAGCAGGTCCAGGGAAGTGATTCTGCCCCTGTACTCAGCCCTGGTGAGGCCACAGCTCGAGTCCTGTGTCCAGTTCTGGGCCCCTCAGTTCAGGAAGGAGATTGAGGTCCTGGAGCAGGTCCAAAGGAGGGCAACCAGGCTGGTGAAGGGACTCCAGCACAAGTCCTGTGAGGAGAGGCTGAGGGAGCTGGGGGTGTTCAGCCTGGAGAAGAGGAGGCTCAGGGGAGACCTCATCGCTCTCTACAACTCCCTGAAAGGAGGCTGGAGCCAGGGGGGGGTTGGGCTCTTTTCCCAGGCAACTATCAGCAAGACAAGAGGGCATGGACTTAAGTTGTGCCAGGGGAAGTTTAGGTTGGATATTAGAAAAAATTTCTTCACAGAGAGGGTGATCGGACATTGGGATGGGCTGCCCAGGGAAGTAGTGGATTCTCCGTCCCTGGAGATATTTAAAAAGAGACTGGATGTGGCACTCAGTGCCATGGTCTGGTAACCGCAGCGGTAGTGGTCAAGGGTTGGACCTGATGATCTCTGAGGTCCCTTCCAACCCAGCTGATTCTATGATTCTATGATTCTATGAAAAGCTGGTGCCACAGTAGGTCAAGAGAAGCTCAAGTCACACAAGATTTGACCTGAAAATTGGCTGCATGCTTCTACAAATGAGAAGCTGCATGCTTTGATGTCACCTTTTTCCTGAGAGAGAAAAATCTTTGACGTAAGTTCCCCTGCATGCAGGGAACAGGGTTGACTGATGGAGAGGATGAGCTGTGCAGAGAGATGTGCACAGGCAGAGGGTCAGCTACCATCTTTCAACAGAGAAAGACATTTCTGTGGTGCAGTGGGACCTGGTACAGTGAAAAAGTGCCACACTCGTCAGGGTAGTAACTCCCCAGAACCTCTTTTTTCTTCAGGGGTCTTGAAGAGGAGCACAGAATTGGTGCTACATACTGAGCTCTGTGCAGCAGAGGGTTAAAGGATTATTCCCTCACATGTGGCCTTCTCCTGGGATTTTGCTGGTGGATCAGATTACTGGTATTGAAGTTCAAATGGTAGCTACCTACTGAACACTGCCATTTCACTCATGTCTTGATCTGTAAAGATGAGAAGAAATCATCTCTAAGGACTTAGATCTTTCAGATGCTGCAGCAGGCAGGCAGACAGATGACTGAAAGCCACAGGTACTTGTTAAAATCAACAAAACCAGCAGTCAGCTGTGAAGTCCAGTGCCTGAAGTAACCCACAGTGTTAACCCACTCCAGCTTCAGCTTGCATAGTTTCTTTTATGGCATTGATGTATTCCTTCTCATTTCCATGTTTGCTGCATGACAGCAGCTTTCCCAGCAAATCCCAACACGCTTATTACTGTAAAATGTATAACAGCTTCCAGCAGACAGAAAGCACAGTGTGTAGAAAGGCAAAGAGAGTCAGAGAGAGGGGACCAGCTCACCACCAACATTGCACTTCTAGATGAAGCTGACCCAGGCTAAGTTTTCTCCCACATCACTTTGCAATCTTGCTTTTACCTGGGAAGGACTGCTGCCTGCCCTTGCAGTAAGCAGCATTAAGGCATGATTCAGCTTGTGATGGAGGGTGTGAAGCAGGGTGTCAAGGTGTCCAGCTGGGATGCTCGCCCAGGCAAGTCCCTCCTTGGCCTGCTTGATGTCCATCTCAGCCAACACAGCTTCCTCCTCCCCCTGAAACTCTCCTCACACTGTCACGTTCTCCTGGTTACCCTGGTACTGTTAGACTGGGAAGTTTACCACACCAGGATTTAGGCTCCAAGCTGCTCTATAGTCTACTGATTGAGCAAGGGCCCAGTCTCCTAGTGCAGATTTCTGCAGTGCACAGAGGAAAATACCAACGTGAAGTGGTCCAAAGCTGTTGAGAAGGACCCATCCTGGATGCTGTCATTCAGTTGGGGTTATTTTTCACACCAAAGCAGTCTGTAATGATCAAAATAGGGACACAGAATACAAAAGATGAAAAAAGATTGGGCTATAATCAGAAATGTCTAGAAAACACTAACTTTTTCTACTGGAAAATTTCATGAGCAAATTTCCATGAGCAAATTTCCATAGTTAATGGCATCAAATTAAAACACTTTGCAGATGCATAAAATAGTAAGGCTCAGTGAATCTGAGAACAGCAGATGGCTCATATACATCTGAGGAGTTTTTTAATATTAAACAAATAAATGAAGATTGGAGAGGAGTGTCAGTCACGCATCTTGTTGGATGTTTAATCATGCAGATGAAACTCCCAAATTTTAATTGCCTCTGTTTGTTAGTGCTCCAGTCTAATTTCAAATTGCATAGATGAAGCTCTTTAATTTTTCTTGTCTTGTTTGAAGTCTTGGTATCTAGATTATAATTTATCAATAAGTTCTACAGGACACAGAGAACAAGACGGCTACCAAAAATCCTGCTACTCACAAAAGTGTGAAATCATGTTTCTTTTTAATTACTTCTCATATAATTGATCATCCATCTGGATTTCATTATTCAATATAATACTAATGAGTTAAAAAACATGCAATGAATTCATGACAATCTTAGCAGGAGATAAGCTGTCCTAAAGGAATAATAATGATACGTGGTAGTGATTTAGAGGCTGCAGCAAAGTCCAAAAGAAAAATGTCAGTTTACCTCTTCATTTACCATACAGGATCATCTGTCTTGTTAGTAAGCACTGAGTAGAACAATCAAGCTCTGTTCTAAAGATGGCTTTTTTGACTTTTCCTCTTCCTACAGTAAACCCTAACCCTAATACCACTGTATAAACATGCTCCCACTGCTCAGCCTAGGGACAAGTGATCCGAAGAGAGGTCTTCTTTGTGTCACTGGCCACACCAAATGGGCTAGTGGCTGGGAATTCAAGATACAAACAGTCTCTTTGCATATGCCATTAAATGGATGAGGTCTACAAGAATACCTTCCTGGAGATATCTGAAAGACATGTAGATTAAGTGCTTAGGGACATGGCTTTCGTGGTGGTCTTAGCAGTGATAGATTTATGGTTGGACTTGATGATCTTAAATGTGTTTTTCAACATTTACAAATAATTCCATGATTCTATGATTCTGTTCCAGTGTGTGCACAGGAGGTTTGTCTCATGGTCACTGGCATCCTTTTTGGACCATGCAGCCCCAAGGCAGCAGTAAGAGAGCACATATCCTGCTGGGATGAATGCCCATGGAGCAGAGAGGATAGGACGGACATCATGTCTGCAAGCCTGGCTCCTGGCTTCTTTATAGATCATGGGCATATGAACAGCAAACTCAAAAGGTGAGCAGGAGAGGAAACACCACTGCCCTGTTGAAGTCCCAACCAGCAGAAGAGAGAAAACAGATCTCATTTATTTGGACAACAGGGTATCATTTCTAAATAGAAATAATTTTATTATGCTACATAGGTATCAGTTTTATCTCTTATGATGAACAAAGGAAGACAGAACATTATTTGGCATCTCTATGACCTTTCTGAATAGGGTCCTTTGTGAATGGCACACACACATCTCCACAGCTCATGGATCTGATAGTGAAGAGTAACAGGCTCCAGGTTTGCTTGAAAGTGAAACTCTAATTAATATTTTTAAGTGTGAGTGAGAGATGACAGATTGGGTGTGATTCGTGGAACCCAGATGTGTCAAACCTCATCTGCCACGTGATTTGCATCCTTCCCACAGGCAGCTCTGTGGCCTGGCTGCCAGAGACAGTCAAGCCACAGAAGGAGGGACCACTGGGTTTAGCACCAAAGTCCTGGTGTGAATGTTGTCATCCATTTATAAAATAGACTGGACTCAGCTCTCAAAACCTTCAAGTGAGAAATTTGGGAAACCAAAAGATGCCCAGCAAGACTCGCTGTTCAAACAGGAATTGTTGTATGAACTAGTACTCCCTGTGCTGGTGGGATATGATTTATCTTCTCTTCAAATAAAATGTATCTATAAAGATACACTTGTCTCTGTACAATAATTTGTACCCTACCCTGTACTACACTATACAGTGCAAGCTTCACTTCTCTTTGGGTTCAAATTGGGATATTTGGGAATTAGTTCAGGTTCATTCATTTTGCATGTCTCAGATCCCATGGGTATGGAAAACAGAGAGGAAACTGATGGCTGATTCTGAATGTCTTGCTTCGGGAAGCCTTACAAAGGCAGCTAAGGGAGGGGAAGAGCAGCTAAAATAAAAGGACACAGAAGACATTTATGTTAAAGTGTTGTCTGGCTACAACAGCTTCAGCTGCTTCTGCTTTGGATGGCACCAGCTGCTGCTTCTGCTGCTTCTGCTTCTTTCCAGCATCTCCCCCCACCTGGGTGCAGGGGGCTGGGCTCCAGCTGCACTGCTGCTTCAGGGCAAGGCAGCTACTGGGCTTCGCTAGGTGGGAGAAATTTGGGAAGTCTATGGCTACTGTTGCTGTCAGAAGCAGCGAGTTTGCTGGCTGGAAGCTATGGTGCAGGAATTTATCTCCCTAAGGAGCTCCAAAAGTAGCATGGTCTGCAAGAACAGTAGTGGGAAAACGAGAGGGATATGTTCAAACTCATCTTTGGGAGGGGTGAGAAACTTGCAGTAAAACTTAAGAGCCTAAGGAAGAAGGTGAACCAGCTTCTGCTTCTCATAAAAGGAAAATACCTTCAGTTTAGTAGCATAAAGAAAAACCAAAACTGTTGTGGGTGTAATTCCAGAGACTAATGGTTCACTGGTAATCTTGTTTGAATGGATAGACTGAGATAATTCTTGCAAATGAGAAGTAATCAATATAAATTCCTCAAATTAAAGCAAAGCGGGTAATAAGATTGTTCAGCTCTCTCTCTTTTCCTCTGAAAGCACAAGGTATCACAGTTAGATCTGCTTTGGGGGTCTGTAAATGGCTTCAAACTCTGCCAGTGATATAAATGGTAGTGATAAATTTAAAAGCCTAGAAAGACTGCAAGGACTGACTGCATCCAAGGTCAGAATGGATCTGGTCAAAGTCTGAAGTACTTTCATTCTGCCAGGGACTCTTCAGAAAAATATCAAAACTTGCAAAATATTCACTGTACTTTGTGTCTCCTCTCTCTAACACCAATACTATTAATAAAATGTAATATTACCAGTTAGTAATTAATATACTAATTAATACTAAGTAAGTGATCACAAATGATCATTGTCTTCTGAAAAAGCCAACTCTTAGGAATTAGCCTAGTGTGAGAGCTGCCAAGTAAATCCCAGTGCAGTACAGTTACGTGAAGTTTAAACTTGGCAATCTGAAGAATTCTGGGGCTGAAGAAGGTGACTACAACACCTTTGTATCAGTGCCTCAAAAAGGTCACAGAGAGAAACTAATGTTCTAATCTAGTCCTAGCTAGAAAATTGCCATTTTATGCTTTCTGTTGCTGGTGATAGATTCTTCAGGAAAATGATAGGAAATCACACACATATAAAATCAGCTCTTGAACTTGTATAACTGCAAACCCACAGTGAAATACCTTCCAGTCTAGATCATCAAAGGAAACTTGGGACGTACATAGTCCCAGGCCAGTAGTGCTCAACCCAGTTGCTTTGATGAGTGGAAGTAACAATTGCTAGAATTTACTCCTTTCAGACTTCTGTTTGCTTTTTGCTCTTCATTTACAGAAAGCTTGGTTGTGAGGAATGCTTGTTCACTACATTTCTGAGTCACAAAGGAGGGAACCTGAGGTTTTTTTGCTTAACTTTGGAACAAACGCCTTGCTCAAGAGCTCTTTCAAACAGTGGCAGCTATTTTTAGATGGTCAGGATTTTCTGGGTGAAGGGGTCTTGGAAATTTTTGGTTAGGTAGGAACTCACAGAGAAAGTTGGCTCTTCAAATATACCGCTTACATTATGAAATACATATAAGCTTTATGAGGAAATTATAACAGCTGAATAGTATTCTGATCAACAGGTGGCCCTGGGTGGGATACTTCTCACTATTTGCTCCATAAATAAGCACTGGATTAGGGAAAAGGCCCGCCCTGGGGAAGGACACAGTGCTGACAAGGGAAGGTAATAACTCATCTCATGGTATCCATCAATCTGCCTTCCATGTACTCAAAACAAAATACTTTGAAGTGGCAGTTACAAACCCTAATGGAATTTGGACACCAGCTGACTCCTGTAGCTTTTCTGATACACCACTACCAGATACATACAAGTGAAGTCCATGTAAGAAAAGAAAAAAACAAAACCAAAAAACACAGCAGATAAAAAAAAAAAAAGTTAATTGCTGTGATAATAGTGACTGTGAAATCTTGTGTGTACCCTCCCACCTCAAACCCAAACATTCTCAAGAATGCAATTCACTTCCTCATCACACTGTACGGCTGCTTTCCTCCCCTCAGGACTCCTGCTTCACAAGGGCAATGCAGAGATAACACACATCTGGGGAACCATCCACTATTGTTCTTCCTGCTTGTTCAAACCCTGCTTGTACATTCCCCACTGTTCAAAGAACCACCACTTCCTCATAAGTGCTGATTTCTCTAGAAATCTGCCCAGCACTGCAGTCCAGCTTTCAACGCCCTTTTGCTGAGTGGCAGCAAGAGCAATAAATAAGGCAGCACTGATGATGAAGTGAAAAAGGTTGAAAACTAGCCTAAAAATAAATTAGCCAGCATTAAAGTGGGAATAGGGTCATGGCATGCACAGACACCAATATCTCCTTTGGCTTTACTACCTTGCTAGGGAATTCTGCATAGCTAGTCAGCTCCAGAAAGGGGGGAGGGGGGTTGGAGTGGGTTGTTGTTTGGCTCCCACCACTGCTCCCCTGTCTCAAAGCAGCTTGTGAGTTAGGCTCTTACTCTTTAGCTCTGTACTTAAAACTTATTCAGATTTTTTTTCCTTGTAATTCCTTCCCTGCCTGAAGGAATTCAAACTGGTCTTTCCTACCCAGGAGGCAAAAGTTTTCTGAGCTCAGGTTCTCAGCTTCTCGCATCTGAGATGTTCTGTTTTGCATGACCTAATTTCCTATTTATGCAAAAAAGGAACCAACACATTCTGTAGCTGTAGGGAAGGAACAACCACCTGCAAACAGGGACTTTATTCCAGTTACCTTCAGCTAATGCTCAAATGTTTGAAATATTTATAATAAAGATTTAATACCAGCTGAATTAAGTCTATGCTTATGTACTCATTTGTCTTCTGCAATTCTGCCAGTCTGGCCAGTTATGCCACTAAGATTCCAGTCTTATTTTGCCTTCTCTCTCCTTCCCAAATACCCTGGCACACAAGTGAACACCGCAGTACAGTAAATATTCTAATTCAACATTAGAGTAAATTAAAACTTAAAAAAATTGAGACACACCCGACTAAAGAATTGCACAAAATACTGGTTTCTAAAGGCCATCTAGTGGTTAAAGAGGAATGGTAAAAAGAGAAAAATACTTTTGCTTCTGAAAGTTGGTTCAATATAACCCGTAAGGCACACAGTGTTATTTTACTAATCAATGGATGTTTTTTCCACACACCAGCAAGCAAGATGATTAGGCTCATAAGACACAGTTTGAATAAGCTGAGAGTACAGCCAAAGGCTCTTTTTCTTCTCTCCAGAATTAATCCTAAAACCTGTTAGAAGCTCTGACTGAGCAAGGAAAAAACATTGTAAATCACTCAGAGCAGCAAAGTCTATTGAAACTTCTTTAAACCAATTTTTTAAACCTTCCCTTGGGTGAATTTAAGCCAATTCTGGGTTTCTCTATTTTGTTTCTGACTGGAGAACTTGATGGAAGACATCAGGTATTACAAGGAACAGAGAGAAGTTCTGATTTCACAGGACACTGCAGATAGCCATTGCTTTGTGTACCTCAGAGCCCTGAAAGCACTCACTGGCTCTGCAACCACTTCCCACCTTCCTAAAGGTTTGGCTTCCTATGCACAAGCAAGCTCTGACACTCTGCACCTGGAATGAGCCTGCTGTGAAAAGGCTGCATGAGAAAGACCTGTGGGCATCTTTCTACAAAGTTTCTGCCCCTTAGCTCAGCAGCCACATTTAAGTGGATTTAACCTCAGGCTCTGGGCATGAGTCCCTGCTTGAGCTGTGCAAGTGGACACAGGTTACAGCAGTGTCCTGATCTGTGACCATCACAGATGGAAATAAAAAGGTGAAGTCTATTAATGCTTTATCTATGATACCTAAAAAAGTACAAAAATACATATCTGCTTGAATAAAAGTTTATTGTCATAGAAAAATCATGGATACCATTCAATGAAGGCTTTACAAGAAAAGGCTATAAAGAAAAGACACGTACAAATTCATAATAAATATACTGCTCTCTCATCATATTACACACAACATTCCTTATGGCTACACAACGAGCAACTAATTGCTTCTATTGTAGCAAACAGACATTTCCTTTGCATTATTGGTCCCTGGCTCTTAAGGCTAAATCCTGCTTTCTTTACTTAAGCAAATTCTTAAGAGCTCAGACTCAGACTGAGTAAGAAGACTGGACTTGGGTTGTAAGAATCTTAGCTGCTACTGTTATATGTAGCTGTAGAGCTCTTTTTAATCTTCATTCTACTCAGAAGTCAGCTGGTACAGTTAATATAACAAACTCATCTATATTAAAAAACAGTGCCATTTATGTAATTGGGCTCATCTGACAAATATAGAAATTGTCTGCAATATCACATTTATGCTGGTAACTACGTGGTAGTATCTTTCTAGTAGTCACAGTTAATATTGCCTTTTGTGTTGTTTTGTTTTTTTACAAAAGCATTTTAAATTCTCTTACACAGTTGTTTCATGATAAACAACAAGTTAGACAGTCTTTTACTTGAAAAACCTGAGAAGTGTACCAACTTTATTCAGATATGGTACTTGAGCATATAAATTACTACAAAACAGAGCTGAGGTACAAAGCCAAATTCTTCAAAAACTCCAAATCCCCATTGATGATAACAGAGTTTGGAAGCTGTGCAACAGAGGAGAGAGTTATATTTGATTGTCTCATTTTAGTCCCTTTTTGAACACCACACAGAACCACTGAACAAAATTTTCATTAGGTGAAAGCAAAGCAAATTTTAAAAAAAGATGTAACAGTGTATTGAATGCAACTGCTATTACCACATTATGTCAACATGAATAGGTTTCTCATATACATTCCCCTGTTTAATTCTAATTGCATTAAATATTGAATAAGACTGAAACTTCCATTTTTACTATTAATGGCAAACTACCTCTTGACTCAAAGTGTGAATTCTACCCAGTAACTGCAGAAAAAGCCAGAGCATGTAAAGAAAAAATTAGGTTTACATTCTTTTAGATACAAAGAAATGGATGTCTCATATCCATCTGCTGATTCCAGTTACCCTCAGACAATTACTGGAAGATAAATAAAAGTGAATTTGAAAATAAGAGAAAGTGGAATCAACACTTTACTATGCCCTCCAAATTTTCTTATTTCATCTAATATTCGCAATCCTGCTTTACAGTAAGCACTCCAAACAATGCAGAATGTACAAGAGAAACAGTTTCACAAATGGGATATAACGTGATTTTTGAGCAAAATTGTCTCTTTGTTATCATACTTCATTAACTACTTTTAATTTCTGAAATGACAAAATACAACAATGTAATTACATACATGTATTTACAACAAACCTATGATCAGAAGTCTCATTTGTTGTAAATCATTTGAAAAAGATAGAATTATACTAAGCTATGCACCTAGTGCTATGATACTCCAAAACATTTTTATAACATAACTCTCGTATTTTAAAATATATGAATCTGGTCTTCTTCCTTGCAATCACCCGATTACTTCAAAGCTTATAAACATAATCTGTATCTTTTCTTTGGAGTAAAAATGTGTTTTTTCTGTAGCTTCCCTTGAAGTATGACTCAGGAAAATTACTGAATGTAAATGTTTGAATTAGTGGTCCAAAAGTGCAGAAGAAGCCCAAATTTAATCATTGTAAAAGAAGAGAGATGTTCTGGCTTTCTGTCATGTGCAGTGCACATTATGCAATGCTGACAAATGATTCAATTTATAAATAGCAACACTACATCTTTGACATGACACTCAATCAAAAAAATAGATTTGCTGGAATGAAGAAAATGTTCCTGTATATATTGGAGTATAATTATAAATCAATTCCTTTGTTTCCTCATCCTCACTGGAGAAATGGTGTAAGCTCTTCCGGGCTGTAAAACATTGTAAAAGTACAGATCACTTTACTGTTATCCTCCCTGACAGCAGCTTTCTTGGCAAAATAACTTATTCTGTGTAGCATAACAGCAAATAGAATTACAGTTACTGGTTTGTGAAGAACTGTGAAGATACATCTTCAGAAAGCTGGTTACAGCAGTACTGGGTAGTGAGAAATTAAATTATGAATTATTATTAAAATAGTATATTATTATATTATAATATTATATTACATTATTATACATTATTATATTATAGTGTTGTATTGTTAATTATTATTTATTATTATTAATTTCAATCAAAGGCTTTACAAAAGTATTTATCCATGAGATAGATACTAGTGGTATTTATCAGAGATTCTAGTACTTGTAACACTGAAGGAAATGCATCAGAGTGTCAACCTACTGAAAGTTGCAGTGTTAAAGTGGACTGTGCTGGTAAGGATAATAAAAACTGAATCCTTTCCTGGTTTATCATGTGGCAATCTACACAAGTTAAAGTTATTGATGGATGGATATGAAAATAGTATTTTGGTAGAATGGCTTAGTTATTAAGTGATGAGTAAAGATGAGCATGTTTTCGTCAGTAGAAAACATCTGACATTTTTCTCTCCATGGCTGATTTTCAAAGTTAAGAAGACATTCTGTCTTACATTAGCTAAAAACATCAATTGCAATGTTATGATATCAAGTAACCAGTAGGAGCAGGTGTGATTTGGTGTATGAGATGGGGGTAGACATACAGTTGGCTGACACAAGTTTTCTCTATTAGAATTGAAGGAGAACACAGATCCAAAAGCTAGCAACATGCCTGGGTGGTACTATCCACAAGCTCATGATATGTGCATAAAAGAACCTACATGCACTGTGTCTCAACAAGACTTACAAGGAGAGCTGGCACATATTTTGCCACATTTAGTTGGATAATGGCCTGAACAACCTTAATTCTGCCTGTACTACAGTGTGCAGACAGAACACAGCAAACAAAACTGGGGAACATGGTGAATCCTACTATTAATCTACAGAAGAAAAACCCCTCTTACTATACTTTCTCCTTTATTTTTGTCTTAAGTCTCTCACAAGTACCCTATCAAAATTCTTAAAATACGGGAACCTTGTGGCTACTGACAAGTAATTTTATGTGATTTTGCTACCATTTCACAAAGGGCAGTAGTACTATATTATGAAAAAGAGAGCCTTGAACTTGCATGAAACACAACTTTTATCCAGGTCAGCACAAGTTGCATTAGTGGTAAACCACTATCTGCTTTCTCCAATTAGGTGACTCTTTGGTTAGAGATCAAATTCAGAGACCAAATTCAATTATCGATTATGTTGTTCACAGTCCCAATTGATCAGGTAAGACAATTTCATAAACAGTATATTCAAAACCTGAAAATAATACTTCAGCAGAATAGTTTGTTAAGTGTAAATAAATTAATAAGTTTGATCACTTTAAATACTCCTGTATTTATAACTCACTTATATAAAACAAACCAGAACTGTCAAAGTATTGTCCTGGTTTGTAAAATCAAAAATTTACACATTAAATACTTCTAGATTCTTCAAGTATTAAAAAAATAAATCAAACTTGAAGCTCTGTAAAATTAAAAAAATTCTTGTGCTGTTTATAGTATATAACTGTTGGGCCCCATATTGAAGCATCTGTACACTTAGTCCAAGCAGTATTCATAGCTTTAGCATGCTTATTTTGCAAGCAACACTGAGTATACATTGACTGTTAGTAACTCACTTTGGAAGTGAAGAAACTTCTGGAATTATGAAGAGAGGGGTTTTTTTATTATTTCACTCTGTGTAAAGGAAGCTAAAACGTTATAGTGATCATTCAAAATGGTAGAAAGTCACAGCACACACAGGTTTTTTCAGGCAGTCTGCTGGAAAGAGTTTGTGGAATACTGTGCTTTTTGATGTGAGTTTTACTAAGCCACTATTTCTAGTAACCTTTGTTTTCTTATAAACCTATAAAGCTTGCAGAGTAATCTTCTCAGAAAGCAGTAAGATGTACTGAATGTTGACTGCTGAAAAAGAGGTTTGTCGTCTTCAAAGACTTTCACTAATGCTTCACTCTAAAAAATAACATTTATAGATAATAAATTTTTTACCTTCATTAATGAAAAAGTCAGCTATGTAATATGCTGCTCTTACAGCTGATGAGGAATGTGGAATTCCTGGTGTATTCTTCCACTCAAAAGGATTTTTCTCTGGATGCCACTGGACACCATATATTGGATATTTGTATGCTGCAACAAACATAAAACATGTAAGCAAGGTCTATGCTTTAAGAACTACATGCTTAGTCCTAATGCAAAAGAAACTTAAAGGATAATATACAAAAATACCACACTTATTTTCAGTTTCACAAAAGCTTAAACAGCAAGTTAAAATTCTGTTACAGCACAGCAGAACTGTCGAAAAAAAGAATGGATATATAAAAGAAGAACTTAATTCCATGCAAGATTTTTGCAAGAAAACCAAAACCCAACCAAACAAAACAAAAACAAACAAAAACAAAGAAACAAAAAACATTGTAAGTGTACCAGACTTAGAACTTCCTGTCTACTGCCAGCATCACTCAATATACAACATTCAAAGCCACATGTTCCTGGCACTTCCATGGAACAGATCCAAGCCTTTTAGGATCTCCTTGAAGGCCTAATCAATCCAGGGGCACCTCCTATCAGCTCTGTGTCAGGACTGAGAGACATAGCAGGAAGCCAGTCCTTAACTTACGTACAGCAGCACAGCAGCTGATGACTGCTCTGTGCTAAAGAACTCACAGGCATGGGAGATGTCTGTCATTAGACTAATCAGGTTTTCTGATCAAACTGCTATTCTTCTCTTCTGGAGGACAGCCAGTATGCCATGCAGAACAATCTCACTGGCTGACAGCTGGGACTTACTGTAAAGCTGCTAGCAAGTGCACTGATCAAGATAAACCACTCCCTAGAGAGCTAACTTATGCCTTGAGCTAAGCAAGCCTGGTACCAAACAAATGGGACACAAGGTAAGTATGACAAAAGGCTTTTGCAGGAGGGCAATTAGCAGTATTGCTGCTAAAGTAATGAGGGATGTTTCAGTAGCCTGAATTGTGCTTCCCATACAGCAAAGAGATGCAGAGCAGCACAAGAAGGTGAACATAAGCAGACAGAAAGCAAGCTGCAGCTGATGCACATTGCACTGCAGAGGAATTAAACAACTGCAGGACAAGTGTTGGACACTTCACAGCATTGGAAATTCCAGTACTAAAGTGCAAGAGCGTATCTGGAAGAGGAACAGCTTAGAGATGTTCTTCCTTACAGAGGAAGAGGAACCTTACTTAGAGAACTAAATAATTAGTACTTAAAGTATCCCTATAAACAGTTATGTTGCCCACTGCCAGAGCACTGGCAGCCCTGATGCTCATCCTACCATTCTAAGAGCAAGTTTGCAGTACAAATTAGAATCAAGGCTACAACACCTCTAAAGAGCAAGTTTGTTACAGTACAGTTTACAAAGGAAATCAATTTTCCTACCTTCCATGGTAGATATAAACTCCACTTCATCATCAGTGTTAGTGGTCAGAACATTATAGAAATTACGAAGCTTTTCATTCTTTGTGAAATTCTGTGATGAGGAAGATGAGGGAAGGATGTGTTATTTACTCATTTATTTCTAGTTTTAACAGAGCAAATGCATATTTATTCAGGAAATACAATGAACAATTACCTCCATGGAGAGGCTCCACATGTGAAAGTTTGATGTCAATGGTTCAGTAGCAAATGCATGTAACACATCATCAGGGAAATTCTTGAATAATCTACTGTCTTTGGCAGCTATTACAAATAATAAAAAAAAAAAAATTAAAAAAGAATACTGTCCATTACCCAAGCAGCTAACAGATGGACTACTATTGAAGAGGATATAAATTTAATAAAATACTGCATTACAGTAAACCTTTCTCTCGGGTTTAATTTTATGGTTTTACAATATGCTGTGAGGAAAATCAGTGAAATAACTACAACAGGTTTCCCAGTATGCTGTTACTACCAGCCTTGACCCAGAAAAGATCCAACTTTGCTACCCAAGTTCTTGCTAAAATAAGCATCACTCTTTGCAATTAGTTCCAGTGACCTTTCCATTCACAATGAGCACATGACAGAATTTGTGAATGTTACATGGTCTGCACACGGATTACTTACAAATTAAGGGATAAAGTATCAACAGTGACCACATTTTACCAGTGCTGTTGAGCGGCATAGCTCTACCTTTAGGGAACTCTCCTATTTCAATACCACACAAGTGGGGCAGCCATGCTAAAATTCCTCATTAGGAAAGACAAAGTTTGAAAAAAATAATATAATCTCTTCTCTGAGTTTGATAGGTTTTTGATCCATGAATTTTGTTCCACTCAGTAACAAAAAGGGACATAAACTCACATTATTTTTGTAGGTACAAATTATCAAATGACTCCAAAGCCACAACGGTGTTTTTTGCCAACTGCTGTTGGTTTCAAATGGCCCATGCTCACAGCTCTGTTTTACAAGAGATAGGGCTGCACTGACTTCATAAAAGCAGTTATTGCAACTTAATAAGAGAGAATTCAAAAAGTTTATCAGAAACATCCTAAACATTCAGTCCTGCATATTTATCACAAATGAAACACAAAAGTCTCAGCAAGACTCAAACATGAGATGTAATTAATTTTTCACCTGAAGTGAAGTTCAGAGGGAGTGCAAAACCATCTGTCTTGGTGTTAACAAGCAAAACTTCGCCACTTGTGAGATACGTAAGTTCTTCATGTCCTAGACATGTTCCCCACACTGGGAAATAATCTCCTTTATCATTAGCCTTCAAAATAAAAAGCAACAGAAAGAAAAGCACTGAAGATTTACAGAAGACTGAAGAGAATTTGCTACTCTTGTAGCTCTCTCTACAGTTCTCTCTGTAGGTGAGAGGTAAAACTACTACAGAAATACAAATTTCTACCAGAGGAATTGTAACAATTAAATCACAATTGAAACAAACATATACTTCCTTCGTTTTTCTCCTGAAATCTGAAGATTAGAGGATATACACTTGTCCATTGAAGCAGTAAACTGGGCTTAATGTTGCCATTAATTTCACTGTTCTGTTCTACAAATAAGTAACGTTGAAACAGTCTAAACATAAACCACAAAATGGCAACATTTCAATAAAAAAGGCAATCATAAGAAGGGACACAAAGTAATCTGCAACCATTGAGAGGGAAAGCCTCTTCGTTACAATTCACAATTTAATATGAAACATGTTACAGTCACATCGCAAGGGCACTTTGCAATGTAGCCATGCCTGTGCCCACCTGTGTCTATTAAGAAAACAAATCCTCTGGTTAGCATGGCTATGGACTGAAGAGATGTATTTTTATGCTTGTTAACTAGCAGGTTTGAACCTGTGTACCAGACAGATAAATTGTGAGTTTAAGCTACATTAAAAAGTGACAATCATTTTCATAAGGATAAAAACAGGCAAGTTAGGAAAAAAAGAAAAAAAGAAAAACAAGAGAGGAAAGCAAAAAGAAGAAAGGGAATGCAAAGAAAAATCAAAACTAGCTTCCTGACACTTAACTAAGCACAGTGCATGCAGACAGTAGAAATCTGCATTTTTGTACAGCTTATTCCTGATAACACAGAATATGGGATGTTCCAGAACTCCTGTTTTTGTGTAATCTGAGTAATCTGAGTAATCTTTCTTACCTTGTTTCTAAACATTTTTACGTTAAGCATATCAAAGCCCACACCCCTCCCTTGTGAAGAGCTGCTGCTCAAAATCCACTCTTGAGAACAGCTAAATTGTATAGTGCTAATAAATCCTCAAAAGATGAAAATCAAAACATGCAATCATCAAAAATAGCAGAAGAAATAATAATTAAAAAACAAAAAAACCCTACTGATTAATAAGGGTTACCTATGATTAACCAAAAATTAGTTTCTGCCTTTCACTCACACAAAGTACACACATTATCAAATAAACCTATCCCTCCAGTCATAAAATTACAACATAAGCAATTCAGCTAATCATTATGAAATACCACCAGAAGTTCATAATAACACTGCAAACCACAAGAAACCCTCACCCCTGTTTCCTAATACCAAGACACAGGCTGCACAGTGAGCAGTTTGAGAGAGGTGAGACTGTCTTACACAGAAGCATGACAGCCTTGGCAAGAGTCAGGTTTAAGGCAACAGACTTAACATCATGAATAAAGACAAGAGATGACAGACAGAAGAATAACCACCCTTGTGCTACGGGGACTGAAAATTAGGAAACTTAATTACTGAGCTGCAGCAGCGGACTGGTCCTGTGAGTGCCACTGCCTGTGCCTTCCTTGGCAACAAGGACAGAGCAGCAATGCCTCACTGCCAGTGAAAGCTTCCACCATGGGAACGCTTCAAGCACCGACTCGTAACTGGCTCTAGAACTGGGGGCAAAGTTTTCCAAAGTGGGACTTCCATGACAATTCTAATCAGTGCCAGCTGACAAGAAACACAAAGTCAGAGAAGAGGAAAAAAGGAAGAACATCTAAAATTTTGTTCAGTCTAAATACAGAAGTTCTGTACCAAATAATAAGGATTGTATATAAAGCTCAGTGAATCTCCACTCTTTACCACGATGCAAATATTACTTAAAAATGCGTCGGCTACTCTCTGGAAGAAACACACCTCTTATGCTCTCAGAGAACTAAATCTTCAATAAGGATTCAGAGCCTTCCTGGTGCTTTTTGAAAGAAACAGCTTTCCCAGAAATTCATTTTTTAAATAAAGCTAATGGTCATATAAATAATTAAAAATAATATAACCTTATAAATGTTCTTCCCTCATTGTTTCATGTTATAAATTCAGTTTTAATTTTAAAAATCTGCTGTATGTACAGTTGCCAATATAAAGAAATAAGTAAATTGGTTTAACATGCTAAAGTAGATCCCTCACCTGCACCTTTATACATATATTTAAATCTTTTTATAGATAAGTGAGAAAAAAGTGTTTCACTAGAAGTAATGTGCATGTAAGGGAGGCCTTAATATTATATTATTGTAAATTGATTTATTTGAGAGTCTCTCTAGAATTACATCTGAGTTTAAACATTAGTTATAAGTCTTCTACAGATGATCAACATTTAATAGCAATGTATACTCTGGTCTTTTGGATGGAATTGTTGTTGGTCTATTGCAAGAAAGCCATAAAGCTCCAGGTACAATGAATAAATTATACTGTTCCCATTTGAAGAATTTAGGAGTTTATGACACAAAATACAACAGGAAGGGGTGTCAGGAGTCTGAATCATCAGCTACAAAATTATTCTTTATGCACAAGCCAGCTATGAGCTATTTATTATTGGGCTTATTGTTAACATATGGGATGCCAATGGAAAACTGTGAAAACATGAGCCCCCTTGTCGTTTTGATCTCTGAACAGTGACAAAAACAAGAACAGACTGTTCCTTAGCAATTACCTCTAATGCCTTGTGGTAAAATATCTTAGCAACCCTGGAATATTCTGAAGTCTTAAGATCCACACCACCTCCTGGAAAAAGTACCCTGAAAGGCAACATCCAAGAATCTGATTAGCAATGGTGATCAAACAAAAACCTGGACAATGTATACAGGGAAAAGTCTGACAGTGGTTTTAATGGTAGGATCAAAATATCTACAATCAGAAATCCATAGATAGGAACATAAGCTTCCCTTATGAACAGCAGGGACCCAGCCAGAAAAGTAGATGGAAGCTTGACTGTTTTCTAGAGCAGACACCTACCTGCCTGCTCAGTAGGTTGAACAGCCCTGTAGGCTATACTGACTCCCAGTTCATTAATTATGAGAGTTTAAACAGAGAGTATACAGGCAGACAGCTAAGTTCAGCTGTCTTAGAGTTCTACTAAATCATGGTTTCTATTACAAAGTTGTGATGGAGCCTAGCAGAACAAAAGGACCTCCGTCCCTGGAGGTTTTTAAGAAGATACTGAATGTGGCACTCAGTAACTGGTGTGCTGGTAAACAGTAGTGGATCAAGGGTTGGAATTGATGATCTCAGAGGTCCCTTCCAACCCAGATGATTCTATGATTTTAAAGAAGAGCAGAATAAACAGATAACACACAAAACATACAGATTTCAGCTGGTATACAAAAGGGTTGTGTGCTGTGATGCTGTGAAATCCTGTCCTGACCTTTAGCTGGCTCTCCCTACTGCTTTAAAATCTTGGCCCAAATCTTAATTCATCCTGCTCAGTTTCAGTAAAGAATTGTGGCCCTGGCAGACTGGCTTTCTTATTGCAGACAACACAGATAAAAAAGTTCCTATTACAAAGGAAAACAAAAAGTATGTTCAGCTACAACTTTGGTCACACCGGATCTAGTACAGCCATTAAAGACAAAGCAATCTCAGAGACAATTTCAGAGAAATGGTGCATAATCCTTTTCCATCAGCACAAAAAACCCCGAAACCAAAAAAAAAAAAAAACAAACCAACCAACCCAAAACAAAACAAAAAAAACCCCCAAACAGCAACAACAAAAAACAAACAAAAAACCAAAACGAACAAAAAACAAAACAAAAAAAAAACCACAAAGAAAAAGAACCCAGCAGGGACAGCTCTATGTGCAGCTCCCCAAACTCAAACAAAGGACTCATATACATGTGATGACGTGGAAAGTAATAAAGTGCCGGCACCACAGGCAGCAACAAGGAGTAAAGGAAATCTCTTCTGGCTATAACAGGAACAGTACATACAGAACCAACAAAACTAATGCAAGTGCTCTCTAACCCACTGAAGCAGAACCTCAACTAGATTTACACAAGCCACATCCATCAATTTTTTTTACCAAAGTGGCTGAAGGATTTACTCTCTTTCTGTGCTTTCGAAATGGCAGCCTGTATCAGTGAGGTACTATCAAGCTGCTAGAAACAACTAACACCTCAAACAATCAAAGGCACCTGCAGAGTGAGTGTGCATTTAAACCCTTGTGACCAGGTTTATCTAAGGTAAATGATGCACAAGATCACGCAGAAGGCTTCAAGTATTTGACAGAAATGTATTCAAAAAATTATAAATCACGTTACTCCCTAGTGCCAATATAGAAAATGGATACATGATGAGTACCTTCCAAGATGAAGGTATCTTGAAAACAGGGCAGACTATCAATTTCTACAGAGACTTAGACAAATTAGGCAGCCCTTACCTGGAAGTGGTAGAACATTCACTTCACCTGTTCCTTTTGTTCAACCCCAAAACTAACAAGTACTAATTAGGAAAAAGCATCATCATTTCTGCTACCGTAATAAGGGAGTAAACCCATTAAGTAGGAATGATAATGGTTTGACTTTGTTATAAGCAGACTAAAATGCAGTCACCTGTATTCCAGTACTTCTAGGTGATTAGAGCTGTCAATGTTCACTGGGAATTTCCAAGGCTATCTCATGACTACATTGCTACATTCATAAAATTGTCTCTACTGCAGTAACTTCCATGATTTTAAGAAGGTGAAATTGAATAATAAGTAACTACAACTGCAAAGAACCTCAAGCTAAGCTTACAACATGCAAGATCAATATAGTTCTTTCCTATTCTAAGTTTCCACAGATTGAAAGGTCTTTCCTCCAGAGATTTTATTTGTTGTTTACACACAGCTATACTGTGGAAACTACCAGCTGACAGTGGAGGGCATCATGAGGAAATGCAAAGCATCCTTACCCACCTACATAGCATAAACCCAACTGCCTGTTACTGCAACGACAGAGGGATAAGGAAACTGGATTTACTTGCCTAACACACTCTTCTGCATTGAGGCAGGTGGTGAAGGAAAAAGAATGGGAGACCTCACTGGAGAAAGTCCTTCTGGCAACCAAAGAGAAGCTGGCAACCATGAGAAGGGGTATGGAATTATGGGTTTTGACTCCAGTATGAGAAGTGTCACTGTCCTACATTACCTTATACTGCATGACTGTAAAGACACTCACTTTAGGGCACATCATGGAGTAGAAGAGAACAACACTCTCCCCAAACAGCCACAGGTCTTAATTTGCAAGTGCTACAGATGTTGATTAACATTCTAGGATATGCATAATCTTCACAAAAATATTCACAGTTCAAGATGTTCATCTTATGACTACAACTAACCCAATCACATGCTTATGGGCTCACATATAACCAAGCCTGTAAAGTGTAGCATCAGTTTATTTAACTCCTCTGAAATGCACTTTTAGCAAAAGGTAAACACAAAAGGTTTTGACTTTGCTTAGTCCATGATTAAAATATGTTAAATTAGATCATATTATGCCACATTTAAAATCCAGAAAGAAGAGTAGACAGTTACTATGGGTCAGGTGAAAAGTAAGAATATTTGTCTAAAGATCTAAGCCACAGAATTAAGGCAGGAAAGACAGGTAACTCAAGTAGCAAGAGAGAAAGCACTCATAGGGAAAAGGGTAGAAGAGACTGGAAATCATAAACTTTTATCATAGTGGAGATATGGAAAGGATTGGAAGAGTAAAGAAAGTGTACAAACAGGGATGAAACACCAGCAAATCCTATTAAAAATCGAAATAAAGGTGATGACTCAAACAAGAGGAAAAAATTAACAAAGAAGAAGTGGGCTATTTCACTTGTCAAATTGTTAATCACCATGATGCCACTTCTGGCTGCCTGCAGACAAATACAAGAGAATGCCAAAATGAGCCTTAGCACTGTTGCAGTTTATCTGACATGTGCTCCTCAAGGAAGGAAAGGCAGCAGATAGACATCAGATGAAATAGTGCTCTCTCTGTTTTAGAATGTATGTGCATGCCTGGAGTTCTCAGCCCAGCCTCTCTAGAGAGCGGGAAAAAAGTGGTTTTGGGAATATAGCAAAGCTCAAAACCAGAATTTTCATATATTTTGAGAGAAAAATTGGTTCTCAAAACTTACCCATTAATAGAGTGGAATATTTTATCGTATTCTTCATCTGAAAGGTTTAATCTGAAACACAAAATTACAGAATACATATGAAATATAGGTATTTAACCACAGAAATATCATAATTATTGAACAAAAACTTAAAGTACAGAGAACATGTAGAAAGCGTGCTGTAAACAGAATAAAATAAAGCCAAATGAAATGAAGCATTTTCCTTGAAACAGCTCAATCCACAAGAGAGAAAACAGGGTCTGTCACGTCCAGTTCAGGATTAGATATTCTGAGACCCCTTTGCATTTACGTGAATGGAGTGGTTATTACTTCCTGCAGACCGGCAACTCCGGTTTCCAATCGACACCAAGAAGGGCAGAGCTGCAAACAGGAGGTCCCGCCCACTCTTCAGCAAAGATGTAGCAGAGAGATGAAAAGCTGAGAAAGACCTCAGCAACAGCAAAATGTCAGGAAACCAGCATGATGGCATAGTGGCAGCATTCCTGCAGAACTGATACACTGGGTATATCCAAAGTGTCCAGCTTTGCTGCATCTAATTCAGTCACCAGAATCAGAAGCCTGTGCCAGGGGAAGTTTAGGTTGGATATTAGAAAGAATTTCTTCACAGAGAGGGTGATCAGACATTGGAATGGGCTGCCCAGGGAAGTAGTGGATTCTCTGTCCCTGGAGATATTTAAAAAGAGACTGGATGTGGCACTCAGTGCCATGGTCTGGTAACCACAGTGGTAGTGGTCAAGGGTTGGACTTGATGATCTCTGAGGTCCCTTCCAACCCAGCCGATTCTATGATTCTGTGATTGATGAAGCTTCTGGTCAGGAAACATTGTGAAGCTCCATTAGCTATGTGAAGAACACCTCCTTCTAACTCAGGCACTTAACCAGAGCTCTTATTGGACTGTGCATATAGATCCTATTGTGATTTTTCTGCAGTTGCATTAGTATTACTAATACTGTATTAGTATTAAGTTCTGACAGCTACCATTTTAATATCTGATTTCAGTGCATTTATTACTTTTTAGCTAATTGTTGGCTATGAAGTATTGTCAATTCCATTACTTACTCTGCTACTTTTTACCCAACAACCAAAACACAACATATGGAGTTAGTGACCCATAGCTTGAATAGAACTGCACTTTGCTTTCTTCAAGGAGTACTAATAGCCTTCCACTATTACTTGAATTCTAGGACAACAGATGTGACAAAAGATACAATATATATATGTACCTGGATATCTACCTGTGTTTGTGGAGCACTACACCTTAGACTGTATATCTAACTTCACAATGCACAGACACAAACTATGGAGGATAATTTTACAGATTAAAGAATAACTTTCAAAGAAAGGTCATAATAGTAATAATAGTAGTAGTAATAATAATAATAAAATATTACAAAGTACATGTTACACTCTACTTTTACTCTGATTTCTAAAACTCTGCAAATTCTAGCATCTTCAAGTCTTTGAGGAGCTTTAATCTCTCAGAAAAGCTGCACCACTGCTTTCTGTGCCTATAAGATTATATTATTACATTAAACAATTACCCACTTGTAAGGATATAAAAATTTACCTTATTGGCACAACACGGGCACCAGCAGATTCCAAAAACTTCACGTATGAGGCTGCAATGTAAGAACTTCCAAATCTGTGGAACTTTTCGAAATGACATTCTTGTGCCAATATCCCTGAAAGTCCAAGAAAGAAACTTATCATCATACATATAGGAAGTACTGCACACGGAAACAATAATTAAACTCCAGTTTACTGCGTGCCAGGTTACAGCTCTGCATTTTACATCCCGAAGAAAGCAAACACACCTGGACAACGGGGCATTAATTTCTACATTTAGTCACAAGCTACCAAATACAGACAGAGTGGCTGACTGAGACCCGGCTTTAAGCATTCAGTAGTACAAATTCCCTTCAAGTTACAGCGATTTTAAGGTTTTGAAACAAAGGAAGCGTAGCGTGACAGCCCTTACAAAATCTGTAACCAAACCTACGCTTCAGGAGACGCCTTCTCCCCACAGGGACACCGGCAGTGTCTCGGTTCAGCAGCCCTTCCCTCCCTCACGACAGCGACCGAAGGCTGCGAAGCCGCTAATCCCCGGGGCAAGGCCCCGAGAGCTGAGGGACTGCCGCCACCGCCCAAGTCCCCCCCAAACCCCCCCCAAATCCCCTCCTTCCCTTCCCTTTCCCCGCTGCCCCTCACCAATGATGGGTCTCTCGTTGCCCCTCCCCAGCCGGCCGCGCAGCACAAGGGAGGCGGCGGCGGCGCAGCGGAACAGGAGGAGGAAAGAGGCGGACGCCAGAATGCCGGCCCGGCGCCCCACGGCCGCCATCTCGCTGCCTGACAGAACCCAACGCTCCCCTCACCACCCGGTCCGGTCCGGTCCGGTCCGGCTCCCCGTAGCGCCCCGCCCGCCTGAGGCCGCAGCGCGGGGGACGCTGGGAAACGGAGCTCAGGTGGCGGTACCGCTGCGGTTCGGGCCTGTGGCGGAACCGAGGAGGGAGAGGAGGGTTCGGTCCCGCTCAAAGCCCTTCCCAGGCCTCAGGGAAAGCAACTCTGGTACCATCAAACACTGCCAGACGAAGCTGGTTCAGCCGGAAAAGTTTTATTTAAATAAGGATGCTAACACAAAATTAAAATTATACAATTTTACAATACGAAATTAAAAAAATATTTTGCGTTACATTGCGCTTATGGTCAATAGTAAATTATATTAAGCCATATAACAGCAGCTTGGGTTTTTTTGAGAGGCACTCCTGATAGTCTTAAATAAAGCACTTAAAAATCTTGACTTTTTTGCTGGCAGCTCAAAGCCGCTGTAAGCACCAACACCCACCAATACCTCTTCATTAGTTATGCAAATGTCCCAATTACCTTGTGTCATTATTAGCAGGAACTGCAATGGTCCTTTACATTAAGTTCCTAATTTCTATATAACATGTAAACATCAACAAATAATTAACAGTTCATTTTTTTTAAAGTGCTTTAACTTGAGTTACGGAAACACGTTACCATTCAATAACAGATTGAGGGTATTTCTGAAGACATTTAGGACTTCATAGAGCTAGTATTGTCAAGATGAATATCGGGGAAAAAAAAAAAAAAAAAAAAAAAAAAAGCTGAATTTTGTCCACATGCATCTACATATGCAATCTAATGAAGTCTCTGCTACATAAAAGAGCCATGATCAGTGCTTGGTTTCATGTGAGAAGTCTGAATTTTGCTGTTCCCTGAAATACAGGTAATTCCTGTATCTGGTTTACATTCAAGGATTTAAAAAGGAGCATAAAATTAAGACAATAGCTTCAGTTCTCCAGTGCATAAATGACTGGAATTTGTGTTATATACTTGAAGAATTGCCAGATGCCTGACTACTTAGTTAATTTTCTTATAAAGAAGAACTAACAATTCACTGAACTCCTCCACTGAAGAAGCTTTTATATGATAAAATAGTTCAATCTGAGAGAAAGAAGTATCTAGGAAATACATTCATATATTAAAATTTGTCTGAAAAAGGTTTCTTTAAATTTAGGATCCATGAAAGATATCCTGAAAGAATGAAAAATGCAAGGGAGGAAATAGGGGAACTGGAAGGAAAAAAAAAAAAAAAGACAAAATTTTGAAATAATTTTGCATCAGGCATTGGCCTTACCACAGCAGTTAGAAACTAAAACCAACAAGTACTCTATGGGCCTTTCATAGATGTACCTCCTGGTAATAAAGAATAGCTTCCAATGGCTTTTATAATGATGCAGTATTAATGTAAATGAAAATAAGACACTTCTGATTTAACAAGACAGTCTCATTTCCCCCTCCTAAGCATATGTTAAAATAACTTCCCAGTGTCCTGAGGTTCCGAAGTAGCTGAAGTTAGCTACCTGGGAGACAAAGTATTTTTTTTTATGGATTCATTCATAAAAAGATTCATATGGAATGTTCAAATATACAAAGCTTATGCAAAGACCAGTTGGCTTGCTACAAAACATATTTAAAAGCTGTGTATAAAACCTCTAGTAGCTGGTGTACTAACAGAGCTTTTAACAAAAAGCTGAAAAGTAAAATATCATTAAACACTCAGGATTACGGGATGATACTACTATGGAATGTGAGTGAGAGCTTTCACACATCCAGTTCATATCTGAATCATATCTCTTAAGAAAAATAAATTTGTCCCTATGTAAGTGTAGGTGACTTTATTGTTTTCATTACTCCTCCAGATGTAAAGAAGAGGTATCAACAGAAATTAAAAATAATTTCTTCCAGTGCCCAACAGAAGACATAGAATGATGACCTGCCAATTACTTTTTTGAAAATAAAATGGTACCAAACATTTCCTACACTGAGGCCCAGAGAAACCTACAAGTACACTTAAACAACACAACAAATACTTCTAAGGTTCAGATACACAAAGGATAACCTACTTCACTCTACAAAACAAAAATATACTGAATGACTTAGAACTCTTAATCTCTGTAGTGCTCTGCAGTAAGAATTAAAGGTGATCGTAATCCAATTGCTTATAGCTTGTCCATAGATAGCATCTCTTTGCAGGAAGAAAATCAGAATTCTCAAGGTTGTTTTGACTCTCTTATGAGTTCCAGCTCCTGGTAATATCCTTTGAATAATAGGTACAAGGTGTTTTCCCTATCTTCCTCAACAAAACTGGATGATTACTGTATTAATTAGCACAAAAAGCACCAGCAGAGAGAGTAACACAAATGTCTCACTATTGCTGGCTTACTTTCACTTTGACACAAACTAACAAAACCAGCTAATTTCCCTGAGAATCGATCCAAAAAGCAGGCTGTATTCACTGTCATAAATTACCCCTGTAGCCATACTCCAGTAACAAGCTAGTCCAACTCGTTCACAGTCTGTTCTTTTTGGTACCTTACCATCTTGACAAGCCAAGATACACGAGCTAAGCATAAGGTTCTGGACTGCATTATTACAGATGAGCTGTCTCCAAAAACCTAAGAGTTACCAATCTCTGATAACAAATACACTATTCAGCTTTCTGGCATAAATGAATCATCTACAAAAAGTATTGCAAACATGTAGAATTAATTTGTCTCTTCAGACATACATACTGATAGACTCCAGTTAGTATAAAAATGCAGTTAATGTAATACTCTGCCCTGCAAAGACATACTTGTTTCAATTACGATAATTTCAGGCTTAGATGAAGGATTTAATATTAAACTTATTTCCATTTCCAGCATTCAAAACCTGATATGATACTGCAGCAAGATTATCCCTGGGCAACTAGAGAAATGCTTTGAAGATAATCTGCAGATGCCATTATAAAGTCAGTCCACTCCTTGGCCAGCTCTTCAATGGAGACTTCCTCCCCCCCATACTCCTGTGGGAGAATGCTGACTGGGAAGTGTTCAGTCAGGCTCTGCATGTAGTTGCTTCCATGCATATGCACCTAAAATAAAATAAAAAAAGCATTTATTTATGCATGAATGCCAGACTCCTGAGTAAAAACAGGCAGGGAAGAAACCAGGGGAAGACCTGAGGCCATCAGCATGGTTCGAATAAACAAGTGAACTTGTTCATAAGGAACTCCCATAAGTGCAGAAGAAAATACTACAGGATAGGACTTTCCCATGGGGCTCAAACTCTTCCATGCTCAGTATATGCTGAGCAGTGGACTACAACCAGAGAACTGCATTTTATGCAGCCACAAGCATAGGGGCTGAACCTAACTGCATGCCTGTTCCAGGATGATTTAGCAAAACTGATGAGGGTTCACACCACCTCTGCACAGCTGTGAGCTGAACCATGGGAAGTCTCAAGTTTGGCATTGTCATGATAGATACCATGTACTTGTTTTCCAGGCACTTCCAATAAAAGAATGGTGTCAGGCTCGTGGCAATTACTATCTGGTACTGCCACATGTGCTTAAACACAACATTATGGAGTTTGTATCTAGGTTCAGATAGGTGCCATGAAAGATATTCAGAATCATAGCATTATAGAATGTTAGGGGTGGAAAGGATCTCTAGAGATCACCTAGTCCAACCTCCCTGCCAAAGCAGGATCATCTAGGGCAAGCCGCACAGGAACACATCTAGGTGGGTTTTAAAGTTTCCAGAAAAGGAGACTCCACAACCTCTCTGGGCATCCTGTTCCAGTGCTCTGTCACTCTCAGGGTAAAGAAGTTTCTCCTCATGTTGAGGTGGAGCTTCCTGTGTTCTAGTTTAAACCCACAATTCCTTGTCCTATTACTGGGCACCACTGAAAAGAGATTGGCCTCATCCTCTTGACGCACTCCCCTCAGAAATTTATAGACATTAGTAAGATCCCCTCTTAGCCTTCTTTTCTCAAGACTAAACAGCCAAAGTTCTCTTTTTTCATAGAAGAGATGTTCATGTCCCTTAATCATCCTTATAACTCTCTGTCGGACTGTCTCCAGTAGATCCCTGTCTCCTGAACTGCAGAGCCAAAAACTGGATACAGAATTCCATGTGTGATCTCACCAGGGCAGAGTAGAGTGGGAGAAGAACCTCTCTAGAGCTGCTGGACACACTTTTCCTGATGCACCCTGGGATACCATTGGCTTTCTTGGCCACAAGGGCACATTATTGACCCATAGAGAATTTACTGTCCTCTAAGACTCCAAGGTCTTTCTCCATGCAGCTGCTTTCCAGCAGGACATCCCCTAATGTGTACTGGTGATACAGAAGAAACTGTATCTCCATCCTTCTGTTTCAGTTCCAACTGAACCTAGACACCAGACTACTCCTCCACTTTAACCATGTAATACCTGTAGTTTCACATCTAGTCCTCTTGCTTTATTGTAGCTGTTTTGAAGCCTTGTTCATCACTTCCAGTCAGAAAATTTATAGGCCTCTAATTAACACTTGACAAGAATCTTCTGCAATTATTATTACATAAAGACTACAAGAATATGCACTCAAAAGGCAGCTGACTGCTTTTTATCTAACACTTCCTCACCAGGAAGCAACACAGGGAATAATGATTATTACTTTGAAGGTATGTGGAACTGGCCCTTAGAGAAATTGCTCCACATCATACCTGAAATTCTAAGCCAGGAGAAAAGCCAATCTTCTTCTGTTCCACTCTTTGAACTGGGATATCTGGTTTTCTTTTAGGCCTTTACTGCCCTTCTGCCTTTTTCTGCTTTTTGAGTTCAGGCCTGAGTTATTCTGAGCTGGATCAGGTAAAAGAGGCTTGTTTCACAGGTGTTATTGTAAGAGAAATAAGGCCAAGGCATCAGGCTGCTGGGACATACTTTTTATTGTTATCTTTTCAGTGGGACTGATTGCAAAAGCCTGTCAGAAACAATTCTGCTTCTCTCCCATAATAAAACAGACATACTAGGAAAAGGGGACTGGCAAATAACAGCTAACAGTGACCAGAAAAATACAGATCTACTGTCCTGGAGTGCAGTGGCTACCCCAAGGGCTGAAACAAGCAGGCTTCAGAGTGGAAACAGCAGTGGACAGTGCTACTTATTTTGTAATTAGTCCTGATGTTAACTTTTCACAGTATTTTTTTTTTTGCCAGCTGAAACCTCCACTATTCTTCCTATGCTACAAGACCCAGAAATCTTCCAGAATTCTTAACATTAAATGGGTTTTCAGGTTTAAGACCGCAGAACATTTTAAAACAACTAAGAAGCTATGTAGGGAGAAATTTTGAACTTAAGCCTGACCTATTTTCGTTCCATAAAGGCCTCTGCAAGTGTTTCAGAATAAAAAAGTTGTCTTCTACAAATTCTGCACAACTTGGAGCATAACATCACTGTTCAGTGACAATTTCTCACTGTCATCTACAGGCAGACTCTTGGGAGATCAGGACCTACTTCTGCCTACTCCTACAGTATTGCTGTGTGACCTCAGACAAATAATTTAACCTCTAAGTGTCACAGTTTTTATCTTTAGAGTGGCAGTAACAGCAAACACTTGCAACTCTCACAATACTGATAACTGCAAATGCTTTACATTTAGATTACCCAAGGTCTGTATGGCCCTGCCACAAAAAAATAATTTATGCTCTTCCATGCTCAGGAATACCAGATTCTAAGGGAAGTGCTGCAGACTTTCATGCATGGGTTTTGTAGCAGAAAAAAATACTTGTGTGCACTCACCCGTTCTTTTATTTTTTCAGTGAGAAAAGGCTTAATTAGAGCGAAGACTGGGTGGAAGAGTAAAGGCTCATTAATCAAGTGGATACCGCGAACTTTTAGTGGAAAGGAATCCTGTCAACATACATGAAAAACAGCATAAGAAATAGAAATTATTATTGTAAAATTTCTATTGTTAATAACAGATCTGTGAAAACTATTGAGTTCATAGGTTAGAGTATTCCTCCTAAGCTTGCTAATACCTGCACTTTGGAGTGTTATTAGTTTATACTGCCCCAAAATGCGTAGAAAATCATATCTTGTTCCACCCACTGAAAGGAAAAATAAATAAGAATAATAATGAAAAAAAATAATCAACACTATCAGGAGAGGCTACTAGAAAACCTAAAACACAGAAACAACCAAAACTGCATCAAATTACACATAAATAACCTATACAAAGCTTGTGCATGGCCACTTCTCAGAGGCACAACTCTTCACAGCAGCCACATGCTTTCACTGGCAATTCAAAGCCTGAAGGACATTATGTAAACACATATAGATATAAGCTATTGAAGTGACAACTTTAACTTTCATTATAAATGAATTATAATGTGGAGTTCTTATAAATACAATTTAGAGCCTTGAAGTTACTGAGAATTTGCCCAAGATAGAAGTTCAGCTTTATAACAAGGTTACTGTCCTAATGAAAATAAACATTGTATCTGCTATACAGCCTTTATAATATGAAATACTTTTATTTGAATTCAGGATTTCTTTAGAAGTCCCAGACCTTTGGAAGTTAAAAGAAGATATGGCACTATTCAAAGACAACATTATGCAATGAGGAAAGTGTTGCTTTTGTTCATATCCCAACTAATACGATCTCTGCAGCCAGTGGTTTTCTGCTTATAAAAATACAAACAGTCCTCCCTTCTATATGGAATAGCTCTTCTCACATTATTTCATGCACTCTTCTATGGATGAAAAATAACCCCAAGCCCCACACATTTCTTAAGTGTAGCTCCAATAATTTTTAATACATTATAAAGACCTTAAAACTAACAGATCATATGTTTACTGCATGTGATCTTGTATTACCATATGCTTAAAATCTGTTATGTTTTCAACAAAACAATTTGGTTTTGCCTGGGGTAACAGATTTTTCTACATTATGTCACTTACTAATGCTACTACACTTTCCAATCCTTAGCATGTATTTTCTATTAACTTCTGTTTTTTCATACAGAACAGTAATATGCAAGACAAATTTCTTAAGAAAAACACAGGGTTGAAATTGTGGTTTCTTAATTTTCAGTTATAAGCATATCAAACAACAGTAAGATCATCTCTGTTAAAATGACTAAAGAAATGAAATGATGAAAGAAATTATGAAAGAAATCTTAAAAAAAAACAAAGAAAAGAGAGGGAAAAAAATAGAAAGTTATTTCTCTTAAGAAAAAACACTGGAAACACTTTTTTTTCCCTTCCTTTATTCAATAGATATAACAAAACATTTAGAAGCTTGAAAAGCATGCAACAAATCTGAAAAAGTCATGGTGGAAAGATCACACTCAAAGAATTTCCATTTTAAGATAATGGATTGACATCTCTAGATGTAATTGCAAATTCTGTTCTACTTCTTTTCTGCCCTATTTCAAGGTTAAAAAAATTACTAGCAACTTGTTATCTACCTCAGAAATCAACTGAAACACGCATGTCCTTTTATCATAATATCTGGCTCAGGATATTATGATAAACAAACATCCAGAGTTCTTATTCTGGATATGAAAATTTGGGAATACCTTGTGGTTCCACTGAAATTTTACGTTAGATAACAAAGGAAGCTCAGCTGAAACTCTAATGATGAAGTTATTGACTAAGCTTTTTACTGAACCTCAGATATGAACCTTACCATTCAAGAGCTAGAGATTATCCCCCTGGCCCATTTTCATGTCAAAGGCTAACAGTTTAATTAGTACTGATTTTCAACCTAACTTCTGAAGGAAAATGGGACTAAAGGGCTACATTGTAGTTTTCCTGTCAATTTTCACTCCCTTTCTTTTCTTTTGTTCCCTTTTTTGCCCCCCCTCTCAAATCCATTGGAAAAGTTCAATCAGATTTGACAAAAAGGAACTAAAGACAGTACAGTGCAATCCCTAAAAGTTTTGTGAAAAATAGGAGTTGAGGTGGCAGTGAGTTGCACTATTTTGTTGCACATGTTGGGTGGCAAAAAGTAAGCAGAACATAAACATTATACATTCTATTACCAGCAGCTGGATACTTAGGTAGCATCATCCATACTGGTAACAAGTTGGTACTGTCTTGTTCTTAACTACTTTTAGCACATCCTATTTCTCATCTCTCCAAGTCCCAAGGAATAAAAGCCTTGAATGCCGAGTTAATGCACAAATGAATGGAAGAGAGGAAATGAAATGGGATAATAAACACAAGTCCTTACAAAACTGGGCTGCTTCTGCTCTTACACTCATGAAATTGTGTTGTAACAGGTCAGTGTAAAACATCAGAGGTTACAGGGTGCTTACTGCTGTATGAGAATGTACTTTAAGTCAAATCAAGCACAACCTGAGCCATCTGACTTTTAAAGCATTTAAGATTTTGTTCCTTCAAGTTGCATAGTGTCTAAGATGGTCTAAGGAATGAAAACTGACCATTGCTTAGAATAAACAAAAAACTGGGAGTTATAGCAATGAAGAAGCATAAAGCAGTATGTCACACTCACTGTGAGCACAGCAGCAATTTTCTTGGCCACTGCTGGATTGATTTGAAATGCATGAGCAAATCTCCAGCCTTGCAGATCAAAGATAGCCTTGACTCCATTCCGCTGAGACTCAATCTCCTTTACAATAAGTTCAGATGTGATAAGACTGACACGAAACACATCATAAACTGTAAATAACTTGGGATCCCAATGTCCTGAAAAGTAAATAGGACGTATTGCATTACCACGAGGTTAGCAGCTACACCTGTACTTTTCCTTGTTACTGTTTCTAATGTGCTTCTAAGGAATAAGAAGTAGCCAGCAGTATCAGGAAATAAAGTTACCTGCCAGTACAGAAGTTGTTTTGTGCTCCTGCCCTTTCACTCATCTTCACAACTCCTTTTGGAGATGCTGCCACCTAATGGTAGAAAGCTGTAGATGCCACGTAATGTAGTTTGAGCACCTCCTATTGCCATAGCCTCTGGTACAAGGTTTTGACAGGAACAGCTCAATTTAGTAACAGTCACGTTAGCAAAAACTACAGATTAACAGTTAATATAATTTCAGTTAATATAATTTTCTTGAGTGCAGTAATTCTGTCAAGATTCAGTGATTTCTAGTTTTTCTGAAGCCTCGGCAAAGAGCTAGACTGGATGAGCCTCAACCCTAGATGAAGGCTTCAGAAAACATAACTTTGCAGAGAGACACACTGTTTTCTACTGGACCAGCTAATAGTAAAAAACCCCTTTTAAAGCTGGCAAAAATAATTTATCTGCCCATAAGAAGCACAAAGAAATATGGTAACATGATCATCTAACTACATCATTTCTTAAAAGATTTTTTAAGTGCATGAAACAAACCAAAGGCCTTCAGAGTGGTGTTAGATAGAATTCTGGCTAGATGTACACATTGAAAACTCAGAGAACTTCTCATTTATATCTAAAAAGAACACTGCTACATGAACAACTATACCCCTTTTTCTCTGTTATCTCCCCTCTGTGCTGCGTGTGCACCAATGTCACAGTCTTAGCACATGGATTTAAAAATTTGATGGAAGCAAAAAATTGTTGGGACACGGCCTCAGATATGCACATATTCTTGCAAGCTTTAGGATTTCAACCTTACGACTTTTTTTGATGTAGACAAGAATTCCACTAAAAAAAAAGGAAGTTCTTTATAGAGGATTGTACAGCTTTAGCCATACCAGCATATAAATCAAATAATATCATTTTTGCCGCTCAGTAAACTCACCTTTTATATTAATATAAAGGTATATCTATCAGGGAACACAAGTATGTTACCTTTCTATGTACTCTGATATCATCCCATTTTATCAACCCCGGGTGTTGTACCCATAAAATGCTTTCACTTTGGAGCTAAAATTGTGATGAAAAAAACCCCCAAACCACACACAACAAAACAAACAAACAAAAACCCTCAAACAAACAAACCAACCAGCCAGAAAAAAACAAGAATAACAACAATAAAACACAACAGAACAAAAAACTCCACACCAAACAAAAACATCAGTGCCAGAGCCAGGTGCAAAACAGTTCCAAGCAATTTCATCACTCACCAATTCTGTATATTAGGACCTTGCTTCCATGTGGGTCCCTTGATCTCAGGACTCCAAGATAACCAGCATTCAAAAGACCAAGAATAGAAGATGGTTGTAAATCTGCACTTATTTCTGGGCATTCAGTTCTCCACTTCTGGTAATTCTTCAATAACTGGGGGGGAAGAAAAAAAAAAAATAAAAAAATGACAGAAAGCCATCAGGTGTTACATGAAAATCACAGTTTAAAATTTGTTTTGAACATGTGGTCACAGTCAGAGGTCCAATTCATTAAAGTAGCCACCAGTTAATGGTATATTTTAATCAAATCCCTTGAAGTAGTAGAAGTTTGCTATACTGGATCAAATAAGTGAGTAAATTATGATTAATTTAGAGTCCTGTCAACTTGTTAATGGACTGCAGCTATTAAATTTGTGACAGAAAAGAAAATTGGAACACAGGTAATTTCTATGTAAAATGCATTTAACACCCAGTTTTCTTATACAGGTTACATTTGGGATTGCTCCTTTTGAAACTACATAAGATTCATTCAGGGTTTGTTGAATTTACCTATGCAAAATATTAGAGGAACATTCCCCCTTCACAATCCCACTCCTAATTAGTATGGACCCATTATTTACACTGTCATTAATAACTTCAGTTTACTATTCAAAACGGATTTGACCATCAGCATATCTAAAGCACATTTTCAAAGTCTCTCCTCCCCCTCTGAAATGGCAGAATATAAGAACATAGTGGGTCCATTACTCCTGAGACAATTTCCTCCTCCTGAGTGGAAATAATGAGAACCTGCTTTGATAAAATAGAGATCCTGTTCATTACCTGGGACATGATCACCTGGTTCCTAGGGCTGGAAGGCAGCAGCATAAATTAGTGTATCTAAGGCACAGGAAGGGCTCTGTGCTGAAAGATGACACCCTAACTCTAAGAGTAAATTAAGTGTGTTCCTTCCTGAGGTAATACCTATGTAGAGGAATTACAGGTGATACTATGAAAGGTCATCTTAAAGATGGATCATCTTTAAGAATTAAGTTGGTCATGCAGCAGTTCTAATTTCCAAGTCTAATGACAGTTTACCCTTTAACATTAAATGGTGGTGGTGAAAATGAACTGCCATGCCTAGCAACTAAAATTTATTTAAGCCATTTTGTATAGGTAATTGGGAAGCTATGCAAGATTACCTTCAAAAAAGCTTCTTCACAATTCATCAACTAAATTCTGCCTCTGCTGTCTTATCCATGCTAAATTCTCTAGAACAGAGTTTGAAAGGTAGAGGCACAGGGGTCTACACTCCTGGCTCTAGCTACAGCTAGTAATTCATATTTTGTATCAAAATTTCCTAAATAGCTACAATTTAGATGTCTACCCTAAGATCTTCTACCCTAAGATGATAATCAGAATTTTTCAATACTTCATTTCACATCAGAATGAAATGTAGGTTTAAATCTTAAAGGTAGTATGCACAGGCTACTCTTTCATACCATTATGATATTTCATCAAACAGCAAATTGTAATCTGATCCTCATCAGTTTCACAAATTAATTGTTTAACAAAATGAAAGCATCAACTTTCATTTGTTTATTTGTATTAAAATAAATTAATTTCTATTCATTTCTCAATTAACTCATGTTTCACAACAGAAACATTAGAATTAAAAGAACTCTCAGCTGCAACTAGTAAAACATAACCTCAAATTAATTACAAATTCCTTCTGTCTACAGAAGTATCATTTTCTTTGCTGTTTTCATAGAAAGAATGGTCACCAGGAATTTCAGTGGATACTGGATTAGTATCTTGGAACATCACAGCATCAGTTGTGCTAATACTTACTTGTAGCCTCTTAGAGGAAGACCTGAGACTCACCATCCTGTACCTAAAAGTATGCTTATATTACATAATTAATTTCTTTCCCTTGCCTCTACTCTCAAGTTTCTTGTATTGTTTTACATTAAACACATTTTTCCTTCAGGTTAAAGTTTTTTCTGCTCAAATAAAGGTCTTGAATTATTTTGAAGGATCTTCAAATGAATTGTCATGAGGAAACTATTTATAAGGCATTACTGTTAGTCAGCAGAATTTGCTTACAAATAGACAATATCTCTACTCTGTCAGCAGCTATACCAATCCCCAATGCACAAGATGTTTAGGAAAAAAATATTTTCTCTGGCAATTTCTGGAGAAGAAACTGACATTTTGAACTATAGACTAAAGCCTATCTAGACACACACAAACACACAACTTTGTACACTATATACTTTTTTGTATGTGTGTCTATAGCTAGACATAGAATTTAAACATATGGTATATAAAGACAAAATGTTTAAAATGTTTTTATAGAGACACAGAACTTTCCCAATCTCCCATGCATTGCCCCTTTGCCAGCTGAGAGAGGCACATCCCTGAGTTGAACCATGCTGTAGTGCAAAGGGAAGACTGGCTGACTGATTTCTGCTTCCTCAGCAGTCAGGCCAGAGAGCCTGCCATCCTTCTTGAGGAATCCCTTTGTATTGATGGAAAAAAAGCAGCCAAACAGAATCATAGCCTGGTTTGGGCTGGAAGAGACCCTAAAGATCATCTAGTTCCAATTCCTTTGCCATGGGCAGGGACACCTCCCACTAGATGAAGTTGCTCAAAGTCCTCTCCGACCTGGCCCTGAACACTTCTAGGAATGAGGCAACCCTGGGCAACCTGTTTCAGCATCTGACCATGCATAAATAATTTAAACCTGATATTTATATTTGAATGATGCAAAGATCCTTGGAGATAATTCCTGAGAGACACAGTGGCATGACTGACACCATGGAAAACAATCCTTCTTGTACATCATAATTATTCTATGCCACTTACTTGCAGTACAACACATTAGGATGTCTTGATTTCCCTGTAAGTCAAATGCAAAGTCTGACTATATACCTCCATAGCAGCTAGAACTCCTAAAAGGATACTAGATAGAGTTTTGAGTGCAATAGAAAGGGTGCTTACAAAAGCCTAAGTGGTATGTTATGAAAATGTTGCGTTTTTACTGAATATAAAGATTTCCATTCTTCTCCTTCGAGTATAATCTATTTCAAGTACAAAAAGACAGTATCCCTAAGGCATGGAGAATAAACCTTATGTAAGAGCTTTGGGATGAAACGCAGGACATAATAGAATGCATTAGGAAAAAATACTTAGGGAGGGAAGGAAATGCTGGTGCTGATTTCACATATCACTACCACATGCGAGGTGTAGTCAAGATGAAGTCAAACATACACACAGAGAGAGCTGATACATTTAACAAGGGATATATAGACCCATTGCTTGCTCTAGCAAGCATTGCTTCTGAGAGTATCTGGAGAAATTAATGAGCAAACAGGCTCAGCTCAGGTGCAGATCCATATCTAGGCTTGAGTGTTTTCCAGCATTCACGCCCATATATCCAACAGGGATTACAAAAGCACAGTAGGTGTTGCAATGATATAACATGGCCCCTTCAGAGTATTAATATTTGGTAAGCATTGCCTAAAGGTCTTAAATGAAAAGAAAATTTCTTATTTACCTATTGAAGATTTGTTCTGTTGTTTGACAGTTACTGTTAATCAGTGCCAAAGTATTTTCTGTTCATTCCTAGAAACAAATCTCTGCCAGTATTTCACGGAGACTGACTTAACACTTTCTTACTGATAACATTTATGCATATGAAATACCCCTGTGAAAGCTACCTGCTTAAGTTCATTTCTTCTTCTGGAGCCTGTACTTAAGTGGTTTAGGTTCATGCATACATCTCCAGCCACTTTCTAAGATAAGGCATTGGGCCAAGTTTAATCCTTTCTGTGATTAGAAATGCAGAAAAAGAATTCTCTTCTGACATAAGAATAGTCTGTTACTGAGCCTAATTGAATAATTATTCGCTTTAAAATACAGACAGCTCCAGCTCTTCAGTTCTTCAGTTCCAGCTACCTGTTTCAATGGTGGATTTTCTTCTAGCATGACATATATCGATACATCAGTACTTGAAAACAAGTCTGGAATTACCACTGGAAAAATTTTAAAAATTGCTGTTTCAATTAAGTCATCACAAAAGATGCAAAAATTGCATGTCTTCCCACAGTCTCCTAAATCATTTCTGAAGCATTTCCAAATGCTGATAAACCAAGATCACATAAATCAGTGTCAAATAATCACAGAATCATAAAATGGTTTGGGTTGGAAGGGGCCTTAAAGACCAACTAATTCCAACTCCCCAGCATAGGCAGGGACACTCCCACCAGATCAGGTTGCTCAAGGTACCACCCCACCTGGTCTTGAACATTTCCATGGAGGGAGCAACCACAACTTCTTTGGGCAGCCTGTGCCAGTGTCTCACCACCCTCAAATTAAATAATTTCTTCCTAATATTAACCAGGGATACAACAACAAGCAGCCTGATCAATTGTCAGACCCTTGATTCATATTTAAAGCTACGTATAAGCCTAGAGTAGGAAAGAGGCATGATGTTTCCTTACAAGTGTTGGCAGAGCCACAGACTTTTATAATTCCTCAGCTGCTCTACAGGTACTATGCAGTGCTATACAGAAGCTCAGTGGGCAAAAAGTTACTCTGTCAGCCTGAATTCCAAACTGAGAGGCAGCACCAAACCAGGATGGGAGGGACAAGTCCCTGTCTGGACAGATGACAGGAAGGCTGTGTCTAGAATAAGCACTAACATATATGTACTAACATAACCTCTGCATGAGGTTAGACTTTGGTTAGATGTGTATTCATCTTAGGACCACTACAGACAGATTTTTGCACAGTAATTCTCCTGGGCTTTAATATACCACCTGCAGATAAACACATTAAAGAAAAAAAAAACTAAGTACAAGTAGCTACAGAATTTGTAGACCCAAAATTCTAGATGGTAAGATTAAAAGCAGGTGGGTTTTATACATCTTTTAATTCAAACAACGGTCCAAACATGAAATTTGGAATCTCAGTAGCCTGTGGAGACCTAGAAATTCTGAAGACATTTTTAAAATATTTTTATTTTTTTATAAAACAGGTCCCCAGCCTAGATAAATGATTCTCAAGAAGAGTACAGGAAATTTGCTACTTTGTAGATTCCATCTCTACACTTAGCCTAGATTCTACACTCTTTAAAATTAGTTCTAAATACATGACATGTCACAGTTAATCACAAGAAAGTGCAGAAACATACAGGCCAAATTCTGAAGTGCCACCATCCTGACTATAGGATTATCCATTAAAAACAATTACAATGCAAGTAGGAGTGCATATTTAGGAATATGAATTGTCTTAATAAGCCCTACTTTTTGAAACCAAGAAATATAGGAAAACAAAATGGCTTTTGCTGGGAATGAAAAAAAGGCACAGTCCTATCAGTGTTAATGCATAACTCTGATATAAACAATCTCATGAACTTCAAGCAAAAGTAAAATCCATAAATATCCTGAGGAATCTGACTCAACTTGTTTGTTCTGACAAGGAGTAAAGGTTTAAAACTGTGACACAAGTCTCATGAGCCAAATTAAAAGAATTTTTTTTTATAAACTATGCTTAAGGGCTTAAATGAATTTCTCATAATTTTGTTTTGCTACTCTGATCCTGCAATATATCCATATGCAAACAGTCTTCTCTTATGGTGAATAAACTTGGAAAATTTATAGTACAGAGAAGTCAGAAACTAAAAGGCAAGGTTCATTGGTCAATGCCAATGAACACTGCCAACACAATGAACACATAACAAAATTCCACTGAATCAGGGCTTTCAGTTGGTGCAAGTGAATAAATGCTTTTGCCCTAGAAGGATTTGGAAAGGGTTATTGGTTGTCAGTCTTTGTGTTAAAAAAAACACAAACAAAAAAAAAACAAACAAAAAACCCCCAAAACCAAACAAAGGGAAAAAAGAAACAAAACAAACATACAAACCAAAAACAACATGTACCTTAGGAGATTAAAAATATGCATATGCTGTCTGTATAGTGAAGAGCCATACAAACAGCCAGGGAAGTCCCAAAGGAGTGTTGTACATGACTGAACTCCAAGAGAAAATAAGTTTTTACCCACAGCTTTATGTTAAAAGTAATTATAAATCTGTAGTAGCATCACTACTGGTATCAAGTGACCTGATCCAAATAAGCATGACAAAGATATCCTTTAGAGGATATTGCTTCCCGAGGAGAGTTGTGACCTTGCCACACTTACCTTAACCTCTAGATCGCGTGACCTTTGCACACTTCAATAGAATCATAGAATCATAGAATTAGCCGAGTTGGAAGGGACCTCAGAGATCATCAGGTCCAACCCTTGACCCACCGGATCAGTTGCTAGACCATGGCACTGAGTGCCACATCCAGTCTTTTTTTAAATGTCTCCAGGGATGGAGAATCTACCACCTCACCAGGCAGACCATTCCATTGCCTGATCACCCTCTCCGTGAAGAAATTCTTTCTAATATCTAACCTAAATCTCCCCTGACACAACTTAAGACTGTGTCCTCTTATTTTGTTGAAAGTCGTCTGGGAAAAGAGTCCAACCCCCCCCTGGCTCCAGCCTCCTTTCAGGGAGTTGTAGAGAGCGATGAGGTCTCCCCTGAGCCTCCTCTTCTCCAGGCTGAACACCCCCAGCTCCCTCAGCCTCTCCTCACAGGACTTGTGCTGGAGTCCCTTCACCAGCCTGGTTGCCCTCCTTTGGACCTGCTCCAGGACCTCAATCTCCTTCCTGACCTGAGGGGCCCAGAACTGGACACAGGACTCGAGCTGTGGCCTCACCAGGGCTGAGTACAGGGGCAGAATCACTTCCCTGGACCTGCTGGCCACGCTGTTTCTGATCCAGGCCAGGATGCCATTGGCCTTCTTGGCCACTTTACTTGCTGTAACCTTCACGTTACCTCAAGGTGACCGCACAGAGCCACCCACCCACCCACCCCGCACCTTTACACGCTGAGGACACAGGAGGCGAGCACTTACACCCTGACACCCTCTGGCCTGGCCGACCTGAACAGCCCAGCTCACTCACCCCACACCCACACACCCTGCGGGATCCAGCCAGAGACCCCCGCCCGCTTCTCCATCGCTCCCGCGGAACCTCCGCCCTCCTGCCTCGGCATCCCCCCTGGGTCCGCTCCGAGGAGAGAGACCCCCGCGGGGTGCGAGGCCCGGGTGGGCCTGCGGGACCCTGCGGTTCCACCAGCGGGAAGCTGGAACATCCCCGGCCCGGTCCCGGCTGTCTGACTGCAGCCGCGGGTGTTCTCCAGGCAGAGGAGCGAGGGGCTGTGGCCCTCTCTCTCATCGTCCCCATCGAGCAGCGGGAGCTCCCCCCTCACCCCCGTGGTTCCCCCGGCCCTCCTTACCCTCCAGGCCAGGTCGAGGTCGAAGTCTCGGGCTCGTAGGAACCTCACCAGGAAGGTGTCGGTGAGGGGTTGTGACCAGCGCTGGCCGGGCTCAGCCTCCGCCCGCTGCCGCAGCTCGGCCACGGCGCTGCGCACCCGCGGAGAATGCTCGGGAAGGTCGCTGAGGTGCCCTGAGCCCGGCAGCCCCTGCCACATCCCGCCGCTGGCCGGTTCCGAGGAGACGGCCACGCTCTGCCCCGGCGCCTCGATGGTCCCATTGGAAACACAGCCGGGCTGCCTCTGCCTTCGCCTCCACCCCCGGCGGGGCTTAACCCCTGAGCGCCCTCCCAGCCCGCAGCGGAAAGGGGAGGAGGTGGTGGCGGTCCCGGTCCTGGTCCCGGTCCCCTCCCCTTCCCCCTCCCCCTGCCCCGCCTCCTTTCCCCTCCCCGTCCACGTCTCCGTTCTGGTCCGGTCCCTGTCCCCGCTCCCCGTCCCCACCGTCCCCGCTGTGGTTGTTGGTGTTGTGGTGTTGTTGGTTGTTTTGTTTTCACTTGTATAGAGTTTCCCAGTTTTTAGAAATTTGATGTTTCAAGCCCGTCTCTTGTGTTGTTGCAATTGCAGGTCCAAAAAATGGGGCTGTGCCTTCCCCGGGCCGGTGAGAGAGAGGGGGGGCCCCGCCTCAAGGAGAGCCCGGGGTCCAGCCCCGCCGTGTCCGTCACCCGGGCTGACACCGAACCAAGGATGTGGGCCTGCGTTTGAGGGGAAAATAAACAACCTTCACGTATTGGATGGCAAAAAAAGCTGCAATCTCCTGGAAGCTGGGAAGCGCTGTGGAAAGGAGAGAGGGTGCTGGTGGAAAACGGCCTTGGAGCACCTGGAATATGCAGTGATAGAAATACAGCCGGTCTGGCAGGACTAAGGATGGTGAAATGGAATTTGACTTTACTCAGGGTTTGCTGCTTAGGGGCAAGTTTAATTACAGAAGGTGAAGAGTTTGTTGCTGCTCTTAGTGTTTTATTATAACCATGTGCTTTGGTGCGGTTTCCTTTGAGATCTCTCTGGCCTGCTTCATTTCAGATATAATTAATAATGAGTATCATAGAATCATAGAATCGGCTGGGATGGAAGGGACCTCAGAGATCATCAAGTCCAACCCATGACCACTACCGCTGCAGTTACCAGACCATGGCACTGAGTGCCACATCCAGTCTCTTTTTAAATATCTCCAGGGACAGAGAATCCACTACTTCCCTGGGAAGCCCATTCCAATGTCTGATCACCCTCTCCTTAAAGAAATTCTTTCTAATATCCAACCTAAACTTCCCCTGGCACAACTTGAGACCATGCCCTCTTGTCCTGCTGATAGTTGCCTGGGAGAAGAGCCCAACCCCCCCCTGGCTCCAGCCTCCTTTCAGGGAGTTGTAGAGAGCGATGAGGTCTCCCCTGAGCCTCCTCTTCTCCAGGCTGAACACCCCCAGCTCCCTCAGCCTCTCCTCACAGGACTTGTGCTGGAGTCCCTTCACCAGCCTGGTTGCCCTCCTTTGGACCTGCTCCAGGACCTCAATCTCCTTCCTGACCTGAGGGGCCCAGAACTGGACACAGGACTCGAGCTGTGGCCTCACCAGGGCTGAGTACAGGGGCAGAATCACTTCCCTGGACCTGCTGGCCACGCTGTTCCTGATACAGGCCAGGATGCCAGGATATGTTGAACTATTAAAATGTTTACAAAACTTCGTTCTTTATTATTTTCCCCTTTTCTGGCTCTCTGTTTGTATACTTAATACATTATTTTTGTTTGGTCGTATCTAGCCTTGTCTTGGAAACTTAGATACTGTTGAAATGTCTATAGGTATCCCCCTCAGTTTTATGGATTTTTTTTTTATGTAAAAAAAAAAATCTGCCTAATTAAGTGCAGATAGATACAGACTGGAATGAGTGTGAATAACCCTGAAAAAAATAAACAAGAAAAAGATTAAAGCAGGAAATCAAGGGTCTGAATAGGAAAGAGAAGGCTTGCAGGGGGGGCAATACATTGGCAGCAAAGGATAAAAAATTGGCAATAGGTGTAGCAGTCAGGAGTACAGAAGTGGATGTGTAGAATGGCACAGAAGAAGAGGAGGGTATGTGTTAAAAATTCCATGAGTGACACAGAATTTGTAAGATTATTAAGAGTGCCTGTCTTAGATAGTGATGGTGTGATATATCATGAGGGCTTTGCAAAAAGGATCCAGCATGTCAAATACTTAAGCCCTCACCAGAGCAATTAAGACCTGTTACAAGATGAGTAACTTTTTGTAAGTTTTGTAAGTTTTATGGGTTTTTTTATTACATCTGCAAAAGAGATCAAGTCCCTGAAAGCTCTGTCTGAAATATGCCTGTTTGTGTCCTTGGGCTGTGATGCTACACTTGAAATTGTGTCAGTAGCTATTAGATGTCTCTTTTTGATGTGTTCCAGTGACAAACCGACTTTTTGCTGGAATTTGTACCCCTTCAGCAGAAGCTGTGTAAAACCTACATCCTAACTCTACCAGGTCTTCTGTGACAAGCATTCAAAGGGCTGTGTAGGCAGCCTTCTTAGATGGACTGTAGAATATGCATATACATGCACCTGTGCATATAGATATATATTCATACCTGTATAAAAGATCACAACAACAAAACATTTCTGGAGTTTAAAGATTTCCCCTTTATCTTTTTAAGATGTTTTTTCTTTACCTGTTTTCGTGCATGAAGACTAATGGTTATTTCTCCAATCTTGCATCCACTTGCTGGTTGCACCAAAGGTCCCATGCATTCATTTGCAAAATGTGCAAAATGGCATTGGCTATGCAGCATTAGGAGCACCTGGCCCAGAAATGAAGTCTTGGGTCATAAACTGATATTGAAGGCAGACTTAGGTTATTCCAGAGATTTTTGTAGACATTGTCTGTGACTTAAAAGGTATTTTTTCCAGTCAAAGACATGGGAAATGCATATGCATGCCATATTTTTTAGAAATAATTGTTTTAATGGGACAACTCACCACCTCAAAATATTCTAATGTTCAAGAGAGATAAAACTTAACAGATATTCTCTGACCTATATTGTGCAATGTCATTTATTTTTCTGAATTACACTGAGATTGTGATCTTACTTGCAACTCAAAAATCCCCTTTCCCTTACATTGTGTACAAGAAAATCCGTATATTACAAAGTTCATACTACTATATTATGGGATTGTAAATCATTAAAATATATCTTTAATTTTAAAAAAAAATCTCCTTTGATTAAGTAAACTGAGAGCAGGGCATAGGTTACGCAGAATCCAACCTTGTAATATGTGGCCTGTGGGTTCAATCCTGAAGTTATTGAACCAAATTTGTATATTTCTGTAACACTCATTGCAAGAGAATCCTAATAAATAACCTGTGTAAAGGTCAGGGAGTAGGAGCTGTGAAACCCAGTAGTACATCTGTAGCAAAGCTTCTGAAGCAAATGGGAAAAGAAAAGTGAACACTGAGGACTCTTCCTTAAAATGAATGAGTCTATGCTCCTTTCTTTCACAGGATGCAATTAAAAATTGTAAAAGATTTGTGAGTTTCAACCCTACAGTAGTAGCTATATATTCTTTCTGTGAATGATAAGCTGCTTTGGAATATTACTGTGGAAGAAATAAATCTTTCAAGCTAAGTGAAATTGAAGTGAGAACCCATTACTGTATCTGAAGGCTCAATATTTTGTACAGAAAAAAAAGTGCATAATATTTGTTATCCCTCTGTAAATAAATATGATAGGAATACCTCTTCAAGGGACATAGTAGTCCTGAAGTAGGACTGAAGATGTCATCCCTTCAATGAAACTTAAACTCCAAGGTGTAACAGGTTTGGTTGTTGCAGTAAAGGCTCTCTGATTTTATTTTTTTTTTTCTGATTTTTCTCCACGATCATCCCTTTTTGTTGTCTGCTCACTGGTTCTGTAGCATTGCTCAAAATTTTAGCAAAACTCTTCCTGTTGTACTAGACCTTAAGAATTATAATATACTGCCTAACAGGGTTGGTTGGTGATTCAGCATCTTAGCAATAGGCTTTAAAATCTTGCTATATAATATGGTATAATTTGACAGTCTCAGAAGATATCTGATGGCAGGTATACTGGACGAGAAATTGTGTTTCCTTTTGTAGCACAATGTGAAAATAAGGTGGGGAAAGGGCAGTATAAGCACAGCCCAAGCTTCTAGCTAAACCAGTTTATATTGCTTTGTACAACACTGCAATCCTTGGTGTGTGAAGAGATGAAGAAAACCAGTCATGATCAGAAATTGGCAGGGTAACTTGAGGACTGAGTGAGTGATGAAAAAGAAAGACTTTAATCCTGCTGTCTTGCTCTAGCAACAGTATGAATCACCTGCACCAAAGCACTTGCAGATGTGATGGTTTATTTACTGTCAGATTTACAGCCATGCCTGTGAAGTCTGAGCATGTTATGGAGGTCATATGAACTAGCTCTACCAAGCCCAGAGTCATGTGGCTGGGAGAATATGCATCACACTATGTGTGTTTAAAGAGAAGAAGGACTTGTGTATATATCCTCACCCTTGTCTCTTCCTCCTTGCAAATAAATCTGTGTCCATAAGTATGGGAAAGGATTTACTCATTGGCTCTGTATTTAATTAAATAATTCAGGCTTTAATTTCAGTTTTCACGGTTTTTCCACCTATCAGTCCCTGGTCAAGGGTTGGACTCGATGATCTCTGTGGTCCTTTCCAACCCAGCCAATTCTATGATTCTATGTTTTGTTGAAATTTATCTAATAAATTCACAGTGATTTCATTGAATAGCTTCTGTAAACTGGTTGTAAGAAGCCAAAACTAAAAAGAAACCAACCAACCAACCAATAAAAAACCCCAGCAGCAAACATCAGCCCTTCAGCCAACTTCTTGATACTCCCTGCATCTGCATGTTTCACAGCTTCTGGCTCTGACTCTGTTCTTGGGCTGGCAGGCTGTAGATTCCCTGCAGCTTGTTAGCATTTCCACTGTCTAAACATGCAAGTGATAAAAGATACTAACTCAGGTTGGTGGGGCTGATGGCCACTGGAGGCAGGATTGATAGGGTGAATATTTCTGCATTCACATGCCTTCATCCTTCCTGAGATCTTTCCAGTGTATGATTTCTGCCTGCAGCAGCAGAGGGCTGTGGGTTATGGTTTGCTGTGGCGAGTTCCCCTCTCTGGTACCTTCCGTGCCAAGAACTCCACCAAAATGTGATGTTTCCAGGTGTGGTTCTTTGCTACACTCTGCAGCTTAGTTCTGTGGACTTTTTAGTTCTGCTTCAGTTACACAGCAGAAATGGGTAGCAGGGTAAGGAATTTGAGACTTGTCACATAACACAGTATCCGGTGCACTGACTTGAAAATTTTTTGCCTGGGAAGATGATTCTAAATGGAGTTTTACTAGTCAGGGAGTTAGGTGCTCACTCTGCTCTCTGGAGATGTGCCCGTCTCAAAGTTCTGCACTGGATTTATGCACTAAAATATGTGAAGAAAAAAAAAAAAGAAAAAAAGTTCAGGGAAACCAAGTTCTGTCATTAAAATACAGCCAATGGAGAATGGGAGGTTTTGTTCCATATCAATGCCAATGTGATGGTGAGAATATGTGCCAGGACTGTAGAAGTGCAGGATTTCAGGATTTGATTCTTCCCTTTGCCTCAAAATTCTTGACTAAAAAAACCCAAACCAAACCAAACCAAAACAAACAAACAAACAAACCAACAAAAAAACAACAACAACAAAAAACCCCAAACCTTAAATGCTGTAAAAGAATACTATGACAACACTCCATCTCTTACATAAAGTACACATTATTTGTTAGGGTTATTTGGCTTTTAGAGCATAACAACATGAACCTGACAAGGTAGCATAGCAATCAGTGTAGTAAATACCATAAAGGACTGGGAACTTTGGTTCCTGATCCTGCTCCAAGAACTGCCTATATATTTTACAAGTAATACACCAAGATACCCAGAAGGAGGGACTGCCAAACAATTCTGTCATTGAATAAACATTTGTATTGCTTTGGAAGCCTGCATGAGGCATGGAAATCTCAAAGGCACAGAAAAAAATGTTATTTTTTTCTTTCAAAAAGGAGACATTTGGGGAGAGACAAAACATCTCTAGTAATTTGCAGAAATTGTTAGCAAAATATTACTTGAGAAATAAGTTTACTAATCATATTTTAATACAGAGAAACTACTGAGATGTACTAAATAAGTTTACTTTTGAATTAAACACTTTTCTATTTAAAAACAGAAGTGTTCCTCTCACAAAGGTTTTTGTCTCTGAAAAACTTAGGAAGAACACAACAATAAGAGAACAATAGTACTGTGGACAGCATCACAGATAGAGATTGCAGCCAATAAAGTTCAGCACTTACATATAACTAGATATATAATGTAATGTATATAAGGACTCTGAAAAACTTGTTATTCTAGTTTGAATTAAATTATTTCTAGAGGAAAAGCTTGATTAATAAACATGATCTATATATCAGGAACAGCCTAAAGAAGTTATATAAATGTAAAGACTATATATGCCTATAATATGCAGGAATTGGTAAAGTGTCCCTGCCCATGCTGGAAGGTTGGAGCCAGATTATTTTTAAGGTCCCCTCCAACCCAAACCATTCTATGATTCCATGAATTCTAATAATCTAAACCCACAAGTCCTTAAATACTGTAAATAAAATATTAAAAATTATGTAGAAAACATTTTTAGAATTTAAGTACATAGTCAAACTGCATTTTTAAAGCTACTATTTATTTTTTTACTATTAGCAAAAATATTTCATACAGAAGATATACAAATTCATTGCTTTAAATGCTTCTTCCCCTTATTTCTCTCTTTCTTTCTGTGTTTTTGTTTAGGTTTGGTTTGGTTGTGTTTTTCCTTCTCCATACCTTTTCCAGATCAGCCTTCTAACAAAGACCATGTTAGAACTGGGTTCTTGACCCAACTGGAGTTTATACAAGAGGTATGTGCTGATTTATTTAGCATTGTAAGGACTGAAAAATCCTCATCATTCATTAAAGGCAGCCCCTGCAGCTGGGTTAGGCAATTTGCACAAGCAGCTACAAGATGGGATTTAAACACCTAATTCTTATGTAAGGCACCTAATGTCCTTCACTTATTTGGTTGTGAAATACTGCACTTCAAGGTAATTCTGAAAAAAAGGAAGGTTCTATTCTGCTCACACTGTAATAAAATGGAACAAGTCAACACTTAGATAAACATTGCATCTGTACTGTTTAAGAGCTTTGAGATGTTTGTAATCAAAATTTTATTAACAGTTTGTGCACCACAAGAGAGCAACTACTTCTAGAGAATTTCTGCCGATTCTCTTTCAGAAGTGCATGGTTTTCAGGAGCATTTTTCCAGAAGCTGTGTGGAGTGTTGAGAAGCCTCTTGTTCACTTTTGCCTATTGGGAGTTAGCAAGTGACTTTTTTTTAGATGATGAGCCTCATAAACCCCAGTTTCTAGTGCTTCTAATTCCTCCACCATCCTCAGCAGAGTGGTGCTGACTGCCTTCTCTGTGCAGTTTGCTCCTGGAGCCAAGGTGGGACCCTCCCTCTGGCAGAGATGATGCTGTGCTGGCCATTACTGACACACAAGCTGAGTGATGAACCTGAGAAGCCAAGTGAGAAGTGAGGAGAGTTGAGCTCACCCTGCAGATCTTGAGGGGACAGAGAAGGTCTCCTCTGGCCTTTCTCCCATGGTTAGAATTTGTAAGGAATTAATACCTTTGGGCGCTCGTAGTCAATGTTAGCTGTCAGGTTAAAACTTTATGAGATAGTGAGAGAGATCAGAGACTGACTGACAGACAGGTGGGCAGACAATGAAATCACATTTATTTCCTTGGGAAATCAGATCTGGAAGTCATATGCAAAACTGTGGATCATGTGTTGGTGGGTGGGATTTTCAAAAGCTCCTAAGGCACAGAGCAGCAGATTTATTTATGCACTTCATCTTATTTTGGATAAAAGGAGAAGTAGGTACCTAAGTAACATTAAAAGTCTGATCTAAATTACTTAATAGGATTTGCTGAATCACTTGAACAGCCTTAATCCAACTTGCTGTATTTAAAAAGATAGGCAATAGGTGTTTTGGTACTGATTTAGAAGAGTTTATCATTTTATAGAGCTTACATAAAAGCAATGGTAATGCCTTAAACCTTGAAAAAATAGTTACAGCATTGCATGCCTTAATTCACATATATTGTCTTAATAGCAAAATGTCACTGAGAAAACTAAGCCTTAGATTAGTGCCAGTCAACACTGAAGCAGTGTTACTACAAGATTTTACAGTGATCCAGACAAAAAAAAAAAATTGATAAGAGACCTCTCGTTTTCTTTAGTTGATTAAAGAGTACAGTATGTCAGAGGAGAAGACCAGTGAAATGTTGTACAGACACACTTAGGGCAAGACTGACACTTTGGTGTGCAGTAATTCTACCCGTGAGGTGTGTAGCAAAGAGCCATGTGCCATAGTAGATGAGGTGTGCTGACTCTGTCAAGATCTGTGAGCAAATTCTGGCTGAATAACTTTGCAAGAAGAACTGCAGAGGAAAGTGGGCAGGGTGACTGCAACTATAGATGTGATACCCATGTCTGCTGATAAGTACCACTATAAAAATTAATTTCTCCTGGTTAAATGGAAAACAGCTGTTCTCAATTGGTCCAATATCTCACCGTCAGTATTTATTTTTTCCCAGTAAAGTTGCTTTTTAAGAAGGTGACTAATTAGTTTTATATTGTTATTTTTTAAAATAGAGAACAAGACCTTTTTTTTTTTTTGAGTAGCCAGTTTTAAATTAGGGATGCAAGTAGTCTGTCCAGAGGAAGACTATCCATTTACTGCATTCCAAGATTATGAACCTTGCTCTAAAAAACCAAAACCTATGAGTGTATACTGTGACAAAATATTTAGATTTAAAATTTCAGATGTGTATTTAGATAATGCACTTACAGTGACTAGACTGTGAACATGGGTCATTTCAGGAAAAAAAATCAATCCAAACTGGTAGATCTCTGTGAAAGCTTTGACTTTAAACAAGGAATATATTCTACAAAGAAAAGTTCTGAGTAGTTTTACTACAAAGCCTAAATGAATGGCTTGAATTTCAAAAGTGCTTAAACTGGCACAAAGCACCAAAAGAGGACAAATAACTTCTGAAAATTATAATGTTTTTTGAGCATCTTGTCTCTAGGAAGTTAAAAAGAAGTTGGGCAAAGTCTAAGCAATGCAAATAGTTTTTAGATTATAAGCATTAGGGCATTATTTGCCATTTCCCTGACACTAAAACTAAAGCTAATAACTAGCAACATTGCATCATCATTCCTTTCTACCTTCAGGAAAACCTTGTGTACTTAAAACCTTGCCTGCCAAGTGAAGCAATATTTGTGTTCTTGAATAACACATAAACTTTAATCCAGGTTGGCAGTCACTGGGTATTCACTGACTCAGCTGAGTTCATCAGTTAATTTGTTTTTGTTTTTTTTAATTTTTGTTTTTCTTTTACCATTTCTTCAGTGAATTCAACTTCACAGAATGATTATGCTGTCTTTATTGCCTATACTAATGGAGTACAGGCTTCAGACTCTACAGCAGCACCATTTAAGGAAGCACACAACAGACATTTCTGTCTTCTGTCAGTGTTTTCCTATGTTTTAGTGCATGAAGGTAAGAAGAGGACAGACTTGTCCTTAGACACTCAGATAGTCCTTCTCTGTCATGCCCTTTCCACTGTGCAGGCAGGGTGAACTGATATCTTATTAATGAAATCAAATGAAAGGAATGAACAAAGAAGTACTGAGAGGCTGGTTTTATGATGTGGTAATCCCCAAAAGAGTGTCTGTGATTCCTAAGAAAATATGTAAGATTAGTATTATTATGTATGCATTGATAGTATGACCACTAAGGCTGACATTGCTACTTTTAGGATCTCTGCAGACACAGGACCAGTTGGTGCCTGGTCTCAGGCAGCCTGCATCTACATACTAAAAAAACCCCAAAACCACAGAAAGACAGAACTGCACAGAGGATAAGAAAACAGGGACACCATAGTGGCCCAAAAAGGAAGCCTGGATCATTGCATGTCTGCAGCCTAAGTCTTGAGAAGCCTGGAAATATTCCAGATGAGCTTCAAGGAGGGACCAAAAGGAGCTACACTCCTTTCATGTAGCTTTTGCCAACAGTGAGGACAAAAAGAGATCTGAATCTGATTCTAACTTACTGCTAAAGAAAAACTCATGCCATAGGTTAGATGGCAACAGTTAAAAGTGCTTCGATTTGATGATAAACATCTTAGGTTTGGTGTGACAGAGAAATGGATGTATATGGATGCCCACACGGAGCTAAGACTTTCCAGTGTGCACAAATAACAATTGTTACACCAGCCTCATGGGTAGGTGTGAGAGAGGCAAGACTGATTTTGGCAAGACCAGAAAAAGGTGTTAATGAATGAGAGAACCATAACATGAACGAGAAGTTCAGTTTTGTGAGGAGATAAAGAGGATTCTATCCTGGACATGTTATGTAAAAGGAATTAATATTAAAAAAAAAAAAAAAAAAAAAAGCAGAAAGTATGAACTAGGGATGAAGAGACAGAGGAGCCTCATAGATGTTCAGGTATAGCCAAAACAGACAGGCAAAGAGATGACATCTGCTATTATTGTCGTCAAAGAAAGAAATAAAAGATGTCAAAAGTTGTTAACTGAAACCAGCAGATGATATTAAAAATGCAGAGCTGCGTACAGGCCCAACCTGCCATTAAAAAATGTCTGACAAAAAGAAGTCACTGCACAAACCCCAGAAGATGCCAAGCAATTTCCCATTTGAAAGCAAGCAAAACATGACAGTTTCATAAAAATGCGCACTGTCCCTTATTTTCAAAAAATATGAACAAGAAACAAACAGAATCAAACACTTGCCCAAACTCCAAATGCTCTGTAGGCAAAATATTTTTTTTAATGATGGATTTTTAATTTTTAAACTTTAAGCTACCTAATTATCTGTGAGATAGATTAAAAAAAAAAACAAAAAAACAAAAAAACAAAAAAAACCCCAACCCAACAACCAAACCCATGGTGTTAGTATATTTTATTTCTTGTAGCATTTAATAATAAAGAGGAGGCAGAGAATTTTGGGGCTGCAAGCTCACAGGGATGGCCTGTCTTACTGTACTCAACACTGGTGAGTCCACACAACAAACTGTGTTCACTTTTGTGTCCCTCACTACCAGAAAGACAATGAGGTGCTGGAGTGTATTCAAAGAAGGGCAAAGCTGGTGGAGGGTCTGGAGCACAAGTCTTATGAGGAACGTCTGAGGGAACTGAGGTTGTTTTGTCTGGAGAAGAGGAGGCTGAGGGGAGACCTTATCACTCTCTACAACTCCCTGAAAGGAGGGTGTAGCCAAGTGACATGAATCTCTTCGAAGTAACAGCTGAGAGAACAAGATGAAATGGCCTCAAGTGTCACCAGGAGAGGTTTACATTGGATATTAGGCAAAGTTTCTTCACCACAAAGGTTGTCAGACACTAGAACAGGCTGCCCAGGGAAGTGGTGGGGTCAGCATCCCTGCAGGTATTTAAAAGAAGTGAGGATGTGGTGCTTAGGGACATGGTTTAGTGGTGGACTTGGCAGTGCTAGGTTAGTGGTTGGACTTGGTAGTCTTAAAGGTCTTTTCTAACCAAAATAATTCTCTAATTCTATGATTCTATATGGAGAAACAGTCATTCACTCCAGTGTTTTGTCAGATTGTTTTTCTTACATGCCCAATGTTTAATTAATACCAAAATCCATGTTATTAGTCTTCTTTAATTGTCTTGACTCTGTGAGAGAGACTGTTAAAAAACCACATAAACTATGCTTTTAGGACAACTTTAGTTGCTATTGCACTACTTTTTAAAAAGCCTGCAAAGCAGAGCATTTTTCTTCTCCTTCACAAAGGTTGTGTTGGTCTGGCTTTCTATCAAGGTATACTTCTGCAGTTCTGTCCTCAGACTGACTTCTCTCTAAGCTTTCTACTTTCTAGCTTATGGATTGCTCCAGAAAATGTTTCTAAAACACTGACATTTCTCAGTTTTGTGGAGTTACACCAAGAATGAATTTGGCCTAATTTAAAACTAACAGTAATTTCAGAACATATCAGGAGAAAAGTTTTCCTTACTTAACCTAAATATTTTGCTGGCTAGATTGAAGTACTGAAGAAAACATTGCTTGTCTTACCTTAGTGTTAAAAATTAAAAAAGCCGTTTCTTTTTCTTTTGATCCTGAAACTTAATTTCTTGTAAGAACAACCAGAAGCAATAACTATGACAAACTAACAAAACACTTGTTTAATCAAGTGAAAATTTATGCCTTATGCCACTGAAATATAACTTAACCCTTTCCTGTTGCTACTAAGGTCCTAGCAAGACAAATAGGAACTATTAAGTGCTCTTTCAGCTCCTGAACTTGAATTTTCTGTCTTCAAATTACGTTACAGATGATAACAATAAGTGTGATGTTAAAGCTCTGAGATGAGAGTATGTTCTTTCTGCATCTGGAGATGCTCTATCCGGAGCCTGGCACAGGGAGTAGCTCCCTCCCTCTTTGAGGACACAAATAGCCAAGGGTTCCTTTCCTTTTTCCCTGCTGAGACAACCACCTCCAGTTCTGACCATGCCTATGTGGCAGACTCATGTTGCTGGTCAGTGGTTTTTCTGGTCATTCAGTCACTGCCATCATTTGAGAAAATATTTTACCAGTGCCCTTCCTTAGCCATGAAAATTCTACAGAAGCGGTAAAATAAAAACTACATTCTTACCCCCTACCATTTAATAAATACATAAAATTGTCAAACAATAAAATCAACTAACTAATCAACCCAAAAGTGACTTCTGTTTTGTTTTTTTTTTAGAAAGACTTTAATTTAGGCATTATACATATTGAAAAAGTAAGATAGATGAAAAACTGAAACTGGAATCAAACAGTTAAACAGCAACAACAAATCTGACAAAAAAAATTGCATATATTTAAAACTTGTGTATAAATTTCAGAACTACAGTAACGAAGAAAAAGAAAAGGAAGAAGTCTTTGAATGATCAGCTTCCTATTAATTGAGGGTTGCACTAATATTTTCTAATCTATCTATTTCAGATTACTGATACCAGCACTATTCCAAGATGCATTACAGATAACTAAGTCTATATTTCATGTCCTATAAATCATCTTTGCGCAAAATGGTGAGTTTATGATTAATTTCTTCTCCACATCTCTCTAATGACCCAAGTCCTTCTTTTTTTCCTATCACATCAATATCTTTAGGCTGTTTCTTCAAAGACTATGTTTTAACATGAAAAATACTTGCCATGATGCAGGCATACTAAGAATGAAAACTTAGCTTTTCATGTACATCACCCTAGTTTATCTATCTTCCTCTACTTCCCATCCTTGTGATGAAAACACCTTTGTGCTTTGGTCATGAGCAAAGCAGACTTTTCCTTACATCTGTGTGACACCTTACATTTGATTGCAGTGCATTTATCAATAATAAGATCTGAATTCTCTGGGTTTACACATGCACCCCTTAGGGATTTTTGTGATAGGCTAGATAGAATCTCTTCCACTGGCAATTGCTTTTCTTCTTTCTCCACTGGCAATGCATGCTTTTCTTCAGCATCAATTCTAAACATTTTTTCTAAGCATAACAGAAGCCTGACTAACTTTGTCCTATGGTTCTTGAACTATTCCAGGTGTAGTTACTTCCAGGTTCCTAATCCTCCCTATCGGGTAGTGCAGCACCTCCAGTTCCTTCCCAATCTTCACAATTACTTTCACTTTTTCACCAGACTCCCTCACTTTAGCTGTCTGTCTCCCTTGTCCCAAAACTGCAGCCTTCCTACACTTGCCCTAGCAATCAGAGCCCTCTCAGGGTCTTACCTTTGTTGGCCACTTCTTGGTCAAGGCTTGCCACAAGGCTGTGCAAGTGTCAGCACTGCAGAGGTAGTGCCTGGCCAGCTACCACCACAGCCAAGCAAAAATGATAGAAACATATTCATTTTGTTTCCTTCCTCTCCTTCGCTCTCTATTACCTGCTTGCCATGTGGGTTGGCGGTGTCTTTTCTCCTGAGGTCTGCAAAGAACCTTTTGAGAGCCACTTCCCTCAAAATCACATGCCAAGTGGTGTAGACACTCTGAAAATATGAAATATATCTCTTGAATCAGTATTTTTTCTGCTCTTTTAAAAAATATACCAAACATATTTTCAATTAACAGATTTTTATCCCAAACTTAACAAGCTTCTGTTTTGTATTATGCCTGACAGGCACCTAAAGATAAGACTGCTAATCAGGTCACCTCCTGGTACATGGTCAAGACAAAGACAATAAATTTAGCAAGGTGACAAGGACTGAAAGATCACAATAATTAAAAGAGAAGTTCTTGGGATGGCAAAATATGTGCATCATCTTTAGCAAGTCTGTGTGCACCAGTGATTTATGAAAAGACAGAACCCCTTTTTGCTGTATAAAAACTCCCAGAGAAAAGGAGAAGATGTGGGCTCTCTCTTCCCCCCCTTCTCTCTCGCCACTTTGGCTTCAGCTCCAGGACAGCACCAGCAGAACAGCAGCCAAGCAGGAACCGGCGGACGGTGATAAAACTTAATTACGCTCTTGTTTCTTTCCTTTTCTTAACAACTCTCTCCCCAAAGTGACTAATTTGTGTAAATTCCCTCCTCTTGTAAACTTGTTTTTTTCTTTTAAAGGTGGCATTATTGTCTCCTTTCCCTAAAATAAATCTTTGTAATTTGCTTAAATCATAAAGCCTGTTATTTTTGTAAATTCGTGCAATGTCTATGAGTAGTGGCTGATTTTTACTCACAATCAAAATATAAAATAATAGCTCAGATCGTAACACCAAATCAAGCCTGGATCACCAGAAGGCAGAGAGAACATCATCATATCCAAAGGGCTGAAGGTGTCACAGCTTCTCCTGGTAGCTGGAAGGGACACTGGACACATGTTCGAGAGGACTAACACCCTCTTTGAGAGAGGAATAAAATCAGGGAAAAAACCCTTATGTTAAAAGCTGGTACTGTCAGACTGAAAGGCAGGGCAATTATCAGGCAACTCACTAGTGCAGAGATGACTAGAGACGTATGTCATAGCTGTACTTTTTTTAGTGTTCTGAAGAAGCTGTTTTGTGTTAGGGGAGTGATTGCACAGTAAATGGCTAAAGGATAACCTGAGAAAAGCCTTGGTCTCCAACAGGAATTTGGCACAGTGTCCATAATTCATACCTATAAAACTGGCCATGGATTCCTTCCTCCCCTTTCCCCATCCATCCACAGTAACATCTCAACAGTCTTCATTTCTTACTGGAAGTTAAACTTCTTTCAGAACTGATGAGGCACTTTGGTAGTGCCAAATTTAATCTTTATCTAATAGATTTAAAGAGCTACTTATTCAAATCACTTGGAGTCTGGACAGAAGTTTACTCAAATTACAAAAATTTAGTGGAAAATAATCTTGAGTGTACAAGAAGTGAAGAAACACTGAAATTTATAATGGAGAGCAGTACATCTCTATAATGGTGAACACCTTGTGTTACATTTGGAATAGAAATCTCCATTTTGGAAAAGGAGGAACCCCAAGCAGTTAGATAGAAATTTTATTCCCGTTGACAAGGGAATAAATTTGTAGTTTTGAATAACGAATTACAGTTTAACATTTCACAGCCACAACACTTTCCAGTTGCCCTTTGATTTCTGAGATGGCCTTGGCAAACCTGAGCAGGTCACACTGGAGTAGTTTATTTCCAAGCACCACCTAGTGGATCTATGCAAGAGACACCAAAAAACCCCAAAACCTCTCTCCCCCGCCAAAAAAACAAAAAACCAAACAAAACCACAAACAAACAAACCAACCAACCAACACACAAAACACAAACAGACAAAAAAAACCCAAACCAAAACAAAAAACCAACAAAAAAACCCCACAAAAACCCCCAAGACAACCAAATCAAACAAACTAAAAAACAATTAGCAAAATATTTATCTTTGGAAGGTAGGAATGGCAGCTTCTTCTTCAAATATTGCTATTTGATTGTTTGTTAGAAGCAAGCCACAACAGCTCTGAAAAATGCTACATTAGTCATGGTGAAAATCAGTAGTTTGGTGATCTGTACGATGTACAAAATTTGGCTGCTATTGAGCCTCAGTACAGGACACTCTCTGCCCAGTTTATTAGACCCAAAACATTAAGAGAGATATGTCCTTTAATCATCAGAATTCCCTGAGTAAAGAAAAAATAAAAGTTACACTTAGAGACCTTTGATAGTCCTGCTATGTGAGCAACTTCCTAACACAATACAGTATGAATCAATATAATAAGATTATTAATATTTTGTTGTATTTTTTTTAGTAAGTATAGTAGTATGGTTACTTTTTAAAATTTTAATTTTATTTTTTTAATTAATTTTTGAATCACAGTGTATATAATTCATACATTAAATATTACCTTTGAGGATCATTTTTCAGAAAGAGATCAGACTTTGTTGCAAGAAACTGAGATTTTCTTGAAAATATTCAAATATCAAAATCTTTAAAGTGGTGAGTTGGCAACCTAACTAAAATGAGCTTGCCCTGACTCAGGACTAGGAACAAACCTTGAGCACCTGAATACTTGCACCTTGTTTAATTAGAGAGCTAGCCAGTGCAGTTCTTGAAGTTAATATTAGGGAACAGAGGTAGCCATGATCAATTAAAAATATAGACCAGAAAGAATACTGAGAAGTGTCAACTGTAGGAGAAAATAGAGTAATGTCAAAATCAGCATAACCATTTATGAGAGGAAGTTTCTGATGGCTGAAAGATCAAAATAGTGGCAAACAGAAATTATTGAAAGAACTAAAGGCAGAAACAAATGCTTAGAAAAATAATCTTGAAGTCTCTGCCCTGGAGACACTTTTGAGTGGACTAGGATTATTGGTGTTGATCCAGCATCTTATCAGACATTTGATTACATAGGTAGATGTAAAGACTTTAAAAAAACATACAACTTCTGTGTCTGGAATACAATTTAAGGATGTAGAAAAGAGTGTATATAACTCTTTGATCAGGCCATTAAAATAAAAATGGATTCAAAACAGCCAATGGATTATGGGTTCAATCATGTAATTAGTTAACTCATTTGTATTTTATATTTATTAATTCAATTAATATTTAGAAAAAAAACACACCTCAGTTCTAACTTTGGTATACTGAAAGTATTTACAGTTTGTTTTATACAAAACTCACAGTCTAGATTTAACTTACTCTTTTACAGTAAGGCATGATTAAGAAGAAATCAATTCTTGTAAGGAACACAGAGCTACAAGTAGTGTTAAAGAACAGAGACTTACCATTAATGAGGAAACACAGGTACTTTTAATTGACTGAAGGGAAATTACCAAAGCACTATATACTAGTCATCAAAATTTTATGTTTATTTTAAAGTTACCTAAGTTATTTAGGTCTGTATGTGATGTATTAGAAGATATCTTTCTTTTAAAACAAGACTTAATTTGCTCTCTACCTATAAATAACAATAAAGAATAATACTTTGTTGCCTATTTGTTTATGGTATTCTTTTGTAAAAAACTGGATATTAAAAACATAAGATACCTTTCTTCTGTGTCTAGTTATATAAATATCTTTATCCTGGGGATGCTGAGTGGCTGTGCTGACAAAGTAGGTGTTGGGCTTACATATTTCAAAGAAAACAGAACTTTTTCCTTTTGAAGATGTGTGTTAAATATTTCACAGTGACACTGTTGTGGTTAAACCCAAACTGGGAGCTAAGCACCACACAGTCACTCCTTCAGTCCTCATCTCTCTACAGGACAGTGGGGATAGCATTTTGGGCTTTGGCAATGGGCACAGGATCAAGTTTTTGGGAGAGTGATACAATCAGTCTTCCAGGCCTCCCAGTATTTCTGTTTCAGCCATCATCATCCATACCCGAGAGGCTTGAAACACTTGGCTTGCATTGTGTGTTCCACATTCATGGATAATCTGTACAATTGTGTCCATGATCAAGTCAGCCCCTTGATCACAAGCTTATCTATATGGTGCATCTCTTCCCTGATGGCCTGACGTGTCAGAAGCCCACAGAGCTCTCAATAATTCACCTTCGTGTAGCCAGTCCAAATCCACCTGAACCACTTCAATCTTACAAGGTTGATGCACCTGCTGGTGGTACTGATGATCTGCACTGGCCCAAGTCTCAGCTACATGAACATATATTTAACACCAGGTTCTCTGCCCAGGAAGACACATCTTAACACAATGTGGTGAGAGGACCATCTCCTCTTGGAGGAGAGGAGCTCTGGGGCTAGTAAGTCAGTGTTGGGAAAGAGGATCACAACAGGAAGGGGTTAAGTGGATGTTTTTGTGTGGGGAGGGTGAGGGAAGCCGTGTTGTCCACCCAGATGGAAGCTGTAGTTGTCCTTAGGCTGTGCACCCACCAGGATCGGTGCAGTTTCCCCGTTACAGATGTCCAGGTTTTAGGCTTCAGGGAGTGTTCTGCTCTTTTGATAGTTTGTGATGGCTGCAGCGAGCACATCTGTGTGAGGTGTGGTTATTTTAGTGACACTGCTTGGCTATTGAGCTCAGGGAAGTGATGTGTAGGCTAAGCACCACCAGGGAATGTGAGATTGTGTTAGACAGTTGTTGCATTGACTTAGCTCTCCTGAAACAGGCTCAGCAGTCAGGCAAGGCTCATGACACACATTGCTTTCCATCCTCTTTCTGACAGGCTGAATGTGACTACCTAGATGATAGGGGAAAATGGGAACAAACTTCTGCCTGGTGCAAGAGCTGTGGCAGGTGTGTCTCTCCAGTAACTGTTTCATATCCCCAGGTAACTTTGCAAAATCGATATGATGCTCTGCAAGGGGAACTCAGTAGTGATGAAGCTGATAACTCACTTTACTGGGAGGCTAAGTCAAACAGGCTTTGCATGAAAGCTGCTTCAGTGAAGAAAAAAAGATTCGTCCTTGTCATATGTGACTTTCTTCTAAGGGAGTGGAAGGCTGTATATGGAGGCCAGAGACCCACTTCTTAGGAAGTCATCTGCTTCCCAGCCAGGATTTAAGTCATCCTGCCCCAGCCAGGATTTAAGATATACAGAGAACTCCTTACTCTAGGTCAGCCCTTAGATTCCTACCTGTTACTGATATTGCTGATATTGCATCACTGCCTACCTGATACAAGTCCAACGGCAATGGAGAGAGACTTCAGTGTCCTGGGATGGCTGCTTAAGGGATCAGGAGCACAAGCAGTGTTCTCCTTTATCCCACCAGTTGCAGGGATTGATGAAAGTATAATTTGTGGCTCTGAGACTGGTGTTACTGGCAGGACTCTAGGTTTCTTTGATCATGGGTTGATTTACATGACACCAGACCTGCTGGCAACAGATGGGGAAAACCTGTCTTGGATGGGAAGAAGGATCCTGGGACATGAGACATGAGTTAGCAGGGCTCATTGAAAGAGCTTTAAATTAGATTTCAAGGGAAATGAAGACAAAACCAGGCTTACTAGAGAGAAGCCTCAGAGCAGCATGCCAATGCTCGTGGGTAAATGTGCTAGCAAGGTCTGACAGTCTGCTGTCTCAGTGGAGGATGGTGATTCATGCAGCAGCAAAGACATGAGGGTTAGTGACAGGCTGGTAACTATAAAACTTTCTGAGTACAGCCTGGTGGCAATTTGGGCTGCTGTCCCCCAAATGGGGCAGAACCACTAGGCCAGCTGAAGTGCATCTACACCATTGCATGTAGTTTGGGCAACAAACAGGAGGAACTGGAGGCTATTAACAGGAAGTTTTTCCTTGTGCTTAAATTTAACTTTGTGTTCTGGTTTGTGCTCATTGCCCCTTGTCCTGTTGGTCAGTCTACCCCTCTCTGCCATCTTCCCCTCTCTAGGCTAAACAATCCCAGCTCTGTCAACCTTTCAAGAAAGATGCTTCAGTACCCCAGCCAGGTTTGTTGCCCTCTGCTGGATTCTCTCCAGGAGTTCCCTGTCTTTCTTGGACTGGGGAGCCAAGAATTGAACACATTATTCCAAGTGAGGCCTCATTAGGGCAGAATAGAAGGGGAAGGATGACCTCCCCCAACCTACTGGCCATGGTCTTCCTAATGCATCCCAGGATACCATTTGCCTACTTGGCCACAAGGGCACAATGTTGGCTCATGGTTAATGTACTGTCTATCAGGACTCCTTCTCTTCAGGCTGAGATCCAGGCCCGATGGGGAGTAGTGACAGTGTCTTCATACTGTCATATTTTCTTAAGCATGTCACACACACTTCGTACAAGGTCATCGCTGACCCATAACATTACTGTCATTGTATGGGAAAATACTTATGGGTGTGGCATGCACAAACTTTTGTAGCATATGCTTAAGGTATGGCATTTGATCAGGATCTACAGCTCATTCTCTCAGATACCTGATGGCTTTGTCAAGTGTTGATACTCTGACTGGGGGGCAGTCAATTTCATCTTTGTAAGGATACCTCCCCCTTACAGCTGACAAGAGTTGCCTCTATAGGATGATAGTTCCATCATCTTTGTTAATCACCCCTGTGTCATGATACCCTAGGTATGTCTTCTCCATCCCCACTCTCCCTGAATGAGGGCAGGATTTGAAATTCTGTACGTATTTGCAAAACATATGTGAACTGTTTACATTATTTTTCTACCATGCTGAACAGAATTCTATTAGTAAGGTAGTAGAATTGTTTATGGCTTTCATAACCTTTTCAACTTACAATAATTGCCAAATTGAGTTTATGGAATAAAATATTTTTTAAAACTCAGTTGCACAACATGTCTCTGATATAGTTTTAAGATATAACTTTAAGAACAAAGGTATACTTGAACCTAATGTCAGAGTTGGGAGACTCAAAATTTGTCTTTGAAATAGTCACAGAATTCAGTTAATTATGTCCTCTTAAACATTAGGAAAACTATAAACTTAAATTGAAATTAAAGAACATTCAGTTGATAACCTCAAGCAAGCAATTTACTATGTGAGGCTTAGCCCTGAAAATGCCAGCTTTATGTATATTTACCTACAGGTCCTCAATGAGAAATCTTTAAATAGGAATCAAATACCTAAGCAACTGTGCTGGAGTGCAAATGTTGCAGGTCAAGTGAAGGTAGTGAAGTGACTTTTTTTACAGGTCACCTAAAAATATTGGGACAAACAGTACAGCTTCTGAGTACTGTCTCTAAAATAGTTTCATGCTGCTTCTGGTCTGGAATATGAAACTACTTGAAACAATGCTGTGGAGAGTTTTGCAGGGGAGTGGCTACGTGACAGGGGGCACGACAACATGCAGCTAGTCAGTGTATAAAGTTCTAGAAACCGCAAGGCGCCGCCTAGCTACAATTACGTCAGTAGCTACGGACCAATTATAAGCTTAGCTTTGTAACCTGCACCTTATAAAAATGCCATGAATGTTCAATAAAGTTGAGACTTGTTGACCATGATATCATGAGACTTGTCTCCCGTGGCTCCGGTTATCCAACATTTGGCGCCCGAACAGGGACCTACCCTTTCTTAGAGCTACGTTGGGTGCAGGTCTATCTGCAGGCGTAAGGCTTTCCCCGCCCGACGCGCCCAGAAGACGGCGTAAGGCTTAAACCGCCCGACGCGCCCGGAGGATTACATCGGTGATCTCCGCCGCTACGCGCTGCCGAAGCTTGGGGGGGTTGCAACGGTACCGTCACGATGGACAGGCAAGCAGCGTATGATTTATTTACCGCGTTTCTTAAAAAACGGGGCATTAAAGATTTAGACCTAGATAAGGACCTTCCACACCTTTTAAAACATGCAACATCTCACGGTTTCTTTAGCGACCCACACTCAGTTCACGATTTACACGAGTGGCGCCGCTATGGCGACCGGCTCTGGGAGTTAGTCCTAGATGATGATAAAATAGCTAAAAAAGTGAGTAAGTTGTGGAAGGTCGTACAGCATGAACTCTTAATGTCGCAGGCAGAGAGACGGGCCGCGGACAATGCCCGTCAGGCTCACGCGAAAAATTTAAATTACACAATTACCGACCCCTCTGCGCCAAGTCCCCCCGATCCCTCCGCGCCAAACCCCCCTGTTTTTACCTCGGTTGAAGTGCCCGCACCAAGGTCCCCGCCCGCGCCATTTTTGTCACCCCTTGAGCATGCGCACCCGTCGGGTTACAATCTCACTGCGCCGCCCCCCCCCGATGCCACGAAGCCGCTCCTCGGAGCTGCTTCGGACCTCGCGGAGGCCGCAGCAGAGAAGAGACGGGAACTATGGGCTAGCCTCGCGAGACAGGGGATCGAGAACTGTGACCTCGCCTTGGTCGAGGCGGCACAAGATCACTCGTCCCCTTTGGCGTTCCCTGTTGTTTTTAACGGGGACGGGCCAGATGGCGCTTTACGCGCCCAGATCACACAGCTTGATTGGAAGCTGTTAGCGCAGCTACGGGCCACTGTAGTACAATTCGGAGTCACTAGTGAGCCTGCAAGGCAGATGATTGATTACTTGTTTAATTCGGCCGTTTTACTCCCTGCCGACATTAAGGGAATAATTCGCCTCATATACACCCCCCATCAGAAATTGACATTTGAGAGCCGATGGAGGGAAGAGGCAGCTAATAGCGCCGCCCAACGGCGCCAGCGAAGAGACCCTTTACATGGCATTACAATAGATGAGCTCATGGGTGAAGGAAAATATTTTCTTATAGAACGTCAAGTGGCACTAGGGGTGGAAAAGCTTAGGGAGGTCATGGCAGTTGCCAAAAGGGCAATGCAAAAGGTCCGCGAGCCTGGAGGAATCCCCATGTACATGGGAATTAAACAGGGTCGTGAGGAACCTCTTGGGACCTTTGTAGATAAGATCATAAATGCTTTGACCAAGGCAGGTATCACAGATCACGTACAGGATGCCCTTGTTAAACAGGTTATTATTCAGAACGGTAATCCCATCACTCGTTCATTAATAGCCACAGCCCCAGGCAACTGGACAGTCCAAGATATTTTGGATAAGGCTGCAGCAATGCCTGCAAGCAATCAAATCTTTTTAGTCCAGGCCTTACAAAAGATAGGGGACTGTATAGACAACCAGGCCAAAGCTCAAAGTCAGGTTCTGGCAGCCCTTGCACCCCTCCAAACTGCCTCATCGCAACGCCGACTGGGAACACCAGGAGGCCGCATGAAATGTTTTCGCTGCGGCCGCCCAGGTCACATTCGCCGCGAGTGCGACGCCACAGGAGTTTGGTGTGAAAAGTGCCAATCCAACACTCACAACAACAGCGCTTGTCGTCGTCGCTCGGGAAACTCCAAGAGCAGCGCGAGGGCGAACCGCGCCGAGACACAAGTAGCGGCACTTATGGTGGCAGGGCCGGGGATGGCGGCGGTGCCCAGCGACCTCTTCCCGCTGGTGCTCGGCTTCCTGAGGCAGAACCGCTTCGAGGCGGCGGCCAGAGCTTTCGCCAGGGAGGCGGCGGCGAAGGAGCAGGACCCCAACGCCGCCTCGCTGCTGGAGATCTACAGCGACTGGCTGAGGTCTCCAGGGGCCCAGAAGAGAAAGCTGGTTACCAATGGCTCCCAGGTGAAGAGGAAGCCACCCTCCAGCAGTGAGAGCAGCTCCAGTGAGGAGGAGGATGAGACCACCCCAGCCAAGAAGCCAGCTAAAGCAGCAGCTGTGCCCAAGACAAAAGCAGCAACACCTAAATTGAGAAATAAAGCTGCCCAGAGGGCCACCAAGGTGGTCAATGGAAAAGCAGTAAGCAGCAGCAGCAGCAGTGAGGATCCTGAGGAGGAAAAGGCTGCACCAAAGAAGGCTGTTCCCAAGAAATCACCCCTGCCAAAACCTGCAGCCACTCAGCCATGTCCAGGGAAAAACAAACGTGCCAAGGAGAGTTCCAGCAGTAAGGACTCATCTGACAGCTCAGAAGATGAAAAGCCACCTGCAAAACAGAAGCTCAAGCCTGGTCTGTACAGTGCTGTGCCACCACCTCAAGCTCCACAGACAAAGAAGGGCCCTGCCAAGGCTCCTGTAAAGAAATCTAAAAGCAGTGACTCTTCAGACAGTAGTGAGGAAGAAGAGCAGGTGACCCCAAAGGCAGGAGCAATCAAAAAAGTAGTGGGTAAAACAACCCCTGAAGCTGTGACTACCAAGAAGGCTGAATCCGGCTCTGACAGTGACTCAGATTCTAGCTCTGAAGATAAGGGAGGGAGTAAGCTCCCAAACTTTAACCAAATCTTCCAAATCTTTTAGAGCATCTTCCTTGTTCTCTTTAAACTGATACTCTTGGACCTTTAGTCACTATATCTGGGCTACAGTACAAACTGGGGAAAAGGCAATTCACGTAGAGAGACACTTAAGCAGCTGTATTGCAGTCATGGGACTGCCTCAAAAAATAAAAACAGACAAAGAGACCGCCCCAACCCCTGGCCAAGAAGAAGGGGGTGAGGCGGAAAGCAGACACTCCCACCCCCACCACCACCGCCATCATCGCCACCAGCGGGGAATCCTCCCCCTCGGCCACGCTGCTGGAGGCCAAAGCCACCAAAATCCCTGCTCGCTGGGAGAGCGGCCGCCCCATCAAACCCCCCAGGAAAGATTTACCGGATTCCCAGAAGCACCAAACCTCCAAAAAGGGGAAAATTATCCGAACAGCTCAAATACTGCAACGGGATCCTCAAGGAGCTGTTCTCCAAGAAGCACGCGGTCTACGCTTGGCCCTTCTACAAACCCGTCGACGCCTCCGCCATGAACAGTCCACTGGCCCGGAGACGACACCGACTCCAGACGACACTAAGACCCCTGCTGGCCCCGGTATTGCAGAGATTCCAGATTGACCTCTCTTTTGAAACCGAAGAGGATGTGGAGACTCATGTTATCCCCTCTTTGGACTCTCTGCAGTACAGATACAGATTGCCTCCCTATTGTATTGTTTGTTCTTCTTATGAACATCTTGCTTGGGTAAAATTGCGTTGTGGGATGTGTAACAGGGAATTTTGGATTTCCCAACGTAACTTACGATTTATCTTTTGTTGCTTAGCATGTGCTTTGGCTAGGGACAGGCAAGATCCCTCTCATGCTTTGGCTGCTTTGACAGGAGACCCCTACCCCGTAGCGATACGTAGAGTAGAAAATAGAGAAGATCTTTTGTTAAGGTTTCTTAAGTGGCATTTGCAGTATAGTGTAGAACAGCTTTTAGCAAGCGTTGATTCGGTGTTGTTAGATTCTGTTTGTGGGAAAAATATTTATGTTCCTATTGCATGGCAAGTGGAGCCCCAGGAGTGGGACGACACTTGTCGTAGGTTCCAGCCTCGCCGGCATCGTCACCCCTTGGGGAACGATTCGGACCCCCTTTAGGACCAGCAGAAAGCTCGAGAGCAGAGATGGTTGTATTGAATGGTTAACAGGTCAGAAATGATTGTTGTATTAGTCTTGTTATAGGTATCACTATAGGTTTAAGTTTTGGTTGTTTTGTTTACTGTTATTTACCTTTGTGCCAATTTAATTAACACCACAATCACCTTTTATTACATGTTTATAAAGGTGTCATGAAACGTAAAAAGTTCAACCCTGACATGTACCCTCAGAGACCCCAAGAAGCATCATGAATATTTTAGTCATATGTTATAATCCTAGGCCTAGGTCTTTTATATATCAATTCGGTAATCATGAAGGAATTTCCATCGTGATGGGAGCCAGTGGGGTTCGGGAACACCTGTAAGGGGCCCCTCGACAAAAATTCTGTCGGACAGGTCTTCCCTATCCTCCCTTTGGCCTTACATACTGATGGACGCCACACCGTATGATAAGTTAGTTAAATAAAATTATGTTGGTAAGTCAAGTTGCTTAAGGAAATGTTTTATCGTTGTTTGTATTCATAGGTTTTGCATGTTTTGTCGTTTGTATAAAACCCTCTTTGTTATAATAGTGATAGTTATTTTGCTTTTGCTTTTGCCTTGTGTATTGCAATGCATTCAAAAAATGATAGTATCAGCTTTTGCAAGTAGCAAGACAGTAATGTTAGCTAAAGAAAACGGGGGAAGTGTGGAGAGTTTTGCAGGGGAGTGGCTACGTGACAGGGGGCACGACAACATGCAGCTAGTCAGTGTATAAAGTTCTAGAAACCGCAAGGCGCCGCCTAGCTACAATTACGTCAGTAGCTACGGACCAATTATAAGCTTAGCTTTGTAACCTGCACCTTATAAAAATGCCATGAATATTCAATAAAGTTGAGACTTGTTGACCATGATATCATGAGACTTGTCTCCCGTGGCTCCGGTTATCCAACACAATGCAGGAACAGGCCACAGGCTGCTGTGTTTACAGTGCACTTTATGAAGAGAATGGCTACTTGCAGCAGCGTGTGTGATCTAAAGGCAAAAGCAAGAACTTATCTTTTTTAAAAATTAGAATTTAAATTAAATTTAAAAATTTTAAAAAAATTAATTTTAAATTAGAAAATTTAAAAATTAAATTTAAAAATCTAAAAATTTTTAAATATTAGAATTATTTAAAAAACAATTTTTAAAAAATTAATTCTTAAAAATTAAAAATTAATTTTCCTAGTTGTTATATCCTTTGCTAATGAACTGGGAAAAATAATATCTTAAAAGTGCTATGACTTGGACCAGAAGTACCCAAGCTATATAAACTATAGCCACTAGTAATCATCTCTAGCACAGTGTTTGGTTGTTACTCCACCCTCCAGGCTGCCATCAGGATGGCATAGTTGAGCTTCACATAACACAGTTGTGATGAGTAATGTTGCACAAGTGCGAGTATGTATTTCCTCATTTCCAAGAAATGCATCAACAGCATTAGCATATTGTACAACTTTACCACTATTTTATGGTCAGTTTATTTTCCAGAATGCCATACTTTGAAATTGCCCATTCCATAAATGCTAATATACTATTCCAAGCTATTCAAACCTCGAAAAAGATTATTTGCTGGAATCTGCAACATGCCCTGGCCTTCAGTGTAGAATTGAATTTCATACAGGGCATATTGTTATTTAACTACCTCTGACTAAACAATATATGATAAAAATCCGTATATGCTCCTATTTTAATAGGTTGGAACTAGATCTCACACATACAGAGGGAAACTGTTTATTTATCTGCAGCTGTGCAGTTTTCCACTTATTTGTAGCTGCCTTCTGAGGACTTTGGCCAATCCTGCAAGCCAGATGAAGTCAGAAGGCCCAGTCTCTTGACTCCAGCTCTGGGGAGCTGAGATGCAATGCCAAGGTGCAGCTGAAGGTGTGCTAATACCTGGGACACTCTGGAAAGTAAGTTTCTCAGCAGTGACCTAGATCTGAGCTTTGACTTTCTCTCATGAACACAGACTCTCAATTCCAGATAATTATTAAGATGTTAGTTGGTGGGAGTACCTGGAGGGCCACCTAGTCCAGCTTTCTGCTTGGAGAAGGTCTTTTACTAATCAGTGATTCCACTGATCCTCCACTGATCAGAATCCACTGATTCTCCTTTAATGTATTTCTTAGGCAGTAGAAACAGAAGTGCATTAGTAGCATGCATTTTATACTAATTTAACAAGTATTTTCATTATCTTTTTGAGCTGTTAGGAAAAACACAGGCATTATGCTATTTATAGTTTTCTGTGGTCTGGTACACATTTCTAAGAGTCTTGGGGACACTTTCTATCAGTAGCCAAGACTTGAAAAAGCATCTGTTTTACAGACCAGTGACAGCCTCTGAGGCATAAAAGAAAATACTGGTTCTTTGGACTTACCCTTTTTTACATTTTACCATCTAAGAAAAGAATCGCTGTATTTTCTGCATATTTAAGAACTTATGTCTTAAATCTCAGCCATTTTCAAAGAAATCATTACCATGAAGTTCTCCTAATTTTTGAAAAACATATATTCTTCTGGTTTTACCTAGTAAAGCTTAAGGAAAATGCATCTCAAAAGGGTAAAAGCACAAGCAGTTCTCTGCAGGCAGTAATAGAAAAATCAAAAAAACACTTCGTTGAATGTAACAGGGAAGACTTTGATAAGGACCTACTGATTTCATGGCTAAGTTCTAGGAATTGTTCTCCTGAGCTCTGTTGTGGACTAGAGCTGTATTTCTAGAAGGTCCCCAAGACCTTTTTAGGGTCATAAACAGACATCCATTGTGTGTGAGTTTCAAATAACCAGGAGGAGTTGGAGTCATAAAGAGAATGTTACTCTTGATTGGCACTCCCTGCCGAATTAAGTCTGGTTGGAGAACTGCCAGCATAGTGGCTTAGCCATAGCTCCATCTGCACCAACTCTGCAAGTCATCTGCATGGATGATGCAAATCTCAAATATCATAATCTCATGGCAAAGGGTGGAATCAAACTGTCATAGTTCAGATCACAATTTTCTTGAACTTAACTATTACACAATGGAAAATTAGAGGGGAGGGAAGAGAGGCCTTAAAAGCCTTTGGGAAAACAAACTGTGTATACACTCCCCAAGCCTTTAGAGCCACCTAAGGCCGGAATGTGAACTATAATATTACAGAACTAATAGCCACAGAGCATTCCGGCAGATCTTCAGGGACTTGCATCATTCCCTATCAAAAAGGTTAATTTGAGCCTAAGACTTTGTAAGGCTTGAAATGCAGACAGGAATCCTGCTGAACTTACTCTATCTTTAAGGAGAATTTTCATTCATCTACCTTCCTAAAAGTATAGATGAGGAGGAACAATGTAGAATCATTTCTGCACAGACCACCACCATTATAAAAAAACAGAAATATGTGTACTGTTAAATTTTTGTTATACAAATCACAGCAAACTTTATAAAGTGGATTCAAATTTCCCACTGCTTTTATTTATTCCACTATTAAATTGTGTATTCAACTGAATAGATGGTAGTAAGTCACTAGGGACCAGCACTTTCTCAAAGGCAATGCAGTACTTTTATAAAAAGAGCAATTTTTAAAACCTTGAACATTTGAAACCAACTGTCTACTTCACAAAATTAATGGCATTGGGTCAAAACCAAGATCTTAAATTTTGATTCTTCTTTTCCTTATGCCAGTTTTCAAAGTTCTGGGCTGCTTACTTTCAAGACTTTTTGGTCTCATCAGCAGGGCTAAAACCATTTAGAGGCTAAGGGGCTTAAAAAAACCACTTCCTACATCTCAGGATACAATTCTAAGAAATTACAGGATGCTATGAACCAGATGGTCTAAAGTTGGTTGTTTCACTAGCCTAGATTGCCTTACAAACTTACGTGTGAAGATTCTCATTGACTGTGTCTGATTTCAAACTTCGGGATGTAAGACCAAAACTGGAATTTCAAGTGCCATATTCAAAATGTAACTTTGCGGGATTTACTCACGGTCCCTGTAACCTAAGAAATGCTGAGATCTGAATTTTGTCCTCAGTGGGAAGAGGTTAGAAAGCAAAATTTTCATGGCAGTATTCTCATCATACCACCACCAAAAAGTGTTCTGGGACTGAAATTATTTCTCTGTAGTTAAATGAAGTAGGATGCCAAATAAACAAATCCCTTCAACAAACCAATGGTAGAATTGAACCTATCCTCCTAGGGGTCTATCTAATATGAGCACATGTTCCACCCAAGTACCTCTGCTCTTAGTTTTACCTTTCCTCTGCTTACTCTTTTTTTGTATATGAACTAGAACCACTCCACCTAGAGGTGAGAACCCCCACATGCCAAACCTTTCTATGGAGTAGGAGATAATGAAAAAACAAAAAAAGAATGAAATGAAATACAACTTCTGAATCTAGGAGTCCCATCTGCTTTGTAAGTGTGGTGCTACAGAAGTGAGGTCTTAATCACTTTGTCGAGAATCTTATCCAAAGTAAAGTCTGCAGATCTCCTAAGGGTCAACTAGCTCATCCACCCTTTCATCACCCATGTTGCTTCCCTCTGGACTGTAGCATGTGTTTCTTCTGTCTGGTTCCAGACTGCATTGCAACAGAATAACGGAGCTCTCTGCAAGCCTTACCTCCACCGAATTTGGGTAAGTTCCATGATAACGTTAACTTTTTTACAATAGTAAGAAATTATTATTCACTATATAAGCTTACTGTTTCAACCAGAAGTGCTAGTTACCTTCCAGGATCACTTTGTGCAATTGCTTACTGAAACCCCCCCAAAACCAATTAATTAAAAAAAAGACACCCTTTACTTTGTAAGTAACTTGGACTCAGTCTCAAGCGATGTACTTTCCATTGCCCTGACGGGAACATTTTCACCAGATAGTACTGCTTTTAAGGAATTATCTCCTCAAAACTCTTAAGATTACTAATCACCATGCTGCCTATTCAGATTTGAGTTTATAAATGCTCGGTTCTTCTCTAAGGCATTGCTGAAGAGGTCTTGCTTTTTTACAGAGGGTTTCTAGAGGAAGCCCCTGAATATTTGCCGAACTTGACTTTACATCAACTGAACGCTCGTGCGCTGCTTTAATGATGGCGATGCCACACCTCGAGTCCTGTGTCCAGTTCTGGGCCCCTCAGGTCAGGAAGGAGATTGAGGTCCTGGAGCAGGTCCAAAGGAGGGCAACCAGGCTGGTGAAGGGACTCCAGCACAAGTCCTGTGAGGAGAGGCTGAGGGAGCTGGGGGTGTTCAGCCTGGAGAAGAGGAGGCTCAGGGGAGACCTCATCGCTCTCTACAACTCCCTGAAAGGAGGCTGGAGCCAGGGGGGGGTTGGGCTCTTCTCCCAGGCAACTATCAGCAAGACAAAGAGGACATGGTCTTAAGTTGTGCCAGGGGAAGTTTAGGTTGGATATTAGAAAGAATTTTTTTAAGGAGAGGGTGATCAGACATTGGAATGGGCTGCCCAGGGAAGTAGTGGATTCTCCGTCCCTGGAGATATTTAAAAAGAGACTGGATGTGGCACTCAGTGCCATGGTCTGGTAACCACAGCGGTAGTGGATCAAGGGTTGGACCTGATGATCTCTGAGGTCTCTTCCAACCCAGCCAATTCTGTGATTCTATGATCAGCTCCACACACAACGCATCTGCTGAACCCCATCAAACTTGTATCGAAGCACAGACTTCCAAAAGGCAGCTCAGGGACACAGCGAAGCGGACAAGGCTTACAATCCCCTAACCCCGCCGCCCACGAGTTCGCCCGTCCGAAGCTGAAGGCGAACCCGGGCTGGGGCTCCGGCCTCGGGCAGCGCACCGCAGCGCCGTGCGGCAACGGCTACCGCCTACCATCCCCACCGGGGGTGCCCGGAACGGGAGTCACCAGGGCCCCGTCCGCCCACGCCGGAACCTAAGGAGGAAACGAAAGGTCGGGGCGCCGGCGGGAGGAGCGCCCGGGACTACACCACGCAATACCGGCCCCGCAACGGCCACTAAACAGCCGGTAACGGCCGCCGGGCGAAGCTCTAACGGACCCACCCGCCCCGCACATGCGCACGACACCGCGCGCGGCTCAGCGGCCGCCGGAGGGAGGGGGAGGGGGAGGGGGGGGTGAAGGTGGGGGGAGAGCGGAGCTGCCGACTCCTTCCGCCGCCGCCGCCGCCTCGGTCCGCGCATGCGGGCGGGCGGGCGCGCGCGCGGGGCCGTTTCCCTCCCCACGTGACATGGAGGCGGGGACGGGAAGGGAAAGGTCAGCGGCGACGCCGGCGGAGGGGGAGCGGAAGGTCAGGGCGCCGCGGAGCGGAAGTGGGAGCCGGAGCCCGTCCGCCATTGTAGGGAAGCGGAGCCCGGAGCAGGGGGGGGAAGAGGCGCTGCGTCCGTCCGGCCGGCTCCTTCCAGCGGGAATCCGATCGGCGGCGGCGAGCCCAAGCGGCGGCGACGACAATCAGGCGGCGGCGGGGAGGAGGCGGCGGCGGAAGCGAGCGGCGCGGCGGCGGCGGGCGGGCGGGCGGACGAGCGAGCGGCCCCGGCGTGCGGAATCACTCGAGGCCCAGGCGGAGCGAGGGGATCGCGGCTCCCCGTGAAGAATGTCAGCCACCAGCGTCGACCAGGTACCGGCCGAGGGGCGGGGCGGGGCGGGTGGCTGCCCGCTCCGTGCCCTTTTCCCTATCCCGTTCCTAGCCCTGGCGGGGCGGGGGGGGAGGGGGGGCGGTGGCGGCCACCTGCACCTTCCCTTGCCGCCGGGGCGGCGCGGTTGGCGGCCTTCTCCCTCCCTCTTCCCCTCCCTCCCTCTCTCTCTCCTTCCTTCTCCGCCGCCATAGGGAGCGGCGATCCATCGGAGCCTGCGGCGCCTGGGATGGCGGGCCCCTTTCCCAGCCCCGGCAGCCCCTATTTATAACCGCGCCACAGCCGCTCCTTCTCCCTGCCCGCCGGCTCCTCAGCCCTGCGCTCCGGGCCTGCCCCCCGCCCGGCCTCTTTGTGTGCTCCTATCCCGCCACCGAGCCCTCCCTGGCCAGGCCCCTCCGGGTTCCCGTTCCCGGAGCGCCCTGACTGCCGGCTGCCCGCGGCGCCCACCTCTTGCTCCTCAGACCTGCGCACCCTTCCTTCTTTCTGGCTCCCGTTACCGCACCCTTTCTCTCGGTGTCTTTCTCTCCTCACCCACCTCTCCTCCCTTCGGGCCTTTGCTTTCTGCTCCTTCCCCGCGGGCCCCGCTGCTTCCCGCTGTTCTGCTCTCACTCCCCGCACTGGGCTGCGCAATTTTGGCCGATTCTTCTCAAACGTTAGAGTTTCTTGTTTTTTAGCTTTGCTAGGCCTCTGTTGGCCTCTCTCTCTGGCTGGAAGCTATTCTCTCTTGGTCTCAGCTTCCTCTGTGGGCCTCTGCCACTCCTCAAAAGTTTTGGCCCTGCAGTCTCCTGCCCCTTTTAATTTTTTCTCTGTGGGTTTAATGTCTCTTTTCTCACTGTCTGTTTCCTTTAATTCACTTACTTCTAGCTCAGTCACCTCTTAGCTTTTCATTGCTGTTTTCCATGAAGGCTGAATCTCCCCAGCTTCTTTAGTTCCATGTCTGTTGTTGCTCTCTGCATTCCTTTATGTCTGCATTAGATTCATCCCAATGTATGAGGTGGTTGGGGTTTTTAAGGTTAAGGAGATGTTTCCTTATTTTGGGAGAAGGAGATAACTCACAAGTACTGCTTTAGATGGGGCAATGTTAAGCAGTCTAGTAAGTTTGAGACAGTTGCATTTAAACCCAAGATGGAGATAGATACCTCCTAAACTTTAAAACCTCTGAATGCTAAGTTTTTCAGGACTAAAAATTGTTGACAGTCATGGAGCCCAAAGGTCCACTCATGCTTAATTGTACATAAGTGAGAAGATAAATTGGATTTCCCTGGGCTAGCATTTGGTTTTCTAAGTTTTTTTTTTGTTTGTTTGTTTTGTTTCTTTATGTTTCTATAGAGGAAGTAAGGATACTGCAACTTGTACTGTTATGGTGATTCTTAGTGCATGACAGATTAGCAGTGTTTTGCAATGACTAATCCTAAAAAAAAAAAAAAAAAAAAAAAAATTCCTCCTGAAGGTATTATTTCCCTGTGTGAAAGCTTCATTCCATTTTCTCCACTCAATTGCCTGGACAAGGAATGCACAACTTGTAGTGCAGCCTATAATAGCACTGTATGTGCCATTGTATCTCTAAAAAGCAAGGCATTGTAGGTTATTCTCTGATAAGCACCCATCAATCATCTTAAAAGATGACATATGATAATGAAGTTCTAGTACTAGCCTCCACCCACTAACTTTCTTTGTTGGCTTTTTTTTTTTTTTTAACACTTGTGCTTTATTTATTGCTTATTTCTTGGGGAGGGGACAATACAAATTCATTTGTTGTTTGTTTTTTCAACACCATTTAAGCTTCACGTGCTGTAAAAGACCAGATTATTTAAAAATTTTCTTGTGAAATTATTTCAATTTTAAAATTACTCTTTTTGGTAATATTTTATATAATTGGTTTTAACAATAGCTATTTGCTTTATATGACACTTAAGATGAAAAGAACAGAATTGGCAAGTAAATGGAATTTCCCTGAAGTAAATATCAGAGGATTCTAACTGAACTTTTTTGCCTTTCCCCCCCACTTTTCTATATACAGAGACCTAAAGGACAGGGAAATAAAGGTAAGTTGATTCCTTGTATTTCTGTACAAATCTCTGGCATTGCTGTTTACAGAGGCCAATATATCTGCAGAAAATTTTGGAAATAGATTTTAGCTATAGGATGTCTTATTTCAGAGCAAGATGACAGGAAATTGTGTGCCAAAATGTTATTTCCTAGCATTTTTTTACTGTGGTACAGTGATATATCTGTTGAAATTTCTTTATTTTTCAAATTAAGATTAATATCAGAAGTTGGATGATAACATGGCTATTTCTTTTTATCTGACTGTGATATGCTCATATAATCTATTTAACAGTATATCTTGGGCCCTTCTGTGCATTGAATAGAAGTAGTGTACTAGAATCATCAGGAAGAGTCTTTTGAACAGCCTCCTTAGCTTGCAAGATAACAGCCACATGACTAGTTACTAATATGTGTGAGCAGAACACATCACCTTATTTTCAGAAATTTTGTGGGTTTTCTCTTCTATTTTAGTATCAGTATAAAATACTCTCTCAGGGGTTTTAGACCTTATACTTTCTACCTTTTTCATGTTTCTGTCAACAGCTTGGTTTTAAATACCATAATCAATAGGTTTATTTTTTCTCCCACAAAAGCAAGGAACTAACTACTTAATATTGTTTTCAAAATTTTTAGCATGTCTATCATCACAGCATCTCAGATTATATCTTGAAAATTTATTTCTGGTTTGGAAATAGTTACCTTTGATACAAAGATTAATATTCTATTGAGAATTCTTTTTACCCAATCAGGACACTTTTGCCCATTTAAATCTTGGCTGCTCAGCAAGCTGAGCTATAGAATATCATGCACCTAGCTGCCTTCAGGTGTTAATATACTTCTTATTTCTTCAAACTTTCTTTTTTTTTTTTTTTTTGAGCTCATGTACTCTTTGCCTTCTGCTGTTCATTATCAGAACTAATTGAATTGTTCTCTGTGAGCTCTCATTTAATGGTATCCACAGCATGCTTACTCTATTATTTTGTCTATGTGCAGATTATCTGCTTCTTATTACATATATTACTTAAGAAGTGGCACATGATTCCTGAATCTTGCAGAATTAGGCCAGTTCCTTTTCATTTATCTGCATTCAGAGAAAAATGAACTCAAAACCTCCTCAGTCACTCTTCAGTAATTGCTCTCTTGTATTCTAATACTTCTGCCTTTTTACCTGAAGTTGGAGCTTTTAACCGTTTCTTCATAGCTTTGAAATAGTTTGTGCATATTTTTTACAAATGGATACTTACTGTATATTCTCTTGGTGAGATTGTGACCTAAGTGAAAACTACAGTGAAAACACTGATTTTCTCTACTGTGTTATTTGGTATAACTTCTGTTTAGTGAAATTAAATTATGATTAAAGGACTAGGAGAACGAGGATGGTAGCACTGTGTAGTGGCTTTAAGCTAGAGAGCTTTTGAAGAGAATAAATTAAGTCAGTATCAGCAGTCTTTACTGATCACATGTTGGCAGACAGTAATCTTAGGTATCATGATAGGGCCCAGCTTAAGGGAGCTGTGAGGGAAGAAGTGGCACTGAGTTAATAGACTGATCCTGAGTTGGTTCTGTGCATTGGTTCAGTTGGTTAGATGGTAGAGGATGTTAGAAACCTTACTGTCTGTGTCTCTGGTAGAGCATAGGAGAGAATGTGAGTGAGCAGTTCAAGGGGTGTGTGCATGGAAATAGTCTTTCATATTGAAGAAAAAAATACTGGACCTGCAAATGATATTGGGAGGTGACTGATTTGTATTGTCTAGTAAAATGTTTTAGATGCTTTACTCTAGTTAATTATAAATTGGTGTTCTGTGCTGTTTCCCTACACCGGAATTTGTGGGATTGAAGTAGAACAGTGTGTAGAACAGTACTATCCATCTGTTGTGTTGAGTATTAGTATTTCAGAGACTTGAATGAGTAAATAACCCTATCTTGAAAGTTTTCTTACTCTAGTTGAATTGACATAAGTTAAATCAAGTCCTACAGGAGTGTGGGGAGAGAAACAGGCATTCCAGAAACTTTCCTGTTTGTTGTGACAGTCTGTCACACCTGTGATAGTGAAGTACTGACTTGTGTTTACATCTATGTGTATAATTTTTGATTTAGTAGAAGGTTTAATTGTAAGCATTGGATTTAAAACAAGAATTAAATTTTACGTGGGTTTTTTAGTGTTAATTCACCACATCAATCAGGGTGTAATGGCTTCTTCTAATGAAAAATTTATTCTTGTGCCTTTGGCCATCATTTGTGAATTTTGCAAGTGGTTACCCAAAGGATAGTAGCAGTTAAGAGAATATAAGTATTAAGTTCCTTTATTTGATGACTTGTTTCTTCCCAATATCTAATTACATTGTATGTTTTCACAGTGTTTGTGAAAGTATGTGGTAATTTCAGGGTTGGGTTGATACAGATATTTTTAGTAACTGTAGCTTAGTTTCAATTAGTATTCTTCATCATTGCTCTGTTGGAACATTTAATGGGAGATTTTGGGAATGAGGTATGCATCTTAATTTATTTGCTTGTGTTAAATATATGTGTGGGCTACATTCTTCATTATTAACACATCAATTAAAGTTAGAATAAAAAGCCAAAGAAAAACACTTCTAGTGGTGCTATTTCACTGGGAAATGTATGTAGTTACTAGGAAAAATGTCAGTGGACCATTTTGTGTCCCTGACTTAAGAGCCTAATATAGAATGAGTAAGAAATAAAACACATTTACAAGAATATTCTGTATTAGTTGTAATGGCAGACCAAAAATAATTCTGTCTGAAGTGACCTTTAGCTATCTTTGAAACAATAAACACAGCAGATGCACATTTTATGAAGATTAGCTGTCAGTGTGAGGAGATTAATTTTGATAGGTTTCTAGTCTTGACATGCAGCTGTTTATTCCTTTATTGGTTGTTGCATGCTTTTAAGAAACTTGTGTGTGGCCATCTTTGTTTTTCATTCTAACGTAATTGTATTTGGCAGTTGTGCTCTCCATATTGTTTGGTTAAATCTAAGCAAGGGATATGACATGGACAAAATGACTTTCAGGCTCATCCTCTGTATGACTGGGCCAGATATAAAGAATATGATGTTCCAGCTCATTAATATGTTACCATTGTGTGTAAAGTCAGGATGATTAATGACCCTAACAGAAACTATTTATGGAGGAAAAAAAAACCCCAACATCTAATGTTAATTTAAATTTAATATTTATCTGGGAACATTTTTCTACAAAGTTTGAAAACCAGTTGTGCTCATCATTGCTGGTCACATTTGGTGGTGGCTGGTATACAAGTGCATGGTGCTGGTTTGTAATACTGAAGTGTAAAGCATTGTGACTTTCTAAACTTCTAAGAAGATACTCAAAACACAAGTTGCTTTCTTCCTTCCTGGATATGTGCTTTGAAAAATATCTTGGGTTGCTCTGTGTTAAATTACATATGTACAGCTCTTTTTAGTGCTGTCTGAAGTTAAACATTTTTTTGGTTATTCCTTGTGATTCTATCTATTCCTGTGTCATTTTTTCAGCTAGTTTTATTCCCTGGAGGCAATTTGGTTTAGAGTGTGGTAAAATCAAATGTGAAAAAAAGACAATTGAAGATTGTGCCACCCCCAAAAAAGAAAGAAGTGATTGGGTCCAGGCAACACTTGGCTTGCAGTTTGATATTTGGGAGGCCAAAATAGCCCCCAGTGAGACAGAAGGAAATCTACCCTTAAACACTAACTCCAGCACAGTTGAAGGTTTAGTTACATGGTTGTATATATTTGAGAAGCCTTTGCTAAAAGGGAGAAATCATAAAATTGGTTCCTAGCTTGGTGTCTGCAGCTATAAAAAAAAAAAATCTGCTTGTTTCCTGTGACTTGTGTCATGGTTTCCTCAGTGCACTCTACTACAGTATAAGATCTTTTTTTTTTTTCTGTTTGATTTTTTTAAATTGTTTTATTAAAAAAAAATTGCATTCAGAAAAGCAGGAAGTTATTTCTGAGAAGAGGTCTTCATCTTCAAATTGTATAATTGCAAATTGCTGGTTTAAGTCCCTCTTCTGCTTTGCACCATGGGAGACAGTGGAACTTAGTAGATATTTATTCAATTTGGCTTTGTTTGAATAACAGCCTGGGGGAGGGTACAGAGACACTTCAAGTAATTTGGGCAGCCTCAAAATCTCAGGTAGGTGTAAGGCCTTAGATGAAATTAAAGGTAATAGGAGGCTGAGAAGAGCAGGCAGGGAAAGATTCCAGTATATCGTGGCATATATGTTGGGAAAGAATTGTAATAACCCTTGGGGACTTTAGCTCTTGTTTCTGTCTGGCTTTGTCCCCTTAAAGCATCAGAGATGCCACTAGTGCTGTACAGTACAATATTTACGTAGGAAATACAGAATTAAATAGCTGAATAATGGTGTCCTTCATGGTTGTCTTAGTGGGTAACAGCCTTCCCTCTTGGCAGGAGAAAGCTGTATGTTGCAACTTTCCCTGAACCTATTGAATCTGTTGGATCTGGTAGGTCTGCACATTTGCCCTTGGTCTGGTACTTCTGGAATGGCTGGATTTACTGCCTGTGCAAATAAGGTGTACCTACAGCTTTTCCTCTGCTTGTGCAGCTTAGAAAAGAGCAGTCAGGTGTAGTCTGCTCTGGTTGGCATCTTTCCAGACCTCTCCTGAGATCTGATCAGGATCATCAATAGAATGAACTATTTTCTTTAAATTTAGCAAAATGGTTCTTGGCAATAAGATGTTTAGATCTCAATGAAGCACGTAGAAGTATTTCAGTGTACAGGTGATTAAGAAATGCTATCTAGATTAAAAGTGCATCATATATTTTCTAGAGAGTATACCTAATACAGATTTACTTTTAGTTTCAGTACAAAACGGTTCGATTCATCAAAAGGATGCAGTAAATGATGATGATTTTGAGCCATATCTAAGTAGTCAGACAAATCAGGTAAGTGAACATTGTTTACTATTTTGAAGTTAAATGTAGACTTCATCTAAATGTAGACTTCCAGACTTGATAAATTTTTCTATGATATTCTTAGCATTACTTACTTACCTGAATACCCATTGAAATAATTTTATATCTTATCTTAAAATTCGATATCTTATCAGGTAGTCAGCTCAGTAATTCTGGAAAAGATTCAGTTAAAAAGTGTGCTCTAGTGTATTCTGCTCTTGTGCTCTGACTTCAGAAAGATGCAGTTACAAGAAGAGGAAAAAGAAAAATTAAAAAACCAAAACAACCCCCCCACGCCTTAAATTTACTATGAAATCACCATATATTGGTTGCAATTGAAAATGAGGGTTTCATTTGCTCTAAAAAAACATTAATTTCTTGGACATAATTTCCTTTGAAGGTGGTAGTAAGAGCTCACAGCTGATGGCATAATAGATTAAAGGTTAGTATTACTACAGATTGGTATAATTCTTTTGCCAGGAGCTCAATGACTGATTTTCAGAGTGAGTTGTCTTGGCAGTCAAAAGTTAATACTGATTTAATTAGTTTGTAAGTTATAGTGGTCTTGAGAGAGAGAAAGTGCAAGTTATTAAAAGGGTTTGAGAATTTTGCTTACCTTCCAATTTTTTTTCAAATGATACAACATTAAGGAGGCATCAGCTAGAGGATGATAATGTGCAGTTTTTTCACTAAAACAACATCAGAAGTCATAGAGGGGTAGTCCTGAAACAGGCATGCATCCTTTTCACTATAATGTTCTCTAATTAGAACATTAGGTATCTCTAATTAGAAGTGAGAAATTTGACAGAAACTTTACAATACCAAGACTAAATCATAGTTGCAGCATTTTTCTGTATTTACACAATTGCAGTTGTTACTGTTTTTTAAAGTAGCTTGTTATTTTTTTATGCCCTTGACATATAGGCATTTTAACTAACTGGTAATAAAGATACTATATTACAAAAAATAGGGCTCTTTAGTTATTCGAAATGGTCTCTTGAGGAAAAAATGGCCATGTCTAACAGATACTTTCTTCATCTTTTGCTTTAGGAGGTGGATGTTAGAAATGCATTAATGCAATCCTTAAAAATGCTTTGGATTTTATTATGTTTTTTTTCCCCTGAGCCTAATTGTCTGTGTAGCTGATTTTTGTTTTATTTTCTTGCAGAGTAACAGCTATCCACCAATGTCAGACCCGTACATGCCTAGTTATTATGCTCCATCCATTGGATTTCCATACTCTTTAGGCGAAGCAGCATGGTCAACTGCAGGTGACCCCCCAATGCCATACTTGACAACTTATGGACAGATGAGTAATGGTGAACACCATTACATACCTGATGGTGTATTTAGCCAACCTGGGGCATTAGGAAATACCCCTCCGTTTCTTGGGCAGCATGGATTTAATTTTTTTCCTGGGAATGCAGACTTCTCTACATGGGGGACAAGTGGATCTCAGGGACAATCAACGCAAAGCTCTGCTTACAGCAGCAGCTATGGCTATCCACCTAGTTCTCTTGGTAGAGCCATAGCAGATGGACAGGCTGGATTTGGCAGCGATACTCTGAGCAAGGTGCCTGGGATTAGCAGCATTGAGCAAGGCATGACTGGACTGAAAATCGGTGGAGACATGACAGCTGCTGTAACAAAAACTGTAGGTTCAGCTCTGAGCAGTACAGGTATGACAAGCATTGCAGCAAACAGCGTGCCCCCAGTTAGTAGTTCAGCACCAAAACCAACCTCGTGGGCTGCCATTGCAAGGAAGCCTGCTAAACCTCAGCCGAAACTCAAGCCTAAAGGTAATGTGGGCATTGGGGGCCCTGCTGTACCACCACCACCTATAAAACACAACATGAATATTGGAACTTGGGATGACAAAGGGTCAGTGGTAAAAGCACCCCCAGCCCAACCAGTACTGCCTCCTCAGACTATAATCCAGCAGCCTCAGCCATTAATCCAACCACCACCACTGGTGCAAAGCCAACTGCCTCAACAGCAGCCTCAGCCACAGCAACCACAACAGCAACAAGGACCTCAGCAGCAGGCCCAGCCTCACCAGTTGCAGCAGCAACAGCTGCAAAACCGCTGGGTAGCTCCTCGTAATAGGGGTGTGGGCTTCAGTCAGAACAATGGAGCGGGTAGTGAGAACTTTGGTTTAGGTGTTGTATCTGTCAGCTCCTCACCTTCTGGTGCAGAAGTGCACCCAGTCCTGGAGAAACTAAAGGCCATAAACAACTACAATCCCAAAGACTTCGATTGGAATCTGAAGAATGGACGTGTGTTTATAATCAAAAGTTACTCAGAGGACGATATCCATCGCTCCATAAAGTACTCTATCTGGTGTAGTACTGAACATGGTAATAAGCGCTTGGATGCCGCTTACCGTTCCCTGAATGGAAAAGGCCCACTCTATTTACTCTTCAGTGTGAATGGCAGTGGACACTTTTGTGGAGTGGCTGAGATGAAGTCTGTTGTGGACTACAATGCATATGCTGGTGTCTGGTCTCAGGATAAGTGGAAGGGGAAGTTTGATGTCAAATGGATCTTTGTCAAAGACGTTCCCAATAACCAACTGCGGCATATTCGCTTGGAAAACAATGACAACAAACCGGTTACCAATTCGAGGGACACTCAAGAGGTACCCCTAGAAAAAGCCAAGCAAGTGCTTAAAATAATTGCTACTTTCAAGCATACCACCTCAATCTTTGATGACTTTGCACATTACGAGAAGCGTCAAGAGGAGGAGGAAGCCATGCGTAGGGTAAGAAATCAATGTCGTTATAGTAGCTCTCCTGTTTTTGGAAATCTTATTTTTCGTAGAACTGGAATTTCTTTGTGCAAGTCTTGAGTCAGAAAATGGTGCTTTTTAACCGAGGTGTCTGTACTCAATATAACTGGCTCCTAATGAAAAGAGTTAAGTTCTTGCAACTTGCTTCGTTAACGCAGGTATGTGTTTAACCACAGTACTAACCATAAGCCTGCATGAGCAGACTTGTGACATGTATAACTCCCCAAAGTAAACAAAAACTGAATCAAATGTGTTATCCCTAACTGAAGTCTTCTAGTTTAGATTTTTATGGTTTCTGGGTATCAAAAAAGGGAGCTGAAATTGTAGGAGAAGCTTACTTTAATTAACATAGAATTTCAACTCAGAAGCTAATTTACCAAAACATTAAAAGCTTGATTGCTGTGAAAGGCAGGTTTTCCCCTTGATTCAGTTTTTCTTTTGCACAATTGTGAAACATGGAAGTGATAGAGTGATGACATGTAAAGTGTCAGAATCATCTGGACATTTGTCGTAGTGCATTTCCTAAACAAAAGTAATGCATACTCCATTTCTTCAAGGAAAAATATACCTGTGGTCAAGTTCTAGGTACCTTATATTTTTGAAGGTATTTCAGAAAACCAGAGAAGGGAAAAGGGCATTAAATTTATTTGTCTACTTTGTCTTGTGTGTACTTTCCCTACTAAAAACACTTGTGTTTGCATATTGGCTGCAGTATTTACTTTTGCTACATTTATTTTCTTTCCAGAAAAGTAACCAGTAACTGTAGATACTCTATTCATCTCATGGTTAGAAACATTTCAGGAACTATTGTACCTGTTAGACAACGTGCAAGTACTCGGAAGTGGAAGTTGTCATCAACGTAATTTATTGGTGGTGCTTTCTGTTCATCCTGTTACACCACCCACTGAATGAAACCCCCAAGGGTGCATGTTAATTAGGGGCCATGTGGGATATAAAACTCTGAATTTGTTCACTTCTAGAAGCATCTATAATTCTTGCTATGTAAGAATTTCAGCTGCTTCACAGCCTCATTACTTAAGTTTCTAGTTACATTGCTCTTGTACATTCCTAATCTTTCAACACACATATTGTGTCTCCTATAGAGCTGTGTCGTGCATACTCAAAATCAAATTTGTAGTTTTATTTCACAGCTCTGCAATAACTTCCTGCAAACAGCTTCCTGTTGGAAGTTTTTTTATTGTTTGGAAGCAAGATGGATATCCCAGCGTCTTTTTCTTTAAAAAAAAACAAACCAAAACAAAACCTAAATCAGTATTGTTACTTCCTTGCCATCTTGATGATAGGAGGACAGGCTGCAGTCTTGAATAATACTCAATGTAAGGGCAAAAGTTTTACTTTTTCAGGCTGTAGTACAATTTCACTGTGATTTTGGTAATGTTTCAAAACTGAAGTTTTCATGTTTCTCTGTAGCTTTCATGCTTCAGTGTTTTCTTACATTTTGATGATACTTCACCAATTACTGTTTTGCTTCAAAAGTATCTACTTTGTTGAAGAAGCTTATCACAGGAGTCATAATTCAGAGATGTCCTACCAACCCAGGAAGATCATGTGGTTTATTTGTGGGTTTCTTCCCTCTATAGTAGAAGAAAGCCACAAAATGGATTGAAGAGGGGGAACAGAGATTATTAGTAGTGTTCCTATGTATGCTAAACTTAAAATTCAAAAGTACTAAATTCAGCATGTAGCATCTCTAACTAGATGGCTGTAATTATGTGTATTTGTGTATTAAAGTAACATGACTTTCCTTTAAAATCTGCAGGGAAACACAGCCTATATAACTCAAGTACTGCACTCTGCATTTCTCTCTTTAACAGTAACCTTTTCCAGTAGTATCTGGAGAAAACATAGTTGTCAGAATATTTGCATCATGGTGTGCATTGATTCTTATACAGCACTGTACAAATTTGTTATGTGGCAAATCATAAAGTTACTGTAGAGCTGCATACCTGGTTGTGAGATTTTCTCTTTTCTGGGTGGATTTGAGATACGCCTTAAGCAAATTAATATGTACTTAATACAGGAAGTCCAAAGTAGTGACAGGAACATTTTTATTATTCTCTTATCATGTTCTGATTTTTTATCACAGTGTACAATCAACCCATCTTTCAATTGTAACCATACATTTGCTTATTATATCATGACTCGAGAATAGCTTGGAAATGCAACAACTACTACTTTAAATACTTGTTTATGGTTAATTGAGTAATTCTTTACTACCTAGTGCCAGCTAGGCTTTTGTGGAGCTTTATTTAAATTAGTGCACTCTCTACTGCTGGTAGAACTGTGTAAATCAAGTTCATGCCCATTTTCTGTGGCAGCTGCGGCAATCACATTTTTCCAGTGTTTGTCATGAAAAATGTGCTTATTGCTTTTAATAAAATATTAAATGCATCAAGCAGCAGAAGTCACTTACAGTTAATATTTTGTTAGTGCATACATCCAGTGATCTAAACATAGTAAACAGCATATGATGTATGGATTTAATTTACTTTATAACTGTTCATCATTCCAGCTAGCTTATTTGGGAAGCATTGGTTGTAAAAGTTTAATCCTAACAAGTCAGGGGGATCAATAATTAATTTCCAATATGATCTACCAGTATGTTTTATTAAAATACAGCAGTATACATAAAAAAGTGCAATGAATAGCCTGTGATTAACATGAAGCATCAGTAACTTTGCCATTTGATAAAGATTACTTGCAAACGACTATCAATCATCTCTTTAAGCATAAATATTATAACTTTAGTGTCTACCACTGTTTGATGTGACCCTGCTGTGGGTAAGTCAAGTGAGTCTGGTAACAAATTTGTTTAGTAATCATTCTCACTTTTCTTATGGTTCAGGTTCTAGTGTCCTATTTTAAATGCACAAATGCTGTCATCTTTCACCAAAGAAGCAAAGAAATCAGTGATGTTTCTCATGAGTTCTCTCAGTAATATATTGAAATAATCTGAAATTGTACTAGTCCTTACTTTGAACTGCTGCTTTGGGGTGTAAATATGCATATTTTTGTGCAGATTATTTAAAAGCAACAGAAAGCAGTAGCAGTAGGGTCTAAAAAAATGCAACTAAATTTTAAAAATACACCATATAAAAAAGCATGTTATAACATTAGAAAAATAAAAGGTATTGAAAAGGAAGAAAAATCTGTAGTAGTAGTAATGCACCTAATCTTCAGTAAATATACCTGGATCAAAATGAAACATGGCTTTGATTAAAAACAATTGGATGATTATAGTTTGTCAACCTGCAATTACCTAGTTGTCCTAGGACTGTTGCTTTTTAGTGCAGAATTCGACTTTTGTAGCATGTAATGGAAAAGAGTATGGGAATTAACAACTGTAGAATGGTCTTCTTCTTGAGATAGTTCAGAAAAACTATTAATTTTTATCCATGGGAGAAGATAGAGGAGTTCAGTATATATTGATGTATATCTAATTTGCATTTAGAGACTTTACTTTTCCTGAAGCCTTTAATTGGCAGGTAAATAAGCATTTAGTAAGTTAGCTAAAACTTTCTGACTCTCAGGAGTAATTGCATTTTTCCCCTCTCATTCTGATACTTGTGTAACTTCAGTTTGTCTGATAACGGGGTTGTAGCCAGGCTGCAGTGTAAAGTAGTGTAACTCCTTTCTAGTCTAGGATATTGTTGACTTTATGTTCGGTTCGATATTTCTTAATAATATCTTAAGGGAAGGTGGGAAGTGAGAAAACATCCATTAAGAGTGAACTGGAGACACCTCTTCCTTCCCTTACCCCAATTCCAACCATCAGCTCCAACCATAGGTTGAAATGTCTTAAATCATACAGAGATACCTCCGTAGTATACAAGTCAATAAAAGCAGGTAGGTGGAACAACATTTTAAATGTAGTTAGATAATGGTTGTACCAGACACTTTTATAAAAAGTCTGTATTTACATCTAAAAGAGGTTCACAATGCTATATAACACAGGTTACCTAGTATCTTCTGAGAAACTTGTGCATTTCCTGTATGCTTTCTGGTTATGTTTCAAGGGCCATTATTTTGCAGTTTCCTTGATGTGTATCTACAGTTTCATCTTTATAAATTAGTATGATCTTGCAGGGCTGGTCTCTTTTAAGAAAAAAACATTATGGTCAGAAAGTTGATGTACAAGACATGCTTTTGTTCCCTTTGCAAGATGAGTGTGTACCCATGGTCTTGGGAGAAAAGAAACATCTTGAGCTGGAATAATATTAGACAAACTGATCCAAATTTTTCATCCTGTGATAGCGTGATTATTTACAATGTCTTTGTTGGCTTTGGCATCTTCAGTCTTATGGAGATGCTTAGAAGTGACCCACAAGTTCTGTTAGACAGATGGATTTCAAATGTGCCTGTTTTCTGTGCAGTTCACAGTCAATTGTTTCTGTTCAGAAGTAGTGTTTAGAAGATATTGCAGGGTGGGAGCTACTTCAGGAGAGGTCTCAGTGTTAGAAAGTGATCTTGTGTAGAGTCACTATGTAACAGAGTAGTGGCATGGCCTGGCTTTTCCTGGTAGGGGGGAGATGGGGCAGCTGGGAAAGCGGGGTATTTGTTGCATAGAAGAGATGGAATGTAATTGTACTCACAGGTGGTCATAGTTTATAGTGACACTTGTGTGGCTATTGTCATGTTTTTCTTTTTGGTTTGAAATTCCTGCTTGGAAAATCAAGAGCATGGGTTCCTTTTTACAGAGTGGATTTAAATTCTTGGACTTTGGGACTTGAAAGACCAATTTATCCTGTAAAATAGGGACCCCTATTGGAAAAGCTAGGAATATCAACCAAGTGGTTTACCTTAATGATTAAGAGACCAGTCTCATTTTTGGAGTCTTAATTCTTTAGTGTTCTTAAATATGAAGGTAGCTGCCTAAGACGAGACTTATAGTTTTGAATTCATCTGTATCTGTGACAGCTCTACCTTTTCTAAATGCCTTGTCTTTAAGTAGTGGTTTTTAATACATAGGAGTGATTCTGAATCTCTCTTCTTCTAGAGCAAAAGCAGAACCTTGAGTATACACGAATAGCTGTTAAAATTCATGTAGCAGCGTTCTGCTTCCTGCTACATCATCTCAGATTGAACTGCTCTATTAAGAACAAATTGACTAGAACACTGGTGTGCTCTTCCTGCAATTGCAGGGAAGATATGTGCCTGCATATTGCAAGGAAGTCACAATTTGTGTGACACTTCTCACAATACTTGAACTTCATTTCATTGATTCATGCTACAGATGGACTAGTTAGCAGAAACCTGAGTGAAGATTGCTGGTGATGCCTATCTGGGAAAACTGGCACTTTAAAACCATACAGATCTTGCGTATCTAGTAAAGGGGCTTCTGTAGATTCAGTTGAACTAGGATTGTTTAAGTTTTATGTAAAAATTGATTTGCTTTAACATTTAAATTCATCTAGAATTTGTATCAGATGATCAGCTGTTTGAGCCCAATTCTTTCTGAAGCACCTTTTCAGAGGTCTGGTAGTGTGCTTCACATTGTCAGGTAATTACTGTTTTGCTTCTGCACCTTGGGATTATAATCAGTTGTGAAAAAGTAAACAAACTTGCATGTTCGTTGCACTTTCATATAGAATATAAGTAGAAACCAAAAAAAAAAATGTCATGTTTCCTCATGGAAAATTTGAATTTGAGTGGAATTTGTGTTATACATGTGCAAAGTATATGAATGGTGGGCTTTAAAGAAAAATTGTCTGACAAATTCTTCCCTATTATATTTGTCAGGCCCTGCAGTGGCTATCATTTCCCTTCCAAGGCTCCTCTAGTTTCCTTAGCAGATCAGTTAAATGAGATCTTGTTGCCCATGAGTGTCTGAGAAAAATTATCAAAGGTTATGCTCTTCTTGCAGGGAGAGTGAGCATTGTTGAGTGCAGGTGCCATAGGTGTAGTTAGAAGCTATCTGCTGTTGAAAAATCTTAAAAAGTTGATGTTACGCTGTGAGCATTGTTAACAAACAATAATCAGTATCAATAAGCTTGATTATGTAATTTTTTTTTCTTACTTTTTAATGAAGTTGCCAAAATGTCTGTCTTACAGCTAATTGAAATCTGCTGTTTCAAAGACTAGAATATACAGCATGGAAAGAAACACTTGCTACTTGTAGTTAGAATTGGCCAATCCATCACTGAAAGTATTTACCTGGGAAAAGAAGGCTAGAAGGGCTTTTCTGGATCATGTAATTCAAGCTTTGTTTCTGCAGAGCCTTTCCTTGTTGTGTGTAACCATACGGCATCTTTAAAATAGTTTCTTTCCACACATCTGCCTTCTGGGTGTTTGTATTCTTACTTAGTGTGCTACAAAATTTCAGATGTGAATTAAGTTCTTATTGTCTTTATTTTTATCTTAATAAAGAATGTGGTGTCTCTGTGTGCTGCTAACAATGTATGTGTCTGCTCAAATTTAAATATGTAAATATATTTAAATATATACCTTTTTAGTATAACTTGTTCACATTTTTACTGTTGCTATCTGTGTTTCAGAGATTGAAGTAAGCAAAATGTCATCACAGCTAATAGGAAGAATAAATATATTAGAAATTTAAGTCTCAAGCTTTTCAGACTTTCTTAATATTTATATGCTTGAAAGCCTTTTGTACTACTGTCTGGAAATCAAATGATTTGCAGCATCAGGGTCCCAGATGAGTATTAATACATAAAGTTTACTGGGATATGGAACTGCTTTGGAGTTGTAAAACCTCATTTGACTTCCTGTGTGAGCTTTGATTTTTATTTTGTGCCTGGTAGTTTTCATGTTGGGATAAAGAATAGGAGAATATGAATGTTTAGGAAGAGGATGGTATTTTTTCCACAGGAAAAATTTTTAGGTCCCATGCAAAGCTTCTAGAGATCCTTCCCTCCCATCTTCCCAGATTTCCCAGAAGTGCTTCTCATATAAATGTATTTAAATATAAGCTAAAGCTCTGTCTCAGGGAGATTTACTCTATCTAGTTGGAAATTCAAGATAATCTAAGAATCAAGAGAATCTTACTTTACACGATTTTAAAGTTTCAGTAATGGAATTATGCTAACAGCCAATGAGATCCTTGTCATAAACAGGGTAAGCTATTTCTAGCACTTTTCAGTTTTCTCAGTAATCTGTTTTCCATTGTGGTTCTTAAGTACTAAGGTCAATGTTTTTGCTGTCATAGCTGTAATGGTACACCAGGGTGTAATAAGCTGCAGATTATGGCTGATGCCATTAGTAAAAGAGATTTCACGAACTTTGCTGTGGCTTCTTCTCTCCACCTCTACAGCTGTCTGTTCTGCCTCTGCCAGGAGTTTCTGCCCACGCAGTGGAGTTGGCAGAGGAGATGTGTGCCTGTGTCTCACTCCACAGAATGCAGTCTGACATGTTAGCTTACATTGCAGATGAGAAGGGCTTTTAAACTGAAGATTATATCTCAGTTTGCAGTGAAACAACTAAGATGTGCTACGTATTTCTTTCCCAAGCTGCTGTGAGAATCCTTCTTGGGACAGGGGCAAAGCAGACAGCTTCAGGCATGAATTTTTCTAATGTTGTAGCAAGATGCAAAAATTTGGCAAAATTTATATATATATATTAATTTGGCAAGTATAGTTGATTATTTGGGAGGTGAGTGTGTGTGGGAACTATCTGCAGTTTGCTTGTGCAAGCCTGCAATCCTAGACAGCTTTCAAAATGGACACTTTGAAATGCTTGCACATGCAACTTCTATAAAAAAAAAAAATTCCTTCTTTCAGGTCTTCCTTCCCTCACCTTGAGCTTCATTTTGTGGCATCTTGGAAAAAAAAAACAAATGTGAGGACTTTAGAACCTTGTTGCTGTTAGGCTACAATTTACATTTTTGCTATTAAAACCACAGCATTTTTAATTTACCTCCTTTTTGACAAAAAATCCAGAAGTTAGTGCTATGTACATTTCAGTAGTTTCTTTCAAATTGGATCGGGAAGCATTTGAATTTTGAGATACTGATAGCACAGACATTTTGTTAAATTTGTTATATTGCAGCTATTTTTCAGAATAGGATCGTTCAGTTAATGCCTTGAATTCAGAGAACTGAAAATTGCAAGTAAGCCTTGCGGTTCAGACCAAGTTTTCATTTGTACTAGATCAATGCATATTTTCAAAGCCCGGGCATTTTTAGGCTCACTTTCACTTAGTTTTGTTAGTTTGTGTAGAAACTTATTTGTCTGATCTGCAGTTGGCAGATACATTTCATCAGGCAACACATTCCCACATTTCTTCAATTTGAATGGTACTTAATTGCCATGTCCTGCTCATAAACTCCCCCTAAACCTGGGTAACCTCACCCTGGCAAATTCCGAAGTGAAGGTGGCTATTATCAGGGAACTTAAATTGACCACAGATGCTTTTTATGCAAGAGCATTGTAAGAGTTGTGGCAAAGGTTTCTTTCACCTCAATGTAAGAAATAAGCGAGAGTGGGTGAAAGGGAAATGTGGTGAAATGCAGTCAGTGCACTGCAGTCAGTGGGCTTCCTCTGCTCTGATTGTGGAAACCTGGTGGGTTGAAAGTTTTCTGTTTGTCAATCACTATTTAAACAAAAACAAACAAACAAAAGCCACCCAAAAAACCCAGAAGAGGAGTAGTTTTTGAGACTGGGGGATTGAGGTTGGCTTTTGAGTGTTAACATCTCTACTTGCATTTTGAGTAAATAAGGTTTCCTCTCTGTTTTGCTGTACAGAGTGCCATATATCACCGGTATCAGTAGTTGGGGAACATACTGTTCACTTACATTGAAAATTGTCAAGTTTCTATGTCTGCTTTAAGTATTTAAATATAAATGTTATAATGTGTAACTTTGAGATGATAGAAAGGGTGTGCTGGTAGTGTTTGGAAATCACCGCAGGATTCAAAATGTACTTGAAATTTGTAACACCTCCTTTATTTCCTGTTGACAGAAGGTAGTCAGGCTATCATTCCCATTCTACTTTGAAATTTTGTCAACCTAAATGCATTCTGAGTTCAGGGGCTACCCAAAGATTGGTCAGTTTAATGTGCAGCAGTTTACAGTACAGAGAGGCTTTTTAGATAGCATGACTCAATGACTGCATACATAGTACTTGCACATGGGCGGAAACCGATGATTTTATTTGTATACAGGTGATATTTCAAGTTGTTAAAATATTGATATTTCATTGTTTAACACAGCAGTTTCATAGGCTACTGCTTTATACCACAAGAGTGGTTTTCAGCACTTTGTGCAGTTCTTTCAGTTGAAGTCTGCTAATAGTAAAGAAATAATCTGAGATGTGCCTAAGCAGGCTATTTTTGAATGCCTTACATGCATAGTGAGGCATGAGGCCAATGATCATCTGTTTTCAGCCTAGACATGCACTTTTAACATACCAGCTTGTATTAATGACTGATACTATCAATTTCACATTTTAAAAACATCTTGCAGTGGAAATATTAGTAATGCCTCTTTAACCGGGGAAAAAATATTTTCTAGCAGAATAATGCAACTATTGCTCTCACTTTAAATATACTGAAGTTCTGCCCTAGAGAATGTATAGACTTGGATATAGAGAGAGCTGCTGGGACCATGAGCTGCTAATTGTGTCCAAGAAGTCTGTGCAAGATAAGTTTTTTTGGTGTTCATCTTAAAGCAACTCTGAGATCCGTCTTTGAGAAAAGCAGGTCCTCAGTTTTATTCTCATAACCAGTATAAATGCTACATATTCTTTCACTGTACTGTCTTTTTTGCAGAATTTAATTGGTTTCATATGGTAATTTGCACTTTTCCTCAGTAATATCTAGCCTAATGAAGTTTCAGCATGTTTTTGAAACAGTATCAGTGGTTTCAGTATCAGTGTGGTTTTGAAATAATTCTGCTATGTTTGTGTTCCATTTATAACATGCTCCATACTGCTATAGTAATCAAAATACTGCAAATTATTTTCTCATTCTCTTCTAAATGAGGGAGGGAATGTACCTCTTTTCCATGAAAGTATTTGAAAACATTTAAATAAAGGGCTTATTTAAATTCCCTTAAATGAAGGGAAATGGTATTGGAAGAGAAAGTGTGAGTTTCTTAGAGTCAAACTACAGTAACTTTTTACTGTTGAGAAGATGCGTAATAAAGACGAGGTTTAGTTTCTGATCTGCTTTTTTTTTTCCCCTGAGGTATTCATAATGCATATGTGTATGTTTATCTTTAACAAGGGAGAAAATGGATTATGATAAAACAATGAAAATATATTTACTCTGTTACACCTGTAGTACAGAGGAAGAATTTGCTAGTCCCAGATAGAGATACAGAACAAGCTCTATTTTAGCCTTTAACCTTACAGAGTTGTTTGGTTTTTTTGCTGCACAGATGACATCATACTTTGTTCCCTTACACCAAATGCAATCTCTTTCCATGCTGTGAGGGGTTTGTAGTAAATACAGTATTGACTGCAAATCAAGCTTACATTCAAGTTGGGTTTATTTCCAACTATTGCTATCTCACTGCTTTTGCATTTTGTTCTTAACAGTAATTTCCTAAAAGAAATATGGGTAGTGCTTTTTAAAAAAAAATTCTTTCTGTTAGTGATGTGATTGTGTGGATGCAGAGGTATTGGGCCAGCTGCTTATTTTACCTTTTGATCCTAAGCACAATGGAACATTTTATTATCGTGGCCTTTGAATGAAATACCTGGGAATACCTTTTTTTTTTTTTCAGGGATATAATGGATTGAGAATAGAATATGTAAATATTCATGCAAGACATTTTTTGACAAGCAGAAGATTTAGTGTATTATGCCTTTCTTGCTGTGTTTGTAGATCACTTGGTCTCCCTACCCTGTTCACTTTGTGCAGTACATTTTGGTGGAAGTGATTTAAAATCAACATAAAAACTTTCTCTTTTTCTCTGCTGTTTTTTTGGGACATATTGGCCTTTTAGTTTGATGCATACTGCTGTGTTTCTTTCTTAAGAAGTTGACTTGAACTAGATACTACATGTTCATGAAACAAAGTGGAGCTTTTTCCTTGAAAGTTTGTTGGTTGATTTAGAGAAACTGCAAGCAATGCAAACTGCTCTAATAAGAGGAAAGCAGGTAACATTGAACTGTGTGTATTAACGTGATTTTCCTTTTTTTTTTTCTGTTTTTTTTTTTCTTTCCAGGAGAGAAATAGAAACAAACAATAACTGTATGGAGATGTCCTTCTAGAATTACAACACTAATGATGTAGACTCTGGAAATGCCTAATATGTCCAAGAAGACGTTATTAAAGCTTTTTTCTGCTTAAGGTGACATCTTTGAACACTTTAACACAAAATTGACTCTTCTTGTAATGGTTCTCATCAGTGCATCTGCCCTTATACTCTCTCACCAAACACACTTGAGAACTGTACCTTCGTCAAGCACTTTCTGTCCTGAAGCTTTTACCAGTATCTGCTGTCTTTTGTATTTATGCATCCTAGCTAAGGCACAGGAGACCGAACGAATGCAAGGATTCATTAACTCTTTGAATTTGTTAAATACTAACATTTAACCATTAGAAGTGGTTCAATGATGTGAGATTCACATTGCTTCAACTTAATTTTTTCTTTGTTGTAGTTTTTTTAATTGTCAGTTTTTAGCTATACAACAGATTGAAAGCAAATCATGCCATATTTAGTCCTGGAGTAAAACTCAAGTCTAAATGTTCATGTGAAAATTATTGTAGTAATCTTTTAATATGGCAAAGCAACTTTAAGCTGCAGTTTAGCCAAATGAAACGTAACATAAAATTATATTAGAATGACATTTCCCTTGTTTCAAACTGTTTGGTGTAAGAGAATATTAATATGCAGCTTGGTGGATACCACCAATTAATGCACATTTCTTTTTTTTTTTTTTTTTTCCTGTAACATGTATACTGAAAAAAGTGCATTTGTCTGAGGAACTGTTTGTTTGCTACCACTCAATGAATCTCAGTTTTGAGTAAATGTACCTCAGTCTAAATCAGACTTTTTATGACCTTTATAACTACATTTAAAATAATCTTTAATTCCTATTTCTGGGTGTTTGCAAGCCTGACAGATTGCTATCATGAAAGTGAAAATTTACTCCTCTAGGTGATTCACTAGCTAAATAAACATAATTCTTGTTTAGCAAGCATATACTCTGTTTCTCAAATTTTTTTGTTTCATTGTTCCAACATCAGGTGTTCTTTTCCCCTACTCAAAAATATTTTGAAAAAAAATGCTTTGATCCATGGAGATGGCATGTTCATGCCTATGTTAACATGATTTTTGTTAGAGCGATGCAACACTAATTTTAGAACACATTAAACTGGGTACTAGTTGTTAATTTTTTAAAATTACTTCTTTTGTTTCAGTTTATATAGCAACACTATCTTCTGGAAGAGAATATTAAAAAATGTTAAGCGGGTGTATTGACTGTACAAAATACTGAACAGCCTGTACCAAACTCCAAGGATAGCTTTCTCCTTTTAGAACAGCAGTGTAGAAGTCAGATATGTTATGGCTTAAAATAGCAATACCACATATTATTTGAACATGTTTCATGTCTTACTGTCCAACACAGATGTTTATATTGTGTTTCAAGACCTACATTTACAGATTCTGGCAATCAAAGTTCTGGTGCTTAAGTGGCAAAGGTTTGTTTTGAATACAGACCACACTACTGTATTTTAATTTCTCTCTTCTTAAGCACATTGCACTCTTTTTAATATTTCAAACACAAAGTTCAGTACATGCTTAATTCTTGCTCAGTATTTAAAGTATTGTTTGAGACTGTGGAGAAGCAGATATAAATCTTAATTTTTACTGCCAGTTTTCTGGAAGCTAAAAGGGCGGCCGCTTCCATATTTTGAGTAAAGAATCAATCTCACTTAAATGCAAGTGTGTAACAAACAGCAAGTGGAGTAAGGGTGGGGTAAGCTAAGTGCATATTTTAAGAGGGGACTAGGAGATAAAGGTTTCAAGCCCAAACCCTGGGAAGTTTGGCTTGAGCCCTGAAAATGCTGCTTCCATGCATTTCTGTTTTACAGCTACTTGTTTCCCACTGTTGACTGATCTGTGGATTACTGTCTATTATTCCAGCTGTCACTGATCAGTTGAATTGGCAAAGGTCAGTGTTGTGAGTCCAAAGAACGTAGTCCTTCTGGTGATCCTTTGAGGGATCAGCATGTTTCTACTTCTTTATTACAAAAATATCTTATGAAAATGCACAGAAGTGTCCAGTTAAAAGAAAGCTACTGTTAAGAGTCAGACATTCAGGAATTGATTGCATGTGCATCCTTAGTTTGCTTCCACTGCAATATTCATATTTTTGCAGGCTTTGTTAGTATTTCCTGCTTTCCCCTTTGCCTTCTCTATTCTAGTAGCATGAGCATTGCTCTTGGATTGAGTCAGGTTTAGTATAGAATGGGTTCATCACTGTGTTGAAGACTTCGAAAGCTTTGAAAATGAGGCAGGGTTGTAAGAGAAGGAAGTGGTCACAATTTAGAGAGCTCTGACAGTTCTTGCACTGTTTCAGGTTTGTTAGAAAATCTACAAATAGAGTTTCATTGCTGATGGTGTTAGTGATGTTGCAACCGATTTGCTGACTGCTGAGAGTTTAGTATGTGCAGCTGAAATTAAAAGGAATTTTATGTGCATATTAAGTACTGTAAAAATAGCATATAACGTTGTAAAAATCAGCTATGGAGTGCTGTACTAGTTAATGGACATGTGAAACTTCTAGCCTTCAGCTTCCTTATGCACGAGTTCTTTTCCTCCAGAAAGAAAAGGAATGGTGCTTAATATCTCAAATAAATGTAGAAATACATTTTTTGGTCTGATTTTTCAATACGGTGAAGTTGTTGTAATGGCTGTTTGCACACTTGGTAATGGAGCAGTTGATGGAACCCATTTTCTTTTCCTGATGCCTCCTCCTTTGTGTCCACATTTGTTTTCCTGTGTTCCAAAACTGAGACAGCTCAAGGCATTTTCTGATGGTTTAACAGTTAACAGTTCTCTGTAAGGTTAGATGTTTAGAAGGGGAGGTGGTGGGAGGGGAAGGATGGAAAATTGTCCTTTCAAAAGCAGGTACCTGCTGTTATATAGGCTGAGCTCACAGTAACTACACCCCCACGGGCTGGTGAACCAGAGATAAAGCACCAAATATAAAACTGGGAAAAGCTTACCAAGGAAAACAAAAAAAATCAATTCTGTGTTTAGTGTAGGATTTTCATAGTTTACAGTGAAATGTGATGTTATCAGACACATTTAGTGGTGCCAGGAGGGAAGAAACGCCAAATGTTTACAATTTGGCTACTTTATCTACCTGGAAGAGACCTGGGAATTCACCGAGAGAAGTTACTGTTGAAAGGCTTATCCTACCAATGCAAGTGGGACAAGTGAAAGTCATATGAGCTTTGCTAACCTCCAAAGGTCTCTTGACTTCGCAAAGTCAACATATTTCAACTTAGGGGTTTTTTTGGTATTTGACTTTGACAAGATATGATGCCCGTCAGGTTGCTGGCTTAACACAGGCACTACTTTATTTTGAGGGACTCAGATTGGGAAAAATTCACAGCTAGACAAATTTCACTGCTTCAGGTTTTTTGCTATTCTAGGCTTACAAATACTTGCTTTTATCCATCCTTGTGCTCTGTTATTCTTTTTAAAACTCTGGCAGTGTCATAATACATTCTGGGAAAATTTACATGCAAAACTCCCTTGCCAAAAGACTGAGACATCCTAGGCAAGTCTGTGGCACCAAAGAGATATCCTTGAGCTCTTGGTCAACTGCAAATAAGTCAGCATTTAGGAGGAATCATCTTAAAGATGTTTCTATCGTAGATGAATTTACGCACTTGAAATATATTCCTTAAAAAAGAGGTTTTAAACTATTTTGATGTACAGGTATCAGTGCATCTCTCCTAGCTCAAACTGAGTTGAAGCAACAGTGTTCTGAATTCTGTAAGTAGCAGTTGCCTAGATTTTTCAGAATTATTGGTGGCTTTTTCACTGGAAGGAAACTTAAATACTTCCCAATTTCTAGCACAGTGAAAATCCAGTGTGAACATTCTTACTCAGCAGCACTAGTTTCTAAATGGAATCTAGATATTCAAATAGAAATAATCTTTTAAGAATGAATTTTGTTATTTTCAAAGACTTTTGAACTGCTTTTTCCAAAAACCTAGTTAAGTTAAAGCACATCATCATTTCAGTGTCTTGTTTGTTCTTTTGACAGGTGAACATCTATATAATTTACTGATAAGTTCAGAGAAATTGGGAGTAGTTCTTTTCGCTTGCAGCAAAACCGTGATTTAAATTGTGTTTGGTTTTGTGTGCACTGGAGTATGGTAACTAATGAGAATTCTTTGATGTGATATTTGACTGTTGGATCTTAGTTGGTTTGTTTGAAAGTTTCAGTCAATGTAACCTCCCCACATCTTTATCCTGTTTTCAGCTTGATGCATCTACCATGGTTTAGCATGGGAAATGCTTTTCTCTACGGATCATAGAAATTTTAAGTAAATGAGTTTAGCTTCATAAAATCACATAAAATCACAATGTTAGTGTACAGCTGACATTTTTCTCAAAACATCTGTTCTATACTGTCTGTTCTACTTTATATGTTTCAATAAAGTGCATTTTAATATGATGAATATGGACCTTTCAGTTCACAAAGTTAAATTTTTACCCAAACCAGGCTTTTGACATTTCTCTTCACATAATATTCCTGAAGCATTTGTGTAATGATACTTCAGTGTCCAGGAATCTCTAAGCCAAATATTAATAATAAAATTTGCTGACTATTAATATAAGAGGATGCATAATGTTTGTATTACCTGTTCTTTTCTGACCCTGTCCTTCCCTACAAGTGGAAATCTGACCAACAGAAGTCAAACACCAGTTGGATGTCTCCTTCTATCAGTTTCCCTACAGATATCTCAAGAAGCTGTTTTGCCACACTGCAAGCAGAGTGCAAATGGGTGGGTCTTCAAGTAGATTTCTCCAGAAATCTGTTCCTAGTCAGACATTCAAGAGGCAGTGAATTTCACACTCCCATCTAAGTAAGCATTCCTTCCCTTTTCCCTCCCCTTTCTGGGAAGACTCCACTGTCATGTCTTCTGTCTACTGCTTCCTTTGGATGCCTATGAGGAAAGCCTGGCATTGGATGCTGTTTTCACAATCTGCAAAAAAGTTCCTGACTTCACTTACTTCCTTCTCTGGGCAGAGGAAACCTCCTGGCTGAGTTTAGCTTGTCGCAGTCTAACTCAGCCTGTTTTTCACAATGTAAATATAGAAGTATTGTTTTAATAACCAGATGAATTCTGTCTCCCACGTGGTGTATGCCTTTTTTTGTTTTTTAAAGTTAACTCTGCAGCATTTTTGTTCAGAAGGTGTAAAGGGTCACAGTTTTATTGGAATTTTAAAGGCCATACAGTTATTTTAATACAAGGGTCCACTCTAATTGTTCTGAATTTTAGTGGTGGTGATAACAGATGCGTTAACAGAATTCATAAGCTATTTGCATATCCTGTGTGCATTTGCACTTGTAATCTTGATACTGAATTAACTTCCTTTGCCTGTAAAATTAGTTTGTAACACTTGAAAATTTACTTTTTGTTGTTTTGAATTTCATCCACTTGGAGATACTATAACATTTCATCTGTCTGCACAAATTTACATGCATCTTGAGAATGAAGTGGATGTTCATGTAAAATGAAACAAGATACTCTAGATTGATGACTGTATTTTAAGTTGAGCTTGTGGGCTTTCAGATGAACAAGCTCTCTTGATTTGTGCCCTCATATGTGAAGCATTACACTTTAATCTAAAACTCTGAATTAATGCATCCTTTCTTTCCTATTCTGCAAACATCTGAAAGAACCTCAGATGTCAAAAAAAGAAATCCTTGCTTTATGCTTAGTCCAGGAATAAAAATTTCCAAACTAAGCATTTGAGCAAGTTGAATAGAGGTTTAGCTTTAGTATGAGCTAAGCTGTTATAGTTCAACAGACGGGTAAGATAAAAGGTTGTGAGTCATTCATTATGTGCTGTAATTGTATATCTACTGTTAAAAAACCCCAAAAACTAAACAAACACTGAAATCTTATTTTGCCAGCATTAATATATGCAGCTGCTGCTCAATATTACCCAAGAATCTTAAAAGTATTTGCATCAGTTCACATTAGCAGCTATGTAATGTAAAATAGAGAATGAAAGGACTGAGATCTCTTTTTTCCAGGAATACAGAATTGTTTAATGGGTTAAAGTTCAGATGTTTGTGCTGTGTGACTGGAATACATTGGATGTTATATCTATCCCTCTTCTGCTAGTTCTCTGGAAAACATTGCTCTTAAATTCTTAATCTTTTTTTGTACCTAAATTGGCTGTTAATATGTTTTCAACTGCTTAACTGGTTTGCAGCTTAGTTCTCATGAGATGCTTCTTTGGGTCTTGTGAGTGTGGTGCTTCATCAGAAAATGTGGAAATTTGTATTTACTTTCTTCAGGTTAATGTAACTTAATTGCTATTAACTTGAGCTGTATTCCATTCAACTTCATATTTTATGATAATGCTTGTTCTTTCAGTTGTATTGATCTTCTTTAATTTCAAGAATACCACATAGCAGAACAATTCAGACAATTTTTTAGTTCCTGAAATTTATGCTTATTTTAAATGTTAATAAATAACTATCATATCTGCTCTTTGGGTCACTAGTGAGTATTGATGGTGTTTTGAAAAATGAAAAGTCAAAGATGGAGACAGGTTTACTTGTCCTGTGAAAAAGATAAAAAGCTGGAGCACTAAAGAGAACTAACAGCTGTAGAAGACAAAAGACATTAAACAGCCAAGAGAGTGCTGGGAGGTTCATACCTCACTTACTTCAATGTAGCTTTTCAGATGATGGAAGAATCTTTTGAGCAAAGAATTAAAATTAAGTATATCCACATAGTCCAGTTGAACTCCTAATTTAATCTGCTTGTTTGGATTATTTTTTTTTTTTTTTTTGGGAGGGTGGTGTGGGAGGGAGGGTGATGTATGTGTCCTTCCTTTCCCTCCACTGCCCCAGTTTTTCATATATCTCTTCCACATCTCTTAGCATTATGATTTTGCTCTTGGCCTTACCTCAGTTTACAGTCTGAGAGTTAACTTGTGCTCCATTATAAGGTTTCTCATTTCACATTTTTAAATAAGCCGTGTATTTACCAAGGCTTTGAAGATAAGCTGTGTTCAGTGCATAGGCCATTCCCCTGCCCTTGTTCATTGTTGCTGTTCACCAGACTTCTCCAGCTGTTTTTATGTTCAGTGATGTTTCTAGTCCTGCTTATTTTCAGTTGCTTATCTGAAAAAGTTACTTGGTTACTAGTTTATTTCTGTGAACAACCGTTAATGTTTGGAGGAGACTATACTGGTAAGTTTCACCATTTTTTACTGTCATAATGATTAAATGACAAGATAATGAAATATATTAGAGTAAATTCTACATTAGATTAAAAACAATACTGAAGGTTTCCAGCACAAGCTGTGTATGGAACACTTGCACTGCCTAACTCTTCTGAAAGTTCTGGTTAGCTTTCTGTGTGCCAAATCTCTCTTGTTCAAGACCTTTTAGGTAGACAGAAGAAATCTCAGTTTAAACACAGCTTTTCTATAGCCTTACACTATGGTGGAATTTCTCATTGGGTATCTGTCTTGAGATCTAAAAGATTTTGATTGTTGAGGAACTGGAATCTCATTCAGGGAGCCTACCTGCTTTCTCTACATCAGAAATTCACTTGAAAGGACACTTTGACTTTCTACTTTCTTTTTCTTTTGATGTTTTCCTCCCATTCCTTGCAATTCAATTAATTATACCTATGGCATGTAAAGGAACAATGAACTGTTGGTTTATTCAGCTGGAACAAGTTGGGAGGGAAAATGGGAAATCTATCAAGGAAATGAGAAAGAGATGGAATTGTGTGATATTTGCACCTGCAGGGAACAAACACAGCAGCAAAGCCTAAGGTAAGAAGAAACTGAGAAACTGTCCAGATGTACCCTGTTTTGCTATGCATTTGTGTGTTGGTTCAGTATGAAACAAAGTTGGCATTCAGGGTTTGGAGTTGGAGGTTTTTTTCATATCTGAAGGAATATGCTGGTCTAAAGTAAGTTTGGGAGTTTGAAGGTACTTCTCAGTCCTTTCCTCATCCTCCCTCATCCTTAAATCCTGCAGAAAGATTTACAAGCAGCGCATGAAAACATTTGTGTAGTGCAAGTGTTTGAAGAAATGAGTTTTGAAATATGGTAGCTTGGAGGCCATCTACCAGCCCAGTGTGCAAAGGGAACTGTCAGTCTGAGGCACTGCTACCTGGATGACCAAGAAAAATAATGCACCTGACCTTTCAGAGTGAGTGTGTGAAAAGAGACTTTGGAACAGAGCTTACCCATATATCAATCTCAGATCAAATGAGCTGCTGTGTTTTAATCATACTCCTTACAAATTAAGGTACTGCTGAAGCAGAGACTTATTGGAGACTGCAAATGAGACCATCCCTGCTTCAGAGTATTTATCTTTCAAATGATGCATGAGGAATAAGGGAGAAAAATACCCTATGGGTACAGGTTGGGAATTAGTGATTTAATGAACCACTGGGATAATAGTGTGATGAGGTGTGTAGAACAGAACTAACTGTTCCGAACTGTGCTATACTATTAAGTCATTCACTGTAGTAGGACTTAATTTGAACAAACTAGCTATAAATGCCAGTATCAAAATAGTACTGGAGGAAGGGAAATTGTTACTAATTTGGCAATCAAAAGGTAATTTTTAATGTGATATTTAAAACTTTTATTTCTGCAAAAGTCAGCATCCACAAATTTATCAGGTTTGTATTTTTAGAGGAACATCTTCAACTAGAATGCAAAAAGATAATGCAATCATTCTTAAAATTATACTTAGTCAGCAACCAGCAGACATCAGCTCATCTGCATTTAATTGGTAATTTAATAATCCTATTATAATAAATCACATTTTCTGCAGGAGAGTTGAAGGACATGCAAAGAGTGAGGCACTTGGATTAGACTTCACAAATTGATGTCCCTGGACTTAAAGGCTTGAAATTATGGCAAACTGAGGAAATGGGGATAGGTGGGGGAAGAATGTGCTGATAGTAAATATATTGCTTTTTTTTTTTTTTTTTTTTTTTTTTTTAAATTGTAGAGTGGGAAAAGGGTTGAATGGAAATCAGGAGCAGTGGGATTTATGGAAATTCTAAGGAAAGGATGGTGAAACTGGAGGAGTACTAGGGACAGGGGGTTTATTAGGGAAGGTACAGGATGAACAGTAGATGAGAGAGAACATAGAAATGAATGTAAAGGGAACTTGAAATACATTTGATAGAAATTGGGAATTTTCCAGTCTTAAGATTGATTGAACTGGGAGAAAAGAGCTGTAAGGTAGGTACTTCATCATGCAGGTAGGTGGGAAGAGTTGAAGCTGGATGCCTGCTCCCAGGCTGGCTGCTGTTCTCTCATGGTTGCAACTCGATGCAAAAAGGTAAGAGCTTGACCCTGCATCTCTTCTACCTGAGAAATCAAGTGGGAAACATCCAGGTTGGTAAGTAATTTGCCAACTAATCTACTAGCAAAATTAAAAGAAGTATGAGCTCTTGTGCAGCTTTTCGAAGACAAAGACAGAAGGGCTGAATGAGTCTTACAGGTGACCACACCTCTGAGGATGAAAATTTGCAGGAGAGATTTAAGGTAGCTTTAGCCTTCCCTGTCATCTAGCTTGCATCACTAGTAATAAAAGGCTCACTGCTGCTGGATTTGGATCTAATTTTGTAGTTCTCCTTACAGTCTGTATGGGACACTGATAGTGCAGAAAGTTCTGGGGCAATGTTCTTTTTAATTACAAAGCTTTATAGACTTAAGTCTATCCCAGAGTCTTTAGTCAGTAATGTCTCCAATACAGATCAAAATAAATTTTTTCTGTAGTGTAAGCACAAAAAACCATATGTATGAGTCTTGTACCCCACTAACTCTAAAGAAATAAACCAAAGTATAGCATGAAAAAAAAATGTATTAAATCCACCCAATTTTTTCCAGATTTTTCTCTAAGTCAAAGTATTTCAAACACTTTCATGTGTCTTAATATTCATAACACTGGGATCAGACAACATCCTAAAAATATATACATGAAATATGTACCCAAACCAGTTTCTTTTTATTGCCTGAACTGAGACTCAAAGTGAAAAGGGACTTAATTTCCAAGTTTTAACAAGTCAAAGTTTGTTGCAAAAATATTTTGAAATTTCAGCCCAGTTCTTTTTTGCATATATTTTTCAATCAAAAACTTCCTACAAATTGCATCATGTATGAGTGGATCTGCCAGAGTAGACCAAAGATCTGGCTAATCTAATACCATGTCTCTGACCACAGCCAGTGGTCAAACACTTCCAGAGCAGTGTAGGAGTAAGGAAAGCACAGGCTGGCTCCAGCATGCCCTCCTGGCTTCCAGCTAGCTGCTAAATCAGGACCCTTTCTTGATTTTTACTTCAATGAACATGTTCAGTTGCTTAGTCATTTGTGAATTATATAAATAGCCCAATGCAAGTTGAATAGCTTCAGAAAACAACTTTTAAGAGGAGGAAAATTCTATAGCAAAGTGTAATTTTCAAGAACTTATTAATATATCTGCAGGAGAAACATGACTCACTTGAAAGCCAAGAACAAAAGACTCCATTGACAATTTTCTCACAATGACTAATTTAAGCATGGATTTTCTCTCTTAAAAAGAACCTTTAACCAAATATTAAAAATTATCAAGGTGATAAGTATTATGTACAGACAAAATGGCATTTACTTTGCAAAATTAAATCTATACTGCACTTGACAGAAATTGAGTTGACAAGTTTTGGTTAATAGGTCTGTCTAGAAGGATTATCCGCAGACTTTTCATGCAGTTTTCTTCTACAAATTGCTAAGCTCCAGCAATTAGTTACCTTTAGAGAAGATTTGGATGAAGTTTCCTTCTTCAAATGTTTCCTTCTAGCATACTAAAGCAACCTACAGGAGAACTAAATATAGGAGTTAGATGGGGGCAGGTGCTGCACACCCACTGAATCAAGTGTTTCTGTCCCTGTACAAAGACAAAATGTGCTTCATGTTGGATTAGTTACTGGCTTGACTTTGCTCTTTCTTACTGATTTCTTCCCCTAGGGTAATGTAAAGGTCTGTAGAAATTAGCCATCTTTGTTATGCCCCAATACTGTTTGCATACCCACCTGCAGAGTGGTATCCACACAGTCCTTGGTCAGAGCAATGAGCTTTGCCCTCAGCCAGACTGACCTGGCCTGCTGCAGGCTTCTCACTCACAGCTGGATCACATCTGGTGAGTTTGGAGCAGGATTAGTTCAAATATGCAATATTTGTCTCTATCAGGTGAGCTAACAAAATGACTGCCTTATCTGATACCAATGCAGGACAGCAGTGTGGTGAAATGAAAAGATTTGGTATTATCAGTTTTCTAGCTTAATTTACTGATTTAACAGCATCAAAGGGAGGGATAGGGTTGTCTCTTTTCATAGAATCATAGGAGAGTCTGGGTTGGAAGGGATCTTTAAAAGTAATTTAGTCCAACCTAGTCTAGTCTAGTCTAGACGTCTTCAACTAAGTCAGGTTCTTCAGAGCCCCATCCCACATGATCCTGAATGTTTCCATCCCTGGACAATCTGTTCCATTGTCTCACCAGCCTCATTTTAAAGAAGCTTCTTCCTTATATCTACCCTCATTTAGTTTAAAACTGTTCTGTCTCATCCTATTGCTACATGCCCTTGTAAAAAGCCTATCCCCAGCTTTCCTTCAGGTACTGGAAGGCTGCTGTGAGGGCTCCTTGGGGCCTTCTCCAGGCTGAACAATCCCAAATTCATAGGGATTCAAGCCTGTGGTTTCAAGGAGAGGTGGTGCAGTCCTGTGAACATCTTCATGGCCCTCCCCTGGACTTGTTGAAACAAGTCCATGTCTTTCCTGTCTAAAAATCTATACAGTACTCCAGGTGAAGTCTCACAAGATTGGAGTATAGGGGAAGAATCCCCTCCCTTGACCTGCTGGTTGCACTTCTGATGCATCCCAAGGTATGGCTGGCTTTCTGGGTTTGGTACCTCAGACTGTAGCAGGTATTAGGGAATAAATGAGTCCAGCATGCAAATAATGTTTCAGACTTTCTGACACTTCATTGATCCCAAGTCAGGATACTTATTCTGGCTCTGTAGGCAGAGTTCAGAATAGATGCAAGAGGAGCTCTGGTGTTCTCTCTCCTAGCTGAAGAAGCACAGAGGATGGGCTTACTTGATTGCTTGCATTAACTAATTCTTTTCTTTTTCTACCCCTTTGCTTTCCGGCATCAGTATGTTGAAGGGGCAGGCCTAAGTGGGGCAAAATTTCTTCTAGTTTTGTAATAACAATTTGTGTACAAAAATTGCTCCTTCCAGCAGGAAGGCAATACTAGTAAACAAGAAAGGGTACATCACTTGGACTGCACTAAAGGAAATAAAAATGCAACTTCTAAGAGGCATGAGTATCAAAAGATTTAATCTAGGGTATAAGTAAATGTGTAGACCACTCTTACATTTGTGTGTTAGCACTACAACTTGCCTTATGAGGAGTCTTAAAATTTTGAACAAAGGTTTCCCCCTCCCATCCTGACACCTGAATAGAATTTACTACTATAATAAGCTAATTAAGTAATTTGTACTTGCAATCTAGGTAAAAAAAGACCAAACTTAAATTCACTGAATATAGGCTTTGATAGCAAAGAACTAGGTTTGCTAACTGAAGACGTTTCGGACATTTTAAATATGGAGCCCTCTTAGTATTACTTGGGCAACCTTTACTTGAAAAGTTTCTAAAATCTCTTTCAGAATTTTCGTGTTAAATTAGGATTCTCCACTTCGAAGCTAATCCTGGAATGTTAAAAGTATTATCCAAATTTGGATGGGTAGTATTCAGTGTATAAGCCTTGCTTACTACAACTAGAGAGCAAAGCTACCTCGTGGTATGAGGTTGTTGGCAATAAATTATCGAGTACTTGTGTAGTTTTACAAAGAGTAATAAATTAGGGTGTTTGTATAGCTTCACATAAAATAAACCAGACTTGCTTCCTGTAGGTGAATTAGCCTACCATAATGGTAAATATATTCCAGAAAAAAAATAAAAGAACAAAACCAAATTTGAAATCTAGGAGATAGTTTTGCTCCTCCAAGGATATGGGAAAAGTGGAAACCTAACAATTTTTATAATTTTTCCTGGAGAAAGGTGACTGGGACAAATGCAGCTAGGTATAATCTTTAGGCAAAGTTAGACTGTACCTGTTGGTGCTAGTTTAGTAGTCTGAGAAGAGAGAGAAAACCTTTTTTCCACCAGTTTAAATACATACCAAATTAAAATTGGAGTATGTACAGCAAAGAACGCCCAGTGATCTCAGTTTCACTATCAGAGGAGCACTCTTTAGGTGTGCCCGTTGAAGTATGGTTTAGACAGAACACCAGAAGTGCCCCGAGAAGTCTGATTTGGAGACCAGACAGAGAAGGGTTACAGCTGGTCCTGGCCATGACAGAAGCTGCTTAATTTAGAACCATGAAACCATCAAATGTTGGAGTGGATGAGGGGTAAATATAGCTCCAGCTTTGGGAGGTATCGGATTCAGAGTGGAAGGAAGAAGGAAGCAATCGGGCAAATTCCATGACTAGTATGGAAATATTCACTGCAGTCATTCCATTAGCCTCAGTCTCCAAATATACTTTAGGGAAGCATTAGGGGAATGTGTCACTCAGCAGCCTGTGCCTCTGCCCGACAGCCAAGGTGGTGGGAGCAGGGCTTGGGGTGCCTGGGGAGGTGGTTTTCACAGACTGTCTAGGAAGTGGAGTGCTCGAGTGGAGTGTTTTGCTTCCCTTTTAAACTTAAGATCCTGTGTTTTAACCGAGCACTGCAGAAAATGTGATTTTTATTACCCTCCCTTTTTGTACATTGCTGGGAATAAATGTCATCCTTCAGAGTTGTTCTTCAAGTGTAGGAGGGAAGATTTGGAGGTTCAGTTCATGTTCTTTTGAGGGACCTTTTGACTTCTGTGGCTTGGGGTTAGTTCCCTGATTAACCACTTGATTATTAAGCTTCCTACCATGATGCTGAGTGGCAGGAAAGTCCTTGTCAGCTGTGTGGCAAGACACCTTGGTATTGCTGCTTGGCTACTCACCTGTGCCAGGTAACTTCTGTCTCCTGGAGCTGGCAAAGAGTGAGGCAAAATGTTTGCCAGGGCCAGTATATCTCTCCAGATTGTTTAATTCATTGTGGAGTATTTTTTGGTTTAGGAGAAACATGTTTGGTCTCTAGCATTGTTCTCATAGCTTTGAAATTTTTCTTTCTCTTTGATACATTTGCTTCACACAAAGTGATCTGGCTTTATTGGAGACAAAATCCATATCTGTGTCTGCTGTTAAAATCAGTTCACACACACACCCAAGCTGATGATAAACTAGGCAATACCCATGAGGGTGGTGAAATACTGGCATAGGTTGCCCAGAGAGGTGGTGGAATCCCCATCCCTGGAAGATTTTAAGGCCAGGCTGGACAGGGCTCTGAGCAACCTGATCTGGTGGGAGGTGTCCCTGCCCATGGCAGGGGGGTTGGAACTGGGTGATCTTAAAGGTCCCTTCCAAATGGGACCCTAAAATTCAATGACTCTATGATTCTATTAATAAACACTTTTTCCTGACACTATGAGTAGCTGCTGTGCAAGTGTGAGGGGATGCTACTGTTCCAATCTTGGTAAGCTAGTACATACTTGCACTGAGGAGTTTCCTTTTGGATAAAGGTGTTTTTGTCTTTTCAGATCTAGAACTCAATGATGTGTGATAATACCAGTTATTCGCTAACTGGGGCAGGGGAAAAAAAAAACAACCAACCAAATAAAATGAAACATCTAGAACATGACAGCAGAGGGAGCCATTGAGATGCGGTTTGTTTGCTCGTCTTTTAAAGGAAAAAATACTCGGACTTCCAAGTGTAGAACACTTTTCCCCTTCACGTTTAACTGAATAGGTAAGTGAAATTTTGAGGGGAAAAAATAATTCATGTTAATTAAATACTTTTTACATAAGTGTCACTTGTGGGGTTAAGGTGCACTAGAGATTTGGTTAGATTGGCAGCTATTGGCAGGTTATATTGAGCAGCTTTCTAAGTAAACTCAGAAGACATAAAGGAGGGGAGAAATCAATTACATTAATTTGTCACATGCGCACATTTTCAACTCAAATGTGCAAAGTTGATTACTAAAACCTGTGCTATAAACCTGTGTTATTTTTAACCAGTGTTGTAAGTGGTCTCATTGTTATATCTAGCACTATTTCTTTCTACTGCTTTGTGTTTATTTCAGTCTATATATTCCTGTATGGTTGCACAGTGCCTTGAGCTGTGTGGGCTTTGTGAGGACATTAACAAACATTTCCAAAAGCAAATTACATGTGCACAAAATTTCTTTCCATGTTTCAAAAAAATCTTATTAACATATAGACTGCATCAAATGAGTAAGGAAAAAACAACAAACAAACAAACAAAAAAAACCCCCCAAAACCCAAAAGAAATTTAAATTCTTGTCATTGACTCTTCTTATTACCTTCTAGAAGCCACAACAAAAAATCCTGTCTCGTAGTGCTACGCTGTCTCCACAAACACACTGAGGCACATGTTCCCCAAATCAAACAGTGAGACATAAACTGTGATGTGGGAGGAGAGAGCAGAGGTGGGAAGATGAAGTTAACTGCCCGAAGCAGACTGATACCAGCTGAGCTTTTACTCCAGGCAACTTGTTTTTTATAACTAGGGCTTGATGATGTTTGCCTTAGAAACTGTGTTTAGCATGGGTACCACATTTTGTTTGTATCAGGACTCTCTGCCAGTCACTACCTGTTCTCTAGTTTTGAACAGCAGCAGTGAGAGCATCACTTATGTTCTTCATGAAAATTCCTGTTTAGTTGCATCATGAATACTTTGAGACATCAGCCTCAAAAAGCAGGTATTCTTCAGTTTATGACTTTGGGTTGGTTTTTTTTTCGTGAAAATGCCTAGGACTTCCAAGTCATCAATTAGGATTCATAATATGTTTGAACACTACTCTTCTCCTTGACAGGAGACTTTCAGTACGTGCTCTTCCTGTCGTCCCATCTTCACAATTGTTCTGGTGGCCTTGAGCTACGATGTTAGAATGGACCTTGACAAACTTCTTTTTGTTTTTAAACTTTTGCCTGTGTGGGAAAACCTCATGCAGAACCCTATCTTGTTATTAGAGCCCAATGAGGGCACTCTTTGAAGAGTGGAAACTTCAGTGCCCCATAAAGGATGGTTCATAGTCATTGTTCCAGTGTACAGAAAACTCTACAGATCTGTCAGATCTTTGAAATTAGTCCAGAGTTCAGTGCAAATAATTTTTATTTTATTTTATTTTATTTTATCTTATTTTTAATAATAGAAGATTAGACTGAACATCAGCTAGGTGTTTAACAGAAGATAAAAGTGTACTCAGGGACAACACCTATGTTCTTAGTTTAGAAAACCTAAGCTCATATCAACACAAAAATGTGAGTCCACACTTTTAAATGTACACAAAAGTGAGACTTCATGGATATATTAGAAGCCATAATTGTAGCTAAACAGCTCAAATGCTGTTTTTATACTAGCATTTCTGCTCTTGTACCACCCATAGAGCTAAATGTTTTGTAAGGTCTCTGCCAAACAAAACTATTAATAAGTATTAATAATTTATTAATTAATAAATATTAATAGTTTATTAATAATGTGTAGTCAGAGTTCATCTCTGACTTCCACATTAACAAATCACTGGAGAAGGGAAGAAATATTTACTTTCCAACAGGATTCCAGTACAATTAATCAAATATTTGCTGTTAGGTAGGATCCTGTAATATTTCTGTACCTACAAATGATGATCACTTTCTTAAAACAGAAATGATAAAAGTTCTGGTTTTGATGAATCCATCAGTCTTGGATCTAAACAACAAACTGACATTTTCAGGAAGAAATCAGTACACACAGAGCTCTGTAAAGAAAACACAGGCAACTAAAATCAAGATTCTGGGCATGCATAGACACTTAAAATTAAAACAAAACTTTATGTTTTGCCTGGACTTGGATATTTGCTCTGAAATCCAAAATCCAAGCACCAAAGTATGGACTTGTTCTTGCTTTTGAATGTTACTGAAAGACTGAATTAACATCTAAGCTCTTGATATAGGTTTATCAAATTTTAAAGCTGAGCAGGATGGATGTTTGCTTCCTTTTTTTTTTTTTTAATTTTTTTTTTTTTTATTCAGTAGCTGCCACAGGTGTAAGATGATGGAATTTTGTATTGAGCAAGATGGAAGGAGCAGTAGGCTTCAGTCCTTTTAAAGACTTCTCCTTTTGAAATCTAATGGCAACAATTTATCTGTTTTAGCAGATTTTCTACTGCTCTTCATTTGAATGGGCATGCAGAGGTCATGGGATATGGGGTTTTCAGGTTAGAGAAATAATAATTTTTAAGCTATGGATTAAGACCCAGTTTGGATAAAAATTAAAATTTACATTCTGTATAGTAATTATATTTTTAATCTTGTTATACCATCTTATTATTTAATTGAGATTATTCAAGTTTTACTTAAATGTATAAGGCCTAAATTTAGAGCATTATTTAATCATAGGGTCATCTGATTATGGGATCAGAGAATGCCAGGTTGGAAGGGACCTCAAGGCCCTTTTACCATACTAGGTAACAATATAGTTTAAATGAGTTGGCCCAGCACCCTGTAAAGCTAAGAAATGTGTTTTATTTTTCAGAAGGTCGCAAGACTTTTTACAAGTCAAATTACAGGTATTCCTAATCTCCTTGTTGTTTTATTTTGGAAACTTCTTAGTGCCAACAAAATGAGGTATGCAAAAGGAGAGAAATCTTTTTTCTTTAGTATTCTTACCTTAATGTATGTGTATGGCATCAGAGAGTGCTTTCAACTTAAACAACCGTCATAATTTTATGCCTTCTTTTTGCTTATGCTACCTCTTGTTCATTCAGGTTACCTACTTGCTGGTGGATGGTTGGCCATGTTATCATCTTCTTTTCATAATAATTATTGTATTAATTCATTGTCTATATTTTTAAAAATTGATTTGAAACAGCTCCTTAGTTGAAAACTCAGCAGATCTATTACCATGAAGTTCTAGGAACTTGCAATTAATTTACATGTAAGTTAAAAGTATATCTTCAAAGTAATCAGAAATGATGAGAAAAGGACAAGTAATTTTGATTAATATTTTGAACAACATTTAGGTTAATACACAACTTTCCAGTATGCAGCAATAGAATTAACCTTTCTTTTTACTTCAGTAGTCTTGTTGATATAATTTTTTTTCCCCCTGTAAACTAATAATGCCATTCTTAATTCCTAGACAAAGCATCAAAAGAAAGCTGGGACTCTTGCATGTCTGTCCATTGTAATTATTTTCCTTGGATTTTTTTTTTTTTTTTTTTTTTTTTGTGACAGGTTGACCTTGTTAGGTTTCAGCTGTCATATAGTAATATACAGAACAACATTAGTATTATAGACTACAATGACCTTCATCTTCCCATATGTAATTGTCCTTCCTTATTACTGTTCACATGTCTAGATAGTTTTCAGTTATGGCTGCTAAAATTATGAAGTTGATGCTGAAACTCTGTCATATCTTGCAAATGTAATGTCTGACCTTCATAGATGTACTCAGCTGATGGGTTTAGAGATAAACAACTCATCTTTTTGGCATTTTTATTCCTGTGGGCAGATGAATCCTCATGAGATCATCAGGTTGGAAGTCACTCTACAAACTTTGACAACTTCGCTGCTTATGAGTAAAGCATTAAAAGGAAAAGTAAAAATCAAACACTGAATTAACACACAAATCTGCAGGTGTATTTGAAATAATATTGATTTATGGTATGCATAGAAAGTGTGGGCCTGCTCTGGAGTCTGGTCCATCATGGAAGTAGTCCGTGGTCTCTAAACTATTGTCCCCTGATGTAGAAATTGAGCTGTAGTTTGCTGTTCTTTGAGCAGGATCTTCACGTCTGGAATAGAATGTTGCTCTGATGCTTGAAGATCTATGTTGCTCCTCAGAAAGGCTGAAATCTCACCCACACCAAAGGCATCAGAGGTTTCTAATGCCTATTACTGGATTTCTCAGAGGCTCGGGCCATTTGATCATTAATATCCTTCAACTTTAATGTTATTAAAGAAGGCGGAATGTGACCTCCATTCTAGATGCAGTTGCATGAAGTTTGAGTCTGATTACTTTTCCCAGGGGCTTCTGTTAGTTCAGGATTGAAATATTTGGTTGTAATCAAGTTTGGTTTAATTAAATTCATTCTGTCTTCAAAGAATTTTAGATTTTTGGAACTGTATAATTTTATGACCATTTGGAGGTTATAAAACAGTGAGTAGGAGTAGAGTTCTCATCTAAGAAGATTTTCCACTGGCCAAGAATAGTGTGAGACTTCTTCCTTTCAGAAATTTGTTTTCATTCTTTGATTTACTACTAAGAACAGGGCTAAACCAGTTGCTACTGAAGAGTTTATCATGCATCTGATGTTACTTACTGCTGTAATACTTATTGCATCAGATTTCTCATATTACTTACTTGAAAAATAACACTGGTGCTACACAGTCAGGGTAGCTGTCTTCTAAATGCTTGATCCAGGGAACTTTTGCTAGACTAGTAAAGCATTATTTTTTGAAGAGAGGGATGGAATTGCTGTGGGGAATTTTATTGCATTAGATGTTTGGTTATATTTTGCAATAGACAGAGTAGAAGCTGAAATGTCATGAGATGCTGTTTCTACATTTTCCATAAAATTATTACTTACCTGTTTTAGGCCTAAGATAAGCCACTTTTGGAATGGGAATGGGAATGCCTCACCATTTGAGGAGTGAGCTAGCGCCTCCAAATGAACAACGTTGGATATAAGCAATCACCCAGATAGCTATACTTGCTCTAGCACTGAGAATGTGATTAGGAAAAAATATGCTTAATCTAAGAGATGCATTTGTAGCATTTATTACACTTTCAAAACACAGAGTGTAGTTTTGTACTTGTTTCACTATTGGTCACAGAGCTCAGAGGCCTGAGTGCAGAACAAGTGAGATACAGCATTTTCCATTACATACAAAACAGTCTCTCAAGATTATAAGAAAAAAAACCCCACTTCACCGAGGAGGAAAAACGAAACAAAAAAAATGTTCTGACATTTTCAAGTTTATAACATTTGGAATATGAAAGATTGTTTCTGAGTTTCAAAGCATGTTATTTACCACACTCAAATTGGAGGTCATGGGAACTTCAGCGGGTGTACTGCTTAAAATATTATTCAAAAGAAAGTATAATTAAAAAAAATAATTAAAGATTAAAAGTTAGTCACAAATAAGCAAAAACCCAAGGCTTTCTCCCAAAGCATCATATCTTTAAATAATTAAATGCACTCATGTTTGATCTTGACACTTAATTCAAATTCAGGATAGAGTCCTGACCCAAACTGAACGAAAAGGCTGGTATGTTTGCTCCCTCATTTGCAACATCTCTGCTCAATGCCATATTACATGTTTACTTCTCTATGATGCTCCATTTATCTAGTTATGTTCCATTACACACATGCTTTAATATTTGATCGTGGAAGCTGGGCTCCTGGGCAAAGAGAAGGCTTGATCTCTGGAGACGGCCTAGATCATAGGCCAAAAACCTAAACCATAGATATGCTTTCCTTTGACTTGCCTGGAAATTAATATTTCAAATTTGATTTTGATATGCAGTACCTGGTCTGTAGTAGCTGCATGCTTTCTTTCTCTTACATTTTAGTTTGATCTACAATCTTCTTTCAAGCTTCTCTCAAAAATTCACTCGCTTCACTTACTCTTTAGAAAACTGTGCTCTGTCTCCATTGCTTCATTCCCTCTTTCCAGTCATTACACTGTCTTCTCTAGCACTGCTCATCGAGTACATCTCCCTTCCTTTCTCTCTGTCAATCTATCAATGTCCATTTTGCTCATCTGCCTCTGAGTTTTTCCTTCCCACCCTCATTTTGGCTACTCTAAGATCACTGGAAGTCCTACCTCACACTGGTTTTGTTTTTCTTTTCCACTTGTGTGTAAAGCCGTGTACTATTCTCCTTCTTTCCCTTAAGCTTCTCATAAGTGATTCTTATGAGCTCCTGATGATTTCTTCCTAGTTCTGTTTTTAGCACTGGAAAGACTAACCTGCCATTTGGAAATCCACTCTGTGTTTAGCTTTTTATTCCCCTCTTTTTTTTTTTTTTTTTTTTTTTTTAATGAATGGCATCTTACTAAATTTTATTTGTCTGAGATTGCTCTTATTTGTATGGTTGGAAACTTTGCTTTCAAACTACTTTCTCCTCCCCACTAGCCCCAGCCGCTTCCCCTGATTCTGTCTTTGTGATATCTCTTCATGGAATACATACATTAACTCAAATCTTCAAAGGATTTACATTTATAGCCTTTATGTTTGTATAAATACAAACACATTTTATTTTATACATGCACACTCACATATTTAAATCATAGAAATAGTATATAAAGAGAAGACAGATTTTCCTTTCCATTATATATTAACACTTCCAGACCTCATTTTTTTATCTTTGAAGGCAAATTTGCTGTTTTACTTTATTCACATTAATAAAGGAAGGTATATTTTTGGGTATCATCCTTGCCCCTCTTGCATGTTACAGCCAATTGGTGCAGATTTTTCTTGTATTTCTAAGACAGTTTGTCTTTTCTATCCAATTAAACCAGTAAATTTTTTCTAATTTTCTGTCAGTAGCAATATCTGGGCATGGGCTCAAAGTGTGAGGTGTCTTTTTCAGACCATTGCTCAGACTTCATAGTTTCTTTAGCACATCACACACAAGCTTCATTTTCCAGTTCTTTCCCAGCTTACCCACCTTTTTTCTTTAACTGTCAATATGCCAACTTTTTCCTCCAAAGTAGCAAATTTCTTTCTATCTTTTAATTCTTCATATAAAGAGACCTGGAGTTCTCAATGGACCACAAGCTCAATATGAGCAACCAGTGCATTGCAAAGAATGTACAACATGATTCGGAGTTCATAGAATCATAGAATTGGCTGGGTTGGAAGGGACCTCAGAGATCATCAGGTCCAACCCTTGATCCACTACTGCTGCAGTTACCAGACCATGGCACTGAGTGCCACATCCAGTCTCTTTTTAAATATCTACAGGGACGAAGAATCCACTACTTCCCTGGGCAGCCCATCCCAATGCCTGATCACCCTCTCCATGAAGAAATTCTTTCTAATATCCAACCTAAACTTCCCCTGGCACAACTTAAGTCCATGCCCTCTTGTCTTGCTGATAGTTGCCTGGGAGAAGAGCCCAACCCCCCCTGGCTCCAGCCTCCTTTCAGGGAGTTGTAGAGAGCAATGAGGTCTCCCCTGAGCCTCCTCTTCTCCAGGCTGAACACCCCCAGCTCCCTCAGCCTCTCCTCACAGGACTTGTGCTGGAGTCCCTTCACCAGCCTGGTTGCCCTCCTTTGGACCTGCTCCAGGACCTCAATCTCCTTCCTGAACTGAGGGGCCCAGAACTGGACACAGGACTCGAGCTGTGGCCTCACCAGGGCTGAGTACAGGGGCAATACTTGTATGCATCAACAGGATCATCACCTGCAGAAACAAAGAAGTCATCCTGTTTTATTCAGCATTTTTCAGGCCACACCTGGAACAGTATTTTCAGTTCTATACAAAAAATGCTATGGACAGTCTGGAGGTAGTCCAGAGAAGGATCACAAAGATAATCAAGGGGCCGAGCAGCCTGACAAGCAGGGAATGGCTGAGAGAACTGGGTTTGTTCAGCCTAGAAAAAAGAAGGCTTAGGGAAGACCTTATTGCCATGTTCCAGTACATGAAAGCTGGCTACAAAGAAGGTTCATTTTTTTCACAAGGAGTCACATGGAAAAGAGGAGGGGTAATGAGTACAGGCTACTCCTGCGGATGTTCCAGGTGAATGCAAGAAGACAGGTTTTCACAATGAGAAGAATCATCTCCCTGGGGAACACTGGACACTTTTAATATTTGTTTGGCATCTTGTCTAGACTGTGCTTTTACCAAGGAAGATTGGACCAGATGATACCTTCAAACCTAGTGTTCTATGATTCTTTCTTATGCTCCCAACTTACCTCTGTACCTTTCTTCAACATCATCACCTTCTCTCTTTATAAAGCGTTGTTAGATGAAGTGATCAGAGAAGCCAATGCTGCCCAGCAGCATTTTGCTTCCTTGTACTTCCCTCTCCAAGAGCTGGGATTCAGCTGGCTTTTATACAGCTGCCTGGTTTAAAGTAGTCATCAATAAGTGGTGCCTACTGTCCATGGGAAGACATCAGGAGGTCTCACTGTGCTCTATGATGTGAACCAGAGAAACCAAGTGCCACTGCTATTAGCTGATAGATGGAATCCAACATTTGAAATTTCATTGTATTTCTCCTTTTGTTACCTTAGAAACCCTGCAAGGTAAGGCAAGGATGCTTTTTTGTTTGATTGGGTTTTTTTCCTCTCCACCTCCTTTTTGTTTCTATATTTTCTTACTACTAAAAGAAGTCCCGGCCCATGACCAAGCCCCCTAGATCCTCTAATAATAATATGAATAATGTAGATGGGTGAATTGATAGATCAAAGTTTCAGGATTGTTGTTTGATTTTTAAGGTACAGTCTTGTAACACTGAAAAATCCTGGGAGCTCATTAAATCACAAAATCTTCATTCTTTCCCAAAGAGAGTCCCCGAGTTGGTCTTAATTGCAGTAATAATAATAGTAATAGTGATAATCTTCTATCCTATCAAAAAGCTCGGTTGTTTTAATTGAAAAATTTTAACCAGTTCTACAGCTGCAAGGATTGCTATGTTGTTGGGGCTGATAACTGAGTTTTCTGAAGTGAATGTTTTTTTTCTTTTTATCAGTTAATCCCAAAGAAATGCATAGAAAAATCTCACTGCTCCTGTTCCAGACTGTGTTGATCAGCTGACTTTTTGACAGGGCAAATCATAAAACCCTTGTGCTGTAAATGTTTTGTGTAAATTATGTGGCACTTTGGTACTCAACAAGCTCCCAGGAAAGCCTGTTGTGTTCTTCCCTGTGTATTGCTGTACTTGTTGCAGGACACTCCTCTATATTTCATGGAAAACCAAAACTGACTAGTGAGAGGAAAAAAATGTTGTTGTGTCTTGACTTTGCATTGTTCTTTGTCTTTTTGCTGCCACTTTTGTTCACATATCTTAATGATTTTTTTTTTTTAATTTGTTATTCATCAGGTCAGTGCTTTTTAAATATTACCTGTAGGTCCTGTAATAGTCAATAGGAACTTTCCTGTTGTCTTTGATGAGGAATATTTAAGACTTGCTTTTCCTTGTGATAAGGAGAATAATTTTAATAGCAAGCAGTAATATACCTCCATTCTTCTGCTGCTGGTAAAAGGTGATGGGCCTCCCAAGCTTGGAGTGTCTCCAGTGGTGTGGGGAAAGCAGGTGCCCTGGGCCTTGCAAATGCCTTACTTCAAGCCATGCTTCCTTTTTCAGCCTTAAAAACTAAACGATTAAACAGTACTAATTGAAAAAAAAACCAAACCTTAAGTGAAACTTGCAATCCCTGTTTGCCAGCAGATGGCAGTGGTGTAGGATTGTTTGAACATAACCACAAAATAAAATAAATAAAGAATGAAAAAGGGCTTTGCTACAACTCTTTGCAGACTGTTGTGTACTCGGCCTCTCCCAGCTGCAGGGGAATTATGAACATTTTTCCCCTTGGTCTGTATAAGTTGATTCATCTCACTATCACTTTCTGATCAAATGATGTATTTTTGAAAGCGTGGCTTTGGCAATTACTTTTTCTAGTGTGTGAAATGGTGCCATCTTGAGTATTAATGAAACTTGATGCTACTTCAATAAACAAGGACTTTTTAAAAAGCCTTTCCATAGTGACATAGGAGCACTGATCATCTTCAATAATATATACTTTTAGAAACTACCAAGTTTTAAAAAATACACTTGTATCATAACGCAGTATTTGAAATACACTTGTTTTGCTAACTTTAAACATCTAAGGTTGCATCACTCTGCATTCAGCAGAAATGGATGTATTGGAGGGGGATATAACATATAACATATTAACCTCTTGTTTGTATGAGCAAATACTGGTCCTGGTGCAACAACCTTCTCCCACTCCGATCAGGACTGCAGGGGCACGACTGTTCCCATGATATGCTCTGATGATGGGTCAGCACAGAGATGCCAGAAATTAAGTAATTCAGCCTAGCACTGAAACACCCTACTCAGTGTTCTCTAAACCTGAATATACCTGCACTCTAAAAGTTTATTGATTTTTGGATGTTAATTAAAAATTAATAAAATGACATCCAATCCAAGTTCAGAATTTCTTTAATTTTGCAAGTGCCAGGCAGATCAGTACCTTGTTTGTGTCTGAGCCTTTTCAGGATTCAGAAAACTGAGTGTTTCTCTGCTTGTGTTCCCTTACACAGTAGGAGAGACACAAGACTGACTAACACAGACTGACAGAATAGGGTGCCTCGTAAATTCAGTTCTTGAATCTGTTCTCCTTTTTAGTGCAGCTGAAGCCTGAAACTATGATGACGCTTTTGTAATAACACCTTGTTTCTTAGGTGTACCAAACATTTTTTTTTAAAGCTTCTGATGTCATCAGCTCAGCTTCATCTCACTTCTGTCAGGAGTTTCCTAGCCATAGAATCACAGAGTGGTTTTGGTTGGAAGGGACCTTAAGGATCATCTAGTTCCAACCCCTCTGCCATGGGCAGGGACATCTCCCACCAGACCAGGTTGCTCAAAGCCCCATCCAACCTGGGCTTGAACACTTCCAACTTCCCTGGACAACCTGGTCCAATGTCTCACCACCCTCAGGCTAAAGAATTTCATTCTAATATTCAATCTAAATCAAACCTCTTCCTCTTTGTTGTTGTATAAAGAAGTTTAAAACTAGTAATCTCTAGGCTACTGCATTTAGGCTTTCAGTGCAGGTGCATTTGGTCAGTTGGCTAAACTTAGGTGATATGTCCTGCCTTCACATGCCAAAAAAGTACCTCGACTTTATCTCCAGTGAAAGGTGCTTGAAAATTTCATGCCACACATTGCAAGTGGGCATTCTTCTGTAATAAATCCTAGCCTAATTCTGTTTTCTAACTGAATTGTAGTAAGCATATAAATATAGTTTACCTTTAAGTGCAATTAAATGAGACAAAATATTACTGAGAGACACCACATTAGACATTAGAACCTTAATATGACTTAATTTTATTGTATTTTCTTTATCCCCTGTGTTTGATTCTCATGGCAATACAAATTATGGCCCTGCTATGTGGCCACAAGATTTAAGCTGAGGGCAACCCACAGAAGGGATATATTGAATCACTTTTCCTACTATTTACTGGCATTTGAAATTTAAGTAGCTGTGGTTACTTCTGTTTTTCTTCTTAGGCTTCTACAATGCTCAGAAAGGCAGTGACAAGCACGAGCTGCTACAGAAAAAGTTATTTGGTCATAAATTTGGAATATTTTTCCGGAAATTTTTTCCCATTATATTTAAAAGTCATTTTCCTGGGGAGCAAGAGTCACCAAACAGTCCTGTTGCTAAGTATCTCTTATCAGCTAAAGCCAAGCATGTAATTGCTCATGTGTTATAAAATGTATGTAGGCTTCTGGCCTTTCTGAAATACAATAGTTAGACCCTTCAACTTATTCCAGTTTTTCAGACAGATGTGTGGAGGAATACTGACTTCCACTTGGTAGCCTGCAGATCATTTTCTGCTTCAAAATAATTGAAAAGATGTAGAAAAATGAGGAGCTGTCAAAGATAAAATCAGTTCTTAAAGAAAAGGAAAATAATGCTCAAATGCAGACGATGGGTGTTTGTACAGAACAGAGCACACCAGGGTTCTGGGCTGGTGATACAGAATATTATTGCAATACAAATAAAGACTGCTCACACATTAATGATTTAACATAGTGCTCATGAGGCCAGTGAACTGTATCAGTCAATGCTTTCTGTAAATACTGAAAACTGTGCACATGAATTATCAGCATGCTTATGTAGCTCCAACATTGTTTGCTTTGTACTGTGCCTTTTAATTTTTGATGGGACTGCCATTTTGAGAGAGAATTTATGTCATTACAGAGAAGGAGGTATGTTGTACTTAAGGTGAAAACTGGTTCACTGCATCCAAGATTAAATAAGACCATGAGCATCATTTCTCTATTCACCATCAAAACTGTTTGTGAATAGAAAAATAAGGAGGTAGAAATTTGCCCATAGAAGTGTATGCGTTTTTCTTACAAATATGGAGATACCCTTAGACCCCACTCCAATTAACAGAATAAAGGGGAGGGGATATGCTTTCTAATCCTTGTTGGATAAAAATTATACATAAGGTTCAAATCCAAAGGAAAAAGAGGGGTAAAAGGTGGATGAAGTAGGAGAGGAGGAGTAATAAACTGTCTGCCTGGTTTTATGCTTATTTTACATCCTGCTTGTGAGGAGCAGTGATGTCTCACACCATCCAAGATGGTGAAGGGACTTGGGGATGGAGAGGGCTGGAGCTGTGTGAGCAGGGGGACTGGAACAGGGAATCAGGGAGAGGAAAGAATCTTTACAGTTGATGGAAGCATTTACAGGCAGCCTGCAAGAAGCACTGTATGAAGAACAGCTGGGGGTGTTCAGCCTGGAGAAGAGGAGGCTCAGGGGAGACCTCATCGCTCTCTACAACTCCCTGAAAGGAGGCTGGAGCCAAGGGGGGGGTTGGGCTCTTCTCCCAGGCAACTATCAGCAAGACAAGGGGGCATGGTCTCAAGTTGTGCCAGGGGAAGTTTAGGTTGGATATTAGAAAGAATTTCTTTAAGGAGAGGGTGATCAGACATTGGAATGGGCTTCCCAGGGAAGAAGTGGATTCTCCATCCCTGGAGATATTTAAAAAGAGACTGGATGTGGCACTCAGTGCCATGATCTGGTAACCACAGCGGTAGTGGATCAGGGGTTGGACCTGATGATCTCTGAGGTCCCTTCCAACCCAGCCAGTTCTATGATTCTAAGAAGTAAGTGATGTAGCAAACTAAGACAGATGCACTTGCAATGTCCAGCAGCAATTCTGTGACCACAACTGCCCTTACACCAGCAGGAGGGGGTCGATGTGCTCTGTGATCTGTACTGGGACAGGGCAGGGTCCCACCAGAAAGAGCTGCTGATTTCCTTTCAAGGTATTAATTAAACACCCAGTATCTGCAGATCCCCGTTGAAATCATGGACTTGCAATTCTGTTATGGTTGCATCAGTCACTGTTTTGCTTCTGATTTGTGAAGGAGAAAAGCTAAGGAGACAAATAATGTTGTGATGTGCCTTGTGTCTTGTTGATGGAAACCAGATTTTTATGAATCTGGTGATGTTTGGAATGCAGTAAACTCTACTACAATATGCTTTTTACGATTACCAGAAATGCCATAACATTTCAAGGTACTAGCTTCTGAAGATAGATTTACATGATTGAAAAATCTTTGAAGAGAACAGCTGTGAACACTGGAACCTAATGAGAATATGTATTTCTCACATCTGTCCCTTTAATTTTATGCCTCGTAGTGACTCTGGAATTGTGAGATGCTATATCTGTCGTATGCCAACAGATGGCAACATTATAAATCCATTTTTAAAGATGGTTAGAAATAACCAGCCTCTGCGCTGCTCCAAATTTAGTCAGGAAAAAATGAAGGAAATTAATTGTCTTTTCTTGGATATCAAATGATTTTCTGCACCAGTTAAAAAAACCAACAAACTACCCCTCAAAAACACACACCAAATAACCTGACATCATAGGTATATTTATTCATTCCATCTTTTTAAATAATTCTTCCAGCACCTCCTGTATTTCTTTCTTTTACATCCTTTACATTAAATTTAATATTCAGTGTTGTTTGACCTGCTTTTATTATGTTACCCTTTCATGGCTATGTACGAAACAATGTTCAGTGATGTTTCCTAAGCCTTTTGAGATCCCAGAAGTAATAAAACTAACGCCGATAGACATCTTAGGTATTTTCTATTGGTTTCTGTAATATGCTTGAATAATATTTTATCAGAAGCAGCAAGAGCAACACAGAAGTCACAGGGTGAATTCCCATTGTCTCACATTATGCAGAAATCAGATGAGATGAACACTGATCCCACTAGCTTAAACTATGAGGCTTTATAGTAATAATGAATGAAATTCAGATCGAGCCTTTAGAATTTATGAATAAAGCAATTTGGTTGGCTTGCTGCAGCCAGCTCACTCATTTCACTGAGCCATGTGTGGTGCATCAATGGGCTGGGAGGCTCATGGCAGCTTCTCCAGCCTGCTCTGCAATTCAGTGAGTGACTCTAGGGGTTAGCACAGCAGTGCTGGGTGATGAAATGGGGTGGAAAGTAGAGATATCTCAAGAGGGAGACCTAAAAGTATTGTGGTAGAGGTGCAGCCTAATTGGGCAAAATCTTTAGGGGATTAGCATCTCACTTCAAATTGTGTCTGTAATTCAGATTTTATTGATTTTTTTATTTCCTTTGTGTGTATAGTTTTAAAATGTGTATTGGAGACCCAACAAATCTGCTTTTTCCTATAAAAAGTATTTGAATTTAAATATAAAACGAGTATCTTCATTTAAAAAAGAGCTACCAGTCTTCAGGCATAATCTGCACAAAATCAGAGATAAGGACCTTGCGAGATGGGAGAAAATACTGAGAGCAGGAATAGGTTGTGGGAGGATAGGAGTGGGTGGGAGCACTGCAGCCTCCAGGCAAAACTTTGTATTAGCCTAGGTGAGGTCCTTTCATCTTCAGGTGAATAGATGCACAGGAGACACTTGTTGGTTTGGGGTCACACTTTTACAAAGGGATTCTGAGTACTCAAAGATGAAAAATCATTTACACAAATATGGGGTGATTATTGCTACTATTGTGTGATATGGGTGTGTGTCAGCACCTACTCACAGTCCTACAGCACAGAATCATTGAACTGAAGACTTCAGAGAATGTAATCCAGGCAGGACTCTTGATTTCGTTACAAAGCAGAGACTAATGACACCACTGTAATTTGGCTTTAGGCCAAACCTGTTGGCTTTCATAATTAATTGGCTTGTTAGCTTGCAAAGAGGAATGCACGTAGGTCCTACTAAACGGTGTCAATCTTAGAAGCAGGATATACAGTGTACCTCAAGGGTCTGCTCTTGAACTTTTTTCTTCATTTTCAGCAGAAAACTTAGTGGAAAAAGTACTGGATATTTTGATGGTTAGGGCATCTGTGATAGCAGCTGCTTTTCTTTCCACTGAATCTTAAATCCGGTTTCTTTCAAATATGAACCACTGACAGAAATACAGCCCAAAGAGGGTAGCTGGCTTTGTAAAGTGATTGCACTTGGTGATTAGCTGTTTCTCCTGCAATACTTGGAAAGAAGTTCTCTGTGCTGTGCCCCACAGTACTTCTGGGGTCTACTTTTCTGCCATGTCCCAGCCATGATATCTGAGATGTTTTTTGCCTGTTTCCCTCCTATAGACCAGGTCATTCTCATGGGGGAATGAGTTGGGTCACACTGTGATTCCCTCCCTGCAACTGGATAACCTGAAAAAAAAATACTAATACCTGGAAATGAGAAGGGATACTACCTCATCTGATCTACTCAGACTGCATGCTTGAGGACCAAGAAGAGTAGAGCACCCACGTTCCCCATCCTCATAAAAATTGTCCTTCATGTGCCCATTTCTGGGCAGCTGAGGAAAAGGTGCTGTTTCACCAAACCACTCTCTCCTTTTACTGCGTGTTTGAGGGACTGTGTCCCCAGTTTTGTTTTAATGTATCAAATTAGAAAACAGGCTGGGTTATTACCAAGGATTAATGCTGCTGCTCTCCACATAGGATTTATCTGTGGCTATTGAGCATCAACAAGGTTGCAGCATCATGTAAGGTTTTAGCCTGAGAAAACAGACAGCCCCTTGAAAAACCCTTAGAAGCTTCAGCTGCTCAGATATGTATTCACCTCAGCCTTGTGGAAGTGATTCTTCAGCTTCATGAAAACCCTTCTTCAGGATTGTTTCAAGAAGAAAGAATGGTTATTTTAGTCTGTGAAACCCCAGGCAGTGTGAGATTTGGCCTTTTTAGAAAATATCTGGAGCTACCATTCTCATATGGGACTGGACCAAGAAAACTTGCAGTCTCTGAAATGTACAGGACCAAAGGGTCTTGATTTATCCTGACAGGTCTCAAGCATGAGATCTGTTATCTGCTGGCACCCTTTGAGAGATGGAGACTCACTGGCAGATTCTGGTGAAAGGTTGTCTGGGAGGGAGCAAAGTGAGGGTGAGAGCTGAGCTCTGTGGCATCTAATTTAGAAATCCCAGTGCCTGGTAATCCACTCTGCTCTGTACATGTGAGGGTGTTTTACTAATATATTTTCTCTGGTAGTTTTAGTGGCTTTCTGGGGACAGATATTGTGTGAACTGGAAGACAGAGGGATGCAGACACCTATCTGCTGCTGTGACATGGCATTTGCACATGGGCCATGCTATGGGGGAGCTACTGGCAAATATGTGATGAAATTGATGTTTCGAGTTCTACTAAGGAGACTTTCTCTGCCTCTATCTGGAGCAGCCTGAGGCAATTAGCTGACCTTCAATCAAGGCCCTTTTTCTCACTGACTTTCTCTTTTGTTCCTTCCTAGCCCTTCACCTTTAACAAAAAGGTGTCTTATCTCATCAAGGTGTCCCAATAAAAAATTTATAAATAAAACCGAAGGGCACCAGTAGTGACATGAAAAGACCTCTAATCCATGATAGCAATGTCACCTCAACTTGCAGGATACAGAGTGCAGATTTATGCAAGTATTTAATAGTGGCTTGCCAAGAGAATCGGTAATCTTTTCAAAAGGAATCTTTCTTTGTGTCTTTTGATATTTAAAGAGCTGTAATTACAATGGCAAAGCTTTGAATTCTTTTTTTTTTTCCCTGTCCTCTTTTACACATTAATTTATGGACCAATCCAACATTACAGACAAGCTAATGAAAGAACCACATACTCCCTTTATAATTTTTTCTTCTTTTTACAGTTTCACTTATGTGGTTGAATGCAAAGTAGTTAATGCTATAAATAAGTTTAATGATGTATCTCTTCTCTCAATTGCTGGTTGTTGATGCTGCAGTCCTGCATAACAGGAAAAGAAAATAATTAAATTTAAATCTTTGTGTCTCTTTCTCTCTCATAGTCCAAAAGGTTCCTTCAGCTACTAAATACAACTGTGGATCTCTTAGTTCTATTCTATATATTTAATGCTCTCAACATGATTCCCTCACCACCTCCCTTCCAATCTGTTTATATATATATATATATATATATATATTTAGCTATTTAGCTATTGTGAAAAGATCAAATTACATAAGCCAATTTGTTTCAGCAAAATCAGCAAAATTTGGCAGCCTCTTATGAAATGATGTCTTTTCAGCTGGTCAGAGTTGGCAGTGAGCAGCAGAAAGCAGAAAGAGATAGGAAATTCCCACTGTGCAATTTTTACTACCACCTCATGCAGCATCTATGTATTGTTAGATATACTGTGGGGAAGCCTGGGATTCGCACTCTTCAAGACTGAGGGTGACATTTAGCCTCAAAGACTGAAGATAGTGTTACATCCAGGTTAAAGAGCTTGATAACAATCTGGTTGTAACCTAAATTGGGGAATATCTGGGCTGTCTTTGGGAGTTTGTTACGAGATTCATAGTCTGGGTGCAATCCCCTGATAACAGGATTATACAGTTTCCAGGGTTTTTATTTTGTTAGCCTGGAGCACAGACAGAATAAGCTGGGGTTATTTGGTTTGGAGAGGAGAAGGCTCCAAGGAGACCTTATTGCAGCCTTCCAGTATTTGAAGGGGCCTACAAGAAAGCTGGTGAGGGACTTTTTAGGATGTCAGGTAGTGATAGGTCTAGGGGGAACGTATTCAAACTAGAGGAGGATAGATTTAGATTGGAAGTTAGGTCGAAGTTCTTCACCATGAGGGTGGTGAGACACTGGAACAGGTTGCCCAGAGAGGTGGTGGAAGACCCATCCCTGGAAGTTTTAGGGCCAGGCTGGATGGTACTCTGAGCAACTTGACTAGGTGGGAGTTGTCCCTGCCCATGGCAGGGGGATTGGAACTAGATGAGTCACTTCCAACCCTGAAAACTCTGTGATTTGAACAAGCCTAACAAGGTAAATACCTTGAAAAAAAGACAAGTAGGGATCAGAAAATTGTCAGGAGTAGTCAATGTTGCTGGCATCCAACTTGACTGTCTTGATAAACTTTTATGATGAACTCACTGGGCTGGGAGATGAAGGGAGAACAATGGATGTTGTCTGCGTGGACTTCAGTAAGGCCTTTGATACTGTCTTCCATCAGATCCTCATAGAGAAGTCATTATGTATGGGCTGGATGAGCAGACAGTGAAGTGGATTGAAAACTGGCTGACAGTGCCAAAAGGATGGTGATTAATGGTGCAAAGTCTATTTGGAGGCCAGTGACTACTGGTGCACCCCAGGTATCAAAGTCCAGTCCTTTGGAAGTTCCAGTCCAGAAAAATGGGCTGACAGAAGCCTCATGAAGTTCAACAAGGGGAAGTACAAAGTCCTGCATGTTGGAAGGAACAATTCCATGCTCTGGTACATGCTGGAGAACACTGAGCTGGAAAGCAGCTTGTCAGGATCCTGGTGGACAGGATGGACACCAGATTGAACACCAGTCAGCAATGCATCTTTGAGGCATTGAGGGGAAATGGTATTCTGGGTTGTCAGACAAAGCATGGAGGTGGAGGGAGCCCCTCTGCTCAGCACTGGTGAGGCCACACATTCAGTGCTGGGTCCATTTCTGAGCTCCTGAGTACAACAAAGATTTGGACATATTGGGAAGAGTTCAACAAAAGGCCATAAGGATGATGCAGAGACTGGAGTGTCTCTCCTATGAGGAAAGACATCTGAGACATGTTCAGCCTAGAGAAGATAAGGCATGGAGGTCTCATCTGAAAGGCAGGTGACAAGAAGAATCAGTCAGGATTTTTCTCTGGTGGTCACTGAAAGAACCAGAGGCAGTGGGCACAAACTGAAAGAGAAGGATTTCTCTGAACATCAGGAAACACTTCTCCACTGAAAGGGTGACCAAGCACGGGAGCAGGTTTGCCAGGGATGTTGTGGAAACTACATCCCTGGAAATATTAAAAAGCTGCTTGGACACAGTCCTGGCCAACAGTTTCTGGGTGACCCTGCTTGAACAGGGAGGTTGGACTAGATGCCCTCCAAATGTCCTTTCCAACTTCAACCATACCTTAATTCCGTGAAAACTCAACTAATCTCCTGTAAAAAGAGTTCAGTGAACAGTATCGTCCTTTTTTTTATTTTTTTTTAGGGGGGGTGGGGGAAACTAGCATGTATTTAAACTGTTCTCATCATATGTAATATTCCTCATATTAGTTTTCCAAATATTTTATGGTCTTGTGTTGGTTATCACAATAGTGATCTATAACTCTGTAAGTCAGAAAACCGTGTAAGCCACATGAAATTCAAGACCAAATGCAAGGTCCTGCACCCATGCCAGGACAATCTCAAGCACAAATATAGATGGGATGAAGAATGGATTGAGAAATAGCCCCAAGGAGAAGAACTTGGGTGGTTTGGTTGACAAGAAGTTCAATACGAGCTGACAAGGTGCTCTTGCAACCTGGAGAGCTAACTGTATTCTGGGCTGTATCAAAAGATGCAGCCAGCATCACCCAGCCAGCCCATGGCCAGCAGAGCGAGGGAGGTGATTCATAGAATCGGCTGGGTTGGAAGGGACCTCAGAGATCATCAGGTCCAACCCATGACCACTACCCCTGTGGTTACCAGACCATGGCACTGAGTGCCACATCCAGTCTCTTTTTAAATATCTCCAGGGACGGAGAATCCACTACTTCCCTGGGCAGCCCATCCCAATGCCTGATCACCCTCTCCATGAAGAAATTTTTTCTAATATCCAACCTAAACTTCCCCTGGCACAACTTAAGTCCATGCCCTCTTGTCTTGCTGATAGTTGCCTGGGAGAAGAGCCCAACCCCCCCCCTGGCTCCAGCCTCCTTTCAGGGAGTTGTAGAGAGCGATGAGGTCTCCCCTGAGCCTCCTCTTCTCCAGGCTGAACACCCCCAGCTCCCTCAGCCTCTCCTCACAGGACTTGTGCTGGAGTCCCTTCACCAGCCTGGTTCAGTGTTCAGCCTGGAGAAGAGAAAGCTCTGGGGATAATTATAGCAGCCTTCCAGTATCTGAATGGTGTCTACAAGAAAGCTGGGGAGGGACCTTTGGTAAGGGCATGTAGCTACAGGAAAGGCATAACTGTTTCAAAATGAAAGAGGGTAAATTTATGTGAGATATTAGGAAGAAATTCTTCACTGCACAGATAGTAAGACCCTGGCACAGTCTGCCTGGAGAAGCTGTGGCTGTCCCCTCCCTGGATGTGTTCAAGGCCAGGTTGGATGGGGCTTTGAGCAACCTGGTCTGGTGGGAGGTGTCCCTGCCCATCCAGGGGGGTTGGAACTGGATGATCTTTAAAGTCTCTTCCAAATGAAACAATTCAATGATTCTATGAAATATTTTGAAATTAATGAAAATATTTAAACAACTCTTTCTGGTGAAAAGTAACTTACAGTTTATTTGTGTGAGAATTTTAATACAAAATAGAAACTAAGGAAAGTTTTCACCTCATCTGCATAACCATTATGTTAAAATGTACATTCATTTTCACATGGTAGTATTCAAACTATTCCTGCTGCAGCCAGGGAACAATAGGAAAGCAGGTAATTAAACACCTGCAAAATTTCATAGAACTTAATGGAAAAGTGTGTAGTCTGGCAGATAATGTGTCTCTTAAGTTCTGTAAGTAGAATATTTGAAGTACTGTTAAGGCAGCACTTTTATTGACATTCTGAACACTTTTTCCATCAATGCCATTACAGATTAATTATTTTCAATTTTCTTAAGTGCCAAACACCCCATGTTAATCTGCATCAGCTCATATGGTAGAAAAGGAAAGCTCTGAAATACCCACAGTCCTAAAAATGTATAATTTGATAATCATTAAATATTTAATCTTACCTTTCCATTCATTTATGATCAGGTATCTGTTAATTTTTCATTAGTAGGTCAGAATTTTTAATAAAAAACATGAACTTGATGGCCTATATATATATTCTGCTAAACAAATGTTTCATGAATCATATTTAATAAAAATTTCCCCTAATTCTTTAGGATTTTCTTTTTTGAATGCCATCTTCCTATGAAGTGAAAAATGATGTAAATTTGAGAGAACTTTCTGAGAGGAGGAGTAGTTTGGAAGTTTTTTTAGCAATCTTTTTTTTTTTTTTTAAGTAGCTTTAATATTTAGTCCTAGGGTCTGAAATCTTCTACATATTGAAAGGAACTAAGTGCCACAATTCTATTGAAATTCAGTTACATTTAGGAGACTATTCCCTCTATAATCACTCTAACATATCAGTCAAAATTGAATTTATCAGTTGCAATAGCTGCTATGATAATTCAGGAGAATTTACTACCAGTATATTCTATTTTAGGTATTTCCATCAAATTTTAAAGAATAGAAGGTATATTCAGTAACTGAAGAAAATCCAGAGGCATGTGAAAATGTGTCCACTTAGCCTAGGTCTTTTCTTATAGCAGAGATGAATTTAATGAAAATTTTGTCCTGAATAGCATTTGATTTGTGATACATAAGAGGGCTTATTAAAATAAACTTTTTCCTGTTTTCTCTCTTTATTTAGCAGTGACAAACCAAGTGGTTTGTAAGTCAAATCTTGGGCTGGAGAGTGGAATAATGCTGTCAAACTTCTTGTAATTAATGGCCAAGTTGAAATGATCTGGCTTTGCAGTTCAGCTTGAAATATCTACCCACATTTAAAACCTCAGCCAAGCCTAAAGCAATGTTTTGAAGACCAAAGTGCTTACTGAGAAACCACAAGGCTTCCCAATCTCCCTCGCTTATCCTTCCCTGCTTCTGTGCTTGTGTTGGTAATGGCAGCTCAGACATTCCACCAGCTCTGCAAAAGGTTTTGATTTGAGTGTAGCCAGACTAATGCACGTGTGAAAACACTGGGAATTGCAGTGAATAATAAAAGATGCACTGAGCTGTTCCCAACCAACAGGACAGACTTGCTGCCTTTGGGTGATATCCTGAGACTGGGCAGATCTTGGGCTCTTTGCTGACTTGAGCCAGGTGTGAACTGTTCTTTTGTGTCTCCTGGATGTCCACCTGCCAAACTTCTCCCCCCTCATAAACATCCCTCTCTGCTTAGTTTTTAAAGAAAGTTGGGTTTAGCTGTGACTTTTGAGTGCTAAACTTGTACATCCACCCCCACTTCTAGTGCTCACACCCCCAGCTTGTGGCAAGCTGAGGGATAGCTATCACCTTTGTGAGCCTGGAATGAAAGTGTTCTGGGTTGAGGTTATGCAAAACCGATGTGCTACTGCCTGAGGTCTGCAGAGGGGTGGGCTGATTGCCATCTCCAGGTTTCAGGATGGCACATTACACTGGAAATGAACTTCAAGTAGTTTGTGCCTGCTTGAGGGCTTAGAGATGCAAGCGAGGAGACTTGATCAGAAAAAAAATGCCTTTTTGTTATGTGAAACACCAGAAATATTGCCAGAAAATCAACAAATGTTGAAAATGTTGTAGTGCTGGTTTTCTTCTCTTTCAATTGTGATATGCCAGTGGAGCCTGAACTTGGATTGACTGGGTAGTGACTCACAAACTGGTGTCAGCTGTTGGCTTCAGCAGGCCCTGGGACCCAGCAGCCTCTCCTCCATCTCTCTCTGCTTGCTCTCTGTGGTGGGCAGATGGCACTGCCACCTTCCTGCTCTCCTCTGGGCTCCTCTCTCCATCCCATTTTGGTGCTCAGCAACATCCAGAGCTCATCTCTGCCACTCGGCTCTCTTTGCGTATTCTCTTGAACTCCCTTGATTTGTGGTTTTTGTCCCTGTTTTTAATTATCAAAGTGCTGAGAAAGAGTTAAACAAATTGAGCAGGGCAGGTGTGTGACCAGGAAAAGCTCTGGCTCCTCCACAGCTCGGCAGCAACCGGGGACTTGGGGTGGAGGGGAGGTGTGGGGCTGCAGATGGCAGCGCCTTATTACAGCCGCAGGACTGACGAACGTTTGCTGCAGAATTCTCTTGCCCTGGCCACGGAGGCTGACCTTGAAATGCTGCAGAATTCCTGGGCTGGATTTCTGCTTGTGCGCCTCTACCAAACAGCCTGAGGTGGCTGGAGGTGTTTGCTTGCTCTGCTCGGTAGCTGTAGAGAAGATGCTGTGAAAGGGACTGCTGTGGACTACCCGAACACTCCCTGAATTCCTGAGTTGTTTAAGGGAATACATGTGATTGGTTGAGTCCGTTTTTAGCTGTAGATCTTCGTGTGATATCTTTTCCTTGCTATGGTTAAAGCTGCTTTCATGCCTCTCAGTGTCTGTTCCTTAACCTTCTGAAAATGCAGGGTGCCTGTGAAGGTGGGCAAAGTGAGACAAAGAGAGAGAGAGAGCATAGTGTTTTTCTGCCCACAAAAATCATCCCTTACTTCCATTTCCCTGCTCTTAACCATTTCTGTAACACACTGGTTTAAAACATTGAGTTTAGTTTTTACATATCATAAAAAATAGATTCTTCTTTTTTGTTTATTTTTTTAATTCAGGAAATAATTTTTTTTGGTGTCCATTGGTAACATTCTGGAAAAAGAAAAAGTCGTATTTATTGCACACAAGACATTATAACAAACTCTTAAAAATTTGTAAGTCAATGTTTCTAGGTGATTTATGAGGGTACAACCTGAAGCATCTTACAGAGGTAAGGCACAGAGGACATTGTCTTCTCAGATAACCAGCTGACAAGATTTAATAGAAAATAGTTCTCAGGAAAATGTTGCTCAAGAGAAACAGTAAACCTTTTAAAGAAGTTACTCAGTGGCTACAAATGAAAAGTTCCCAGTGTAGGGGATGGCTAGACATAAAAAAAAAAAAAAAAAAAGCAAAAAAAAAAAAAAAGCAAGTGTGGCCAAGTCATGAATAGTCATAGGACCTTAACCAAAAGAAGGACCTGTGCAGAAATGAAAAACAGATGAAGTTGCTAGGCATAAGTATAAACCAATAAGATTTACCTGTAATGACAAAATCAGAGACAAGATGAAATAAATTGAAAGGGCAAGGTCAATAAATCAAGATCCATATTACATAGGGCATAAAGGGTAACAAAAACAAATCCTGTGTTGTTAGTAAGAAGAAAAAAATTATCCACTGCTCAAAGCAGAAGAAAAGCTCTCAAATGTGATGGAGTCTGAAATTCTAGAGTTCTTTGGTTTAGTTCTCACCAAAAAACCAACATATTCAAGTTATTAATGCAATTAACAAAAAGGGACTATAAATCAGAAGCACTTCTCAGACATAAAGAAAGACACGTTTGAGAGTGTTCAGAAGACTTATCTACCTGATTTAAAAGTATCTAACATTTATGCAAAGCTCCTAAAAAAGCAGGATGAAGTAATTTCCAATAAGTGAAAGGCTACCTTTGAAATCTCATGAATAGTAGCTGAGGTTTTACAAGCCTGGGAAAAGACAAATGAGATTTCTGTTTTTTAAAGGTCAAAAGAAGGAGCTTGTGAATTAGAAACCAATGTAATTTCAGTTTTTGGTACAACATACAAACAGAAAATTATTACAATAGCTATTTGCAAGTACTTAGAAATTAATGAGATGCAATGCAGCCATCATGGAGAGTTGTTTGAAATAAAGTGCATTAAATCAGATGAATATCGTTTTGTTAAAGTGACAGACATTCTGGGGAAAAAAACAACCCAAAAGTAATTCGAAGTTTTAGCATCTGATGTTGACTTGCATGATATTTAAAATTAAGCTACAGATTCACATTCTGGACAAAACTACTCTAATGCAGTTGTAAATGCAGAAAAACTGTGCTGAGAATAGTTTTTTTTCAAGTTACAACATTGTGTTTTGTGTTGGTTTGGGAAGTTTCTGACTTGAGTTTCAACTTGCTGAATGTTTTTATTTGCTATGTGGCTAATAGAATGAAAAGTATGTTTATTAAATATATAGGCAACACTGGTGTGGGAAAACCTGGAAATGTCCTGGAGCAGTTAGAATTTGAAATGAACTAGATAAAAAAATAAAATACAATTCAATTCTGAAAATTCTGCTTTTAGGATCAGCTGTGTAAACACTAGGGGAAGAACAAGCTCATCTATAGAAAAGGATCCACAGGATGCAAACTGCATGAGTCAACAAGCTACCTTCTGTTGCCAAAAAATGCAAATGTTCTGGGATGTGTAAATCTCTGCTAGATGTGGTCTTGCAGAATGAAGAGTGTTGTGAATTTCGATCGCTGTGTTTGCAAAAGGTGTTGTCCAATAACACAGAGTTTGAAGAAGAGGAAGGAAGATGTTCTCCAGATGTGTTTTGTCAAGAAAATATCGTCTCTAGAGAATAATTTGGGTTTTGTTTGTGTCTTCAAATATGAAAAAAACAAACCTTTTTGGGAGTAGCTAGGCTTCCGGTTGGCTTTACTTTTGTGGGTAAGGCATTAAGTAATGAAATTAAGTTACAGAGAGGGAGACTTCAGTTAGGACTCAAAGGAAAAAGTAAGGATAGCCAAGCCTAGGAAGCAGCTTTCTAGAAAATCTGTAAGAGCTTGTCATAAGAAATCTGTAAGAGATTGGAAAGCCATCTGTCAGAAGTGCAGGAGTAGTAAACTAAGATGAACCAGATGAAGCCTGGAGGCCTCTTTCAGGCTTCCCTAAGTTTTCACATTTGCTGCTTGAAGGATGAAGTGTTTAGAGACAAATGAGAATCTTAGGGGCAGGTCTTCCCTCCCACAGCATACTGCTACACTCAGGCTTTTTCCAGGAACTGTCTTATAGTCATCTTATTTGGTCGGACTCCAAGGAATTGGCTGTTTCTTCCTGTTAATGAAAATTAACAGTTTCAATAAACCCCTTAACCTTGAGGTTTTATTGAGCAGGATATGTTAGAATAGGCCTAGACTTGGCTAATATCAATGACAAAACCCTTTGGCACAGGGTCTTTGGTGCTGATAAGATTTATAGATTTCTGCTTTTTTTTTTTCTTTTTTTTTTTTTTTTTTTTTTTTTTTTCTCTTCTTCCTATAAAAGAGGACCGAAGTTCCTCTCTCCTCACTGTGAGACAGGTATTGATTGTTGCTTCTCATATATGTAGTATATTATAACATGAGTCAATAAATACCAGACCTTCTCCTCTGTCATGCTAACTGTTAAGAATTCAGGAAGGGTGGCAGTGAACTAGACTTTAATCTCACACCAGATATATTGGTGACTCTTACAAGAAGGGGAATTTTCACTTGTATGTCTAACATTTTCTCATGAACAGTCTGGATCTGTCATTTTGTTAAAATGGTTAAACGTCTATCATTTTTGCTGTTTGCTCTTTAAGTAATTTGTTATAGAATGAGCCCATTAACATGGCTCTGTATAAAGCCTAACAGTTCAACTGCAAGATTTTGTAAAGACATTGCAGGTTAGATATCTCTGTGCCTTTTAGTTATAAACAATAGATGATTTATTTCAGAAGTACATTGCTTCTAATTTAAGAGAAAATACTTCTGTAATTGAACTGGCTCTTTGAATGTTATATTGGCAGGCTTGAGAAAACTGTAGTTGGCTATTCAGATGAAATAAATAAAGGTACACATATCCTGTATAATGATTACCATTATGATTCTTTTTAATAATACCACTACTCCCAGGAAATAGTACAAGAAGGATATTTTTTGCCATAGCCTGATATGAATTTTTTCCACAGCCTTTTTCATATCTGGTATAAATGTCATGCACAACAGCAGCCACACACCTTAAATTAGAGTCCAGTGAAAGCAATTATGTTAAGGAGCTCCGAGAGACAGAGGTACTAATTTGTAGGAAGATAATTAAAGAAAATCTGCATACTGCGTGTCATCTCACATGTTTGGCTTTTGTGGTAGGGCATGCGGATGGATATTGGAGCCCAGGTTCTCTTCTCTGCCATGTTTCTGCTTTTGTGACAGAGGCTTCCTAATTTAGGGTTTTAGATACCTGTAAGAATAGGTATCTTGCCTGGGTGAGAAATAGTTATCTTCCCTTCAGAATAAAGAAAGATTGTGCCAATTGTTGCTTTTAGGGATGACCACACTAAAATTCAGCATCCTCTCTTTAATCCATTCCTATGTAGATAGGCTTTTTTCCAGCAGGTAAAGAAGTCTGGGCTGGTGATGTTAAATGTGCTCTGCTTTCAATTTTGCAAATAATTACGAAGCATTTGGCTTGTACATTTGCTCTCTCCTGTCTTCATCTGCATTTGATTGCCTCAGAGACTGGGAAGGAAAGGGGATGAGAACTACTACTTCCTTCATGCAAAATGCCATGCTTGCTGCAGCAGTACTGAGATGGTCACTAGAAGTGCCCCCACAGACAGTGCTTAGCAACTCAAACTCTCATTTGTTTCTCAGTACCAGTAGGATGCATTAATATATATTTAAATTGTGCATTACTTGCCTTCACATTCGTCTGCTGTTTTGACAGAGGTCTTGTGTTTAACTTCTGTCTATGGTAAGCAATTTGGAGAAAACAGGAAGAGGCATATACATCCTGAATGGTTATTGCCTTTCCTCGACTTAATAGCATGGCCAGGAAATGCTACCGAGAGGTACTTTCTTTTATGATACTCAATTTCTAAATCATGGTGAGAATGTAAGTTACTGAGAGGTCAGATAGTGCATGGTCTCCCTGTAGGTCAGCTCCCATATGGTTAACCTGTCTATGGTGTGTTAGTGCCTCTTACACTGAGTTACTCCAGAGATGCACATTCTCAGTCAGTGACTGAGAAATAATTGGCAAAGGGTGAATTTACATACGTAGTACTACTAACTCGTTCATAGCATAGGGATACTCACAAGGTAGGCATTTTTTTATCAGCAGAGGTGTCACTGCATATTAAAGGCTTGATGAAGTCAGAAATAAAGTCTATGTGCCATAGAGACACTCAGGGTATGTTCATCATCTTTCCTTTCATTTTATTTGCAGGCCTAATAAGATGTTAGAACCGGAGGTGGCTTTGCTGTATTTGTCTTTCTATTGGCACCAAAAAGGCAGTTACTAATTTCTTTACTGAACCTAGTCCAACACTGCTGACCTTCTCCACTGTTTAAGCAGGACAGATACAAAATGCAAGGCCAAGGATTCCTCATATTTAGTGCTTGAATAAGAGCCAGGCTATGTCACTTAATTTCTCTAAGTGGTTGGATCCTTCATGGCCTTTTAAGAATAACGTGAGCCACTGCATGTACTGTATTAATACAGCTGAAGTATCAGAACTTACTTCTTCAAGAGCATCTTTGTTGCCATATACTTAAGTCAGCAATTCCGATAATTCAAGGAAAAGCATATGCAAAGTTGTTGTGGATACTCATAACACGTTGATTACTAAAATCAAAATTACCTTAGGTGCATGGGAAATGGTGATAAGGCATCTACAGTAATCTCCTCATTGAGTAGGAGACACATGTACAAGTTTCTCCATGCTTCAAGGAAGACTCCAAGGATGTATCTTAAACTGAACTATTGACTAGTCTAGGCTAGGACTGTTCTCCATTCTTTTTATTGATTCCAGACAAGCAAGCCAAAATTCTGGGTCTGACAGGTAAAGGTCTCCCCATTTGGGAGACCTCTGATGCTGGTCAGCTTTTTGGGGATGGTTTCTGAGGGTTCATTCACATGGGAGAGCCTTCCCCACTGGGTGCAAGACCTGCAGAGAGGAGCTGTGGGCATCTACATCACCCACAGGTGCATATTTCAGGGCTGCTGGGGAGCTTCCAGGTGGGAAGGAAGTAGGATTTACCCCTTCCCTGCCCCACAGCCTTTTCTATGTCTGTTCAGGTGTTCCTTTGCTCTGCAGGCTCACTTTGGTCTACCCTAATCATAGACCTGTGGCCAAAATTTCTGAGCAATGTAACTGTTAACCAAGGTGATGCTTACATCCAAATGAGACTACAGATGTTGTTCACATATTAGCATTTTTGTTACTGTGTGGTAATATGTAATATGTATCTTAGAGAATTTCTTTTTGTTAATGTGTGGTAGTAAAATATATTTTAAAGCATTAGTTTTAAACCCCTATGTCATTCTGAAAAAGGATAAGTAATGTCCCATGGTGATTTCACCCTTTTTTGCAGACTCCTTGTTTAAAAATGAGTTATCAAGTAAGAAATATATATAAAAAAAATAATCAAAATGAAGCATAAGACAAGCCTTTCTCTCCTCCATCCCTAGAATTTGAAACAAAAAAACCAGTGTTTTAAGGAAGGCTGTCAAGGTAAAAAAGCACTGTCATTTGCATTCTTCTGAGAAGATAGGAATTTCTATACTAAAATTGCAGGGATCAGAGCAAATAATTGATTTTTCTTTTTCTCTTCCAGGGTTTTTACTTGTATGCATCTGTCTTCATTATGTATATAACGTGATTTCATGTTTTATATCCATATAGGCAGTTTGGCCCTGGTCCTGCAAAGTCATATCTTTTATATCTTTCATGACTTTCTTGAAACAATAGGAGCTCAGCATCACTGACACCAGGACATATTTTACAGATCAGAACATTATATCTCCTGCATATCTTGGTATTGATCAAAGTAGATCAAGGGTTGGACTTGATGATCTCTGAGGTCCCTTCCAACCCAGCTAATTCTATGGAAGTGGAAAAGGTATGTGTCTGCATCTAGCAGATTTAGTGGGCTGGGACTGCATTTTGTGACCTCTTTTCTTACGCAGAAGTTGGCTAGGATATTTTGCCTTAGTGTTTTAAAGTAGCCTGTTTCTTGCCTGTGGTTAAGGTAACTGAATACTAGAGAGAGGGAATGGATATGTCAGGAAGAGTGAAAATAAGCACTGTATATCCATCTTTCTTCCCATATGGAATCTAATTATAAAGTATTTTTTATTTACATTTGGATTTTTTCCTAATTTTTTTTTCATTACACTGTGATCAGAACATCAAGGATAACGAAGCTTTTGAAATTTAATATCAAATCTAACATCCTAGTAAGATAACTGCTGAATCTAGTAATTTTCCATTTGGCTTTCAAAAAACCTTACTTTATTTTCATTTTCCTCAGGCTTTCTTGTGTTTTGAATGGTTGTAACTGAAGCTCTTTTATGCTCAGTTCTATGTTGAGCCTCTCTTTTGGGGATCCATTTATTGACAGTCCTTGCTGGGCTATCAGGTAACTTGACATCAGCTATATGGTGGGACTGTCCCAGGGCATCACCATAGGATGTGAATCTCTAGTGACACTTTAGTGACTCAAAGGAGAGAGAGGATTAATCTATCTGAAGCTGGGGCTGAGATTTTGCAATTACTGCAGACCTGCCTTAGGTAAAACATCCAGGCTATGTCACTGCAATGCTTAAAACATTTCAATCCTTTCTACAGAAAATGTATTTCTTTTTCTATTTCTAGGGTTTTTGGGTTTTGTTTTGTTTTTTTTTCCCAAATTATAATCTTTTATAAACATTGCTAATGTCCTCACTGAATCACAAATTAACAGGACTTTGTTTTAATATTGCTTTATTGCCATAAAGGAACTACAGTAAACAGCCAGACTCTCTCATACAGGCATGGTTTATATTTATTAGAAGGCAACTCTTAATGGTAAATCTTCATCCTCTTAAGCACTGATTAGCTTGAATGGAATTAATCTTTTTCCATTTATCACTTTTTATATGAATTAGTATTTTGAGGCCTCATCGGTGATGGCAGTGTTTGATCTAATCAATCAAATCAATCATTTTTAATCAGAAATCAAAGCTGATTGTGAGAGAGGATACTTTCTTCAGTGCATGTCCAGGCTGGAGAGACCAGACAAGACGAGGTGACCTGACGTACCCACAGCAGCTCACTGATACCAACAGGGACAAGCAATATCTCCTGCTCTTTACCCCAAACTCCATTGTCTTACCTGCAAAAGTGTTTTAATCAGGGAATTCTGGATTCCAGGATTCTGGAAAGCTCCGGCTCACAATGTGTGTTTACTTTTTCCAAAGCCACATGTTACAATGACTTCTGCTTTTTTTTTTTTTTTTTTTTTTTTTTTTGTCCCAAAGATTTCTTCTTACAGTCAACATTTAAAATATTAAGTCAACTCTCTTTTATGCCTTTCAGATATTTCCCATAGTCCTGGAATCCCAATTTCAAGACTTTGAAAGTTTTGAAAAATTTGTGTGCTTGTGCTATTCTTCACCAAATATTAGATCTGGGCGCTTTGAATACTATTTAGAATTGGAGCATAGTGAAAGTGATCAATATCTGCATCCAAACAGGAGAACTGTAGTGTGCTACTTTTGTTACTCTTGTTAGTACTTTTCCTGGTAATGAATACAGATTTTCAAGGGCAAAGAGGTAAAATTAGGCGATGAAACATAGAGGAGAGATTGTGCTGCATGAAAGAGAAAAGGAGGAAAAAAAATAATCACAAAGCCCTGGGTTTGTGAAAACTGCTCACAATATATGTGGAAACAGTAACAAAATCTGTGATAAAATAATGCTGACAGAAATGTGATTTTCTTCCTCCAGGTGGCCATGTGAATTTTTCTATACAGCTTTGTCATGGATTTTTATCTGGTACCACCAGACTTCTTAACACTCTCAGTTCACTTGTGAGACTAAACAGTTCCTTCATTAGACAATGCTGTACTTTTTGTAAGAATCACATCATTCTCATTAATTTTAATGAGCATTTAATGCATCTCAAGTGTGTTATTTTTACATCCTGAAATTTGTGACTGTTGAAGGATTAAAAGCGTGAAAATTTTTTTATTATTATTATTTGGCCTGCACTGCACTGTAGAACTGGCATTTCTCAGCAAAGTGATCGAGCAGCACCGCATAAGGTATACTTTGTTCCTTCTGAGTGAAGAATTAAAGGTCTGGCACATCTGTGCCCTAACACAGCTTAATGAAACATATAATTTTAAGGCAGTCCCAAGGCTTTTACAGTGGTTTCTCCTTTGGTTTCATGGAACATTAAAAATTCACAGAGAAACAAAATAACTTGGGTTGTTAGAGGAGTATCATGGTCCTGTCAAAGCACCCAGTTCCACTGATATTGTCCTTCTGTTCTGCAATAGTTGCCTCTGCATTTCATGAAGACAGGCATCTTTCTCCTACTTCATGTCAAAGAGTTTTCCTGACAATGTCAGTCTTTTTTCCAGGTAGTTGGTCACTTAATCAGAGAAAGCAGCTTCCTTAAATTATACTTCTGGACTTGGTACCTGTGTATGAGGTTATATCAACTTGATGAATTTTTGCTTTTATGTATTTTATTGGGATAACTTTCTGTGAATAGAATAAAGACCTTTTGAATTTGCCTCTTCTTGATCGGGACATGCTCATCTCCCTTTATATTACCCATCCTTCCTGTTCTTGATCGAGTTCTAGTTGACCAAATAGCAGTAATAAGCCAGCCAAAACCTAAATCAAATCAGTAATGCAGGTATTAAAAGTAGAGACTAATATCTAGTGGGGATGGGGGCAGAAGGAGAAAATCTTCCCTTATTCCCATTTACAGCTTAGGTCCAAGACTGAGTAATTACTACTGCAGGGTAATTTAATACTGTTTTATTAACACTGACTTACATCTCAGAGAGGAGTTCAGGGATCCAGGAGGACATCCATTTTCTTCGAAATACTGTCCCATTTAAGGAAATTAAATAGTAATCTTGAGTTTAATTGCAACAACATGAAAGAATTAAGAAGGCCTAGCATTTGAGCATGGAATAATTATTAGGTTTGTGGGGTTTTTTTGGTCTTGTGAACATGCTTATTCAGATGTTCAGCACTTTGGTTTCACTTCTCCATGCTTTTTTTGGCCTTCTTTTCTAGCTTATGTACTTTTCAGGTTGAAGGTTGGTGAGACAAGAGAAGAAAGTTTCTCTAGTGGTTTATTGCCACTGGGGACCTTCTTTATCAGTGGAGCTGGCTATGAAAGGTCTCTGTCATAAAAATCAACACTGCATCTTGTGACCATAGTATCCAGCAAGGTCACAGCTCACTAATACAAGTGTCGAGCCTTGCTACCCAGGCAGCTTGCTGCTGGCAAGAGCCAAGCATATTAAATAGTTTCAAAGCAGTCAAATGTAATTAATTGTTTTGTATGTGAATTTTCATTTTCCACTAATAATAACACATTACTGGCATTATGGTTATCTCGGGGTGGTACTGTTTCCCAGCTACTACATCTTGCATCCTCTGCAAGGTTCAAGGCTGGGTTTAAATGGTTGTTTGGATAAAATCAGTTGCCACAGGTGATTTCAAGTATATGTTTTTCAGAAATTGAGAAACATGGATTTTTCCACGTAGCATTTTTCTGTGAATGTTTTAATAACTAATACACCCTTGTTTGCAAGGCTGACACTCCGATGCAAATGAGTACAGGAAAAAAGAATGTTCCCTGCTCCAAAAGCAAGAGTCACAGGCAAAGATTATAAACAATCAATTGGCTGAATTATAGTTGCAGAAAACATTTGTTGAATAGTTTAATTTAACGAGTCGTCTTGTGAGAATCAGTGTCTCTCAGCATTTGATCAGTGGCTATATTAATTCAGATAGGTCCAAGTGGCTACCCCCAAGTCTAGAGCATTTTTCCATGTATTTGAAACTCTATGTCTGCCCTGATCCTAACTGGGATGTGGTTTGTGGATCTGCAGGAAGTTTTGAGGTCTCAGATGAGCTCTGCTGCTGCAGGGAAAGAACATCAGTTCCATGGCACAGTGAGGAGCTCTTGAGTCTGTGGTGCTGCTGAAGAAAAGAAAGGGTTGCACTTTGCAAAGAAGTGACCTGTGCTGACCTGGGCATGACTGCTGCTGGGGGTAGAGTTCAAGCAGACCCTAACCCCATGCTGGTGGTGTGAGTGCAGGGTCACAGGGTCTGTCAGGGAGTGGGGGACTTGCAGTACCTTCTCTTCCCAGCATGGACTGGAATAATTCAGCTGCAGATTCTGGTGAGAAAATTATACTGTGAATTTAAATTGTGATTACAATCACAAGAGAGAAGTTGGGCTGGTCTTTCTAGTCTAATATTCTGCCTCTAGCAGTGGATGCAAGCAGATGCTTAGGGAAGCATGGAGAAACTTTAAGAGTGATCCTTCCCTTGCTAATCCTGCTCAGCAGTCAGCAGTTCAGGGATTATGCAGCTCAGCACCCTACTAAGCAAAAGAATAAAATACCTAGGAAGACCCCATGTTCTGTAGAGCTTTTGTGCAAATGGGGTGATTAATTTTGTTCCACCAGAGGTCAGTTCAGGCAAAGCAATAGAGTTTGTCATGTTCCAGGGGTGAGAGGACTTGACTGGGCAATAAATAACAAACTGCTGCTTAATATTTGCAATGTGTAAGTACTTCAAGGAGAGCGGGCTACTATTTTGGGCTGTATGTACACAGCTAATAGAGAAACCAAGCCCAATTTCTGGCATGATATAGTTAAACATTAACAGTGTGTGTATCAATAGCTGTCTCTAGTCAATCACAACCGAAGATGCAGGAAATCAGAGAATGATCATTCAAATAAGGATTCATCATAAAACTGCCTTCTCTAGTCAAATGGCAGGAGAAAGATGAAGGGGAGAGATGCTTCTATCATTTGTGATAGTCTTAGCCTTTAACAGTTGCCTTAATGCTGCATGCTATAGCTTCAAATGTACAGAGAAGGCTTGGCACAAAGCATGCTTGTAGCCATCATTCTGTAACATGAAATTTATACAGGATGTTGTAGGAGACTCATGATTATGTAGTTTCTGCTCTTTTGTTCTGTTTGTGTGCACATGTGTGGGAAGTATTTCTCAGGCTTAGGAAGAAATGGCTGCATCGCAGTCAATGAGAGCTAAATCCATGCTTTATTGATAACAGTGGCTAAATCCAGCATGTAGAAAGTAATTTTTTTTAAAATCAGAGCAGAAATCCAACTTGAGATGTCTTATTACTAACCCTGTGCAAATATAATTCCTCTATACAAATTATTTTAATATCATGTCAAAAGTGAGAGAGTATTGGAATAGTTTTGTCCCAGAGCTCTGTCAGAGTTTTTCGTCAGCTGAATTTTATCATTGTCATTGATACATTTTTTCATCCAGGATTTTTCTTCACTGGAGCCTGATAATTATGCTGACTGGTTTGGTGACTATTTCCATGGGGAACTAATCTAAGACCACTGCTGTTCTTCTCTCTTGCAAGTATGTGTTGAACCCTTGATGGAAATGTTAGTGCATTAAACTAATGCCTTTGTGAAAAGGCTGGTACAGAGAAGCTGGACCAAGACGTTAACTTTTCCCATTTTATTTGGAATTCACATCCAGGAGTAAATTGGAGCAGTGCTTTGGGACTTGGGTTGCAGGAGACCATATTGGAAATGACATCATAACATCCTGCCTTCCTGAGCTTGGATGATAATATAGCAATAGAAAGGAGAAAAAGCTGTTACTTCTCTGCCTGGGATGGGAGTTACCAAATTTTTGCCAGCATTGTCTTCTGAAGGAATGATACTGCCATCCCAGCTGACCTTCTGATGACATTGACCATGTTTGGCAAGCTGAAGAATTGTGAACATGATTAGGAAATAACACTGCTGTGCTTAAACAGAATGAGAGATAATTTCAACTTAAGTTTTTCTTGAAGTTTCTTCCCCTTCTGAGGTTTCTGACCTTATCATCCCTACTTAGTGATTTTGTTCTTTGATATTTTGAGCTCCTTTATGACTCTGCTTTTTCACCCAGGCTTCTTATTTCTAAATAGCTCAGTAATAAGGACCACTAGTTATTAGGGGTGGGCAGTACCATAAAACAATAGGAAAATTAATTGGAAGAGAACATGAAATAACTCAGTTAAGCATAATAGCCTTAGGGTGGGTGTGCACTAAAGTGCCAGTGGACGTGCAGTGATTCATCTGCCTACTTTTAACAGCTACCATTCAAATTTCATTTAAATACTGTAAACAAAAGTCTTTTTGTGGTGTGCTTGGATCTGTAATACAGCTGCAAAGTTCCAGAGGAAAATGCTGCATTGCAGCTCTCCTTCTGTTTCGCAGCAAATCTCTGCTGGCATGTAACAGGCAGAGGAGGAGCTTCAACACAAGCAGGCTGTTTTCAGCTTCATTATGCAGATCAGCCATCTCTATCACCCACATTATAAAAACATCTTTAACTTCCTTCGGGGACGAAGGGTAGAGAGAGTAAGGGAGGAATAGGGTGAAAAAAAAAAAAAAAAAAAAGAGGTCAGACAGCTTACACACTGATTTCCCCTGGTATTACTGTTCCAATGTCTCTAAAAGCACAGGGGTTTTGCCTTTGTAAGAATCCAACACATTTTGACATTCACATTGCTTGATTTCAACTATTGGTTATCACTGGGATTTAGTATTAGACTCTGTGGAGGTGTTTTGGGTGAGTCTGAAAGGAGCATTCAGTAATGCTTTAGCCAACAGGCAGCCTTCACTTTACTGAATGCTGTGATTCATGGCTGGTTGCTGACATTAGGGAAAGTGAAGACCTTTCAAATAACCTTGAAACAGAGCTGACCAGCAGCCTCTCACATCCTTTTTAAATATGGGGGCAGGGCAGGCAAAGAAGGGAGGGGGGATTTAGAAGTCCCATATTTATAGCATTCATGGTTAAAAGAAAACTCCCTGGTTGTCTGTAATTTCTTACAGTCCTTCAAGAAAGGAAGAAAAAGGAAATGCTACAGATCATGCTAGACTGAGGGGAGGGCAGACCTTCAGTGGGCCTGGAGAACAGATTTTTGTAAATGAGATGATTTAGTGCTGGGTCTTACCAGGTGAAAAATGGGATTTAGGGGAGAGTTCTGTGACCCTCTCAGTGGGACCCAGCAAAATATCAGGGAGGAGAACACAGGAAACCTGCAGGACAAGAAATAAAAAGGAACTCCCAAGGCCCCATCCTACCCAGCAGAGTCTAAGCAGATTATCCCTTCCAGCAAGAGCAGATTGAAAATGAAAACAGGAGAGCTACAGTAAGGCTTTTTTGCCATTGACACACTGTAGGTTAAGAGGGAATATTCTGTTGCCTTTCAGGAAGCTCAGATATCCTGAAAAACTACACAGAAGTCCTCTCTGGATTTCAGCAAAACAGGGAGTGCAAAATGGAAACATGTTTTGGGAAAAGAAGGAAATGGGAAGGGAAAGCTTTTTAAACAAAGCAAAACACAACAAACCCACAAAATAAACAGCAACTGAGAACCAAAATACAAGACCATCAATGTGTTACCATTTCCCAGATATATTTTAAGTTTTGTCACGTCTTCCCTTCCCCCAGAATTATGTCTGGCTTTAAATAGAATTAGGGAGCCAATGTATCCTGAAAAAAGCAGTTCTCTTGAAAAAAAATCAGTAGAAAATGCTGATTATGTTTTTTTTTCAGGAAGGAGTTTCCGCACGGAGCTTTTGTTCTTGTCTGTTTTGCAACCCAGTTCTTTTGCAGGCTCATGCAAGTTCAACTTCTGCATTTGAAGCCTAATGCTGAATCCATTACAGGGCTCTGGTGAGCCTGCAATGAATTCTAGGCATTCCTAGGAGGATGCTCATGGCTCAGTTAACAAGGTTGAAGTTGCCTGGCCTCAGGCTACATCTCATATTTTGGGGAGAAAATAGTACAAAGGTTGAAATCACTTTTTTCCCCTTTGCCTGTCTCTTAACTTTTCATCAGGGATGCATAATTTCTGCTACACCATTAGAATATTTACAGAATTGGTGAGAAACAGAAGAAGAATTCAGACAAAATATTTGTAACCTTCCTCCATAGATTCTGCATCCAAACTACTTCTAACAGTGCATTAATTAATTAAAGTACCTTTCCTGTTGTTTTTTTTAAAGTACCTGTCATTGCTGGAATGCATCTGCTGTTGAAATGGGGGCTCAGAAAAAAAAACAAAAGTACAATTTTGCAGTATGGGGTTTTTAAAATTAGAAATAGAGAAAGAAACAGCACTTTAGCCCTCTTGAGAACCAGTTTGAGTGCTATAATTTGGATACCCAGACCAGGCAATGTCTCTTCCCATCTAAGATAAATCAAGATCTTGGGGCCTTTGAACTTTTTTGCATTTATTGTGTAGAAAAAGCACTTCTCACACTTGATCGTGGATCCCGGTCCTTGTTTGGGCAAAACCAAGACCAATTGTTGGAACAGGGTAAGAACTGCAAAAAAATACATGTATGTTGAATACTTTCAGGTGGAAAATCTTATCTGGCAAGCACAGTGTTTGGTAATTGAATTCAGAAAGCAGTAAATATGGTTAATGTCTTACTGGTGTTCAGGAAAACCATGTGGAAAAAACGATGTGCATTGTTCCCAGAGGTGATGAATATCTTCTGCTCAAGTGATGTGTTCACTGCAAATATAAGTGCTGGTCAGCTGAAACTATTTTTAAGTTTGTGATAAGCTCTTGTTGAATTCATTTGACTAAAAAAAAACATAGACAGAAATTTAAATAAATAAATAAATAAAAAGAATGTTTGAAAAGTTTTTTACCTTCTTCAGTAGTTTCCTGTTTCCCAAGAAAAACTTGACCATTCTGTCATCATTAAAAACAACTGATTTTTGCCACTTGAGATTAAGCCAGGAAGCCAGATTATCAGCTTTTTCACATTTCAAGTGATTCCCATCTGGAAGCACCTGATCTTTGCTAGGAGAGATGACCAAACAGACTGAATTCTTCAGTCTTCATTTGCAGCAGAGGTCACTTGTTACTTGAGACTGGGTTGTTTTCACACTCAAAATGATTGTATTCCTGCATGGTCAAATGCAAGAATAAAGCCACTGTCATTCATTTTAATGGGAATTTTAAACATACTAAGGTTTTAAAATAGGTCCCTTTAATTCTTCTCTGTTGAGAAAGGTTAGTTCTTGCCCAGCAAATGTCTCTTCAATAATTTTCAGAAGGACAGATAAATCCAGTTCATGATGATTAGTTTCCTAATGTTTTGCAAAAGCTCTCTGCAATGTCTAACACTGAAGGTGAAGCAAGCAGGACAGAAGGGTGGTACAACTGGGAATAACATCAGAGCTTGGAACAGAACTCATCTTCAAGAAGCACTGTGCACCTTGAAGTATTATTTTCTGAGGAAGTGTGGGTCTTAAAGTGTCACAATTTAAAGCTGTGGAACTGACAGAAGCAAAATTTGAAAGAGAAGAAATAGCTATGATGACTAGACTGAATGTTTCTGTAAGCTGCTATAGAAAAAAATGCCAAGATCTTCTTATCTGGTAAGTGGATGTGATAGAAAATAATGCCATTTTGATATGTTTTTAGAAGAGATAGAGTTGGGAAATCTTAACCCACTAAATCTGTTCTGGTGAACAAATTCTCAGTGGGCTGTTCTCAGTTGCTATGGAAAGGTTAAGAAAACCAGGTACTGTATTTTCTAGTGAATTGACAGTTTCCCTTAGAAAGGTTTTTCAGATTCACAATTGTATTTAAACATACCAAAATTGCATTTTCCTACTTCCTACAGTCTTTTCCGTATTGCAGGGTTTTTGTTGTCAATTTTTACTACCATTACTGGAGTCTTTTATCAAGTGAACAGTTGTTATATGTCCTGAACCCACAGCTTGGCTTCTTCTAGGGACAGATACCATTTGAAAAGCATCTGAGCTGAAGGAAAAGTTTCAAATGTACTCATTCTTCACCAGAAGCTGCTTGCAAGGAAGGCAACAACTGATTTCCAAGTAAATGTCCATGTCTGTGAGACCAACTCAAGTTGAAACACTCTTTAAAAATTTGCCTTCCTTTCCATAATAATAAACCATGAAAACAAGAGCAAAGGGGAAATCTGAGGAAGGTATAGCCAGAAGCAATACACTGTACTCCCTTCCCTAGCAACCTATTTCCAGAAACACACAGTTGAAATGTCAAGTGATTTAGAAGTCCACTGGTTACACACCCTTGAGAAAGAAGGTGAACTTGACTTACTGAGCAGAAACATATTCTTGGAGCAAAAGCAAAATGAAAGAAATGCCAACCCATCACACTTCTGTTGAGGAAAGGGGATCACAATGGCCTTGTTTCAGCATGGCAGAAACTACAGAATGAGTCTGACCAGTCTGCAAGCTGATGGTGCAAAAGCCCTAAATATATGACAGAGTTGCAAACTTCTTAAAACTTATTTTAAAGTCACATTTGAGCAAAGTAGAGAAATGTTTAAAAAGAGATTACTTTTTGCATCTTAAGTCTGCAAAGCATTGTGGCCTTTGAAAGTAACTTCTCAGATAAATTTATTAGGGATAGAGCTTTTCTTCAGTATTAAGTAGATAAAAATAAATGTCTCAAATGTTGGCTAAGGGACTGAGAATAATATACTTATATTTTCATTAGTGTTGCTAGCTCTCTGTGGGTCACTGTGGAATATTACATATTGGAAATCAATAGTGTAGCTGTATGTGTATAGTATGCTTTAAGAGTAATTACTAATACCTAACTCCTCTGCATGTCTACATTCACTTCAGCAAATAATGCTGGTTTTAATGTTGATAAATGTATAGTATCAACTGGCTAGCTTAATTAAAACTGTTGGGATGGAAAAGCTTAATCCTGTGTGATGTTTTATTCAGGTTTATTTCTATGTTACCAGTCAAGGCAAAGTAAGGGATATGTCAACGTCTCAAGGACTCACGCAACCTGCTGTGAGGCCAAAACCTCCTGTAGCCATAAATTTGGGTCTGCAGGCAGCTGTGGAGATCTGTCCAAAGCTGCCACCATCTTTCAGGAAGGCTGCCCAATATTTCCCTGGGCCAGAGTATTCCCAAGGTCATTCATGAAGGATGCTGCATAGAGGAGTTGTGTCTGAGATTAATAGAAGTTGAAGAATGAAAACTTCCATGTGTCCTGCCCTGCTGAGGAGCTTGTGGGCCCATCCTGGTTTGCCCTTGTTATCATCATATCTGTTCCCTGTTGTCACAGCACGAGGGTGCTTCACAAGAACTAATAAATTTTCCCTTCCAGGAAGATATTTTTAGGGAGCTGAAGCACACTGGGATGAACTGAAATGAAACACAGTGGAATTTCACCAATTTCAAGCTCAGACACACTGAAGCAGGCTCAGCCACTTTCCCAATGCCTTGCCTTCACCTAAAGCATTCACAAAAACTGTGACAGAGTCAGGAACCAAACGCTGAACTTCCCAAATACATAGAAATCTGAGCAAAAATATAGTACTAAAGTACCTACTGTAAAAAATTTCATGGCTGATACTCATCCTGTGAATTTGTCAGGTGTGACCATTAGATCTGGGGAAAAATAATGTTGTCTAGAAGATTTTACTCTTGCATTTCCAAAATGAAGTAGTTCATTGTTTCCTGAAAAATCAAATTTTTCATGTGAAAATTTATTTCAGTTAAGTTTTTACATACCTATGTCGCACAAACTCAGCAAACGATTTCCCTTGTGCATGACATGCATTATATTGAACTTTATAATGTTTTGCTTTTTGGACACATTATACACTGGTGTAAAAAAATCAAGGAAAGCACATCCAGTTGTTTTCTTTCTTTCTGTTGACAAAATAATATTTTTCCAAATTATATTTTTAAATTATTCCCTATTTAGGGTATTTCAGAATAACAGAAGCCTTTATTAAACTATGCAGCTCAATCATTTGCTTTGGCATTAGGTCAGACACAGTTCATATAAGTGTTGGCATGAAGTACTTTTGTAGATGATCTATGTAGTTTTTCAGTGTGCTAGAATATAATGTAGAATAAAATACACTTAAAATACACTACTTCTACCAGCTTTCCCCAGGCTACTGTTTCAGAAGCAGCATGTCCACTGACTCTTGATATCACTGAGGTGTATAGAAAAAAAAAAAAAAGGCTGGAAACGCATAGCCCTAGTTATGCTGAAGGAAAATAGTTCATTTAAATTGGAATTTAAGCTTATTTAAAAGAATTCCCTGAAACAAAAGTAGAAGAAAAAGGAAACATGGTATTTGGTAATAGGGGAATGCTGGCAAAATGAGATATCACAGAGCTGGATGGTGTCCAAAGGTTTTTGTGCTGAAGTCCTGCAGAGGATGCCTGTACTCATCTTGCTCCAAGTAGGCTCCAAACCAAGTAGTGCTCCAATCTGATGGGAGTTACTGTTTTTCTGGCAATATCCTTTTGACAGGCACTCAAAGTGTGATGCCATTGCTGCATGGGCCCTCAACATCCAGTTTCCCAAAGCCAAGGTGCTAATTTCCTTCCACAGGAAGTCAGCACCAGAGCTATATGGCATTGACCAAAATTTCTTCCATATTTTTCATTGGTATGTTTAAAGCATTTTGGAATTAAGCAACAATTTTCATAGTAAAGCACAATCACCACTTTCCTCATCCTGGTCTCCCCTTACAATGAACATATGTTTCAGTGTCAGCTCATTGTTTCAGTAACAACCAGACTCTACCAGAGGATCAATTGTTGTCTTTCTACTTAGGAAAAGAAGGAGTTTTGCCTCATTGGCAGCTTTTGTTTAAAGCTGCCTGGATTTGAATAGCTGCTCATCAGCCTTTGTGAAAGCTTCTTCATTGCTAACTCTGCTGAGAAAGTGTTCACTGTACAGGTTCAGCTCTACCTGATGTCTGTAAAGCTTTAAAATTATTTTCAGAAAATAAAATGAAGGCTCTACTTAGATATAAGAAATATGCAGTTACAGTAAATAGTCCCAGCTGACATAAAATAGCCAGTGGATTCATCCCTACAGAAGCTTTTTGGCAACTTCTTTGTCAAGGATCTTTGCAGCAGTGTCCAGCTCAAACCCCAGGTACTATTTCTTAAGAACTTAAGAAGAGATTTCAACTCCTTTGCTGGAGATTTTCGAGGAAGAATATGAAGTATCAGCATGTACTCTACTGCAAAACAAGAGCTCCCACATCTCCTTCCTCCCTGAACAATCGTTGCAGTCTTTGAACAAAAGATTACAGTAAAATGCGGTATTTTATGGCATTATTCCCCGCAGCCACAAGAGGGGGTTTGAAGAACACGATCTGCCTTGCACTTTCAGCCTTCGCCTTCCCTTCAGCTCATGATATGTGAGTTGTATCATCAAACCAGTCATTTCCTGAAATGACTGAAATTTTCAGTCATTTTGCAAAATGACTCCTTCACTCACTCATTTGGTAAAATGACTAAAAGTTTCACGCGATTTAGGAAATGACTGACGTGCTGGATATTCTGCTAGGCTCTTTGACTGTTTGTTTCACTCAGTAAGAGGCATATTGTGAAAGGGGAGGTTATTGGATAAGGATCCTTTGCTTCTTCTGCAGTGACTGCTGGAGATGGCTCTGGATTTTGAAAGTAGCTTTCGAAAAGAACTTTGCAAAAAGTATGAGAGGTGCCCAAAATACATGATACCAAGGGAAGAATACTGTAAAACTATTGGTGAGATAAAAAAGGCAAGCCAAGATCCCAAATCAAAGTCAAGACTTAAATACTATCTTCTTCTATCTTCTTGTAGAATCCCTTTTAAAGACCAGTCTTTTCTTTTTTTTTTTTTTTAAATTGCCAGTTAGTTTTCTTAATTTTACTTTGATGCTGATAGGTGTGAGAATCCATGGTGTGGTGACAATGAGAAGTTAATCAAGAAATACTGAGCTCAATAAGCACCCTCTGTATACCATGTGAGCACTGAAGACAGGTATGATATTACCAGAAAAACACAAGTTGCTACACATTCATGTTACAAAGCATTTGCCTTCTAAATATGCAAACATCATAAGACAGGTTGCTGAACCTGTTTTGGGTGCCAGAAGAAGAAGAAGAGGTCCTTGACTTGTCAGGGGTGTAAAATTGAGTGTAAGCAATGGATATTCAAAATGGGGGCAAGTTTAAGGGCATGCAAAATTAGTCTCACAGCAATTTCAAGGGCATGATGGTGTATCAAGGCAACCTCATCAAGTTTGTGTTCTCTCAGCCTTCACCTCAGAGGGAGCACCAGAAGTGGCCTTTCAGCTTTTCAAGATTCCTCTCCAACTTGGTGCCCCCCTTGTGTTACAGAGAGGCAAAGGAACAGAATTTGGTGCTGAAGCCATCCAAGAACTGAGGTTTTTGTTGCCACCACATAGCTTGGAGCATTGAAAAGCAAGATATCCATAAAGCCAGGCCTCTCCCCAAAGGGATATTAAGCAAATGCTTTTAGCATGGGTGGAAAACAGTAATTCATGAGACTGGACTATGGGGATTCACTTTGTGCTGTTCCTAAAAGCACCACCTGTCACTCTGGAATAAACTGCACACCATGTGCAGTTTGGTTCAGTACCAGCCCCAAATGTGGGCTTATCCCAACCTCTCTACTATCGGGGATCATCAGTGATCTCCACAGTCAGAACAACATCCTCTCAGTATTCAATGCTTTTTTTTCTAATGACTCTGCTGCATCAATATATCCAGAAGACACACTGCACACACACACACACACACACACCCTCCCATCTGACACAGCAGTAGGAAGCCAGGGGAACTACTGCTAAACTAAAGGTTAGACATGTTCCTATATCTCAAGCTCTGTCAGAAAGGATTCATCCAAACCCACCAAATCCTCCACCCACTGACACCCTTGAGCTAACTGGCCCTTCATCCCAACCACCCCCTGCCCCACGTGCCCTCTGCCCTCACCAGAGCATCCTCCCTGGGCAGCATGGGCTCTGCAGGCAGAGGTCCCAGTACAGAACAGTCGTCTCATGGATGAAAGGACTGAAGAGCAAAGCAGATATAATACTCATGTCACAGTTACCTCAGTTAGGAAGGCAAGTTTGGTTCTGGCAGGTGGTATGTGTTACTGGATGATTTCAGAGATAAATGGAGAAGTCCATACAGCTTTTGAAGTAAATGCATTATAAATATAATTTCACATGTTGTCTTTTCAAGTTAATTCAAGTAACAAGGTATCAGACATTTTACATGGTGCCTCCCTAACTTCACTAACTTCCTTAAGGGTGTCAAACTTTCTCTTATTTCATGGAATGACTGGAGGAAACAGCCATTTTGTGAAGTGGCTGAAAATGTTAATAATTTCGTGAAATGACAGGTTTCAAGATATGACAGTAACATATCCAACTCCAGAGTTACCCATTACATTTTCAGTAACATGCACTTCCCAGAAAGGCACATGGAACAGACATATTATGCATAGCTTAATTTTATGCTGTGCTGAGACAGGAGAAGAAAAAAGGAAGAGAGGCATGTGTTTTAAACCCATTAAGACATTTTGTGCTGTACCAAGCAAAAATTGTTCTCTAACGCTACAATGCAACATATCCTAAATTGGATTATAATATACAGCCTCCTTTGCAGTACATAGTTAACTACAAGTTGCCTTTCTGGAAGGCACTTTGTGATTTCACTGCAATGACATGATTTAGAATAAAATAAATCATCTGAGCGGTGGAGAGTTTTTTTCATGTAGTCCTGTGTCTTCTGAAAGAATAGCTTTGATGCATGTTTTTGCTGTGCACTCTATCATAGGAGCGTAAACACCAGTTCCTTCACCTCAATCTTTTCCCCCCACGCTCCCTCCCATCTTGTTATTATCTTTAAGATACTCATGGGTCAGATGTGAATCTCAAAGCTGCAGCCTATTCAACTTTTTCATTAGTACACCTGTTCTGTGCCATTTGCCATTCTTCTGCACATTTTGTTTAGTTCTTTTTTTGTATTAAGTAACAGCTCTGTAATTAAGAATTCTGGTGGCTTGTAGCCCTATTCTTTCTGGCTATCTTGCTCCTTTTTAGAAAACTTTATGGCTGCCTTTTTAACTCCCAGGTTAGAGCAGCAGGGCACAGGAGTGCAGTTCATCAAAGCCATTGTATTGATGCTGAGTGCATAAGCTGCCTGGCATGGGATACTACTGAGTGATGAAGGTTCATTATTTCATTTGTATTTGGCATATGACCTTGAAAAATGTAAATGTTATATCTATAGCAATTTGAGAGTTTGCCCTGTCATTTAATATGCACAGCCCCCTTCCTCCTCCTCTTATTTTTTTATACTATAATTTTTCTATCCCCAAGAAAAAAAAAACAACAACCAAACAAAGGACACACCAGGTACAAGTTATCCAAATTCATTCCAGCTGAAAGATAATAACCCAAAATCTTATGTTATGAAAATTTATGTCAAGAGAACAGGTCCCAGGGAAAAGCACTCAAGTTCTACTGGGCAAAAACCCCCAAACTAAAGCAAAGCAAAACACACCAACAACAACCAACTCCCCCTCCAAAACCAACCAACCAACCAACCAAAAACACACAAAACCCCAACAAAAAAACCCCAAAACCCCAAAACCACAGTGAGCTAGATTTGTCAAAAATGGCTAAGGATGTTGAACACCTTAATTCCTGGCTGACTACCTGGAGACCTTCTCAAAGGGCCTGATCCATAGTTACCATAGATTTGCTTCATTCTGTACACAGATCCCTTGCAGTTGTCTGTCTGGGAAGCACTGAAATTACGGTACCCAAAATAATTAGTCACTTTTGAAATTTCTGGCCTTAGGCAAATGCTTAAAAATCCACTTTCCTGTCTCCATCAATACATACTGACTGGATCTGTGTTCAGAAGGGTGTTAGTGGGAAGCGAATATGGTGTGTGGCTTTGCATGGGTATTTGAATTAAAATGTTTGGTGGCTTTTTGAAGCTCTTTAGAAGCCATTCTATGAGAAAGCAGTTATAGTGATAACAGCTAGCAGGCAACAGAAGCAATAAACAGATTGTGAGCCACTCATTGGTTGCAGGATGCTTCCATGAACCATTTGCAGATTAATGTTTATTGACAAGTAAATCTGCAAAGCTTTGAGTCTTTCGGGGAGTTATTTTCAAACAAAAGAAGCAACTAAATACGTCCAACTATTTGGAAGAAATTTAACACTGTTAGTTGCTTAGTTGAGCATAAATTCCAAGTATGAGAATGTATGACTAGCTTACACTGGTTCCATTCTGATTTTGCTGTCTTGCTGAGGATCTGTAAGCAAAACATAATGTTTTTGTTAAGTGCTTCTGAAAGATAGGCAAGTCAGCTTATTAAAAAAATTGTGGGAAGGAGAGTTGTAGCTGAAAAATCAGTTTGTGTACTCAACATAATGAGTCATAAAATACCTTTAAGTGTCATAAAATACAAAATATTTTCAAAAAAGCATATAGAGTGTGAACCCCGAGTTGCTTTCTTTATCAGCCAGAAGACTGAGCAACAAGAGATAGGAAAGAATAACTGACAGATTGTTTTGACTGAGGCTTATCTGGGCTACAGAGTGGGCACTGGAAGAAAAAGCAGCATCACTTGGCTTCCCACTCCTTGTAGTGTGTGAACTCTGCCATGAAGGAGCCACAGCCCTGGCTGTGCACCTTAGTGATTTTCTGTCACCACACTCCCCTGTCACCTGCAAATCTTCTTTTCCAGGCTGAACTGAACCTGATGTCACTACAGTGAATGCACACATTTCTGAGCCTTTCTCTTTTTTAAGATATTTAGCACCTTAGCAGCCTAACTCTTGCTTCTGCATTATATCCATCCTTGGAAAATACTTTGATTCATTTCAACAGACGACCATAAAGGACTTGATGAAAAGAACATGCCAGATTAGGGATAAAATTGAAAGGATGGTAGCCAAGAGTAAAGTAATTATTGTTGACTGAGTCCAAGTAATCTAGACATCTCATGTATGACCTTGTCGTAAGGGACTAAATGGAACAAGGATAAGGAAGTGTGTGTATGACTGATTGATTTGATCCTGCTGAACCCTTAATTTTTGAATGGAGTCTGAGAGGTTAGCAAGCAATCCTTTAATTTCATTAACCAGGCACTTTGAACACTGAAGAAAGCCAGTCTATTTACTGCTTACATCTAAAACATTTTTATCTTCAGACACTTGGATATTTTGCTCTGTGATAACACTGCATTTTTCATTATGACTTGCTATTTCATGCTGGTCATTACTTCTCTGCCTAATATTAGGCTGCAGGGCAATTTAAATGTACAGCTTGACCTTGTAACATTTTCATTGAGTGTAGAGGGAATTTGCAAACTAAGGTTGTTTGTATCTGAAAGGATAGTTAGTCATTTTTACTGAGTTTTTGTTGTTTCATTGGTTGTTTGGTTTTGTGTTTTGTTGTTTGTTTTTTGTTTTTTTTTTTTGTCCAAGAGCCCTACACATTTGGAAATAAATGTATATCTCTTCCACTTATTATTTGTAACACAGGAATGACCAGAAGTCACATCTTGCATTAAGTTGTTGTTGCTGTAGAAACATCTATATGAGACCAGGAAATATCCTGAACACGTTAGTAAGACACAGCCAGAAAATGGTGTTTCGTTGTCTGAGAAATTCTGTTTCACGAGGAGAAAAAAAAAAAAAAGAAAGAAGAATTTGGCTTTTATTTGTGTAAAAAACCCCTAACATCTCATGGAGAAAATAGGAATTTTTCACAGAGAAATCTTAACAATTTGAACTTAACAATTTGACTGATCTCATAAAATTGTTATTTGGTGGTTCTCAAGTCTATGATGATTCTTCACAAACTGTGATCTCCCTCTAATATAATATACATGTCTTCTCCTGTCTTTTTCTCTCTTCTTTCTTCTATAAGAATTTTCTCTCTTCTTCTCTCCAATAAGAATTATTACAGCAACTGACTCACAGAGCCCTGTTCTTGATGCCTCGGCTACCCCTGTCCTGTTAGTGTCTCCCAAAGTTACTGCTCCTGCTTACCCTCTCACAGGTACCTTCCTTCCACCTCTTGCATCTTGAAAATATCAAAGTCATCCCCAAGCCTTGTCCTGAGCTGGGCCTGTCTAGAGACTTATTTACTCCAACATTATAGCTACATTGTAAAGATTTCTCCTGAAGAACATCTTCAAGCTACATCTTTTCTTGTACACCACAAATGGGCACAGAATGAATGTACTTTTGTCCAGACCCTTAGGTAATAACTACTGCTAAATCTTTTTGCTTCGGTTCTAGCAGCTTCCAGCTTGGCCCTTCCATGTGCTTTAAGAGTCCTGATTAAAAGGTAATTTCCTGTCCCATCAATTTGCACTTCCCACACCTCTATCCATCTTCAATGTGTTCTTCACATAAAACACTGTTTTATTTCACTTTCACACTCTCTTATGCACTATCAGCATGGGTTAGTAAGGACGAGGCCTCAGACACCTATGAAGTGACGTCGGCTGACACCTATGACTTTGGTCTTGAGGTACATTTTGGCCTTTTTGCATGGTTTCATGACACTGGGCTGTGAAATTCACTTCTAGTCTTTCCATAGTGCATCCATCATCTATACAGATTATGTTCATGCATCATTTTGGGGTTTGCCATGTTATCTTTCACCTGACTTCTGGAAACCTTCTTTCAATTAAACCCTCTCCAAGCTACAACTATAAAACTCAACTACTGCCCAAAATTAGCAGGGCTGTTGAACCTTTCTCCTAACACACCATGCTCACTCCAATCATTTGCATCATCAGCTGCCTGCCCACAGCCTCTGCTGCTGCACATAGGTTGAGAGGCCTTCCTGGAATGACATTTTAAAGCCACATGTTCCCAAAGCCCCATGGGGATCTCCTCCATGACCAGAGTCTTAGATGCTGGTGTAAAACAAACAATGCTGAGAACTGAGGAGTTGCCCCCATTTTTGTGGCTTGTTAGGAATAGATTGCAACCCTTAAGCAAAGTATGTGTATTTCTGCTCACCTGTCTCTGTTTGACCAGCTTGGAATTCCCCAGCTGAAGATAATTTTCCCTGTTCAGACGTCACAAAAGCCCAAGTAACTTGTGCAGACCTCAAAGGAACACAAAGAATAATACCTCAAGGTTCTTTCTCCATAGGGGAACTACCCCCCTCAGGCTTTTTCAGGTAAGTGGTATGCTTTCTGAAAACTCAGCTTAAAAACACTGAAAAAGAAAGCCTTGGATCAAAATGGAGGCCTGGCTGTTTCTGAAGCATAATGCTTTGCTCTGGTTAACTTGTAAAGTGCAGTGAGCTGGCAAGCTGATTTCCATGGGGCATGAGAAGACAGCACATGACATATTCATTCTCACCCAACAACAACCCCAAACTGAAATATGCTATAAAAAAAAAAAAAGTGCCTTGGGCAACCTTCCTGCCCAAGGACCCTTCAATTGCAGAGGGGACACTTCAGTCCTCTCTTCTGGAAGATTTTGTGCTGGTTTATCAGAGAGCAGAGTGGAGCAGCTATTATGTGAAGATGAGGATATTGATTGTGCCAGCCTGAAGAGGGGGAATGAAGCCCTGAAACCTCCCTGTATGGCCTGTGGGAATTGGCACGTAGGTGCTGGAGGGCTCCGTGGGGAGCACAGCCTTCTTACACTGCCTCCACTGCATAAGCAATAACTGTACATTTTAAATTCCCTTTTTCAGGGCCTTGTATTATGATTTATTATATTTATACATAACTCAAATTTAAAAAAAATAGCGCAGAAAAGACCAAAGCGGGCAGGGAGGGCTGCTGTCTGCTAAAAGTGCTTTCTGAAAAAGCAACCCCCATTCTTGCTTATAGACTGAAATAAACCTTGTAGGCACTGCATTATGGATGGTTTTAGGCTCAGGTCATAGAGCATGTATAATACCCTGGGGCCTGAATCTGCCTGAGTGCTCCTCAGTACTGTGGTTTGGAATCATAGGTTCAGCTGATATTAAACCAGGCATGATTGTTTAAAAAAAGCCCCCTACACACTCTTTCTCCCCCAAGCCCCCAAACCCACAACACTGCTGAGTTAAGCTGCAGTTATTCAAAGACCTGTACAAGCACAGCAAAGGGCTAGAAACATCTGGTAGTAATGGGGGCAGCAGTGACTTGCTGGGGACAGAAATTAGAAATGTCCTACAGCAGATCTGTCACAACAGAGAAAGTTTCCAGTTTCTCAGTCTCTGCCCCCTTCAGCTGTTTGTTCCCATCCCCCTGTCCCTTGTTGGGTTCAGAAAGAAGACTGTGCACCATCAGCTGCCTGCTCGCTTTGAACTCCAGTGGTAGCTCCCTCCTGCAGAAGCTCTGTGCAAAATTACTCACCTCCTGAGGATCTACTTCCTATAAATTACATTACCCCCTCAGAGTAATCTAAATTATTTTAGAGATGCCCAGTGTAGTTTTAGATTTTAAAGCCATGGCAGCAGTTTGAGAGATGAATAATTTCCTTTCTCCTGGGAGTATGCATTCAGCTCTCTGATTTTTAACATGTATCCATACTTTTAAACTGACCAGGTCCAGCCTGACTTCTGAGACCAGACTGCTTTAATTCCTATATTATTTACATGCAAGTTGTACATTTGGATAAGCTGCAGAGCTGTACACAGTGGGATACTCCAGCACTGTCAGCACCTCACTGTGCGTCTTAATTCTCATTTATGCAAACTGGAGTGAAAACACCAGGTTCATTACTGCATTCATTACAGCTGATATATATCCAGAGCTTGGACCTCCCCCAGCTCAGTGTAAATACCTTGAACATGATCTGACTGCAGTCTTAATAAGGGCTGAAATGGCTGTAAACTACACAGGTCATGAAAGTCAGAGCTCATAAATCCTCTGAGGGATCTGCTCTGAGCTCAAAATGTGGATGCATCTATAGAGACTGAGACAAGAACTGGGCTCATGGAACAGTTTGGAATTCCATCACAACCCTTTGTGGAAAAGGCATAATGTATCTGTTTCCTTACATGAATTGAATTTGTAATTTGTAATCCTGCACTTTCTTCTTTTCTTGAATCGCAGAGGCATATAATGCTGTGATTTCAAATGACAGATCTAATAAACATACAGTTTGTTGCAATTGTATCTATTTATTTCTTTATTTAGTCAGTTTAGACTAAATTAAATTAGTGTTTACTTCTTTTCTCCTCTCTTGACAGGTAGGAGGCTGACAAGAGCTTGTGTTCAGGCGATTCATACCAGAACACTTTGGTATCTGTCATGTTTTAATTCTCTCTCTCATGGCAAAACAGGTAACATGAAGAAATGCCAGTGATCTATTATTTGTTTTTAATAGTAGATCTAGTGCAGTGCTTGTAGATGGATATTTTTGCATTTATAACTGTTGAGTAAAGTGGCAATTTGTCACTTAGCTGAAACGTTGCAGAGCTCTCCTGGACTTGGTGGTCAGTTTTTGATCTAGGAAGCTCTTGGACACACATTCATGATAATCCAGAATATCATTACATGAAGTTTTAAAATACCATTACAATTTTAAAAATTATGTTTACATTATGTTTATGTTCTTGCTTTCCCCTACCATCACATTTATAGAAAGCAGTTATGGCAGTAGTATTTAAGGTGCATTCTTCCGGGTCCTGTTGGCTTTGCAAAAGAGAGCAAAATTTTTTAAGTAAATCTTCATGCTCCAGCCTGAAGAAACCCTGTGTAACTGGTGTCATCCTCTGTCTATATTCCTTGCTTCTTTCTGGTCTGTCAAAAAGTAACGTTTGAAAGCCAGTGCAGTTACCTGTGATTCATAAACTTGCTTAAATGTTTAGGTCATTTTGAAGCGTCCTAAGCTGTGACATAAAAAAAATAATACCTCAGGCTAGTGTGCTGGCATGTGGTGTGTCTGGTTATCCTGGCTATTCCATGTGCTGGAGCTTTTCTGAGTGAAGTTGTTTGTGACAGTTCTCCATTATGTAAAAACATCAGGCAGAGTCCCTCTACCCTCCTCCTTCTGAATTTGATAACAGTTTTTTTTTTTTTTTTTTCTCTTTTGTTTATTTGTTTAGGTGATAATCTTAGAAAACCATGCGATAGCCTATGACACCACAGCTGTCTGCAATTCTACTTTTCATATTCATGCAAGTCCCCTGAGACTCTGGTGAGGGAGTGTTTTGCAGCCAAAAAGAATTTCCTTGTGTGCATTTGGTTTGCAAACCATTTTTTAATATACTTTCAAAAGCTATTTATTCTTGGAAGGGTGGAGAGAAGAGGGGGAAAATTACTTTTTTAAAAAAAAAATATTTTATAATTTATAGGGTTTCTTCAACTGATATTCCCTGAAGAACAAAAAAAGTCTTCACATTCTTGGAGTAAAGCCAGAAGTCCCTGTTTCTGTTTGAACATGAATGACGTTGTCTTTCATTAGCACTTTATGTTGTCTGAAACACTGGTCTTAAGCTGCTTTAACCCGCTGCTAAAAGATGTTTATTTATCACAAAATTGGATCAAGTGTAATTGGTCTCTTTTAGGAAAAGAACAGTTGAAGAGAAGAAAAACAGCTGATGGGAGGGGAAAACTGTCACAAGAAACAAAATGTAAATTTCAGGTAACTTTGCAAGGTAATTTCTCAGATTGGTCTCTTTTAGGAAAAGAACACTTGAAGAGAAGAAAAAACAGCCAATGGGAGGAAAAAACTGTCACAAGAAACAAAATGTAAATTTCAGGTAACTTTGCAAGGTAAAGGCTGGCCCAGTCCATGTCTTGCTTATAAGCTGTTGTTGGGCTTTGTTCCATTGCATTTCACTGTGTTCTATTTTGCTGTTTTTTTATTTAAGGATGAGCTGTGATGGAAATATGTGTACTCCTAATCTGCCCTCACTTGAATCTTTTTTATTTAGGTTAAAAATAATTCCTAGAGCTCAGAGTCACACAATGCCTTTTCTTCCCAAATTCCTCAGAAGGGCAGTAAGCACAGCCCTCCAGTTCACAGTGGCTCTTTTTTAGGCCTAATGATTTTTGTAGCACAGGTCCAGAGCTGCAGCTGAGCCTATAGTATTACTCTATGTGGCTGAAAAAAAAAAAAAAAAAAAAAAAAAAAAAAAAAAAGTAGTCTGTAGTAATTTAAAAAAAAAAAAAATTCTATTTTTTTAAATTTTATTTTATTTTACAAATGGTAGTATTTCTAATGTAATCTACTCTGCCCCATATATGCATTTTGACTGAGAAGTAGAGAGATGCAACTATTTTGAAAATTCTGTGGGAAATAAGGGTCTTGGCCAGTTACCATGGCAGTTATCAGCACCTCTTACGTACCTGCAACAGGTCTACAGCTCTTCTCTGGCACTGTGGGATCTACTACTGAAGAGTAGAAACAGAACATCAGGAGTCATCTACCCCTGGATGAAGAAAACAACTCAATTTACTTGTCAGAAGTGACATTAGGATGACTGTTCAGGAGCTGATGTTGTTGTCAAGTCACTTTTAATAATATTTTAAATACTTATGGCAGTCAGGTGAAGTTCCTGATGACTGGAAAAATGAAAACATTTCACCCATTTTTGAAATAGGTAGAAAGGAAAACCCTGGGAACTACCCACCTGTCAGTCTCACCTCTGGGAAGATCATGGAACAGATCCTCCTAGAATCTGTGCTAAAGTACACGGAATCCAGGCTCATGATCTGAGACAGCCAACATGGATTCTCCAAGGGCAAGTCCTGCATGACCAACTTGGTGATCCTCTATGAAGGAGTGATTATATTTGTGGACAAGGGAAAAACTAAGGCTGTTGTCTACCTGGACTTCCATGTGGCCCTTGACATGGTCCCCCACGACATCTTTCACTCTAAATTGGAGAGATACTGATTTGATGGGTAAACAGTTCAGTGAATGAAGAATTGGTAGCATCCAGAAGGTAGTGGTCAGTGTCTCAGTGTCCAAAGGGAGGCTGGTACAAGTGGTGTCCCTCAGCATTCTGTACTGGGACCAGTACTCTTCAGTATCTTCATCAGTGACATAGACAGTAGGATCAAGCACACCCTCGGCAGATGAAAACAATTGCAGTGGTGCAGCTGGCAGACCTGAAGGATGGGATGCCAGAGTGATCCAGACAAGCTTGAAACGTGGGTGCAGGTGAACCTCATGAGATTCAACAAGGCCAGGTGCAGAGTCTGGCACTTAGGTCCAGGCAATCCCCAGTATTGATACAGCCTGGTGGATGAAGGTGTTGAGAGCAGCCCTGTGCAGAATGTCTTGGGGGTACTGGGGGATGAAAAGCTCAGCATGAGCTGGCAATGTGTGCTCACAGTCTAGAAGTACAACCATATGCTGGGCTGCATCAAATGAGGTGTGGCCAGCAGGTCAAGGAAGGTGATTCTCCTCCTCTACTCTGCTCTCATAAGACCCAACTTGAAGTATTGTGTCCAGTTCTGGAGTCCTCAGCAGAGAAATACCTGTTTAAACAGGTCCAAAGAGGGCAGCAAAAATGATCAGAGGGCTAGAACACCTGTCCTATGAAGACAGGTTGAGAGTTGGGGTCATTCAACCTAGAGAAGAGAAGTCTCTGGGGACACCTTATTGCAGGCTTTCAGTACTTAAGGGGTCCTATTAGAAAGATGGAGACAAATTTTTGTAGGGCTTTTAGTGACTGGACAAAGGGTAGTAGTTTTGAACTAAAAGATGGTATATTTAGATTGGATGTAAAGAAGAAATTTTTTACAATGAGGATGGTAAGACACTGAAACAGGTTGAAAAGAGAGGTGGTAGCTGCCCCATCCTTGGAAACAATCAAGGTCAGGTTGGATGGGGCTCTGAGCGACCTGACCTAGTTGAAAATGTTTCTGTTCACTGCAGAAGGGTTGGGCTGGATGGCCTTTTAAGGTCCCTTCCAACCCAAACCATTCTATGATTCCTTGAATCTAGGATTCTATGATTCTATGGGCTGAAAGCTGTCTTCCATGATGTCACGGTTTAACACTGGCCCGGCAATTAAACCGAGTAACAGATTTATATATTAATCTCTCCTCACTGATAAAGAAGAGAAAGAAGAGAGAGAGAATAAGGAAGAGAGACTTATGGGTTGGAAACTAAACTACACAACTTTAATGAAACAGTAATGATAAATTGGAAAAATTACTAAATATATAAAAATATACAGGAAAATCAATACCACGTTCCTCCCCCCTTTCCCCCAGTAACTCTCACATCACCACGCAGGCTGCAGGGCAGCCCTGGGAAAGTCCAGGCTGGAATCCTGGAGTCGGCAGCAGTTGGGAGCTGGACGCAGGAACACACAGATTCAGGCTGGCACGGATCAGGACCACAGGTGGAGGAATGGAAGCAGGAAGGGCAGGAAGAAAGTTTTGACCTTTGTGATCCCTCAAATGTGATCCCTCAATACTCTGGTCAATTCTGACATCTATCTTGTCCGGTCCTCCCCAAAGGAGGGTTTCAGGTGGGACCTCCTTACTCCTTCTGGAAGGTAAAATGTTCCTGAGAGCTGAGCAGTGTCCTTGGCTCTGCACACCAGTCTCTGGCAGTAACTATAAACATCGAGTGTTATCAGTCCTAGAAGCAGACACTGTCTGAGAAACTTGCTGTTAATTTCAGCAAGTGCAACTGCTTACAAGAGACTTAGCTGAAATCAAAAGTACAAACCAGAAAATCACCTTTATCCTGGCCCAAACCAGGACACATGAGGAAAATTAATTACTAACTTGTAGTACTTTTGTAGGAGAAGAATCAGTTAAATTATTTAGACAAAAGTATCTGATAACTAGATTAGAAAGGCAGTACTTGGTAGAGTTTTCTGCCCAACTTCTAACCCCTTATGCTTCTTAAACCTTTTTTTTTTTTCCCCATTTAATTTTAAATAAAAATGGTGCAAGAGTTCAGTCTTAAAAATCAGATAGCTTTTTTGTAGACATGTGGGTAGTATAATTAATTGTTTGACTGGGCCTCTGATATGACCTGGCTGGGAGTTTGTTTTATTTTTTTTGTATGAGACAGAATTAGGTTTGAATTGACAACAATTTGTCAGTTGTGCTCACAGACAATAATAAATGCAAGGCAAGATTTGTGGGAGAAGATCTTTTATTAGTGTAATTCAAATAGTTGGAAAAAAGAGTCAAACTTGCAGGCCCATAAGCCCTGTCACAGGTCTGAAATAGAAGTAGTTATCTTCAAAGATAAATGCAGGGGAAGAACAGCTATTCTGAGTTTAATTAGGTTGCTAATCAGTTGGACCATCTTAGGAAAATGTGTAGCTAGAAATGTAGTTCTTAATTTGAAAATCCTAATCATTATTTCTCCTTAAATTACCAAATCTCAAATAGGAAAAGGTAAAGTGTGACAAATCTCTGTATTGTTGTTAGGAAAGATATACCTGACTTATTTCACCTATTTGTTTCTCTCTTTTGATCAAGATTAGGGGACCTTGACCATCTTATCTTAATTCCTTCTGGAATCCAGGCAAACACACCACAAATATTGAATGCAAAGGCATATGCTATTGTAAATGAGCTAGCAAGCTATCCATGTAATAATCAGTGTATGAATTACACCAGTGACATCAAGAAAAATAATGGCTGGGCATTACCTTCCAACAGCTATTGGGCAGAAGAAGAGAAAATAGTACTGACGGCTCTGAGACTATCAGATATTTTGGATACTGCCTAATAGAAAGTAAAAATCTTGGGGAATGCATGTTTTGGGAAAGAATGAAGAGAGGCTGTGAACAAGTCAGACCTGAATAGTTGTGACACAACAGAAGTACCTGCTGGTGTCTACTAACTCATTGTTTTGTAAATTGAATCTAATGCGTGTCTTCTCACAGCACTTGTGTGAGGATAGTATTTCCCCCATTTTATGGACAAAGAAATAAGGACCAAGATGACTCTTTCCCCTGAGGCAAGAGATTGCATTTTGTGATGACTGGAAATGTAGAAATAACAAAATACCTATTCTTATCTTTTTGTGTTTCAATGTACAACTTCATAAACATATTCTGTGAGTACATGCTTTTCATCACTGCTGCTCCTGTGAGACTCACTGTGGCCCTGATGCAGCAATACCTTTGCTGTACTTTTAAAAATCCATACTGGATTTTGCTTAGATGCTAGAATGGGTTCCTCATCCCCACAGTAACTGCTTCTTGCTCTTTTTTTTTGGCCATGGTCTCTGGCCTCTCAGAAATGCTTAGGAAAAGGAACATAGCCACCTTCTCTTTCTCCTGCCTTGGCATGTGTAATCCATATAAAAAAAAAAAATGTGCTGGAATTCCAATGGCTTATTTTTACTGTTGCTAACATAACAAGTTCTTATTATGGTTATTAAATAGCCAAAACCTTGTAAATTCAACATTTACAGAGTTCTTTAAAAAGTGACTTCTGAGTTAAAGGAAATTAATTGCTGGTTTAGCACCACTGCTCAAATAGTCTGAACTTGAAATCCGTTTACCCTCTTTCAAATGAGGCACTTAATTCAGCAGTTCTACAGCATGAAGACATAACTTTAGGAGGCAAAAAGCAGGTCATTTATTTTGCGTCTTCTTATTAGCAAATATTTATAAATAATTCGAAGTATCTAATATTTTCCTCAGGAAAAAATTCCTCAGGATTGAGGAATAAAAACCAGACAACACCAACCTCCACCAAAACTAAACTCCATCATCTTTTCCATTGAGAACTGTGACCCTGATGGCCTGTATGAGTACCTGTCTGTCATAGTTTAGGTGCAGCCAGTATCAAATTGGCCTTTGCTCACTCAGCCCCCACCCTCACTGTGGGATAGGGAGGAGAAAATCCACCTAAAGGGTCATTAATCCAGATGATAGGGAGGTTTTCACTCTCCAGTAATGGTTACAAGCAAAACCCAGACAGACTCAACTTGGGAAGAGGAAAAAAAACTAATTTAATCTACTCGGAGAAGGAAAAAACATGACCAAGATTCTGGTTCTCCAAGCCTGAGGAAAGGAAATGGGAATGTCTTGTAAACAACAATTTTGCATTGGACATTTTGTTATCATTTGGTGAGTATTCTTGTCTTTAATATGTCTTCCCTCTGATTTATGATCCTGCATCCTCACAATCCACAAAGCAAATAGACATCTGAAGGTTGCTTTAGAACAACCCCATTTATCTGAATAGAGACAAGAAATATGTTTGTGAATGGGGCAGCAAGCAGACTTACTCTGACCTCTCTCTGACAATAGGAGCTAAATTCAGTTAGCTGGAGATAATCATAAAGTACTAATAAACAATTATGCTGTTTATTATTGTATATGTAAATTTAAGGTGAGAAAAGAGGCTTACTCTTAAGAGTTGGATCTTATTTGCTAAATTTCTCACCAGGCCAATACCTATTTTAATTCTGCAAAGCACATCACTGTAATTAGTAAAAACAAAATGTAAATATTGTGCTAAACAGCGGACAAGCATTTGTAAATATTATTTTAAAGATGGAAAAATAAAACCAATATTGTAATTGGGATTAGCACTTTGAACAATGGAAGCACAGAAGAAAATTGGTAGCCTGTGATAAAACTGGGGAGGTTTATTGTAGTTTCATCAGACCAAAGATTTTACAAGCAGACTTTGTGCATCACAGCAAGAAAAAAATACTCCGTAAGGAGCTTGTTTTGATTTGAGACATTTTCAGAGGGCTATTTTAATTTAATTAATGAAAAATCATAGGTTAATTGCCTTCTGCTTTAATGTGAGGGTATTATGCATGCAGGCATATTTTATTTATATCTTGACTGTTTGATGTACACAATCAATTCAAAAAAGGATAATGAAGAAGTGTTCCACCCTGTGTAGAATAGTAATTAGGGACTCCAGTGCAGGGTTTTTTTTATTAATTGTGCAGTTCTGTAAACATGTTTGACATAATGCTGAGAAAAGCATTTGTCAAATTTTGCTATTCTCGGCTTTTCTTCTTACTTCTTCCCATCTCTTCTACCCCCACCCTTTCTCCCATTTAGTCAAAATACATGGTATGGCATTAACCCTCACTGCCTCAGCAGCAGTGTGACTTCATATGGTAGATGTATAAAGGACATGAGGAAAAGCTGCCCCTGGAAAAGCCTGTGTTTTGAGAAGTTTGTAATAGAAATGCTCAGGTTTGTGGGCTTTGAGAGAATCTATGAAAGAAGCTCAGCTATAGTAAGGTGGTGAATCTTGTAACAGCAACTAAGATGCATTGGGCAGGGTGGTCACTGTGGAAACAGGAGTACCAGTTATAAGCTGAGTCTGTGCTGATTATAACCCACAAGGGTGAGAGAGCTCATGCAAATAAAAGCTCTTTGTTTCTGTTTTATTAGTTTCCAGAGAAGTCAGCAATAGCAAAGGATGATACCACATAGTAACCGGTCGCCTCTTCTGGTGTAAGACTTCTCTTTTATCTAATGACTTGCTGCTTTTTTTTAGAAATAAAAGATACTTACATTTCATTCAGGCAGTTTTGCCATTGTGTCTCCTGTTCTGTTCTTTCCTCATCTTCCCATCTTGACTGTATGTCATTTTGAGTGTTCAGCAATACCTCATTTTCTAGATAATTCAAAATTAGCACATAATAGAAAAACTTTTCTGTGTGTACAAGGTATTTCTTATAACAGAGAAAGGAAAACAGCCTTCAAGAACCTCCTTTTGCAGTGCATTCTTAATTATTTTACCCTAAGTCATTTTATGGCATAGGTAGATAGATGGTTTTGGTGTCCTCAGCTGAGACAAAGGTTGTAATCATACACACTAACAACCTCCCACATTTGTCAGTAGTAAAAGATTACCTTTTTATGAGGTTACTTGTCTCAGAATTAGTTTGGAAGGGGTATTCAGGGGCTAAAGTTATTTCATCTGCTCTCCAAACTACCCCTAGAATAATTTTTCACTAAAAAAGCATTCAAGGTAATACTGTTAATTTGCTTTTATGGGTGAAATTCCTTATTTTCTGCTGTGATGGTAATCACGTTAAGAGTTGTTATTCATGCAGTCTGTAAAGTCTGTACCTAACACTGTCTGTGCACATGGTGGGAACAACTCCAAGCAGTAGAAATAACTTCTGAGGACAACACTGGCAGTAGACATGATGATGCAAAGAATCGTGACTGACCATGTGTGGCCTAATACAAATCATCTGCCTCCAGAGTTTTACAAACCTGAGACTGTTTTCAAGTTCAATAACAGCCAATATTTGGTTCACGAGAAAACATGTCACCTGTTTATAAGCAAATAATCTGTGAGGTACTACTAAAGGTGAATTTGTCTTCCTGAAGGCAAAGTTAGTATTAACAAGAAAAACGAGTCATGTAATCTTGAGAAGTATGACCCCTCACTAAGGGTGTTTCTTCTGACATAATTTAAAAGTTGTAATGTAGAGACAAAACAATTAAATAAGGACAAAGAAAAAGCCCTCCATGTCTCCTGCTATCTTGAATCGTGTGGGTAAGAGGGGAGCTTCTGAATTAATTGTTCTCAGTGAATGCTGGAGAGCGGGAGGCAGCAGGGCAAATAGGTTCTTGAGCTCACATGCGCACATGCACCCGTACACTATCCCTTCCCTAGTCAGGAATTGTGAGACCAGGAAACAATGCCTGGCGTCAGCAGCTCTTGAGTGGTCTTCTGAAAGTGTGCAGTGGAAGTGCTATTTATTTCAAGTATGAAAACTGTACTGTAGATGGACAGGTGGAGAACTGAAGAATCCTAGCAAAAGTAGTTGTCACTTGGAGCTGTCTCTGCCTCCCTCACTTCCTCACCAGTTGAAGGCTGAATTAATTGACATCTCTTTTGGGAAAGGTCACTATGAAACAAAGGTCTTTGGTGGCTTTGTGGTAACTGTGCTGTGTAAAACCATGATGGCAAAGTAAAGACATGTAAAAAAATGATGGCAAAATAAAGACGTAAAAACATAGTGGCAAATAGATGCCCGTGATTCTGATTCTATAGTTGTATTTATAGACATTCACATAGACATGGCCTCTCTTCTCTTATCTGATGGGAGAGGGAACATAAATAATCTTAGGTTGTATCAATTCCACTGCTCAATAGACCCTCTCCATTGGGAGAAGGCAGTCAAAGTATCTTATATAGAGAGGACATTGATGCTGAGATCACAGGCGACTTACAAAATGCTGTTCTTTTTCCCAACAGAAAAAATATGCACTGTTTGATTCTTTCATTTTGTTTCAACACAGTCTAATCAATTCCACATACATGATGAGCTTCTTTTAAATACTCAGATCCCAGAGGAAGATTCTCTAGTTTCATTTGGCTTTTCTCGGAATAATCTTAGTCCTCACAATAAGATAATAAAGTCTTCTTAATTCATGCTTTCTAGGCTATTGTATTTGAAAGATTTCAGATGTCATAAATAAAGGCTTATCTTGGATTCCTAGCTTACCTTTATAAGGAAATAGCTAAAGCTTTTTACAAACAGAGCCGAAGCTTGAAAATAGTGTTATTTGAGGGCAAGACCACTCTTTTGTCCCATGGATAAACATAATGAGACATGCTAAATAATCATTATGGGTGAGAAAACCTTATAATCTATCAATGTTAAATTACCAGCAGCAATTATTTTGGAAGCAGGTTTAGATGGAATGTGGTCATCTGCTCTTTTCTGGTGATAGTTCAATGATATCTCGTAGAAAAGGCAACAACCCATGACTATGTGGTTAAATCAACACATTAATTGGAAAGAGTTCATAAAGACTGGAGTTCAGGCCTTCCTTCAGATGGAAAGAGCCAAAAATTCATCTCAATACATAGATAACCAAGTCGCTAAACAGAATTTCTCTGTATATATAGCTCTCTAATTAGAACCATGTGGCTCCTTTAAAACTGGTATCAGGTAAATCAAAGGAGGATGCATATACAATGAACAATTATTTCATCAATATGCATTTAAGTTTGTTGAATTCCTGTGAACACTGACTTGTGTTCAGTTTACCTGATCCTTGGAACTATTGACCTATATTCTAGTACCTGTATTCTAGTGATGTGAATATGAATTTCTAAGCCATCTCCTCCCAGGCCGAATAATTTCTTTTAATAGCTAAGGCAAGCTCCTAAAATTTTAATTATCCATTTTGCCATCAGTAAAATTTTCAGAGTTCAAGTGATGCCCATTAATGGACACTAAGATAGATCACTATTCAGTATGAGAAGGCTACTCCCAAAGGACCTGTTATTATCTACTTGGATATAAAATAATCTAATCTAAAATAGTACCAAATGATTTATGTATCAAATACAATATTTTTTGGCTGAAATATGGTAACTATTTTTGGAGGATTTGCTATTTTGGTTTAAGCAAGTGACAGAGAAACCAATGCAAACCTAGGTAATTCGTCTCAGATGTTGCTTTCCTTTACTTCTAAAACAGTATTAGAATTTATTCCAACACTGTATAAGCAACCAAGCTCAGTCTTTTACAGTATTTTCATCGCCTCAGCTAAATATGTTTACTAACATCTGAAATCTACATCCTCTTTGAGTAATTACTTTATCATATTTCCTCCTGAATAGCAGACAGAATCTTTAGCTTCTCATAGTAATCAAGGTTCATAGTTACCAAAATAATTTTTGGAGCTCTCTTGATTTTCTCACATATGATAAACTTAGAGGCCATTACCAGAGTCAGAGCATTTTGCTAATTATCTCACTGTGGTATAGACAGCTCTCACTTTCTGATATTCCCTTAATCACTTAGTCAAGGGCCATATTTACTTCTTCTACTGGCACAAAGCCCTTGATTGTCCTGACCCCAAAGTCCTTTTCTTAGCTGCTTTTCTCTCTCATAAATGTCATCTATAATCCTGATTGTTAGATTCAGTTTTATTAAATGGCACCGTTTTGGGTTAGTGCAGTGGTTTTCTGGGAGGGCCACAACTGTGGCTCCTGTGGGAAGCTGCTGGAAGCATCCCCGCCTCTGCCCAGGGCCAAGCAGACATGGGAAGGGGGGGGTAACATATTCGAGAAGGAGTTACTTTGCGAGTAACATACTCAAGAAAGAGAAAAAGAAGCGGAAAAAAAAACCCCCAAAAACCAACACAACGAAACCACCAAACTCAAAAAAACTACCCAACTAACCAACAAACAAAACAAACAAAAAAACCCCAAAAGCAAATAAAAAACCTGCAGAGCAGAGGAGAGGAGGACGTGAGAGCAATGCCAGAGCAAAGACACCAAGGTCAGTGAGGGAGGGAGAAGGTGCAGGAGCTGAGGTTTCCCCACAGCCCGTGGTGAGATGGCGGCTGTGCCCCTGCAGCCCATGGAGGAGCAGAGTGGAGCAGTCCCTGAAGGAGCATGACATGAGCAGACGTGGAGCTGCTGCTGGGGAGTGTCACAGGTGGGCAGACATGGAGCTGCAGCCTGTGCAGGATCAGGGAGAGGGCCAGATGTGGATCTGCAGCCATGGAGGAGCCCGTGTCAGAGGAGGTGACTGCTCCCGCAGCAGCCGTGACTCTGTGTGCAGCCCGGGCTGGAGCAGTCTGTGCCTGAGGGACTGCACCTGTGGGAGGGACTCATGGCCCAGGGGTTCCTGAAGGACTCTCCCCCATGAGAGGGACCCCGCCTTGGAGCAGGGGAAGAATGTGAGGAGTCCTCCCCCTGAGGAGGAAGGAGCGGCAGAAACAGCGTGTGGGGAACTGACCCTAAACCCCCCCTGCCCCTCCCTGTGCCCTGAGGGGGAGGCGGCGGTGAGGGGATGCGGGCCTGGGGAGAAGGGAGGGATGGGGAAGGTGTTAAGATCTGGTCATGGTTTTTTTTGGTTGAGTTTTTTTTGTTTGTTTGGTTTGGTTTTTTTTTTTTTTATTTGTTTGGGGTTTTTTTGTTTGTTTGTTTTGTTTTGTGGTTTTTTTGTTTGGTTTGGTTTTGGGGTTTTTTTGTGTGTGTGTGGTTTTTTTGTCTGGTTCTTACCGGTTACCATAACTGGGGACTGAAAACCTCCCTGTCCTTGTCTTGATTCATGAGCCTTTAGGTGGATTTTCTCCTCCCTACCCCACAGTGGGGGTGAGGGAGTGGAGGTCTGGAACCATGACAGGCACACTGCTAAAATAAGCCAGTTTTCTCTTTGGATCTGAACTGTCCTTTTTAAACATCTCTGTCCATTTTTATGTCATTTGCAAAACCTACCTGCAAGATTTTCCTCTTTACTGTTGAAAATAGCACTAGACTAAGAAAAGATTACTGTCTGGAAATATCCCCAGAAGATTATGCTTCCTATTTTAAGATTTATAGATTTACCACTCTTTAATCCATTTAATGTGTTCTAGATAGAGTTGATGAAACTTTCAGAAAATAAAGTATTTATCTGAGACTCAGGAGAACTACTAATTCCATCAGATTGAATCAGGACTAAGTCAAGAGTTTTTTAGAAGCTAAAGTATATCTATCCATAGAGCTATCTCAGCAGCTAAATCTGTAATCTCGTCAAGAAATGATACAAATACTGTCTGACAGCATCTTTCCATCATAGATATGGGTACATCAGCTAACTATTTTTCACACAAAGTTTATCAAATGCGTTTGCTTTTTATGCATCATTACAGAAAATATTACCATACTGACATGGTATTATGCTCTATCTAATATTATAATAAAAATTTATACAATTTCAAGTGTGATAGGCTCCAACCCCAATAACATGAAGGGTGATTGATTTTGGTAATTAGTGGAAAATAGGTGGGAAAATTGCTAAGGAGAGCAGGCAGACACAGATATGCATGGGAACAGATTATGTTGGAAGTAATTCTGCCTGATAGATAGAATAAGAAGGGGAAGAACAGAGATCAGGTTTAAAAAAAAATTGCTTGGTAGTGGGTATGCTGTTGCTGCAGAAAAGACAACAGGAAGTTCAGGAAAAATTCAAACAATGCTGCTTTATGGGGACAGTCTAGCAATAGGAGACCTGAAATCCTGGCTCTTTAGGGGGCCGTGAATTGTTGGGGTTGTGAACCCCCTTGTGGGGTAGGTGTTGCATGCTGTCCTAGCTCTGGTAATTAGATAAGTTCGTCAGCTTTTATGGGTGGCTTACGTTTACTGATTAATGTTCCACTTGTGCACAGATGTGATTTAGCTTTCTGCTGAATAAACACAACATGGGGATGGAAAGGTGATAACTGCCATACTCAGCAAAAAAAGAAGGAGCCTATAAATATGCCAGTGGGTCAATAGAAGTGATTTCATTCTGCCTTCACAAGACTGCTGATGAAGTCTGACAGGGAGCTCTACTTCATTAATGCATCACAATGGTGAAGAAAGCCTGAAGGGCAAAAAGAGCCACCTGCAGCAGATTGGAGCCTGGGCTGCAGCTGTCAGAACAGCCAGGGAAAAATGAAAAAGGCTGCATCAAGGAAATAAAGAGGATATCATAGGCGGATAGGGTGTGTTTTCGCTCCTGCCTGAAACGGCTGATAGGGGAGGTGCAGTGCTCAGGGCACCGACTGCAGATGAAGCTGTAGTGCTGATCAGAAACAATTTGGGGAGGAAAGCCTGGCAGAGTTGTGGTTAAGGCACTGAACAGAAAGCACTAAGTCTAAGGATGGGTAAATGCAGATTAATTTAATGATTCATTTAAAATAAGAGCATCTACCAATGAATGAAAAATTGCTCACAGCACAATGAGAATAAAATATTGCACTTGGGAGTGTGCACTGGGAGGAGTATCAGTCTGTATATAACTGAGAAGCACTGTTGTACTTGCTCTGTTTCAAAGTGTCTTTCCACAAGCATCTGATAAAGGCTGCTGTCTCTACCAGCGTCCCAGCCTCCTGAAACTGAAGTCCCTGAGAGATCTAAGAGGTGCATGTTGCTGAATAACCACACCAGTGAAGAGGGTGAAAAAAGGAAAAAAAAGAGAAGGCCTTATCAGCCATATACTAAAAATAAACTCCTTGAAAGCCAGTCACGGAGCTAGTTGAAATTGCACAATGGTCATCTGTTCTAGCACACAGCAAAGTAGGGAATGGAAAGTAGTCTCCACAGTCACCAGGAACCATTGGGCTTCCTCATCCTGGAGCTGTCAGCAAGCACAGGGAAGCTGATGAAAAGCTCCATTACTTTGTGTTGGATTGGGTGAGAAGTACATAACTGAACAAAGAAGGACAGAAGTTAAGTCAGGGCCCAGACAGAAGCACCTGATCCACATCTCTGAGCCTTTGGTCTGACGCATTCACATTCACTCATGTTTTCACATGGGCACAAAGCCTGATCCCTGCATAAACCCAGCGAAGCCCTGAAACAGTCTGGCTCCTCTGAGATCAGGATTAAACCCCCATTGGCTCTGTCTCCTTACCCATCTCCTGTTCCTTGCAGCTGAATCCTGTCTTTAACCACTGGCCTTACCTGGATCGTGAGAGAGTCATCTATGCACTGCTTCTTAGGTGCCTGCTTCATTATGCGGAATTCTTTATTTATGTCCCTATTGTGTTCCTATCCTGTATGCACAGTGGCAGGAAGGAGATACAGACAGATTCCTTACTGATCCTTTTGAATGCTTTCAGAAAATCCCAGGATTTCTCATTCTGCTTTTACCCTGCTGGGTTGCCTTTCTCTATCACTCTGGTTTCTATACAGATAATTATTACTTACAGGCAGAAGTAAATTACTTACTTTCACTAAATGAAAAGATCTGAACTTTCAGCAATGTGTTTCAAAATGATTTTTTCCATCTCCAACACTTGTAACCAGACAGAGGCAAAAGCTGAATCTATCACCTGTGGTACTTCCAATTTTCCACAGAAAAATGCCACTGTTGTTATACTAGATTTTAAATGAGATGGTCTGCCACAAAGCTGACTTCCTGAGGTGAAAAAGAAAATCTTTAATATAAAGATATTACACCAGAGAGGAGGCCATTGAATGTATTTTTGTACAAGCCACAGCTTGGGAGATTAAAATTAGAGGCACTTAGAAAAATGCTTGTAATCCGCAGAGGGCAGAGATCAGTATTATATAGTCCTGAATCCTCCCCAGCTGACTGTTCCTCTCTTGGCTATTCAGTAACTAATGACATATTCAGATGACACAGCTTGAGCTGCAAACACTTATGAGGATGGTGAAGTCAAGAAAAGGAACTTAGAAAAGCTAAAAACAGACCAAGAGCAGTCACCAGGCATGAGGATCTGCCATTTCCTTTGTGGGAGGGAAGAATAAACTCTCTTTCTGGGAGCAGCACTCCCTGCTGCACCTTTGGGTTGGGACGGTGTAAGAGAGAGGCCTGGAATTTCCACCTGAGCATGGAATGTTAGGCATCTCCTGTAAAGGATGCTAATGGGCCACCCAAGGTCACTGTGGAAGGAAGCATCCAATGGTCTTGTGCCCAACAGAGCAATTCACAATGACTCCAGCATTGTCACTGCCTTTCTTCAAGGCCTCTGGGCTTGGGAGAGGCACTGTGTCTCTCCTTTCAGTAGTACTTACCCCTGGCCTCTCTCTCCTTTGGGATCTCACTCTGGCCCAGGCATTTGAGAGCACCTTCAGAGGTGCAAAGTATGACAGGGAGAACCTGCGACATTATGGGTGTCCATCCCCTTGTATGATAGGGTAGTGATGGAGCAAACCACATGTGAGTGGTACTGTTAGGGGCTCTCTAAGTTCCTCCTTATCAGTCAGCAGATGAGCACTCAAAGTATCTTCTCTTAAAGGCTCTTTTGAGGAATGGTTCTCTCAAAGGAACGTCCTGAGGCTGGGGTGAGTACAGCAATCCTTGGCAGGGTACATCAACATAGTTGGGATCCATATTGACATTAATGGATTTCAGTATCTGGCTACAGTCATCCTTAGCAGTATTCAAAATAAAGAATTTGGACTGCACAGCCTCTAGATCAAAAAGCAGTTAGTTCAGTTAAGTTACAGAAGCCATCAATGGTCAAGTAATCCCACAAGTCTGATGTCTGATTTAAGTGCATGCTCTACAAGAGCTGCTGCCATGGGGCTGCAATAGGTCAGTCATTCTGCTCTCAGTTTATACCCAGACCATGAATCCCACCAGTTGGCAAAGCAGCCAGGCTTTTCATCCAGGCAAATACATCTTGTGCAGCACAAGCAGCAGCACTCCTGCTACTGCTTCCCTGGGGATGAGGGAGTACTTCCAGCTCAGAACTTTGTGATAGGATTCATAGTGTTCATAGAGCTGCGTATCGCTGACCTTGAGATGCTGCATCTTTTCAGGTCCTTCCCCCACTGAAGCAAGGGAGTTTTACAACCTTGCCTCCAATAGGTGTAAAACAAATGTGGTCCATCTGGAAAATGATGTCTCAAAGCAAATAATGCACCCACTGACAGAAAACTGGCTCCTTATAAGAAGACAAAAGCCCCAAGACACTCTTCAGGAGGCTCAGTGCAGTGTATCTGAATTCCCAGCTGGGATTTAAGCTCACAAGTCCTAGAAGGACCAAGTCAATACTCTAAAGTAGGTGCATTAGAGCTAAGTGCCATGTTGGCTGCTGCTGCTGCAAAGCCTCATATAAATATTACACCTTGCTTTGCAAGGCACAAAATGTTTGGTTTCGGAGCCTATTAATATAAAATGAGGATATGGTATAATTCATACAGTTTTGATTTTCATATAAATCCACATTGCTAATAAGAATGCAAAGTAATTACTCAATGAATCTTTTCAACAAATGGCAGTTTCCACTGATTAAAAATGGAGTCTGTATTTTAAGTGTTATTTACGGGTTTGCTGAAATGAATAATTATTAGGTTTTGAGCTACAAGATAATTAAGAAAAGTGTTTTTACTTAAATACACACGTCAGAAACTACATCAGGGAGTTTAGATACATTTGTCTTGATTTTTTAAATATTTCTTAGAAAACCTGTATCCACTTATAGAGTGGAAAACGAAAGATTTTCAGTTTAAATTTAAAGAATCCGAATATTCCATATGATTATTCTGTGCATTCAGGTCATGAAGTGGATACCTCTGCATCATACATTATTTTGTACTCTGAAACACCATTGCAAAAGTATTTTCATTCACTCACTAACAAATTAAAAGTTGATGTATCCATAAAAAAATGAAGCTTAATGTCTTGGCCAAATTTTGCATATGAATATTGATGCTAACCCACTCTGAACTGATTTAGAACTGACTTAAAATTTTTATTTTTAGCCTTCACAAGTGCATTTGTAAATTGGTACACGACAAAAGCTGCATGTAATTTGGATGCTTTCTTCCTATAGCTGTATCTGTAGAGAAGTCAGTTCAGTTGCTCGTACCTGATTTTTTTTTTTTTTTAATTTACTTAATTAACGCTATTTTGGTCCTAAATTTGAAGGCAAATTTCTCTTTTAAGGCTCAGTCTTGCACAAGCTTTTTCCAAATTTCAGGGCCACAGGAGAAGCTGCCCCCGAGTGAAAAAGCACCAGTTTTGACCATTAAACCCTCGAAGTGCATAATATGATCCATGTGGAAAATGATAGGATCATTGGAATACTGTTAATTTAGGGTAAGTTCCCCTTATTATTCTACCCCGGTTTGCAATAGCTTTGAGTCCAGAGCTATGTGGATTAAGAGGTGTGTTCCTTTGGTGTCTCACATGCAGCTGCTATGCACTATTCAAAACATTCAGAACCTTTGGTGTTAGGAAATGTCATCACATTGTTTAGATGAGATTTTTCTGCCATAAAAATCTGGTAGACAATAAAACTTTGTTCATACATTCCTGGAAATGCTGGTCTTTCAGTGATGTCCTTCAGCTGGAGAGAATTAATGAGGAAAATCTGATTTTCCAGTTCCTGTTTTATTTTTCAATAGGAGGGAAGAGCATCCCAGTGAAGATCACTGGAAGTGCATGGAAGTCTTATGGGAGTATGTCCTGACAGGATTGTTTGATTCTCTCTTATGTTGGTCCCATAAGATTTAAAGTCCAGCTATTAAGTTTATGTGTAAGGTAGTTTCTCCTCTATAATCCTGGGCTGAATGACTGCTCAGTGGTAGTCCTGGTGGTCTCATGGCCAAGGTTAGTCTCTTGACTCTTCCACTTTACTTGATATGGAGGCTCTGAAGTGTCTTGCTCTGAACAGAGTTAATAAATGTGTCAGTGAGAAGTTGAGTACATCACAAATGAAACTGTTATTTATTTATCTCTTATCTCAGAATGTAGACAATATGACATGATCGCATTTTCCTCATTAAGTGCTTCCTCATTTACAGTGTATCACTTTCCCATCCAATCTTGGAGCCAGCTCATATCAGATATCAATTGATCTTGAAGTTTACAATTAAGTGGAGTGAAAATGCTGGAAATGGGAAGACCCTCAATAATTCCATGGCATTAGAAAATTAAATTTCTGCAATAACAAATTACGATATAATGAGGTCACATTAGAGGAATAAGAGGCCCAGATGCCTCAATGATTTAATCTGTCTCTTCCTGTAGGCCTGCACCTAATTTTAATGAATATTTTGATAGATAACATATTTGGTTCAAAATACGTCTTTAAAGACAGTTGTGAGAGTATTATATTTTAAAGATGCCATGATAGGAATTCATTTCATTAACTACCTGATAAGAAAAAATTACTCTACAAATGTACTGGTGTCAGCCATACTATTATGACCCATCTGCTCTTATTGAGTAAAGTGACAGTAATAAATCTTTATTGGTCTGTTCCTTGAATGCTTCAGAGGCTCATTTTCCTTGTCTAATGAAAAGCCAAGTGACACTAATGAAACAGGTACTGTGTATGCTCCACCTTCAGGAAAGGAAACAGAACGTCAAGTAAAAACCTCTCCAAAGAGAATAGTCAGGTGTAAATACATATGAGAGTTCACAAAAGAGAAAAATAATCCCCAAACCAGTAATGTTTTCTTAATTATTTTTTTCTATTTATCAAGTACAGGTTTGGGTCTAATGGCAAATATGATAAGAAACTCTGAAACAGAGATTTGTCACCTTTTGAGGTGAGTAGCACTTACATTGAAGAAAATATTATCTTGTTCATAGTTTATTTTTATCACTTTAAAGCCTTTCTCTAACTACTGTGATGTTGAGTGAGGACAGGACCAAACATAAGGAGATCTGTTCTGAGTGTTCTCAGGTGGGGTGTGGTGGCCCCTCTCATTCTTGTCTGATCTCTTCAATCCTGGTGTATAGTGATAGTGCCCATCATTCTGGTATTCAGCTTGCTGTTGTGTGTTTATCATGCTGCTTCAAAAGTCCACAATTTTTCTCATGATGCATGATGCATTTAATGCATTTGAAAGCGTCATGCTTTCAAATGCCTTGCTTTTAACAAAAATGGTAATGATGCAGCAGTTTATACAGACATACCAAGTCCAGGTAGTTGTATTAAAAAAGACAAGTTTGCATGCCTTCTGCAGGCATGCACTTCAGACCAGTGTCTGCTGGGTTTCTGTTCCTACAGATATAAACATGTCATTCCCTGCAAGAAAATTCAAAAGTAGCCACAGGCTTCCAAAAATGAAGATTTTTTTTTTTTCTTTTAAGAATAGATTTGATGCAGTGGTCTATTAAAGGCTTTGAAAATAAGCATCAAAACTTGGCCTGACTTCAGGGAGGAGAAAGCAGAGCAGAGAAATGAATGTTCTATTATCTGGACACCTTGCCTACTTGTGAACATTTAGTCCTGACCTATGCAATGGTTGTACTTAAGACCTTCAGGCCATTGTATCATGTCTAGCATTTATTCAGCCTCTAGGGTATGGAAGACCACATAAGGGCACTATGAAGAAAGAAGGTCATGATCTCCTAAAAAACTCTGGGTGACTGGACCACATTTTCTGTAGATGACATTTGAGAATATAAAAGAGTTTTTCCTCTGAAAAATCCCATTAACCTGGATAATCTGAGAATTAGGTTTACTGCAAAAGAATTCTAGAGTTTTCAAAATTCTTCAGATCTTTTTCTCTATCCAAATTCATAAGGCTTAGATTCAATTCCTACTCTATGCAATGAAGACTGATGTAGCTGACTCCTAGCTGTCCATGTAGAAACTTCATAAATTTTCAGGTATATACATATTTCTAAACAAAACAGAAAATCTTACCTGAAAAAACTGAGGAAGCTGAACAGCCAAGAGGTATTAGAGTTAAAAAACCTTAATGTCTCCTATCTGCTGTGTACACACATTTTTAATGAACATGTTTTGCAGTCCTCTCCTATTGAGCGGCCCAATATGTCATTTAATGGTTAACATCCAAAAGCTGCACTGAGCACAAAGTTATTAATTTGTCATGGTCTTTTTTCTTATTCTGATCTCTGTATGTTCTTTGTAGATATTAATTAATTTACTTACATAACACACTGGCAAGGCAACAGGATGGCACCTCAGTTTTACAAAATGGGAACAGAGGCACTGAGACTAAAGCTAAAATTGCCCTATATCAACTCATTTTTGGAGGCTAATTTTCAAGACTGGAGTCTGGCTTTTCTGGGCATTCTTCTGCCTTTTATGTGTTCAGAGCACAGTTCATATCAAACTTTTGCAATTATGAGAGTTCAATACTCCAGCTGTTTCAGATTGGGCATTCAGATAATGAGACAGGAGCGATCACAGAGAAAGAGTTTGCACAAATGCTGTGATCAGTATCACAGAAACTCTATGATCTAGACCAGGAAAAAACGCAGAGCTGAAGATGATAGCCAAAGAACTTAATCAGGAAGACAGCGTCTATTCAGGAAATTTTCATCCTGTTTCACCCCAAATGTCCCTTTCTCAGCAAGCAGCCAGAAATGTGAGTTCTTTGTAAACTGTCCACTTCACCTTGAGTCATCCTTAGAGCATGATCTGTCCAGTAAATTGCATGAGGCAGGAGTGCTGCAGATGAACATGAGATACATGAGATGCCATCTTTATCATACAAAGTCATACAGTTAAATATATTCTGATAATGAAAGTATATGTGGCTGAGCAGGTTGTTGGTTATCTATAGAAATGGTTTGAGGAATTACATAATTGTGAGTTTTTCATCTTATAAACTTAACACCCCACTAATGGAATGGTTTTGTGGGTTTTCTTTTTGTTTTGTTTTTTTGTGTGTTTTTTTCTGGCTTCTTTTAAAATTTTTTTTAATAACACTTTCCAAGTAAACAACAACAACAAAATTGTCCTCTTTTGTGATCACATCAAGCCCACTCATTTCCTTCTCTCAGAATCAGCAGGATCTTTAGGTAAAAAAACCTAATTGTGTTCAAGCATTGGACAGTGTCTTGATCAAGAATTTAAATGTAGACTTTGTTTTTTTCTCTTCTCTCATCATCATTGTTACCAGGTGGATTTCTTAATCTGATTTGGAGGAAAGTAGCAAGCTCCAAAATGAGCCAACTGGCAGAATTAGATGTGAAATACAGTTGGAAAAAGGAGATGGTAGGAGGAACATCCTGAAGGAGCTGATTTTAAAAGTAGTTTCTGACTAGAAAGTTGCACACACTTTGAAGCTTTTAGCACCTTAAACAGGTACATGATTCTGCAATTTGTTGTGGCAGAAGAAGTATGGCAGCTTAAGTCAAGGACTGCAAGCCTAATTCTGACATTATTAGCTTACAACAGCTAATAAAAATTCAATATCTGGACACTAATGGCAATATTGAAAACACGCTTAGGTTCAGACTCTTGTCTCCCTTTTCTGCCAATGCCTCAAATAATTTTCTTATTCAGATGCAGGATGCAGCTGAAGACATGCATGCAGTGTACTGGGCATTGCCACTAAGCTCATGAACTTCTTGGAACTCCAAACTGAAGGAAAAAAGAAGTAATTTCCCTTAATTTGCTTATCTGGTATTTCTGTACCTCTTTGATACTTATTCCAGTGTGTACATAATGTCTCAGACACTGTTTTCCTCAACATTGTTTCTGGGAGCAATTCTTCCTTCATGTTTCAATATATTAGAAACTTAATTTAGTTTGAACACACCATCTTTGATACTCGTGGGTCTTGTTATTCACAGGTAGGATGAAGCTGAGAAGAATTATGTATGTGCTTGGATATCTGCCTGAATGTGGTGTTTATTTGCCCTAATAGCATGCTCTTTAGTTAGTGAATTTGCCATATCCAGTTAGCTGTCTGGTACCTATTCTTCAAATCTTGTCTTTGAATTGTCTTGAAGGAAAAACCTTTCTGCCTATACACCCTCCTGATGCCATAGAATTTGTTCTGGAGGTCATAATAGAGGTTCCTGTCACCTTTCCTTTCTGCTTCCCTTCTTGATCAGATATATCTGATCTGTTCAACAGCTTGTCTGCATTTTGGTGCATATCTGACTTAATCTCCAGACTTCTGCAGGGTGTGAATACATCCCACTGCCTTGAACTTGAGACAGAACATATCCATCCTTTTAAACAGAGCCTGGAACTGTACTTCTTGAGGTAGAAAAGCCATTTTTTAATTTAATCTCTGAGCATGAGCTTTTTTTTTTTTTTTTTACTTTTATTGTTCAGAAAAGGGAGAGACAGAAGTGATATGAAGAGCCAAAATAATCAGTATCAGTCCAGCAATGTGTGACAGCTCCTCTCTGTGTTCTCTCACTGCTTTGTGGGAATAGAAGCACTCATTCATCCAGTGCACATGTTGTATATTAAAGGAGGAGATACTTTTTGAACAAAAACAGCATTCCCAGTGTGCGTTTGCAACTCATTATATCTAGGAATGAAGCCACACACCCTGTTAGAGCTGCATCTGCTACAAAATGCAACAGCTTGTCAGCTTTCTGGTTGCTGTGTGTACTTCAGTCTGGTGCTCCTCTGACTGTGTTGGACTCATCTTAAGTCTCAGCCTCGTCAGTTCCTCTGCAGGATGATCCAGAGCTGCATGGGCTTGTCTCTTTCTGCCCCTCAAGCTGGTAATTTCAAGGAAATTGTACAGGGGAAGAAAACCAAGATCCCCTAAAATACTTTGTGATTCAGGAGAATGAGATTATCAATGCAAAAGGGACAATGTTCTTTGCAGAGCCCTGGCTGTGCTGCGGTGTGGTTCCCTTCCAGCTAAAATCAAAGCAGAGAATGCAGGAGTATTCCCTGATCTGAGCTATTGCCAGGGTGTGCACTTGGAACTGGGATCCTGGAAGAGCTCCTGGGTCTATCAGTTTAGGTGTGACTGCAGGAACACAGCTCCAATTGCTGTCAGAATTCCTCTCAGAAGACAAAAAGTGATCACTGACCCCCTCACTAATGGACCAATGACTCATTGAGGCTGGAAGGCATCTCTGGAAACTTTCTAGTCCAGCTCTCTCCTCGAGCAGGATCAGCTAGAACAGGTTCTTTAGAACACTGTCCAGTTGAGTTTTGAATATCTGCAAGGTTAGAGACTTCACAACCTGTCTGGGCAACTTTTTTACCACTCTTCTAGTAAAAATGATTTTAAAAAAAAAATTGTGCTTGTTGCTTTGTATCTTTTCATTGAGTACTACTGAGAAGAGTGTGTTTTTATCTTTTTTACTAATCCTATCAGGCATTTACACATTCAAAAAATCTTCCCCTGAGCCTTCCCTTCTCCAGGCTGAATATCCCCATCTCTCTCAGTTTCTCCTTGTATGTCAGATGCTGCCATCCTTTATTAATTTATGTGGCCCTTCTCTGGGGTTTCTTAAGTACAGTCATGTATTTTTTATATTGGGAAGCTCAAAATTGGGCCCAGCACACCAGACATGTCTCACCAGCACTGAGCAGAAAGGGTCACCTTCCTTGCCCTGCTGGCAACACTGCCTATTAGAGCCTAGGGTGCTATTGACTGCCTTGGCTGTATGGATGCCTTGCTACCTCATGGTCAGTTGTCCCCCAGGACCCAAAAGTCTTTTTTTAGAGAACTACTTTCCAGACAGTTCACTCCCAGTGTGTTCTGATGCCTGAGATAGTTCTTGCAGTATCCTGAACTCCCATGGTCACTGCAACCAGGGAGTGGTCTTTGGCCTTCACCAGTTCTTCCCTGCTTATAGCTATGAGGTCTAGCAGAGCACATCCCACCACTGGCTCCTTGATCGTCTGTGACAAGAAGTTATCATCAATGCACCCCAGAAACTTCCTAGATTTCTTATGCCTCACTGTGTTGTGTTCTTCTAGTGGATACTGAGTTGGTTAGTCTCCTATGAGGACCAAGGTCTGAAAATGTGAAGTTTCTTCCACTTCTCAGCCCCATTTACTGTACTACAGAGTGATCACATTCTGTAGTAAACAGCCATAAAAATGTTTCCCATGTTGTTTTGCCCACTAATCCAGATCCATAATCTCTAAGATGGCTCCTCACCCATCCTAATGCATGCATTCATGCATCCTCTTTGCTCTCTCCTGTACGGGGAAACTCCACTCCTCATAATTCTGGTGTTACCCAAAGACACAGTCACTGTATTGTTTCAGTCATGTGAGCTGTCCCACCACAAGTCCATAACACCAATGAAATCTATATAGTCCTTTATAGCCCTACACCTACACATAGACCTCTAATTCTTCCTGTTTATTCCCCCTGCTGCTTCTCTTAGCATACAGGCACTTCAGAGAGGCTTTCAGTTGTGTTGATTAAAAAAAGGTATGAGAGCTTCCTCCATATTGCTGTCCTGTAGGTACTTTCTTATCTGTGTGCACATAGTTGGGGTGGCCCCTCTTCTGCCAGGGTTTGATGACTAAAAGTCTTTCTTTTCCACATTGCTTTGCACCCTTTGCTTCTCAGCCTAGTCCACCTCTTCCAGGGGAGGTCATTATCATGCTCCTCATCACTCCCAGTTTAAAGGTCTCCTCACCAGGCTGTCAAGCCTTTGGAAAAGGTGACAAACTTGGTCAGGTGGATACTGTCCTTTTCTGGCTGTTCTCTATTTTAAAAGAGGATCCTAGGATCCTAAAAACCAAATCCCTATTTTCAACACCAGCTGTACACATAGCTGTTGATGCACAGAAATGCAGAATTCACCCACTCCTCCCTGAGCCCTTCTCCTTCACCAGGAGGACCACAGGGGTGCCAATGGGCTCCATATTCTTGTCCCTCACCCCAGTGCTGCATAATCACCCTTGACAAAATCCAAGCTCCTCCTGGCTGTGCAGTAAGTGACCACACAGGCAGTGGGGCTTGAAGCACCATGACCAGATGAGCCTTGGAAGTACTTCCAGTGTCCCAGATCCAAGCCTCCAGTAAGTAGAGAAACCCTCTGGGCAGCAGACCAGGTCATCAAAGTGCCCCATTGCTGCCTCTGGTCCTTCCTTCTGCATTGTCATGTGGTGCCAAGCTCCATCAGCTCTGTCCATACCACAGGGGGAACTTTGAGACTTTGTCTCCATGAGGACTCGGATGAGATGCAGGGCACCTCTTTCCTCATCTTCAATGCCATAGACCCCCACCAGTGCCCCCCACCTGTCCATTTCCATAGTCCCAGCCTCTGTGAGAACCCTGGGCATCCCTACAGCCCAGCTTGGAGAGCCACATCCTACCCTCAGGGGCTCAAGCTGAGCAAGAAGGCTGAAGTTCATGCCTTCATACATCCTTACACTATTACAGACCCCAGTCATCTCATCTATACACATATGCCCCAGAGGATATAATTTAAACAAACAAAGCTCTTTCTTCCACAGAAAAATAGGGAAAAAACGTGGGTGGTCTTTTTGTCCCTTACATGTCAGTACCAGAGGAGCTTGAACACTTGGGAATATGCAATTTATCTAAAAAGGCAAATTTGTTTTATCTTTAGAGAATCAGTTTATCAGCTAACTTCAGCTCCTGCTATGTAAAACTGCGGATGATATTGTGGATCACTGTTGTTTTCTGACAGATGTGTGTTTTTATTAACTCATGTTTATTAAAATGTTTAACAGTTTTGATTAGCCTAATAGAAAATATAACATGGAAATCAACTTTTCAAAACATTTCCACAAAGCATGATGTTATACAAAACTGTTGGGAAGCAAGTTGGCATTGTACTGATTTTTGAAAGAAGGCGAGCACAAGTATTTATTTTGAAGGGGATAGAATACAGAAGGATCAGAGATGTGATTTCATTCTCCTCTGAAAACCTCTTTCCAGATTTCTAAGTCTCTCACAAAGCAGATGTCATTTTGAAGATTCAAAATAGAAAAAATACTAAAAATCAGCATTCTTCAAGAATGCTGCTATCCTTTATTCCCATTTTCGAGTAGAAAGTATGTCCCTTGAATATTAATTATGTATTATTTTAGGAAGGCAGAGGACTTCATGAGGCAGCTATGAAGCAAATTCCAAAACTGCACCATGGGATAACCTCATTGGTTCCACTGACTTGTGCTTTTCTGTAATCTCTTCATATTACTGCAACTGTTATTTAACCCTCAGAAGCTTAAATGACACACAAAAGCCTTAGGAATAAGTTTCATTTCAACAAAATTCTATATTTAGTCTTATTGGTAAAACTGCCGATATAAGCATTAGAAGTACTGAGAACCTCATTTTCTAATCTCTGATTTTGCAGGATGAAGGAAAGGAGACCTGGTCTACTTGTTAAAGGAGTTGTGTCCCAACTGGGTTATATCCAGTGTCCCTTGAAAAATGTTTCCTTGAGTTCATAAGACTTTGATAGGAGCATTCCAAGGTAAGTGCAGGAGGACAACAAGATGACTTCCCTTGAATTGCTCCAGAATGATGGTTCTCTGTAGTCTCTTTTTTTATTTTTTTTTTTTATTTTTTTTTTTTTTAAATAAACTGCTTTTCATAACTGCTCTGAAAAAAGTGACATGAAGACCAGTTTTCACAGAGAGGTTATACTAATGTCTTGATGGTAAAGAGTGAGTTAACCTCTCTGTGCCTAGAAGTAAGCAAAGCACCTCCCATCCTTTCTGGTTTTAGGCTCTTTTCTATAAAAATTAAATAAAAAAGGAAGAGATTCTTTAAAAATCCTGGATATATTCTTCTCAAAGTTGATACTTGTCTGATTATATCACTGTGTTGGCTGGAACTGTAAAGTGGAAATATCCTTCCAGCTGCAAAATCAATTCATAAAAAAATGGTGGGGCCTCTTGAGGCTAGGTGATAGTTAAGGTAAGCTCGATGGGCTGTGTTTTCCTGCCTGTAGTGCCAGCTGAGTTGTGTTGATGCAGAGCTGCCTCTTTGTTTCTTGCACTCTTCTGAGCAAAACTCAGAGCCATAAGAGCGAGGATGTTGGCTGCTATTCCCATACTGTCATTTTCAAGCCATACCCAACATAGCACAGGTGCCATTTCACAAAAGGTCTCATTTAACACTACACTTCTCCCCGTCCATGAAAAGGCCCACAGGCTTTGCCAGAGTCCACTTGTGGCTAAAAATTCTCTTGGTGAGGAGAAACAGCTGCTAGTGCAGTTCTAGATCTCATCAGTGAAAGAGGCTCTGCTGAATTTCTTTCAAAGCATACCAAGTATGTGCATAGGGAAGAGATGCACGGACCCCTGGCCTGTGGAGCAAAGTTTTCTTCCCTTGTGTCTCAATCATAGCCCTGCCAAGCTTCTCTAGCTCCCTCCATTTACCATACTGAATGCAACTGGAATAAAAACTGATCATTCCTGTGGGCTGTTGCCCATAGCACACTGTTATGGTTAAACAGTGTGTGTCTTAATTTGGTTTTCAAAGGCTTTATATTTCTCAAAGTCAGCACTGTGCAAGAGCAAGGTAGATCACTATGTAAACTTAATGCTGGATTCATTAAGACTTCATGTTGAATTCTATCACAACACCTAGTATCTATGGACTGGGTGGTACAGATTTTAGGTCCTTTTTCTTAATTTTGGTCTTTTTTCTTTGCAAAACAAAATGTGTAGGCTAAAAAGATGTGCATGTAAGAGTTGTTTTAGCTCAGAGGGGTGACACATGAAAAACAAGTACATGTTCTCAGGCCACCTATAGTTATACTGTAAAGCTTATTGCAGATTTTTTTGTTTGTCTTAGTGCAGGAGAAACCCAAGAATAACTTCTGTCATTATGTGGCTGCATTAAAACATGCCAGGCAGATGAATAATGTTTGTTTGGAAGGAGATGCTCCTGAAGACAGTATGGTGGCATACATTATTAAAACTAGCCTCTTTGATTTTATAAATCTTGTCAAATATATCCCAAAATGTGTTTACATACCAGTTGCAGAAAAACTTCACATAATCCTGCTCTGCTGGTTGACCCAACATAGAGTCTTGTTAAAAAATTATAAGCCTTGAAGTCAATTCCCAGGAGTGTCCCCAGAGCATTTCCTGGATAATGATGATGCAATAGTTTCCTATCCTATTGATGGTTGTCCCAGAGCACCTCAGAACAAACACTTCCATTCCCTGAAAGCCGCTCAAGTACCAGGATGCTGCTATAAATGGTTGAAATGTGATGCAGTTTCCTCTTCAGCTTCCTCCAGCCCAGCCTAATGGAGATTAAGAGCCATTAAAGGCTCTTTGCAGCATATGCAGTTGCTATTGATCAGTTGTTTTAGCCAATGATCTGATTACAACTGTCCTCACTTTCCAGTGCTTTACTGGCAGAAGGAAGCATACAAACATATAATAAAAGGTAAGGCATGAAGGTACCAGACCTATCTGTCTGTGCAAAGAATTTGTTTAGCTGTTAAAGACTCTCGTCTATGTTCATGAGTAAAACTTTATACCCTACAATCCAAGAAGGCAATTTGGAGTAAGTCCAGATGTATGAGTAGAGCCTGGGGAGGTTTACTTGCCCAAACGTGGCACAGTGGGTTTTTCATTCCTTGTTCAATGGTGGCAAAGCTTAAACAAGATGAGTTTGGGTAATGCTTTCCCCACTGTCCTTGCTGCAAAGTTCAGGAAAACTTCTGAGAGGTACAGTTCCTGACCCCCTGTGCTGTCAAAGATGTAGAACTCTGCTTTTCTGCTGTGCTGACTCAGTGTTATAACCCTGTAGCTTTTCATACCTGCAGGTGTTAACATCTTCTACCTCTTCTTAAAACATCCTGAAGTTACTCTTTGCTATACTGAACCCAACTGTGTGCAAATTAGAGGAACTCTGAAAGCAGGTACAGTGCAGTGAAGAGTAGTCTGGGTAGAGGTGTGTCAACTTTCTGACTCCTCCAGGGCTGAGCCTTCCAGAACCAGGGCCTGTGGAGGCAGGGGAGGATGCACAGAGGCAGACCTGAAGGAGGCAGTGTCAAAGTACAGGCTTCTCATGAGAGAAAATGAAGTTGAGCAGAGCCTTTCTGATGGGCAATTCACTGTCAGCACTCAGTCTCACCCAAATTCTGGTTTTGACACCTGTGTTCTCATAATATCTTGAACATTCGTCCTCCAAGTGACTTTTCTGGCAGGGTGAAGGGGGAAGGGAGGACACAGAATTGAGAAGATTGTGACAAGAAGCCTGAGTGAAAAGAAGTTCCTAAAAACTCTGATGGTTGTTTGTGGTCTCAGCATTTATTTTGCTGTATCAGATGGCTCTTGGGGAAGACATCAGGCTTCATTTGCTTGATTGTGAGTCTTTTCTGAAAAGGTGGCAGCACACTGGCTCTCTTGTTCAAAGCAACCAAATTGCTGATAACTCACTGCTTTGAAGTGTGAATAGGCATTATGTTGAGGAGAGTAGATTTAGCAGCTCACATCTATGATCCAAGATTTACAGGGTTAGTTTGCTCTATGTAACTGAACAGGAAACACAACAGGGAGATTCACACCTTCCTCAGGATAGAAATAATTTTGTACAATACCTCACTAGCAAAACCACAAGTTTGCTCAACTAGAGGGATGTGTCACTGCTTAGAATCTCTCAGGAGATGGTGCACAGTGGAAAGACGTATAAGTACCATCAATAAAGTACTGGTATTTTACTTAAGAAAGTGCTGTATGGGTGGATGTCCAGGTCAGAAAATGAGATCTCTGCCTGACTGTGAAAGGAAATGTTATCAGTGGAGTGAAAATTAAGGAAAGAAATAGGAGAGAGGGGTCTTTCTGTCTGACCGTTGTAATAATTTGATCTTAATTCCTAGAAAGATTAGGATGTGTTTTATATTTCTCCTCATTTCATGACAAAGCACACCCATCTCAGAGAAAACTGAAATTCCACAAAGGACTGCAGTCTTCCATACACAGAAGGTAATGTCCTGCTTCAGAAATGTAAGCATGAGCAGAAAATTACTCTTGTCTGCCTTTAGAAGTCCCAGCATTTATTGAGAGCTCAATGACTCCCTATAGCAGTTCAGTGTTCTTTGAAAGGACCAAAACTCAGAAAGGGCACAAATAAGCTCTGTATTTCAGTGGTACCCTGGGGGAGGAGGCTACATCCACGTTCTCAGCCCTGATGTTTCAAACTCATTAATTTCCTGTATGTATGATGTTGAAATTGATAGAATATTTTATTGAGCATTTATCTGATTCTTGAGTTTTGTTGGTTTTTGTTGGGTTTGTTTGGTTGGTTTTTTGTTTTGATTTTGTTTTGGGTTTTTTTGTTTTGCTTTGCTGTTTGGGTTTTTTTTTTGTTTGTTTGGTTGGTTGGTTTCTCCTGATAGTTTTCAGCTGATTACCTCAGCTAGAATAGAGACTGCTGATTTTGATGACTAAAAGATGACAATTCCCTAAAACCTCAGCTCCAGCAGGCAACACCAGAGATCATGTTTTTTATGAAATGTCTTTATAGTTCAGTGTATCAGGCTGTTGTTTCTCTACCTGGGGTAGGAAAATTTCATGTAGGCTTGTGTAGCTGTGGGTGTTCCTGCATCACACAGAGCTCCCAACACAAAGAGCAGGGAGCATCAGTCTTCTTGTGGACTCCTACCTGCCTAAAGGCATAGTTCCTCCAGAGAAGTCATTTGTTACTCTTGACTTCAGCATAGAGAATCATCATGAGCCCCAGCTGACTGAGACACTAGTGGCACAAAATGTTTCCCACTGCTGATGAGAGGGGGATGACGATGAGGTGAGGAGGTGTAACAGGAGTAAACTTACCCAAGAGCCAGAAGAGTCAGAGGAGATATGACCATGCTGATAGAAACTGAGCTGTTTCAAACGTGGGGCTGGCAGGTGTTTGGAAAAGGGAACATACTGTTGTAGACCTCTGTGTGGGAAGGGTAAAAAGTCACTGTGGGCTAACAAGTGAACTCATGATGGGACACAGGGAGAGTGAAGGAGCGGATGTGATGCTTTCTACGAAGGCTTCTGGGATCCAGGACAGTACCCTGATTTGATTCAAAGGAGAAGCCTCCAGTAGGTTCCTCTTCCAGAGAAAATACCCACTACTAGCATAAAGTAATCATAAAACATAAGGGACAGATTCTCTCCAGTCAATTGTTGGGGTTCCTACCTGCTTTTCCATCTTTATGCCTTTGAATTCAGGTACTCCTGCAGCATTTGGATATTTGGCATTTGCATCCTGAATCTTACCTATATATCTTACATATATCTTACATATATAACAACCAAGGAGCTCTACCATACTGACTTGTCTTACTTGGTGTACTCCAGTCTTATACACAAGGTTGTCTTCTAGCAATGTAGCTGAGAAACTGAGTGCAGTGGAAAAATTGCAGCAGCTATTGCTATAAAAAGCCTTTGTGGTCAATGAGAGGAATAACAGGAATTCAGCTTAAATTCTGAACTGCTTACACTACACTTTGGTGAAATGATGCACTGACACCAGGATGGTGAGATCAGTTTCTTCACACTGCAGTCATTGTTTGCAACAGTGGTAGGCCAGAATTTTGTGTGTCAGCCAGTCATTTCTACCCCAGACTTTGAAAATCCACAATGCTGCCAACACTTCTGATAGCGTAAATCATATGATTTTAATGACAGAGTTATTTAGCTAATCTTTTAATAGTGCCTGGCATGATCCCTGTGCTGCTTTACTGTCTTTTCTTCTAATTCCTGGCTCAGAATGGATGCCATTTTTCATAATTTTATATGGAAATAAGGTCTAAGTTAAAGCTGTCTGCCATTTCCTCAGAGATGCAGCTTCTAGCTCAGGTGGCTACCTACATGCTCTGTTTTTTTTATGGCATTCATAAGTGGCATTGTGAAATTCAGTTATCCAGATTAGGGTTATTTTTGTCGAAGATGATGAAAAAGGTGTATTTTTTCATATATGGCTTTTCTACATGTTATAAGCCTGCAATTCCTGTCTTATCTTCGTGCAAGCAGATTTTCAGTCCTGCAATCTCTCGAGCTATCAGCAAATTTCTGTTGTTAAGGCTTCTAACTTTTAGAAAGTTGGAATACAAATACTTGAGTTTACCCTAGGTGAAGCATCTGGGGCAGTTATGTCTCATCTAATGCTTAATGGCCCAGTTGCTTGGTAGACCCATTCATAATTCATCAGGCATCTGATTAAATGTAGTGTAGTCTGACTCATGTGATAGTGTTTGAGGCTAATTTAAAAGCAGAATATTATACTTGCACAATGTGCCAATATATGCTAAGCATGTAGAATGAACTCTCTCCTTCTGATTAAAATATATGAACCATTTTATATGATTCCGTGTTCCAAAGAATACAGATTACTTTTTCTGGCATAGCACAAATTTCTCTCTACATTCGTAATTGTTTCTTCTCCCATATTTTTACTCTTTTTCTTTCTTTGAAAACAGCAAGACAGGATTATACTGTAAAGCTTTGATTCATATCTATTTCATAGGCAGTGATCCACACAATAGATCCATAGATCCAAGGCTGGGCATGTAAAGGTAACTCTGGCAGATGATAAAAATAATTCTGTAGTTTTGAACATTATACAAAATGCAAGAGAACTGCATTTTATTAGTACTTCTCTTTTTTTTTTTTTTTTTTTTTTTTTTTTTTTTTTTTTTTTCAGTTAGAGTTTAGCATTAGATATTATTTCCCTGATTTTTTATCAAGTTGATTATAGATTTTACGAAATGTTAAGTGACTGCAGTACAGTACAGTGTTACCATTTATATAATGATGATCTTTCTTTAATGTCATAACACAGGAATAATCTTATCCAGTATTTATATCTCTTGAAAAGAGATATCTCATACAAGATAGGGTCACTGAAAAAACACTGGTGCAAAACAGACACCAATCTCAGCTTCAGAAAATGAAGAACATTTCTGGCAATTAATGATATGAGCATTTAATTGCTAAGAATTGAATGAAAATCTATTAGATTTATATAACCTAAAAAGGAAAGTTAAACCATGAATAAATATAAGCATGAATTTAAAAAAATACACCTTATAGGTAAATGTGATGTCCTGTTCATAAAGATTTGACGTAGCAAGGGAACTCATTGTGTCTTAATAAGGAGTCGTCATGTCTGGTCCTTTAATAAGGTCTGAATTTTGCACTTACACCAGGAAATAAACTTTGTTTTGTTTGAAACTTATCAGGTATTCTTCCTGTTTGGGTACAGAGTACTGTTTCTGAGAATTCCCAAGTAGATTCACTAATTAGAGTTAAAGAACCCTTTTAAAATTCCCCTTAAGGAAAGACATATCAAATCTTCTTTTTGTTATCCTGAGGGATCTTGATAACACAGACTCCTCATATTCTCCACAGAATTAAAAGTCACTGGAATAATATGCATATGCTATATTTGAAGATTTCCTTTGGAGCAATGATCTTTCTGTATTCATAAATCATTTTCTCCTGCTGTAAGGTTAGCACATAAAATATTCAGAAAAACTAGCAAGAAATTACTGTCTTTCAAGCCACTGCCATCTCCCATTGTTCCTAGGCATATGGTCAGGGTCTGAACTAAGCAGAGGTGAGCATCTCCACCAATCTTAGAAAGCCTAACAAATCCTAACCAGGGGTAATTTGGCTTAATTCTCATTGTACTCGCTAGAGAAAAGCAGTCATATTTGTTAAGGCTGACATGAGTGGGTCTTAAAACATATCATTTTACAAACATTATTAGAGATCATACCAGTCTATTAAGACTCAGATGATGAAAGTAGACTTCCCTATTAGTCTTGAGCTAAAGCCAAGAATTTTTCAGACTGAGGACAGAACATAACAAGAGGGAGTAGAAAGAGGTGGAGAAATGCTGGGGGCAGGGAAGAAGAGAGATGGAAAGACAGAGCTGTGTACAATCCATATATTGATGGTACTGCAGCACAAATGCTTCAGTCTTCCTTAGTAGTTTGACATGCACATTTACAGGGGGAAAATTAATGAATGGAATCCTGTTCTTAAAAAAAAGATTCTTGGGGAGGAGCAGTAGCCTTTTCCCATAGTAAAGCAATGGGGCAGGTGAGCTGTGTATATCCACTACTCACTGAATGCCAGTGTCTGTAGCTGTACACCAGGCTGGGAAAATGAGGAAAAAATGCTTCACTGGCATTTTTGTAATTTCAGAACAGAATGCAGTTTCACGTGTGTTTTGCCTCCCATTCAGTAACTCTTCCAGAATAGTTGTAAGACAATGGTTTGATTATGCAGCTGTTGATGGAAAATGAATTCTGGATGGCTACGGTACCAGAAGATGTTTGATTCAATGGCAACAAGACTTATTTAACTGTAAACTAGACTCTCTGTGTGGCTCAGGAAGAGGAAACTCTCCTATGACAGAACAGAAAAGACAGCAGATGACATTGGCATCCAGCTCCACAAAGGGCAATCACAATAAATTCAGAAAAGCATTTCATAACGTGCTTGTACAACATATTCTACATTTTCTACTAGTGAGCAGGCTGGTAAACCTTTGATGATTGTTAATTCCCTGTGAGAAGGAAAAAAACAATCGTGGTTGGACTCACTTCTTGGATACTTTGTCTCCTGATTGCAGTTTTTACCTTCCACTTTTTCCTTGGAACTTTTAATCTTTCAACCAGCTTCTCTTCTAGCCTCCTTGCCAGTGTCTCTGGAAGGCTAGCCTTGAACTGCTGCATTTTCTTTGTGTGGAAGGAAAGTGATTTGCTTTTTTGTATGCTATTTATAGAGCCCTTCTCCACAGAGATGGCGTCCCCTCCCCCTCGGTGGCTCTGAGCATCCTCGTACTGCAGCTACCTGCCACCTGATGTCCTATTTTCTCATTGGCTCGAGCTGTTCCCAAACCTTGTGACTCCTGTGAGCTCACGCCCAGCTGTACTGGCTCTGAGCCTCCTGCAGTGAGACATAATCTTCACTTTCACTTCTATCATTTGTCCTTAATGTGTCAAAGCCTCCAAACAAGTGCTTGCATTCATTCCCAGAGCCCCTTGTCCTAGGTTCAGCCTGGAGGTCACCCTGGAAATGGATGTATTCCTCAGCTTGCCGAGGTGGCAAGTGGCTCTGTTACAAGATCTGCATTACTTGTTGGGGGACTGTAACCCATACCATCACATCTGAGACAGACATTTTATATTCAGATGACCTTTTATTTCCTGAAATTGTGAATACTGTCTCACCCTACATCTGCTGTTCAACTAAAAGTCAGGCAACCGATTAACTTTCTCAATGGGATTTCCCTGTGGTTATAAAGCCAGGTGACTGTGACAAGGTCACCAGGAAGAACAGTCTTGTGATTTTAAGCTTGACAGAAATCTGGCAGGAAATGCAGATGAGAGAAATGTCATATTTAGGCACTGATAACCTTAAATATCAGAGACTAAGCTCAGAAATGTGGGGTTTTTTTTTTTCAGAGCATCAGAAGGGTTCATGAAATATGTCTGTTTGTTCATTCTTCCAGGAGAGCCTCTCTGTTCTTACATCTCAGTGTGTTATGATAAATAATGCATTGCCTTCCCAATAGCCTTGATAAAACTGCTTCCTTAACCATATGAGGAGTACATTTCAAAAAGAGAACAAGCAGAGCACAGAGATGGAAATTAACCCCAGGACCGCCAGCCTCCATTAGCAATAATGGTGTCTGACAATTCCGGGGTTAAATGAGAAGTAGGTGCCTTTTTACTGAGTTCTGCTCTTTGTTCTTGCTTTAGTGTGTGTCATTGTGGAGACTGTCATGTAAGGTTAATGACAGCCTCTCATTACCCTTGTCAAATATGTAATAATGTGGCCCAACAACAGGGCTGAATGGCTCCTGCTTGTCAGACCCCTATGTTTTGCCTAGCAGATGGTCACTGTGTTTGGAGAGGCCCTCAGATCCATCAGTGCTATCCTGAACACGTGTGTGAGGGAGGCATTTTTCCCTGATGGGATGGTTCATGGATGGAATACTAATTGGGCACAGCAAGACAACTGAGGATTTATTTATTTTTGTTCGTGGTAGAAAGATGTTGTGTTCCAGGGCGGGGAGTGGGAGGGAGGCAAAGGCAAAACCTCATTTCCAGCCCCTTTCTTATTGTGTGACTCCTTACACTGGCAAAATTGCTCTGTGTTGTGCTTAATGCTGAAAATTTGGACAGAGTGCCAATGGTTGTAGAAATTCAGGCGTTCTGATTCTATATTTTAAAAATCTGCTTTCTGTTCTTCTACCTCTTAAAAAGAAAAGAAAGTTGTTGCTTATTCACTATGAACTTTGAAGAGCATAGTGTTAACATACCCTCTTGATATTACCTCCCTAGTTATTAGGATTAAATATTTATATTGTGATAGCTGTCCCTCCTGTGTTAGGTAGTATGCAAACAGAAAATATCTGTTCCTTCCCAAGGGAACATAAGCCCCATTGGCATTAGGCTGGTAGTGTTGAAGGCAGTGGTTTGCACTGTGAGATGTATTAGTAGCCTGCTCTAAAAGTTGGTATACTCAGCCTTTGACCAATGCAATATTAAACAGAGAGCCCTTTGCAGCAGGAACTTATGCTCCTCAGAGAACTGGCCTGGGTCTGCCCCAGTCAGGTACAGGGTTTTAGTTTCTGGGGTTAAAAAAAAAACAACAAAACAAAAAATTTCTCTCTTTAAAAAACATTTTAACTCTTTATTGTTCAAAGAATACAATCTTTAAAGTGCAAAGTGATTTACTATCATCTTTTTCCATTTGGGAAGCTTTGCACTAATGGAACTCCAGTGTTCTTTGCTGAAAATGCCTGATATGAGCAGCTTGCACAGCCATAAAAGAATGTGTTATCTGATGTGGTTAGGTACAATCCGTCTACATCAAGGAGTGGGATTGATGTGACTAAAATTAGGGTAGTTAATAATGGTGCAAATGTTCTTCAAGTAGACAATACCTCAGTCTACAGAACAAGAAAAATTTCTTCTAAAAAGAGTAATCAGCCTGATTTGTTTCTGAGGGATATTAGCTCTAAAACTTAAATATAGCATTATAGAAATCAACATGGTTAACTACTTCACTGCTAAGCCTTATAATGGGGATAATCCCTATCACAATGGGCTTTTTTATTTTACTAAGAACTAGATTCAAATAACATAGTGCAAAAATAACAGTGGGAAGGCACATTGGTTGCTTTATTCCATTTTGTATCACAATTATTAGAACGCTCAATTGCTGTCCCAGAGCTCCTGTTACCACCATCGAAGTGGTGCACGTTGCAGCAGCAGGTCAGCCTGTTGCAGAAATCATATAACCAAAGTCTGTTGCAGGCCTACAAGAAAAACTTGAGTCAGGAAAAACTCTTTTGTCTAGTCTTTCTCAGTGGAAAGACATGAAAAACTCACACTGCAAATCCTAATCACTTCAGGACTGTAAGGAAAACAATGTACAAAAGCTCCCCTCAAGAATGCCTGCAGGTCTTATCAGTTTTAGTCTTTTCACTCTCCCATTCCTTCAAATCTCATTGACACTTTTTCTTTTCTTTTTTTTTTAGCAATAAAATGACTAATTTTCCATCTGTAAATGATTCTGGTAAAGGCCACATCCAAAAGTGGAGGCCCAAAGTGGAGAAGCACATGCAGCTTAGTCATTTTGTCTTTTGGGGCTGTGAGTGTGCATCTGAGAGAGAGAGAGAGAGAGACTTTTTCCACTGCCAGCCTGGCAGCAGACTTTTAAAAAATCATCTGCAGTCAGCAGCCTTTGCTACCTTTTAAAAAAAAGACATTTACTGTGAATATTACTCAAGTTGGCACAGTGCCCTTCCTCTCTACCACTTCTCTCTTACTGAAAGAGTAAGGAAATGGGGCATTTGCATAGAAGACAAGAAGTCACAGGAAGTTACTGGGGCTTCCTGAGAGAAAACAAGTGAGAAATAAAAAGAATATAGCATTTGAGTCAGCTTTCAACCATGCCCACATACATGATGATGCACTGTGTCCTAGGGGAATGGGGCACCAGAAAAAATAATTGTTACCACATCATATGTCCACTTCCTTAAGAAGACTAGTGAAATACAAAAGTGTAGGCCAAGGCTGCTAATTGGTATATGTAAAGATGGCAAAGGAACAAAATTATGTAAAACAAGATGGCAATTAAAACCGGGGATGTTCTCAGCAAGTATTTCTGAAATGAACTGACAAGTAATGAAGTCAACAAGCATCTCTACTGGTTTTCTCAGATAACATTTTCTGAGGCAATGCAATGCAACATGAAATTGGAATTTAAAATTTCCTTTTTTTTTTTTTTTCTGTAGCCCCCTTTCTAATGCACGCTGTAGATGAAACTTTTTTTTTTTTTTGTCTCTACAGTCACTTTGCTAATGCAGTGTAGCTCATGACTTCACAAAATGCCGAGAGATAGACAGCACTCTCATGTGACCCATATTTTAAACCAAAAACTCTCTGACTTACAAGGAAGAAGGCAAGCCTGGCAACACCCAGCTTTTTAGCTGGTGAATCCAGCAGTACATTAACAAAAGCCTGGGAAAGCAACCTGGTTTTCCTGACATGAAAAATTAGTAAGAACTGAAGTGCAAATATGTTGCTTTCCACAGAATATTGGACAATATGGTAAGAAGACAGAAGAGATGCAGGGATGGTAAAAGAAAGTGTAGAGGAAAGAAGAAGTAGCTCCTAAACTCCCAGGCTAAAGGATGGGGTTGGAGGCAATATCTCTTACGGTCATTCCCTCACAAGACTGAGCATGGGCCCAAAATGCAACTCCCGAGTTGAAGGGAAGCCTAACTTCAGTATTGAGATGCACAGCTGATCACTCCAAGGCAATTAAAATGAATTGGCTGAATTTGTTTATTTGAGGGTAGCATGAGTGAAAGCTCTCCTGTTTAGGAATTCAGGTAAGGCTTGACTCTGCTTGGGGAAGGTGAAGGGATTGATTTGATTGATAGAATATATTATAGCTTACCGTTTCAAGAGTATTGATATGCTGGGAGCAGAGTACATAACCTGGAGCTACACAGTTGTTTTTTTTTTTTTCCTAAGCTGCCTGTATTCTGAATATGATGTGAGAAAGGCATCAAGTTACTTGAGTGTCAGTAAGCTAGACTACATATTTATGGGTTGTGAGCAAAATATGTTTTGAAGTGTTAGCTCCCTGAACCCTTATAAAGATTCTTTTAGTATTTTCTATATTTAACAATACTCTTGTGACAGACTGTGATATAAACACAAAATAACAATGCCACAGGAGGGGAGAGAAGACCTACAACTGCAAGAAAGTCAGAAGGTTGTGGGGTAGCCATGTAGCTGAGCAGATAAAGTTGAAAATAGGGTGCAAATAATGATATTTGGGTCAACTGATTAAATGTTACACTTGGAGCATGAGACATAACTCTGAACATTTAATATATAGACCTTTGGGTCTTCTTGGGCAAGCTCCAGTGGTGAGATCACGAAATGCTCTTACTTTGTAGATATCCGGATATAGACAGCACTGTTGTGCTTATACACTTCTAGACACAAAGAAGTGAAATTATCAAATTAAAAGTGAAAAAATAATAAATTTGAACATGAGTTAAAACCATGGAATCTTCTTTAAAATTAAAGGTAATTATGACTTGGAGTCCATTTTGTTAATTAGCTGGACTTCTTGAGCTGAACCACTCTGGGAATAAAGGCACAAGTCCATAGAAATATGTAAAATGGACTTTTCCCAAACTGAGCTGTGATCAGCTTGGACTGCCTGTTCCCCAGAGCTACCTGTCCCTTGCTTTTACATAGTTAAGGAGATAGATAGTTATGACACTTGCTATGTATGCCTAAACAAGGTGTGACAACTTTCTGTCTGCATTTACAGGGTATGAAGACAGTTAAGTAGCTCTGGATGCTGGGCAGTCTGAAGGGGTGAATTTAGATGTCATGTTCTGGCAGGCAGGCAAGTCTATCTTGGACATTGGTCTGAACATGGCCTCTGGTAGGTTCATGCTTTAGATACATGTCATCTTGGGGGAATATTGTTGTAATGAGTATGAATTTTCACCAAAAATGATTAGTTTATATTATATGTCTTTTCCCTCTATTGCTTTTGGTTAGTGTTTTCATTTGAGTGTCATAGACTCAAACCAACATATATTTTCTATGTTTTGGATTCAGTAGAGTAGATAGGCCACTACTTGAATGTCAGCTTCTTCCAATCACTGAGCAGTCATGTGCCACAAATTTGATTTTCCTAATTGAAGATTTTTATTTCCCACAAAGTTACAAAGTTTGATTTGCCTAATGATTTGCCTCCATGTGAAAACACTGAATAACACAAAGAACTGAATCTGAACATATTTAACTACTCTGTAAAGCAATGGGAAATGTAATTTTGTATGGACAGCCAGCACAGCTCTGCCTGTTCCTAGTTATTTTGATACGGCCCTCTGTTTTTTTTTAAATCACTGATGAAAAATTTTTCCTGGATAACTAAAGCATAGAATTCAAGAAATGGAAAGTTTTCTTTGCTTCTCAACTGTCAGTTAATTATGACAGTGAAAAGCAAAGTAATTTGAAAGGACAGAGAGCACTATTTTTTGAGAAACTGGCAAATTTAAGACTCTACTGTGCAGCAGCACAGGAAAAAGAGCAAAGCAATCTTTTCTGTTTGGCATGGCTATGATTTAATTGGCTCCTACTGATCCCTTATTAATTAAAAAATATTGTAGGCTCTTTGAAGCCTGCATTTGCTTCCTATCTAGAAACAGGCTTGTCAATCTTGCCCCCTTGCTGCATTATCATACAGCGAGCGTATGGATGTTAAGGATGCAGTGAGAAGTCTCTGTGTTTCATCCCTACTGTGTTTATCTCAGGACCAAAAGGGCAGACAGGAGTTGAGAAGCAGTAGAGTTCTCTGCCTGCACATAACTTTTCCAGCAGCACAACAGAGCTGAGGGCTCCCTCAGTGCCTGTTCTTGAGCATCAAACCCAAGTTTTGGGTGTATAAGTTAAATTGGGATGATTTCATTGGCCAGAACTTAAATAGGCAAAACCTCCCAAACCTTGGCAGTTCCTAATGAGACCCAATTAAACACAAAATTCAAATGCATGACTCTTATTTCTTTGTGTGACCTTCGTGTCAGGCTACTGCAAATGGTCACGGTCCCCAGGAAAAATGACAGCTTGAGGAAAGTAACTGAACAAAAGAGCCACATCTGTCTACTGTTGGTAGGAAGAAGGCACACAGCCCATCCCCTGCTGACAGGCTTAATGGTGCACCACAGTTTCTCTCAGAGGAAGACAGGAGACACATAAACAAACCTGACTTCCCCTGAACTGATTCCTGAGTCAGGATGCCCTCTCCTCTGGGAGGAGCTCTGTCATGGGTATACATCAGCAAAACCATTTGACTTACACAGGGATTTTGATACCTTGGAACCAGGGTAAGAATAGTAGGGTCTTTTATATTTTGGTGCCTTTAATATTATTTTGAGTTTTCACAAAATCTCGAGTCTGTTATCAGTGTCCTTTTTCATGAAAATACGGATAAGCAAGATACATATCTGTACAGACACTTTTGACTTTAATTCCCCTACTCGTGGTAAATTTGATTAGAAGAAAAGAAAAATGCTGAACAAATATTTTAAAAAATTGCTAGCTGATTAAATCACACTTTCTCCCTATCTGCCTGGCGTATGAGGTAGACTTGGGCATCATTTAAAATCTTTTAGTTTAGATTATGATCTTTAAAATGACATTAAGCTTGCTTTGATGTTCTGTGTGAGTACAGGACAAAAGCCCAGGATCTAAATGATTGCTCACATTGCAGCATCATAATAATACAGTCGCAGACTCTGACAAAAAGGTATCAAATTAATCTGTCCCAGAAATGTTCATGCTTCTACCCTGAATCATATCACTAATTCTACTGGAAAGAAGGCAAAAATGCTCAAAGCGTTAAACTAGATTTTTTTTTATTTTTTTTTTTTAAAGGACTGGAGGTGTTATCTGGCCTCTGCTATTTTTAACAATTTCTGGCAATATTTTAACTGTCTGCTTTGAGATGAGTGGAAAGTTTTTGGTTTCAGAAACTGGAATTAAACCTTTTTTGTGAGGTTTTGCTATTCTGGAGTCCAGTAGGAGCAAACTGCAGGCATGTAAACCATTAATGGTCCAGCATTTCTCATTAAACTTTTTTCCATTGCAGAAGTTTCCTTGGACTAGTGGAAGGTGGCTGATGTGGGAAGTCATAGTATTCATTGGGCCAGGTAGAGTTAAGAACAAAATGAAATTGTCAGGTTTTACTAAGTCATTACCCATCTGTTGAGCTACAGTATTTTTCCATTCTTTGCCTGTTCCAGTTGTGAGATAATATGGTTTATCATTAACCTTTTTCAATAAATTTCACATTGGAAGGCTTCCATTAAGTCACATTTCTTTGCACCTGGGGTGGTCCAAAGTGGGCTAACAGTATGCCCACAGTCATCTTCCAGTGACTATTGTAGCTCAGCCAACAAACAATAAGCTGATAAATTCCTCTAACATGGCCATCCATCAGTATTCAGGTACCTTAGGTCACTCACATAAATGACCTTGAAGATGCTGCTGCTTGTATGAAGTAGACTCAGAATCCTGTTTGGAGCCAGAGATAAGAACAAGGCAAGAGAGTGAAGGACTATCAGCATTTGCTGCTGTTGGGATTCCAGGGAGCAGCTTTCTCCTCTGGCTGTAGGATTACTAACACCTAAATTGCCCAGCCCCTGATCATTTCAATAGCAGATCTGGAGGTCACCAGGGCTTGGCTAAATTAATGAGAGAGGAGAGGAGCAACTGTTCGGTCAGCTCCAAGAGTAAATCTAAGATTTTCACAGACCTCTGAGAAGACCCCCAGGGAATCCATGTTTGTTTGTGGCTTCTCTAATCAGGCTCCTCTAGAGACTGCCAGAGTGTTACTGTTCAGGTCTTCTGTTTTTCTCCCCATTACGACAAACTTATGTGTAAAGTCTCATGCTTCTGGATTATTGATTGCAAGCCGATGAAACTGGCTGAATGTAATCTGTAAATGACATCTGTAAGAGATTTTATCTTTTTTTCTTTAAATACATTTCTCTATCATTTTGAAAAGCTCTAATTATTGATTCATATCTTGACCAGAAGAAATTGCTGTGGATAGGACGAAGAATAGAAAAAAATTCAAGAAGGAAGAGAAGAAAACCAGAGGGGAGAAGACAGGGAGATGCTTTAGGGAATCAGGATACTTAAAGGAAGAATTTTAAGAGAAAAGCAAATAACATGTCTTTCCCAGTGGGAAAATGCTAATTTAATGCAGGAAAAAAAATGAAATGTTTTCCATTGAGTTAGTAATAGAGAAATCTTTATTTTTTTTCCTGTTGGCCACCAGAGTATGTTCTGAATATGTCTGCAGTCATGCTTACAGTGAAGTATACAGTGATAAAATCTCTTGTAAAATCTCTTGGATGTGATCAAAACCATTCAGAATACAGGTGACAATGGCAGAGTTCAGTACGTTAAAATAACAGAAATACAAAGAACCCCAAACCAGTTTATAGTTCTTATAGGGCTGTCCAGAGGAGAGATTTCTTTTTTAGTCACATATTAAAGCTGCTCTAAGCTATGCTGTATGTAAACCTAGGCTTGTGTTTCAGGTAGTCCCAATGCATCCAACCTTCTCAGCTGGTGGTGGTCTCTGTGTCACCTTGAGACAGGGAACCCACAGAAATGCCTTAACCAGTGCCATCCAGGGGAGGGCAGTGGGGCACAGAAATGCTGGTGTTCACGTTGCTGTCTGAAATGCTGCAGTTTGTTGGCTGCTTGCTTGATAACTGGCAGGGAATCCAATCCAAAATTGACAAGATTCATGTCCTCTGCAATGCTTGGACAGCAGGGTCCTGTCCATTCCTTTCCCCTGCCAAGCAGCCTGGCACGGAGAGCAGAGTGCAGATGGAGCAGCACAGCTCACCTGGGCACTGGAGGCACTTAAATCTGCAGTCTTCCTGAACTCTATTTGTCTTTTTGCTGGTATTTTCCCAAACTAGAAGCTGGAATTTAACGCACTGCAGCCTTTACTTAAGTCCCCTTGAAAGCATAAAACAAAAAAGGATAAACATCACTTTACAAGTAGAGATGAACGTTTTAAGAATGTGATAAATAAGTAGTCAAATGTCAATAGCTTTAATTTACCACAAGCCTGTCTTAAGAAAAAGAATACAATTTATTTAACAAAAAGTAGGCAAAGCAGTTTGAAACATCATACATTTATAAACATTCTGCATATTATTTGGATCTACGGTTTCACTGTTTCTTACTTCTTCCAGATCTGGCCCTACATATGGCTATAAAATTTCTGACTTGTACCAAAGAGAGAAGAAAAGTTAGAGACAGAAAGAATTGGCACTGGATAATTTAGGAAATTGACAATGGGATTTGGAGCCTTTCAGGCTGTCCGAACCTTGCTGATGGAAACTGCCCAAACAGCTAATGGGGATAAATTGTTTGTGCTCCTTATGAAGAAGTAGGAAAACTACAGAATGAGGGAATATGCAGTGTTTCCTGAGGGAAAGCTGGAAGCAGGAAAAAAGGACAGGTTTATGGAAATAAAAGAAAGAAAGAGGTTGTTTAGAATGAGATGATCAAAGATAATACAAAAAAAATCCATTGATGTCTCTATTAGGCTGTCTACCTTTCCTTCAGTAAACAAAGATTAAAATAAAAATGTGGCTATAAATGCCCATTTTCTTATCATCAGTGCAACTATTCTCATCTTTGGGTTTGTTAATGGTTAAATATGAACAGTTTCTATGGACAATTAGAAGGTGAGAAAGTACAGAGTAATTTGTCCAACATCTTTTGTAAGACAGAAGGTCATATGCAAGTTTTGTTTCAACAGGGAATGCAGGCTACTAAACTTTCCAAGCTTCAAGGTAACTTCAGTTTGTATTTGGTCTAAGCTCTGATTCAGGATTATCCTTTGTGTTCATCTTTCATTTGTCCTTTTTCTCAATGTTTTGGCTTGTTGATAATTACAGTTTTAGGCTTCATGACATTTATACTGTAGCCATGTAAGGTAAAGAATTTACGACCTGTAGTTATCAATATTGTGACTTATTTTAATGTTTTAGAGACATAGACTTTCCAGAGGTTAAAGCAGAGAAAAAAAAATGACATTGCTTTGTAACTATATTGATCACAAGTATGAAATAACATCTCTGGCTCTGAGGACATCACTGCTTACAGTCAAAACCACAGTTCACTTTTAGCCTTATCCAAATAAGCTATTAAGCTGGCAGGTGAATTGGTCATTGTCCTTCTCTTTCTTCCTCAGCACCTTCGTGCAGTATATTAACTGCATGAGCATGCTAAAGAAATGTTGATTTAAATCTAAACCAGTAAAAACAGCAGGGGAAAATTGCCAGCTTGGTATCTTCTCACCTTATCTGACTGGAGGGTTCCCCAAAGTTCGAGGCGACTGGAAATGAAAATCATCAAGTCTGAGAAAAAAAAAAATAAATTATTAAGCATTCCTAACTCAGGCATTGCTCCTAGAACGTAAAATCAGCTCTGCTTCCCCCGTGTCAGCTTCTGAGGGGAATAAAAAGCATGCAGTGGAGTGCAAGTGTGTCCTGAAATTTTAAGGAGAATGTGCACTGACCTTTAAGCAACGTGCTCACCGCTGAGGAACCTACCTACCAACAGGCAGCTATAAACCACTCGGTGCCCGATGCCCGTGGGGAATTCAGCTGTGGTTTCCTGCCTGCCCTGCTCCTCTCTCTCAGAAGCAGCCATATTTTGCAGCATGACCCTGACAGGGAAAGCCATTGGGAGGTGCAGAGGGGCTGAGCCGAATTCCTCCTGCTGTGCTGTCACAAATAAGAAATCTGCAGCTCAGTCACAGCCTCTGCCCATGCTTTGTCACTGCGCTTAGTAAAATTTTCTTTTACTCTCCAGTAAATTGTTTTCACTGAAGCTTTGACTCTTGCTGGATTTTGTTGACACTGATGTGACTAATCCTTCTTAGGCTGGTTATACTCCTGGCCCGAGAGAAGAAGAGGTATCAGCATGCCAGTGCCACCAGGTTGTGTGAGCGGAAGAGGAGGCCAACAGAGCAGCACTGTAACCCCTTGAGAGCAAGTGGAGTGCTGGCAGGGTCAGGGATTCCTTAAAAGGAGGTGTGGGCAAGCTCCGCTCTGAGGACCTTTCTACCCATATCTCCTGAGGGTTTGTGATGTATCTTCCCAGCCAGTCCCTGTCCTTGCCCCAGTTCTTGACACCCTGCTGGTAATGTCTGAGCAAAAGGGTCAGGGCCACTGAAATGCCTGAGCTTTCCTTCACTCAGAGAGAGGTGAGATCAGAGCACACATCTCATCCAAGTGACTTGGTTTAATCTTTCTTTGTTACATATCACTTTTTAGGAGATCTGAAAACACCTTTGTTTCACTTTATTCCAGGATGAGGACAACCTTGCAACTTGTGCTTTCCTTTCCTTTTTCCACAGGGTAAAACAATTTCAGTGTGATTCTTGCATCTTCTTTCTAGTTATGTCCCACAAGTCTTTTTAAAAAATCATTTTCTTGTGCATGACAAGTCTCAGATTATATGCAGTTTTTGTGTAAATTTGTTTCTCTTTTTTTTTTTTTTTTTTTTTTTTCTCTATAAGAAAGAGATATGAAGCTGTATTCTTCCGAATTTCATTTTCATTGCATTTCTTTAGCTGTCACGTCCACAGTCTATATATCCAAACTTGTTAATCTTGTTACCTGTGCAGCTCTGGACAAAAGAGAAAAAAAAAAAAAAAAAAAAAAAAAAAAAGAATTTTAACAAGGACAGCTGTAATTTTCCTAGTAGGGTAAAAATCAGCCAATTGGAAGCCCTTCCTCAGTAGACACTGCTGAGACACCAGAATACTCTCTCCTCAGGTGAATGCAGCAATCACATCCCTTGCTAACACTACGGCGAGTCAGTGCGGTGGAAGCTGGTTAGCTGTAGGCTGCCAGCCTCCACTATTTATAGCATCAGGAGCTTCAGGGTGTGAGGCAAGCTGTTTTTAACACAGTGGCATTTTCTTCTGTTTAATCTTGGAGTAACATCATTTGTTTGAAAGCCATTGTTTCTGCTCAAAAGTGTAACAAAATTGTGCTTCTTTAGCTAGTTAAAGAAGAGGTGTTTCTGAAATAAAAAAAAACCAAAACCTAACAAATTGCTTTTCCCAGACTTTAGGTGGTTTGAAGGCTGTTATGTTGTCTGGCAAATGTAGAAAGGAAAATCAGCAAACAGCATGTGAGATAGTGAAAAAAAAATGCAATGAGACACATCAGTTCAGCTCCCGTTCTCTCTTCCCATTTTTGGTCCCATCCGTTGTGCTTCCCACAAGTGTATGGGGAGTCCATGCCCAAGGAAATGTAGAGAAACCTGCTTAGACTGAAATAGTGTTTGCAAGACCTGATAAGCAAATAAGTAGCCTGCTCTTTTGTAACAGGTTCACTTAGCAGTTCACAAAGACTGTTTCCTTTCCTACCCTTCCCCTCAGCACTTTCTTAGAGAATGCCTACAGAGAAATATCCAAATACTCAGACAGAAGTATGCCAGAATGTCTTTGTGCATTAGGATTTAGATAATTCCCACTGAGTCACACAGTTTTACGAAGATGCCCAGTATGTATACCAGGATGTTAACAAATTGTTAGGGAATGAGGGCAGAAAATCTCTGGTGAAGAACTTCTTGTGTTCTGACAGTGTCACCTTCTTTGGTAGACCCCAGGGGCTCCCATGCACCTTCCAGAACTAGTTTATCTTTGTGTCACACAAAAAGGTGATTGGAAGTAATTGGAAATGCAGCAACCCTAATTTAACTTTAAACTAAGCATTATTCGTGCACGTTTTAGTACACTGAGCAACCACAGCTTATTTTAATCCTTTCAGTTCAGTACAACTCATAAATTAAAAAACAAAACAAAACACAAAACAACAAACACCAAAACAAGCAAAAAAATCCCTTGAACAAATCAAAGAGGCTTCTGAACCTTTTGAAAAATGAAATGTCTGGACATAATCTTTATATGTAGAACCATACAATATTTTTAGCTTTTTCCATTGTCCACTGAAATCATGATTTGGCCTTTAGTCTACAGAATGTCCTTATGGATGCATGACTGCCATGCAAGGATACACAGATGTGAAGATGGAAGAGTTTGCTGCTGGTTTAATATTTCAGCCTCAGCTGAGACCCAGAACCTGTATCCATGAATTGGAACAACTTCTGGGATAGCTGGAAAAAACTGATGATGACTTTTAGAAGAGTCCTGGAGTCAGTGAGAGCAAGACTAGAGCATGTGGGACTGGCAGAAGGAGCCAGGAGCCATGTGGGCAGCCAAAGAGTTGGAAGCACCAGAATTCATTATGTTTTCAAGAGCTGCATTAGCTACAGATTTCCCTTGTGACCTTGACCTTAGGCTACATCTCAGATGTGAGACCCGGGAGACCCAGTCTCTGAGAATTTCAGCTTCAGTGCTGGATCTGGTCATGCCCCATCTCCATATTTAGGTTAGTCCTTGATGTGCACCATCCTCTTTCGACAAGGTGCTCTGGGGATAAATATATATTTGCAATGACCAGGAGAGAGGTCGTGCCATCAAGGACTTTGATGGCAGCTTAAAATTGCTTTTTCACTTTGGTTCTTCATATGCAAAATAGAAATTATACTTTCCTATCTTAGTTGGGCCAGTACCTTGCCTTAATAACAGAATACAAAAGACATCCAATTAATAATCACAAAATGCTACTCCTGCTAATCGATGTAAATACGTAATAAACTAAGGAGGTTGTGAAGTCCCAGTTTGTAGAAGACAAAACACAGACAGTTGCTTCATTCAAAAAAGCAGATATTTATTACAGTCTATGTTCCTGCAAAGTCTCTTCCTGACTCCTGTCTGCCCCACAAAAGTTTCCATTAAGTCAGTAGCACCTTAGGAACCTGGATCCTTCTGGCTACAAGCAGATGTTTTGTCAGGAATGGGGCTGTGAGGTATAAATTCTGAGCCAAATCATAAGGACTAATCAACATTTGCTTTCAGCTTGGGCTGTCTGAACTGAGAAAAATCTCCCTGAACTCCTTAAGAGTCCTCTTTCTGTATAGACATTTTGGCATTAGCTCCTTGCATTTTTTTTTAAAGAAACAGCATCAATACCTGATATACTCACTCCTTTATTAATGAATAAAGTAAGGATTTTTTTAGCTTGCTGTGGTGACTTGGCCTTGGGTGCCTTAATTGTAATGTACCCAAGACTTTAATTAATTTGTAGGACTGAACAGAGGGTGACATCCCAAATACCTTTGCAGAGTTGAGTTCTGTACTTACCACAGCACAAATATTGAATCAGGGCCAGGAGTAAAATTTGTGCATCTTTTTCAGAAACTGAAATGTTTTTGAAGGGAGCAAAGCGCTATTCGACTTGTTATGGGTTTGTGTGGTGGTGCTGTGCTGAAATTTTATAACTGCTTTTGCAGGTCTGTTGCATTAAGTAAAACAAAAAAAACAAAAAACAAAAAACAACAACAAAAAATTCTTACCTGCTGAATAAAGTAAGCCATTTATCTCAGGGTCCTTTGCTAATGTTGTCTAAGTCCAAAAGCATCTACTGTATCTACTATTTAGTTCAGGTGGCGCATAATAGCATAGGCTATGACAAGTTCTTCCTTATTCCACAGGAGAAACATCTATAAGCATCCGGAATTTTACCAATAGAGGGCTCTGTTGGTTTGATTTAAACCACAACGAAGGGGGAACTAGGCTTTGGAGGGGGGGGTTAGGTTGCTATAGTGAATCCTATAACCTTTATAAAAGTGGAGTCAGCTGAAATGAGTTGAAAGAAATGCTTAAAGGGACATCGTTTAAGTGTTACTCTCTCTGTTTTGTTGCTTTGTTGTGGTATTTTGGAATACTGATGCTGGCTGACTTGCTTATCTGCTTTTGGAAAGGCACAGTCCAGAATGCTGTGAGGTATTTTGGGAATAGGACTTGTAATGTTTAAAGCCTACAAAATATGAAATGATATGTCTATATATGCTTTACCAAATATTTTTTCAGACATGTTTGTTCTTGTGATGTATGCTTTTCAGCATACACACAAAAATAGATGTGCATGTTAATGAAAAAAAATGAAAATTCTAGTTAATAAACATGACAGCGACTTAAAGAAAAATATTTGCTTTTCTATCTAGATAGGGTTTTATTATATGCCATTTAAGATGGAAAATATTATTGGTTCAGCTGTCGGAGGTCATACAATAAACTGAAAAATAGCCTGGAGTCTTTCTGGGGTGTTGCACTGCTACCCAATGCCTGACCTCTCTCACTGAACAATGTCTTCATGCCCTGACTCACCTCTTCTCTGCCACAATAGGCCTTCCTATTCTGCTTTTTAATTCTTGTTATCCATTTCTCAATGACTGGAAGGATGTTAGTCTCATAGCATATTCATGCTTTCACAGGTTAGCTAGACTGCAGTGTATACATTCTAAAATGCATAGCAAATTAAATTCACAGGTTTTTAATGTGGACGGCACTGAAATGAAAAAATGAAAGCAGTACTAACAAACACATGTACACACATGATGGCTAACATACATGTTTGTATTTCAATATTATATTTTTATCTTCTTGATGGAAGACTGATTTTTAGGTGTGCTTGCCTTCTTAATATACAAACTAACTTAAGATACTAACTAAGCAAAAAAGCTCTCTACATAAAATGTATGTTTACACACATATGTATATAAGAAAAATATATCCAGTATATAATTTCAATGTATATGAACAGAGTGCATTAAAGTTCATTTTATTGTGCAAGAATAGTTGAAACTCCCTTTTTATACAATGGTGCAGTGACAAGCTTCCCATAGAAGTAAATTTGGGCCACAAATGAAAATATTTTACCGTGCTGTTGTTACTTCTTTTCCCTAGTAATGAATACAGACTTCAAATTGGAAAAATATAAAATGATCCTGCTTTCAGTATAAATGCCCGTCCAAAAATCAATTCCAATTTCATCTTTCTTTTAGTAAAAAAATAAAAGAACAAAAAGATCAAGACTACAAATAATGACTACCTGTGGTTTTCATAAATAAATGTCTCCAAAGCAGTGGAAAGCTGCAGAAATGCATGGATATTTTATTTTCTCTTCCCTCATGAATCTGCTGTGTTGGAGGAATGTGTATAAATAGATGGCTAGCTATGTCATGGATTCAGATTTAGCCATTTTCTCCAAATAAAAACATATGTTTTCCTGTTGATATTGTTTTTTTGTCCTTTGGAATTCATTAACATGTTAATAATGGAAAGACTTCAGTAATGTATGATCTACCTATGACATTTTAAAAAAAATAATCTCATAAATATGAATCTATAGGTACAAGAAAGCTGTATATGCCCATGTCATAAATCACCCATCCTTTGTTTAAAAAAAAAAAAAAAAAGATGGAGGAGGGACTGAGGGTTTTCTCACTAGAACCTTTTCATCTTGTCTAGGCAGGCCTCAGAAACAGCGATTGACACTTACCTGTATATTTTTACAAAGTCGTATTCCATTAATTGTTGGTCAGTAGGATGGATGTTTTCCTTCTGTTTAATTTTTAGGAAGGGAGAACATTTCTCTGTTCTCTAGCCTTGTATGACAGAAATGTCTGATTTTCCCCATTCACAGGTTACAACTTTAACTAATAATCACCCCCTCCCAAGGAAATAAGCACATAAAATAGCTTTATGTACAATGTGAACTGATTTGGGAGACTTCCAGTTTATCTCCACTGTCAAGAGAAATGGATACAGCTTGATTCTTTCACTAACTTGATTCTTTTCAATAACTGCAGATGCATTTTGATTCTGGGGCCCATACTGTGTTTGTTTAGAGAAAGACAAATATACTGACCGACCTTGCATGAGTACCTCTTACTAGAGTGGAAACTATTATTGTATTAATTGCATCTCATGACAGTAACATTATCAAGAAGGAAAAAAAAATGGAAATACTGGTGTGCTACAGTATTTTATCCTTCTCTTTCTTCAGGGCAGATTGGTTTAGCCAGCACTTTATTCCTGAAACAATATTCATAAAAAGTGGATTTAAATGTACTACCCAGAGCTGCTGACTAATATAATGTTATTCTGTCCCTCCCTCACCCCTCCGTAATCAACAAACCATGCATAACAGTGGAGTGTTTCACAGTAATTTTGGTGATGTTTTGCCTTGCTTGATTGGAAAGTATTTCTGAGGAGGATAAATAAGCTCGCCCCCAAACTCTCCCTTCTATTTCCCTTGCTGATGTTGCAGAGAGTAGTTCACTGCAAAATATGAGACAAGAAATACAGTAGATTGTGATGCTTCACAGGGAATAAAATTTGTGGCTCACTGGCTTTTTCTCCCATCTGTATTATTAGCACCATATAGATTTAATAATTAGGTGATTGGAGACATTTTGATGATGGAGCGGTTTCTATGATCTGCAAAAGAAAGCATCTGTTTTTCTCATGTACCAATTAATTATTTATGCAGCAGAAAATGTAGTGGACTACCTTGAGGATGAGCAGGTTGGGTGTTTGTGTAACAACAGCAAGGCCCAGTCTGGAAATTATGTCATTCTGACCTTCTAAGTCTTTATAACAATTATTTTTCATCCAAGCAGTAAACAAACGGTACTCTCTTCTGTTTTCACTTCCACCTCACTTTTTGACCTCCTGTCCTCATAGAGGTCCTGTCAGCTTAAACATCACCTTTCTTTTATATTAATCTATTTCCTATTTATATATTTTATTAGCATCTTTTTCTATTTTACAGTCCTACACACTGATTTGGCATCACCTTAATCTCTTGTAAGGTCTGCTGTTCAGATCAGGCACTGTTCTGTGTTGTAGGAAATATATAAAAGCACCCCAACCCTTTTTTATTTTCTTAATGATTGTCAGGGGAGGATTAATTTTGGGAAATATATATTTCTAGAGGCTAGGACTTACTAAAGTTTACAAATGAAAGAAAAGCAGATCCTTGGATCTCACAAACTGTGTTGCTCTATATTATGACAATGGTGTTCACAATCCTGACATCCTCATAATAATAATATTAAGCTCTTTTTTTTTTTTAGCATTATGTACTTTATACATTTGTATAAATGTCACAGCTTGCAATCACTTCCTTTGTCATCAACGATTAATCTAAAAAAATCGAATAATTCACTGCCCCTTGCCATTTACATATCGCCTGCTACCATCTGTTCTTCTCAGCAGCAGTAAATGATGGGTAATTAACTCAGTGCCTTTGTCTTTCCCTTGCTGAATGTCTGACACATATAGATTTTCCTCTGTGTGTGTGTGTACATGCGCATGTGTGTGTCTGCGTGTGCACGCGTGCGTGAGTGTGAGTAGGGAAAGGAGAGAGGGATAGGAACAACAGGGGAGAAAAAAAGAAAGATGCTGCAAGCTTACCTGAGGGGGAAAAAAAAAAAAAAAAAAGTCAGAACAGAAATATTTGCAAAGGAGAAAGCATGGCAGAAATGTTGAGGCTGAGACAGGATCGTAGCATGTGTCCTTTCCTTTACTCCCTTAATGTCAGAAGAAACAGGGACTTGGCTGTGGACAATGGCTGGCCCTGTGCATGCAAGTAGCCTTTTCTAAAGCTGTAAGGTCAAGGTCAAGATGCAGCAGTGAGAAAAAGCTTCATATGCTCCTCTTGTCAGCCCAAGTGCAAAGGAGGAACATGAAAATGAGGCCAAATGGAGGGAATACACAATGCCATTTGGCTCCTGGACTAGAAGCCAGAAGGTTCGCAACGTGTCGTATTGAAACTATGATATAGTGGCTCTGCATATTGCATCCTTAGACAAGTGAGCATGAGACAATATGCAGTGTAAAATTTAAAAAAGTAATATCCACAGAGCTCTTTGCCCTTCCTCCTAAGCACTACGATCCACAAGCTGCGGAAGATGAGGAAAAGAAGGCATTACCTTCCCACTGCAGGGAATATAACGTAAGCAATGTCTCCTGGCATGACCCTATGATATTGTTTATAAGGACAGGAAAAAGTGAAAACATGAAAATGGTTCAAAATCCTTTTTAGTAAAGATTTTTAAGATGGAGAAAGCATAACAATGTTTCTTGACTACCATGAAATGACTGTTTATCTACATGTTTTTATTATAATTTATTTGGCCTTGGGAAGTATGTAGAAGCCTCCTTCAGGGCTGAGGGCCACATTATGCTAGGTGCTGTAAAAGCATGTAATGTTACAGAGTATTGTCACTCACAATATCCTCAGGGGTTGGCCAGTGCTCTGTGCAATGTGCCCTGTACCTTTCATTAAAAGAAAAAGAAAAAAAAGGAAAGAAAAAAAAGTTAGTTCTTTTTTAATGTGATCATTCTAATCACATGAAGCCCAGACAGAGCTTCATGCCAGCTAACTCAGTTATTCTACTTATGTTATCTCTATGCCACATGGTACTGTTTACTGAGCTTTGGACTTCTGAACATGGGAGAAATAACTGGAGATAATTTCCTTATGATTCAAGACTACTTCTTCCCAGCTCTCTGCCCAAAAGCACAGGCCTTTTTTCAAGCCTTTCCAATCAAGGCTGTGCTATGAGTAGCATCCATGGCCGATGCTACACAAAATTCTTTAATGTTTGTACATTTTACCAGATTTCCTTCTATTTTACATACCCATATAACCTTCCTCAAATTTGACTCCCATGTTACCCTGTAATCCTCAAACACAATTCCCTATACAAGTAATGAGCTTGGGAAGTCACTTGGGAAGTTCAGATGTCTTAGTTCATGCAATAAATTTAATCATATTTAACCTGGGTGAAAGATGTTTTTTTTATCCATCAGCTTGAAAGCTGAGTGGTGTAAACTGATGGGATGGGGGTTAAACTGTAGTATTTGTGGGAAGTCCAAGTGGCACTTGCTCTACTAATCCAGCTGGGGTTTCTACCATAAAATTTTCTGTGCCTTAATGAAATGTATCTTCTTACAGCTGAAGATACACTGGTATCTTCCAGCCTCTCTCAGAGAAGCAGTGGTGGTACCATTAATGCCTCTCATTAGATTTTCTTTCAGGCTGGAAGGAGAGAAGATTTCTTGTTGCAACAAACTACTGATAATTTCTTCATAATTTTTTTCTTCATAATATTTTATCTTCTGAGTTTTCTCTAGCTACACAAAGGGATGCTCAGGTTAGAAAACTGGCTGTGTGTTAATACAGAACCACAAGTAATCAGCAAATTGCCTCAGTGTGTCTGGAGGAATGGATAGAAGGGCAACAACAGTAAAAGAAGACAACTGAGTTTTTACCTCATCGTATTAGGTATGGAAGTTATAATCTAGGATAATTAGAACTATCCTACTGATATCAATTGGAGAAGGCATTTTGTCTTGTACGTAGTGAGAAGTAAGCATAACTTTAATTTATGAATAAGTGTCCAAATATATGAGGACAATGAATATTATTAATTAGAATTTCTATTTTGTGTTACCTTAGTTCCTAGGAGTCTTCCTTGCAGATCAGAAAACCAGTGAGGGAAACTATAAAAAGTTCGGCCGTGCCCTAAAATATTTCATGGCTAACAGACAATAGGGGCCAAATGTTACCATTGACAGAGACTAATAAAGACAGAAAAGGCAAACTAGGCAATGATAGCAGTCACCCACAGCCCATCTCCCAGTTGCTGTGTTTTGGTATGGTAGTGAAAGAATGCCTAAAGGAGGGAAAATTTGTGGAAGCGCTTTCCAAATGATTCGAAGAGGAGAAACAAGGAAGAGAGGAAGCTTGAGAAATATGAAAAATTTAGTAATTTGGTGATGGAGACCACCACCAGGGGCTGACTGGAAGAAGCAGTGTATCTGTTTTTATTGAATGAATAATGACAAGGTTACCAGGGCACAGGCTGTGAAAGACTTGAAAGTGAATCCAACAAACTCATGAATGATGTGAGGAGAGTTGATGCAGGGATGAGGAAGGCAAAGAAAAAATTAAAAAAAAAAAAGGACACAGTCTCTGTCAGTAAAGACAAGAGGAGACTGAGTAGCACAAAGGAATAAAGTGGGAGATGGGGATGACTTGAAGAAGAAACTTCTGGCTGTAATGGAAAAATCCATGTGATGCACGTTAGGAAGTGTAATAACCTGTAGCATGTGATGGAAAGATATTTAGCTAGACTTACATAAACAAGAGTAAATCTTATAGAGGCAATAATCTTGTATCATTTGACAGATACACTGGGTGGCTGTGATCTTTTCCACCTCTTACTGTCTCTGATAGGCGTACAATCTGTGTACTTTATGGAGTGCATTTCCACTGAAAATATGGAAGTGCACGCTGGCTCATCAAAAACCAGCGTATCAGAGAGAGTAATTTTGAAAATGTTTGCATATGATGGAAGTTTCCAAAATGTTTGTGTGTAAACACACACATGGATGTATTTCTCACACATATATATGTATCATTGAACTTTACTGCTGTATTAGAAGTAAATATTCCCAGTGTATTCAAACTAGGCTTCATTTGCAACATTGATGTGAAACTTGAGATAAATGTAAACTTGAATATTTTTTAATGTTTTGTGAGATTAAAAGGCAATGATGGCACAAACCTTATCTGGAAATCATCTTGACTAGTATGTATCCTTACAGACTGAAATCTCCACTCCAAAGCTCTTGTCAAGTGGAAGTATATAGTGTGTTTATGTCTTTAAATGGATGACATATCAAACGAACAAGAACAGCCTTTCTTCTTCTACCTATACTGCAGATCCTTTATCTGCAGTGCAGATTTCTAATGCATAGCCTGTACTTGTTCCACTAGCAACAGAAATCTCCTGTTCAGCTCGTGGATAGGGATTTTGACTGCAGTCTTATGACTTGTTCAAACTTACTTTCTGAGGGGATACAACCACCATGGATATCAATGCACAGTGTACATACACAGAAAAATGGACAGCTGAACACAGAGAGCTGGACATATCCATACCCTTGATATTGCCTGAGCTGGGCAGTGTGACTCCATTGAGCTGATGTCTCATTTTTGTAGAGTACTAAAACAGAAACTTTTTCCCTTGTATCACTCACACTGTACAGTATCCCCACCCTAGGAACTCCCTCTATAATGACTTTCTAAACCTCTATATTTATAGTGATGTACCAGTTGACAAATTGCTATTCAAGTATATTTGTGAACATCGTATTTTTTTGATAAGGGTTGGGAAAAACTTATTTCATTAAAACAGATAACTGTTGAAGCTTCCCGAGATGGGAAGCAAACTGCAGAAAAAGAGCAATAGTTCCCTCCAAGGGAAAAATACACTGCACTACAATGTAGGTTACTAAGGAGGAGTTTTGTTGGCCTGGTAGCTTTTAATTGAGTGAAATGGTTGATGACCAAGACCAATGGGCTTTAGAAAAACTGACTGGTCCAGGGGTCTCCTAATTTCTCTGCATGTCAGAAAAATTAATTTACACAGGTTGGGCCATTATATAGAAATTTGGGGTAATTTTACTGAAGCATGCTACTTGCCTCAGGCAAAAAACAGAGTTATGAGGGGGACTGAATAGTGTACTGAGCCTGCATTCTCTGGAGTACAGAGAGATGTTTTCACATTACTTGGTTGACATGAGTGTTTGTTAAGGTCTTATTAGAAAACAAAAGCAAACTGCACTGAGTAAAAAAAGATAACACAAATCAAACATCCATAGTAAAAGAATGAAAATAGCACTGATGCCTTGCCAACAGTTGATAAAACCAAGGCATTTTCATTGATATGTTCATTATATCATTCACTCTTGTGGTGCTCCTTGATATTTCAAGTATTTAATGGACCTGGCCTGTGTGTTTGTATTGATCCACCTCAATCCACATCAATGATCATGTTCTGTACTCCCCCCCCTGTAAAATGAAAAAATATCAAATTGAGGTATCCTAAAGTTGATTAAAAACCATTTTATATATCAGGATAGAAAAATAGGTTAAGAATCTTTTTCACAGTCTTTTGCAAATGTAACTGAAGTGACCTGCTCAAAGTAACCTGGATCTCTCTCATAAAAGAAATATGCTACCTCAGTGGCAAAACCAGAATTTATGACTCATGTTTATATCATCTGTACTTGGCTTTACTATTCTGTTCTGCTTAAGTATGCATTACACTTCTAGGAGTGTAATGCAACTGTGAGAGCTGCTTGGTCAGAAAATTCATCACAAGACGAATTCAGGACATAGGAGCCTAATTTCTGTCCCCTTCTAATGTTCAAACAATGTGGCTTCTGAAGGAAAGAAATTCTTTTTTGTGTTTTCTTTTTTTTTTTTTTTTTTTTTTTTTCTGCTTAGTTTTGCATTTTGTCTTAACTCCTTCCTCTTTGATTACTGATCAAAATGGATAAATGGTGTTTTCTTTAGTCTGAAGGAGTCTGAAGGGGAATCTTTAGAAACTTTGAAGTTCTTTAGGTCTCCCACACCTATGGAGTGATACTGATATATCATGGTCATATCTGTCCAAGCTCTGAACCACCATGTGAGATTGTTTTCCTGATCTTTTCTGCTTTACTAGGACACTGAGTTAATAAATGGTCTCAGTCCTTATCTAATTCAATAGAGATTGCAATCTCTATTCTTATTTAATTTATAATCCTGTTATTCTGTTTGATATTGTTTAAACTTTAATTTCAGTAGGCAAAAAAAAAGAACAGTAACCTCCCACCATCAGCTCACCTACAGGTTGTCACAAAATCAAGTTGAAACATACTTGAGGAGAAACATTATCCACAAATAATTCAAATGGAAATACAAAGCTGAATCTAGCTGGACACAAAAACTGATCCTTGTAAGAGAAAGGAAGCTAAAATGCAATAGTTGAACTTTTCCTAAGATTACTTATTTCCACCTATTTTTTTCTTGTCAGAGTAATATTTTTAAAATATTTTTGGATTGTGTCTGTAGTTTATTAATTTGCAATCAGAAGTGGACCTGGAATTGGAATAATGTACTAGCAAGGGAAAAAGATCTTCTAAGTCAAAATAAGCTGAAAGAGTAAAAAAACAGAGTGCACAGCAGTAAAAGTTGGACCCCAGTCAGTGCCAGACTGCCAACTGTTCATAAATTATATCTTTGGTCTGTCATATTTGAGATGTTGAACTTAAATGTCAAGTAAAGTGTTCATATGCTGCTATTTGATGCTGCAAATTAATTATTAAAGACAAGTTGCATATTAAAGAAAAATCTTTCTTTCTTGTCGTATTTCATGCTTAACCAAATTCATGTATCTATCACAATTGTCCTGGACTATTAACGTGAGTAAGCCAGCAGCCCTATAAACATGTGATGCCTCTGTGGACACTTGTTGAATGCTACTTGTGTGGAACATGGCTAAGAAGTTTGGGAACTAACTGGAAGAACTGGTGAAATTGCTTTCAACACCTATAGAAAAACTATTTTGGCTTTTATAACCCACATATTGCTACATTATTAAATTCTGCTATATTCTCAGAAGAATTCAAAGATGCTCTACTGATTGAATCAAGGGTAACAAATATGTAGAAGATAATCACAAAATTATTTCTCTATTTGTTGATGCAGATAAAAATCTTTGTTTCCATAATCTTAGCTGAACACATTGTTAAGAAATCATTGCCAGGAAGATAGTACAGAAATAGAGAACACAGGGATTATTATCAGTATAGCTTTCAGCACCATAAAGCAATAGGAAAATAGCCAGGAAAGAAATCAGCATCAGATCTCAGGTAGTCTTTCCATATAGTTGCCAGAGAGGACCACAAGAACCCATCAGTCAGAAGAGAATGAGTCATAAAGTCATCTTGAAAGTTGAGTAGAAATTGAACTAGAAGATGTACTTTTAGAAAATTCCAGTTGTCATCCTAGTTGGAGTCACTGCACATGGTGATATTCCCAGTGTTGCTTCTGTTTCAGGTAACAAACGACGAACTCTTACTTTTCCCTTTTCTGCTCCTTCATCGAGCCTTATGCTTACATATAGGCCCTGGAGAACTTAAGGAAATTAATATCTTTATGGTTTAGGTTTTTCTCTGCCTACAGTGTGGTACTAAGCATTTTGGAGGCTTTACTTGACATCTGTTGTGTAATGATGGCTCTTCTACACAACAGAGTTTTTCCCTTTCCCACTGTGCCTTTCAGCAGCTGTTTGGTCCACTGGCACTCAGTTTTAGGCATCAGCCTCTTCCCAGTAAGCATCACATCCTTACCCTCTAATATAACTCTTTAATGGTTATTCATCACCTCTAGTGTGTTAAAACTCTACAGGTCATATCATGTGTTTCTAGAAGAAAGAATAAACATCAGACAGACAAACAAAGTGAGCAGTCTGTGTGCAAGGTCTAAGGTTAGATTGTGAAAAATGAACATTTTACCAGCAAAACTTTTTAGCCTAGTTTTATAAAGCAATAAAACAAGAATCACAAAATCACTACTGTACACCTGCAATAATAGCTCACCTGAGAAATAGATGCATAGTGATTAAAGGCATGGTTTGAAAGTTGCAGTAAGTGTGCTTCATGATTCAGAAAAATGTTCTATAAGAAAATTAAATCTAGTGAATATTCTCAGTGTGAGAGACTGCCTTATGTCTAGACCAAAGGGGGACAAAGTGCCATATCTACTAAAGTTCCATGGGCTGTTTTCTCTGATACCATGGGACTCTGAGGATAATCTGTTGTCATATGGTTCTTCCACCATGGGGTGAATATAACGTGTTAACTATCCTTTGTGCTTGTATATAATGATCAGTTTTAATTGAATAGATTGTTCAGCCCTTGTTTACCATTTTAAAAAGACCTTGACAATAATTATTGTAGTGATGAGTGTTTTTTACCAAAGTGTCTTCTGGTAAAATAGCTTTTAAGACTATGAGGAGGAGTTTTCACTTGTGGAAACCTGTCCACTCTTGATGATTCAATGGATACCAAAGTGATGGGAAGGGGGTGCCTGGACCTTGCTTCCATATGTGGTGTCAACATGCTTTGGAAAAATGATGCTGACTTTCAAGTAATCTTTATCCTTTGTGGAGTTTTCAACTTTTTTCTTTGAGAATAAGTTAGAACGTGTGTTAAACTTGTACCTGAAATGCTGTTAAACCAGTCACACATGTCAAGCCATAGCTTTATGCTTGTCCTTAAATAATGGGAGTCTTCTAGCTGTGGTTGCGGAAATTTTAAAACTTCCCTGAAATAGAATCAAAAGAAATCCAGGTTTTTAGGGCAAGTACACTCAAATAAATAAACTCCATCAATATTCAGGATACCTTCAGATTTGCTTTAATGAAATTGGGTTATCTGTATCTTTTGCAATTTATGGTTGATATTATCCATAAACCTATAGTGTTATATTGCAAAGAATACCTTGGATCTTTTATCATTTTGACATCTTGTCCACTTCTTAGTCTTCCAACAATACTTTAATCTTAAAAGTGATGAAAAAGGAATCACATCAATGTGTGACAATCTGTGATGTAAAATACAGCATGTTTTATGCCCCAGACATGTCCTTAAATATGTCTGATATACTGTATCACCAGGAGATGCTTGCATACTGGGAGAATAGCTTTGCCTTTGGCATCCCAGGAAAAGATAGCCAACTAACTGACAGCAGCACAGTATTTAAGTCATGGTGCTGGTGCAGAACTGAATATAGAAAAGAAGGAATGACTAGATATTGAACTGCAGTGAAGAAGTTATTTGTTTTGCCTGCTGGTATATAAAATATATTATGTACAATAAGAACTGTTTACTTCCCCTGGCTTTCAGGTTTACAGCTCTCTATGATGTTGGTGGAACGTGATGCATTGGCCAAGTTTATTTTTTCTTATGGCTTGGGGAACCATTTGGCATTAATTTCCTTAAAGTTTTGTCTTGCATGTCAACTTTTAGTTGGCAAGTTTTGCAGAAGAGTTTGATCAAATCAGTAAAGATGTGAGAACATGGATGAGATCAGTGTTTGGCTCATGCTTCCCCTTTACAAGAAAGAACTATCAAAACTAGGATTTTCAATCCTCTTTTCCAGGCACACAGCCACAGGTGGAGGAATGGACCTGTATTTGATTTGTTTGATTTGATTTTGTTCCATAATAATCTCGCTCTTAACATTTCTATATATGCTGTTTATAATAATAAAAAAACTCTGAGCTGGCTTCATGTGATAGGAGTATTTTCTTCCTCATATTTTTTTAAACAGTCACTTCTCATTGATTCAAAACTAACTGACCAATTATGCTGAAGTAACATAACAGCACTGGCTATGCTGAATTTAAACAGTGTAGCCTAATTATTCACTAAATATTTGTGAACCATGCAAAAAAATAACAAGTGTAAAGTGCCGCTATTCTGATTTGGTTGCAGTTTCCATCCACTTGGTACAGGTGAGAGTGAACACATAACACTCAAAGCTATGATGAATCTTAAACTACTGCCTGCATGCTGTTGTATTTTGTGATGACTGTAATTGGAGTCATTTGCTGGTTATCCTGTTCTGTAATTTGAGCAGCCCAGGAAGTGCTGTTTGTGTTATTATATAAATCAAGAAGCTACTTTTGCTAAATTGGCCTAACAAGAAAATAAAGATCACCCCCATAAATTCTGATTATGCTGTTCTTACAGTATTCTTATTCATATGAAAGTAGGAAGAACACTTCCATGGCTTTTCATAATGCTTCAAAAAGTGTTTTTAAGAAGTCAAAAGTACTCTAAGTGAGGATATTTGTCTTCTTTTATATATGTTTTGTCCTCTTTTTAAGTTAATCTTTAAAACTAGGGTGTCTAAATTTAGACACTTGACACATAAATTTATGTTTCATGTAGTACTTAAAGTTGGCAGAGATACGGACACCTGAATTTTAGGCACATTTTAAAATTCTTCCTTCTATCTATAGATACAATAGCTCCTGAGGACATTAACAAAGCTGTACCTGGGCCTATTAAGAGAACAGCACTGCCCTTCGTTATTATGCTCCCATCTTAGCTTCTCAGGTGAATTCAGAAAGTGTAGGTTTCAACTTGCTTTTTGTAATGAGCCTAGTGGGCAAAGTAATAGGAATTGAACTCACAGGGGGCATTCCTAACAGAGTTCAAACCTCTTACAGTGTCTTTAATAAGACCTTTCTTGAAGTCAATTTGAAAACTGAATAGACCACATGAAAGGTGGGCTTTAGAGTTCAGTATATGAGGGTTACACCAAACAGAGGCCCTGGGAGAAGAGAGAAGCTGAAGTGATGCACCTACTCTCCTGGGGAGGGAGTTTCAAACACTTACGTGTGAATATAGTCCATTCCTGTAACGACACTACCTCAGTGCATAACAATTGCTCACATGAATATGACTGCAGGACTGACCCAGTTTCTTATTTTAAGGCAATTGTCATAGGACATTTGGGGCTGAGTCACAGTGAAGGTCCTTTCAGCTGGGTCAGCTTTTGAGCTGACATGTGGTGTGGGTGAATGCCCTGTAGAAAGACCTATTTTGCAAATCAGCTCCTGGGAAACTCCCAGTAGAACAACCAGGTGAGATGGTACCAATAGCTCACAGCCCAGCTTGCAGCAAGAGATCATGCAAGTGGCTACTGCTTTCTAATTGCCCCAGCTGGTCATGACCTCCATCTGAATTGATTGTACAGATATACCTGTCTCCTTCTGTACTTCTGCCATGTCCTTAGAAGCTTTGCTAGTGTATGGTCTTTTGGTCGTGTAAGATAACCCCATTGAGAAACTGGAGAAAACCTGAATTATCAGGATGAGACATCCTAGTCCATTAGGAACTGGTAAAGCATAGAGGCATCTCAGCTGACACCCAAGGACAAATCTCAAAGCTCAGAGTACTTGACCACCCTCCTCAGTGTATGCCAAAGCCAGGCACAAGAAGTTCGTGACCTATTTACATGGCACAGAAAGAGTAAAGAACATAACAAGTTCTTTCAGAATTCAAAAACAGGACCTGAAGACAGTGACAAGTAAGTGCCCCTCTTTCCCAAAGCATATGCCCTTGTGGGAGCTTCTGTGGATTTTTCCTTACCTCTCCACTTCTCTATGTATATGAGATTCCTCAGAGAGGTGGTGAAGAGAAGGTGCATCCTTAGAGGGATGTAGAAAATTTTCAGAGTTTTCAGAGCATAAAAGAAGTACTCAAATCCCATAGCTTCTTGATGGAAAACAGTTGTGTAAGTCTCTCAGTGGATGCAGAAAGCCTGTCTGTCTGCTTTTAACAATAGACTCATAAGTTTCTGGCATAGATTTTCTCTTTAACAAGATTAATTTATAGTCTTATCTCAGTGTTTCCAAAAAGACCAACTTGTGGTTGAATAGCTTGATTCAGCGATCAGACTGAACATTCATTTATCATTAATAAATTTAGATTAGGAAGGAAAAGAAGGATTCTAGCGGTCTTTCAAATAGCATACCCCAGGCAAGAAATGTAAATTGTTTTAAGATAGATTTTAGAAAGTTTATGAAAGAAAGTATATAGCCGTGCAAGTGAATTCTTGACAACAGCAAATAAATTTAATGGTATGTATCTGAATTTTTGATATTTTGGACTAGCAAAGATGAGAGGTGACAGGTTCACTTTCACTGCGCAAGGGTTATAGGAATCCCAAGCTTCAAGATTTCTGCTAAATCTATGTGGGACTCAATAAAGGACTGTCCTACAAAAATGCATAATTAAGCTTCTTCATTTCTCTATCATTTTCTGATGTGCTAGATGTTGGATTCAGGATACAGCAGGTTGCAGTGGTGCTCTTAGTAATACTAAGTTCTGTTGGGAGGCTCAGTGGTGTATTTTGATCATTGCTGAGCCAAATCTGGTGATTAATTTGAGAGGCATTATTTTCTCCTTATTTAGATTTATAAAGACCACTGTGGTGTGTTTTATTCATGCTATAAAGTGAGTGAGGATTCACCCCTTAGAATTTCTGATTACTTTATCCAACTATGCCCTTTATTTGGGACAAGGATTTGGGACGCCAGCAAAATTCTCAGTCTTTTGCTGTCTTCCTGTACTGTGTTATAGTTGTAGTTCTTGTCTAATTCTACAGATCAAAAGTACATGGTTTGGAGTTGTTTCATGGTGACAACACCAGCCACTCCATGAACCCTCCTCCCAAACCTCTGGTATGATAGTTGATGTGCTAATAAGGTAAATTTGACTTAATGACCCATGAGGTCAGTTTCAGTTTTTTGACCCAATATGGTCTCCTTCCACAGACATCACCATTCCTCTGTTCATAAAAGTAAAGTCAAATGCAAAACAGGAAAATATATAAACAAATAATCAAGGACATGACATACCTGGGTTCCAGTTGGCTCTTCACTGACATGGGTGAATCACTAGAAAAATATCAAGAGCAAGTAGCATTTTCTTTAATTTCCATATTATCTAGATGTTTTGTATATTTTCTTGTGTATTGTTTTGTGTTGAAATTCTATACTATATAGAGCCAGATTTGCTCTTATTCCCTTTGCTGAAAAGATATGACTAAAATCAACCCCACACAAGTATAGAACTAAAAGATTTATATTTTTTTTTCTCCCAGTGGTTATCTTCATTTCTGCCTTCTACTTGCTAGCAATTTGGCTTGTTGTTTCTTCAGGACATTGTAGATCCTCCAGACATCATAGATTCTATTTCTAGTGCCAGTCAAATTGCCACAGATTCTTTCCTCATCTCTCCAGGAATAATCCCAAGGAAGAGAGACACATTTGTCTTTTATTATCTTGTCTTCTCCCAGGTTGTTGTAGGGTAAATCTGAGTTTATGAGGAAACCACTGCTCCCTTCACACTGGCAAGAGATGACCTTACTATGTATAACTGATACAGATTTGGAGCAGTCACTTCATATCAAAACTAAGGCAGCTGTACTTATGAAATCTAGCAAGTTTTTTAATTGGATAGATACCATGACTGTTAATACAGAAACAGTAAAGTTTTTTAATTTTTGGTTTTGCATTATTAAAGAGGGTATACCAGAAAAACAGCGCCCCTCCTCCCCCCAAAGCAAAAAAAAAAAAAAACAACCAAAAAAACAAACAACAAAACAAACAAACAAAAACCCTCACCAAAACCCAAAATAACATTGATTAACTTCTCATCTGTATGCCTCAACACCAATCCTTTATCCAACCTGGAATGACTGCAGTAAACAGCAGGCCCAGTGATGGCAGCTCACTTGCCATGGAGCTGTCTCAAGCACTTTGCTGTTTCACTGCAGCACGACTGTCTACAGAACAGCATAAAGTTCAGCTGCACAGTTTAAAGGGCATGTCTACCACTGGTTGTCCTTCGAGAAACTAAAAAACCCCAACAAGATATGAATAAAATTTTTAGCAACTTCTCTACTGCTCTCTTCTATGCAAGACATAAATAAACGTACATTTGTGTATGCTGTGCCTGAATATGTTTGTGTGACAACGAACTCTTTGGTTCTTTCCAACCAATGTGCAAAATTTCATGTTTCTGTTAAGCTCTACTACTGGGCTTCTGGTGAAAAACCAGTTGAGAAAGCACCAGAGAAAGGGACATAGGTTGTATTTCATCCAGTTCATGGATTTTCACTAGGTGGTAAGTTCTTGTTTCTGACAACAACTTTTTTTTCCCTGTATAAATACATTTCATAGTTTGAGCATGGTGTCAAGGCAAAAAGCTAACAGTCAGCATTGGGATTTTGCTATGCTGTCTTGCTGCAGGTGTTCTTTCGATGCGTGATTGCACAAGCACAACACATCCATCAGGATTTACAGCCATCCACTACCTAAATCACATATCTCTACTGCCTGCTCGGTCTCTGCTCAGGGGGCTGAGCTGCTGCTGAGAAGAGGAAGGAGCCTGGAGGCCACCAAGCCCTGGCTGCCCATGTTCAGGGCCTGTTCTGCCTCTCCCACATAGGGGTGGATGGCAGGGGTGGGGAGGTAGGAGGTAATCTGTGACAGAGGGGGAGAGACTGGGAAAGGGAGGCAGGAGGCAGCTCACCCAAAGGGCTTCTCTGCTCAGGCTGCCTCTGGGACAGAGAGGGAGGATGGTGAATCACAGCCCTGTATCCAACTCAGTGAACCCTACACTTCACACCATAGGATCTTGCAAATTCGGCTCCCCCAACAGCATTGGCGGGGTATGCGTTGCCACTTCATGCACAGCCTGGCTGCCTCCTCAGCTGAGATTTGCACACCTGGACTTTATTTTTACTACAGACCAAGTGTGTCAAGGCACTGAGAGATCAGTAAGGGCAGCAGGAACCTCTTGGGTGGCAGGACAGGTTCTGGCAGCCCATCCTGACTCACTTCAGCCAGGAGCCAGGTGGCCAGGGACATTGGGCAGCCCCAGCCCTGGGAACTGAGCACCTCCCTGGGGACATACTGAGACTGTGGCAGGATGTCAGCCTGTGGATGGGGGTCAGGATCAGACCCAGTGAGGGTAATCAGGGTCAGACAGAGCCCAGGATGTGCAAGCAAGGCCATGGGGATGCTGAAGGTGCACATAAGATGAGGTACCCATGGCCATGCCCCTGCAATACAGGTCAGGGATACACATGGGAAACCAGGCTCAGGAAACATCACAAAACACACTTGGAATACAGGACTGGGATTTCTCTGGGGATGTTGATAGGTGCAGTTTTGACACTGAACTTTGTTGCAGAAAGTTGACTGTCAAGAGCCCCAGCAGAAGCTGTCTCCCCCTGCAGGAACCAAATGTGGGACTCAGAGCTCTCGGACCTCCCAGATATCCCCTGCCTTGGCCTTGATAGAAGGTATGAAACAAATAATACATGAAGAATAAAGATCCATCTATGGTAAATACCATGTCCTGTGGTATTCCCACTTGCCTGTAGCTTAATACTTGTATTTCTATTTAAACTGTTCTTGTAGATGAGGATAAATAGATAAAAAAAATTCCCTTTGCAATGACATACTTGCAATGCTTGTCATTGTAAGGAAGGACAGTGTAACAGCTTTAATAATATCAGATAGAGTAATACAAGACTAAACACACATCTCTTAAAGAAAAAGTTCATTATAGATTTTTTTTTCCAAAAAAAAGGAATTAAAATTACTTTTCATTTCCTTCAAACAGCTGTGACCCTTTTATTGCTCTCACTGAATTTTATCCCATTAAAGATTTATTCTGATTGTCCTTTGTGGCTATACTGCATTCATCCAAGCTATTAATTTTATTTCTTTTCAGGCAAGATAGAAACAGAAATTTCATATCCTTCTGGCATTCTTAAAATCAGTCATATTTAAGATGCATAACTATGTTGTTTTAGGAACTTAGTGTTCCACTATTCTCCACATTCTGAGCTACCTCTGCCAAAGTCTCTGTGTATGAAAATATAGAAATCTTTAAAAAGTTGCTAATATTCTAGAACACTAACAAAAGTGAGAAATGTGGAATTTCACAGCAAAGCAAAATATATAAAAAGCCAAGAAATACAAGGGGAACATTTCCCAAAACCTGAGTCCTTACATTTTGTCATCACTTTAGTTTAAGTGTCTTTGTAACAATTAAATTGTGGCATTACCAGAAAGGAAATAAAAATCAATAATTTCATAATAAGGCACACCCTATAAGCCTTTCTTTTTGTTACAAGCATAAAGCTATTTCTATTTTGTCCTTATTTATGTGCTTTTTTCTATAACACTTTTGTTTGTTTCTTTCTTTATTTGTTTTGTTTCTTGATCTCTGTCTCAGCTCTCATCTAGACTAATAATCTGAAATGAATAATTTATTCCAAGAATCAGATAGTAAAATCTTTAAAAGTAGACTGCTATTTCCCTAAACTAACCTTTTGCATATATTCATTAGACTGAAGCAATTCTGAACTTTTTGGTCTCTGATGTCATGTTGAACACTTGATGTTTGTGTTAACTATTGGTGTTCATCTCCATTTCACAATGCTTTCCCCTGTCTGAGTGTAGGAAACCATTTGAACCTAAACACTTGTCTGAGCAAACTTAAAATTTGAGAAAACCTATATTCTCCCCCATGCAGTGCTGACATGAAGTTTCTCTGAGCAGCTGTACCAGGAAAGACCTTAAATGCTTTATCAAGCAGTGCCAATAAAGCCCACTGTACAAGGAGTAAATGTGCAGAAAGTATGAAGAATGGACAGAGTAGACCAAGCCATCCTGCCAATAAATATCCCTGTATAGTGTCTGCATGTTTCATTCAGCTCTGCTTTGTCATGCGTGCTCAGTGGAGAAACTGGGAAATTGATTGGCATCATTTCTGCAAACCAGGCCTTGCCTGAGAATAGAAAATGCCAGAGCTGCAATCTTTAATAAGATTCATTTAGATGCACTTTAATGTCACAAGTAAACTTCCCACCCTGGTGAGGCCTTAGGACTACTGCCCACTTTTGGTCTTCCAGGTGGGTACGATGATGTAGCATCAAGAACAACAAAAGGAATCAAGAGAGATTTTAGGGCTCTGAGGCAACCAGTTAAGGGCTTCAGAGTGCAAGTTGTGTTCTTCCCCATCCCTCTAATGATGGCAATGGATAAGAAAACTAATAGGAAGAGTCAACAGGTTAATTTATGGATCAGGGACTGGTGTCATTGGCAGGTTGACTATGGAGCAGTATATGCATCAGTGAGTGTGCTGTCAAGAGATGGAGTACACCTATCTTAGTGTGGGAAAGGGATCTTCTCACAGGAGTCAGCAGTCCACATTGAGAGGGCTTTAAACTAGGCTTGAAAGGGGAGGGGGATAAAACCAGGCTCACTAGAGATGAGCCTAAGTGTGGCCTTCAGTCTGCTGTCCAGACTCACCTCCATTCCTGGAAAAATGATGGAGCAGCTTGTTCTGGAGGTCATCTCTAAGCACATGGAAGAGAAGAAGGTTTTCAGGAGTAGTCAGCATGGATTTACCAAGAGGAAATCATGCTTGACTAATCTGGTAGCCTTCAATGATGTTGTGACTGAATGGCTAGATGCAGGGACACCAATGGATGTAGTCTACCTTCACCTTAGCAAGTCTTTTGACACAGTCTCCCATAACATCCTTGTGAGCAAGCTCAGGAAATGTGAGATGGATTAAGAACTGGCTACACAATAGATCCCAAAGAGGGGTGATCAATGGTGTAGAGTCCAGCCAGAGACCTGTGACTAGTGGAGTCCCCCAAGGATCAGTGTTGGGTCCAGTCCTGTTCAACATCTTTATCAGTCACCTTGATATTGGGACAGAGTGTCTTCTCAGCAGGTTTGCTGATGACATAAAGCTGGGAGGAGTGGCTGACACCCCAGAAGGCTGTGCTGCCATTCAGAGGGACCTAGATGGGTTAGAGGGTTGGGCAGGGAACAATTTAATGAATTACAACAAGGGCAGGTGTAGAGTCTTACATCTGGAGAGATGGGAGAAACCCAAGAACCAGTACAGGTTGGGGACTGAGTTCTTGGAGAGCAGTGAAGGGGAAAGGGACCTGGAGGTGCTGGTGGATGGAAGGATGACCATGAGCAAGCAATGTGTCCTTGTGGCCAAGAAGGAAAATGTCATCCCACGGTGCATTAGAAGAGGGGTGGCTAGGAGGTCAAGACAGGTTCTCTTCCCTCTATACTCTGCCCTGGGGAGGCCACATCTGGAATATTGTGTCCAGTTCTGGGCTCCTCAGTTCAACAAGGACAGGGAACTTCTTAAAAGAGTCCAGAACAGAGCCTCCAAGATGATTAAGGGAGTGGAACATCTCCCTTATGAGGAAAGGCTGAGGGAGCAGGGTCTTTTGGGCTTGGAGAAGAGGAGAATGAGGGGTGACCTCAATAATGTTTATAAATATGTTAAGGGAGAGAGCCAGGATGATGGTGCCAGGCTCTTCTCAATTATTCCCAATGATAGGGTAAGATGCAATGAATATAAACTTGAGCATAGGAGGTTCCATATAAACATGAGGAGAAATTTTCTTACTGTGAAGGTGACTGAGCACTGGAACAGGCTGCTCAGGGAGGTTGTGGAGTTTCCTTCTCTGGAGACATTCAAAACCTACTTGGATGCATTCCTACATGATCTCCTGTAGGTGACCCTGCTCTGGCAGGGGCATTGTACTCAATGATCTTTCGAGGTCCCTTCCACCCCTAAATTTCTGTGATTCTGTAGAGTGGAAAAAAATCCTTACATCCCTGAATTAAATGGATGAACAGTGCTATGAATGACCTTGCAAATGCCAGATTCCTCAAAATCAATAAGTGCTCATCAGTTCAAACAATAAAAAAGGAAATACTGGTTGTGTAGGTTGTTTAGTGTGCAAGAGCTCAGAGGCTCTTGCAAGACCTCCGGCTATAATTTTTCAGGACTTCTGGAGTTGTAGTTTGGAACCCTAAATATTCTGCTTGCCAATTACTTATGGTTTTGGGTTTAAAATAAAAAAATAGTCACGGCTCTTCTAAAATTTCAACCCCAGCTCCTTTCATCTGACATAAATCATTTGCTGAAGGCAGCAGGGAGAGGGTGTCCTGAGCTGGGGGCACAGTCCCTGGACAGGCTGCTCTGGTTCCCAGAGTAGTCAGCAGGCAGGCAGGGTCCTCTTGACTTTGATGTGTTTTCAATGTTGCTGGTTGTGTTTATGTCTATTGAACCAAATTATTTCTTGTGGCACGACTAATCAAATTATTGGTGATCAGCGATCAGGCCTCATCAGGTGAACTAAGGACAAGCTCCAGGCTGACCCGATTAAATGAGTGCCTCCGTTGTCATGCAAGATTGATTTATTAAAGCAGAGGGAAAAATACAGTATCTATAAAATTAAAACTGGCACATGTCTTTCTAAATTATTAGCATCAGTACAGAAAGCTGCAAAGAGATGGTAGGATAGTTACAGTAGGATATTTAAGTTTCAATCATAAGAACACAACTAATTAGCTAAAGTCATTCAGTGTATAAACTGTACTTTTGACAGCCAATGTAAACTGCATGTAAATAAAAGAGTCAAGCAATCACTATTATCTCCCTAGAATAATATGTCTGAGCAAACAGGGAAAGTGCACTTAAATCCATTTTTTGTACAAGCCTTAATTATGAGGCCTAATAATCTTAAAATAAATTAAGATTTGTACTTTTCCATAAAAGTGGTACAATACCTTTTTATACACATCTCTGACTGTTAATGTGTTTATTTATCTTTCCTTGCTAATGAAACCCCTTTAATATAAAGACATTCAAGACTGGCATGCAGGCTTGTTTAATGACACAGGTACCAGTGTCATATAAATTCAGCAGTTTGTCTCACCTATTTAAAGTCATATGGGAAGTTCAGTAAGATGTTAGTCTGTCTGTCTTACTCCAAATGATCAATGCAGAAAATTAATAATTTTAAATATTTTTAAATACCTTTTCTTATTCCCATATGTATTGATATTCTTTTATTTCTGTATCAGCATTCTGTTATTTCTTTCTATGCTAGAGGCATGGTAATACTAATATATAAACAAATTAAGAAAATTAGCTCTGTGATATGTTAAACTACCAAGTAAAAGAGGTGAAGTATCTAACAATCAAGAAGGGATTTTGAAAAACATACTGCATCTCCCTTAGAAAAAATAAAGTGCTTGGTTTTGTACTCAGGAATTGGTATAACAGTTTAGTTGTAGCAGTGGTTTTTTTAAGTTTCTGGGCAGCATAAAGACCAGCTTACCAAAAGAGAAATATCTAGACCAAAAGAATTTCATACCACCACTAGCAATAGCTATAAATAGACATCCATATATACTACATCCTTGTGCCAGCTTATCCTGTACGGTTTTTGAAAGCAGGCTTCCTATGTTGGGTGCTTTTTGAAATGTCCATCAAACTGAATTTGGGAATTTGAATTGTATAAATTTATCTCACTCTTTATATTTTACAAAATAAATGTTTTCTTCTTTCCCAGGAGTGATCCCAGTTAAATTTAGCCACATTTTGACAGTTCAACAGTGTTTCAGGGGAAATGGTTTGGGTCCTTTTTGTGAACATGGAGTTCTTCACATTTCAGTTGAAGCAGGAGTATTTCCACTCTATTTTACGTGAGGTTTATCATAGGAATTCTGCATTAATACTCCCCCAGCATCTACCAGAAGCTATATAGCTCTCTGCATACCCTATTCATTTGGTGGGCTTTGTCACTGAATTACTTAACTAAAAAGGAAGGACAGTTATATTCTGAACCTTGACTGTTTTCTTGTTCTTAGTTTTCTCTTCTTCACCCAACAAGCAACAAACATTGTCCTTGTCAAATAATAAATGAGGCACAATTGGTGACTCGCATGTTTGTCAACATAAGCAAGATCAAATGATTGCTCAGCAGGAAGAAGCCACAGGAAATCCAGTGATTTTTTACTAATTAGCAAAATAATAATAATGTCTGCCTAATGATTACCTTGTACTGGGTTGTGGCCTTTTATCAGGCAGCTGCAGACTCCTGCTTTGAAGGGAACCAGTGGTTTTCTTTGAAACTGATGTCATGGACTTTGAGGATCTGTGACAAATCTTCTGAGACTTATTGCTCCTTTGTGTAGTTTCTGTAATTGGGAAGAAAAATGAGCCTGTTTCTAAGTGTTTAAAGAGGAAAGTACCTTCTCTACAGATTTTATTTGGGAAGATTTTTAAGTCTTTTGTCTAAGATTTAAGTCTTAAGTCTAAGATTTTTAAGATTTTTAAGTGTGTGTGTGTATAATCATTTTCAAAAGGATGAATGAATCATAAGGCTAGTTGAAACCTACAAAAATTATTTATCTATGTTGTTTGCATATGTTAACAATAGAAATAAAAAAGGCAGAAAATTATCTGCAATACCATTTTACTGCAAAAGTAAAGATCAGGAAAATACCGTGAGTGAAGCCAGGAGGAAGGACAGCAATTTGGAGCTTGTGGCTCCTATTCTGCATCCCCCTCACATGGATTTTCAGACTGCAGCTCAGCAAGTTGCATACATTTGCCTGCAGGATTAATCACCAGCACAATACTGAGCACCAAAAATTTGAACAGACCAATTTCAGCCTGCAGTCAAGTGCTAAATTCAGCAATTCAGCCAGAGCTGCAAACACCAAAGGCAGTCTGTACTTTGGAAAATGTGGACAGCCATCTTTCTTCATGTTACTGATTCAGAGGCAAAGCAGTAATGACACAGATTCAACATTGTGAAGGTGCCATCCCTTTATTAGTCTCTTTACCCTAACTACCATCAGCAAGGTGCATTGTATTCAGCAAATGTCAAGGCACTGTCTCGCACACCGTGGTTTAATCTGGTTCCCTTTGAAAATCACGTTCATCAGACAGCCAGTTGAAATTAGCAATGTTAACTCATGAAAGTCCAAAGACTGAGACAACAGTGGAGTGTTCGGGTCAGACCTGAGTGTGATTAGCAGAAGCCTGTTGGAGCCTGGGGCAAAATGCCTGCCTAAATTACTGCCACCAGTTTCACTCTCAATGTGTGAAAACTTCAGTGCTGAAAGCCCAGCTCCTGGACTCATTTCTTTAGGGTTTTAAATAAAATTGCCCAGTTTGAGAAGTGTTTTGTAGCTGCAGCTCCCAACAAAGTTGGCCTAAATAAATAAATTAAAGCTCAGAAATCTGGAAGTTGATGCTATCTGACCTGTATGCTGGAGATAGAATTCATGGATAGTCCCTGCACAGCAACTGACTACAGTTATTGGTGTCTGTCTCTCCTTGTCAGGAAAACGAAAACTCTCTCCCATTTGTTAAATGCAGCCCCAAGGGTGAATATCAGAAAAGGTATTGTCACAGATAGTAAGTAGACAGGTCAGTACATTTCAGCAGTAACACCAACTACTAGGTCAATTCAGTTCGTTCTAAGGTCTAAGCTGAAGGGTCTGCATGTCCTTTATTTCCCTTCCATTGTATTTACCACTAGTTTTCCAAATTCAGGTATTCCACTAAAAAGGGGCAACAAAGCTTTATTTCAAAGCTCTGGAAGTTATGACCCACCTCTGAGGAGATAAAACCTTGTAGCATTGGCTGGCACACCTTTGTTGTTTGGGTGGTATTCCCTACTTTATACCCCAAAGGAGAATTGGGTATGCACATGGATAAACTGCACATATGTGTTTCATCTCATGCCACTAGTGTTACAATGTTGGCAACAGATCTGCCCCAGATGAAGAGTCTGGATTAATGTGGTTTAGGTGAAAATCACAATATTGCTCTCCACCTAATTATCTACTCTCTCTTAGCAGAGCAGTGGTCCATCACTGATGTTAGTGGATGCCAGAGAGTGAGGAGCCACTTCCATCCATTCCCATTCTGTTATGGTGTTCTGCTTTCAGGCTGAGAGGAGGATGTGACCATTTGGTTGCTATTAGTGGAGGCAATGGACAACCCAGTGTCCTTCTTAGCACCATGAAGTGCTAGACAATGTCTTTTCAGATGGCTGTGAGGTGACAGATGACAGAAAGAAACTGCCTGAGAGCATAAAATCCAGATACCAATCTACACAAGACCTCTCAATGTGTGACAGAAATATTTGCTGTAAGAAATAGTTCTCCAGCTCTCATCTCACTGCATTATACCTGCACTGGGAGCACTGTCCAGTGCAGTACCCCAGACCTCTCCTTTCCTTCCTGACAATTTTTTTTCCTGGCTTTGCTTGCTGTGGAGGAGACCTTAAGTGTCCAGTGTCAGATCCTACTGTTATGCCAACCTGAGCAGCTTCTGAATTATCCAGGTGGCTGCAGAGGTCTTTTCTGTGAGTGCTATTAGCTGTTGTCCATCACTTCAGGAAAACCTCAGTGACCAAAACTTTCATTCTGACTGCAGTCACAAAGAGGAGCTTAAAGGTAGAGGAAAGTTGGACATCATGATTATGTCCAATGTGCTGCCTCTTTTACCCCAGCCAGTGAAATTTCTCACCTATAGAGAGCAGGGAAGACTTGAAGGGCTGCAGGTCTGTGCAGAGCCTGCATAGACAAGTTAGAGAGTGCCTGGTGAGATAGCATTTTGCACAGGTTTCTCATTGGTGTCAGATGAGCTGAATCCTGCCAAAATATGAAGCAGACCTCTGCAGAGAGGTGCCTGAGGAAGCAATGCACCTCAGAGAAAAACAGCTTGAGTAAAAGGGTTGTACAGAACATTTTCTACTCCATTATTGTTAGATTAAAAGGGACACACAGAAATTGATCTTACTGAATTGTGTTGCTCCTTCAGTTGGGTAAAGAGTTATTTCTGAGTTGCAGGCTGAGAAAACATATTGTGTTCATATGAGAAATGAATAGGAGAAGCTGAAACAAAATATTAAATTCTGCTGGACCTTGAGTTGTTCTTTTTTTTCTTCTTTGTAGTTCTTAAATGTTTTTTCCATAAGTTACAAATGTATGATTGATGTCCTGCAAATGAGCTATGACTGGACATTACTTATTTATTTTATTTAAAATTTTTATTAAGTTGAATAAACCTACTGAGGTTGCAGTCTTGTTTCAGAGACCTGGATGAAGCAGGAGTGAAAATTTCACACAGATTTCCATAAAATCCAATACATGCAAACACCAGAATTAAATTTTAACAATTGTGTATCCACAGGCTTTTAAATGCTGATAGCATTTCCTCTAAAATAATTCGGTTATGTTGCATGAATTACAGTTCTGCATGGCTGCTACCTGTTTTTCTTCTGTAAAAGGTAATTTCAGTCCTGCCTAGTATATGATTTCCTCTTTAAGTCACATTTACTATTTTCTGATCCAGATGTGCAACTGGATATTCAGGTATAACATGTGAAAGTCACAGACTGCAGCATTAGACGTGTCAACTTTTAAAGACTCTTGGTTCCCTGCGTTTGATGGGTTCAGGATATTATTAAACATTTGATATACACTTACTGTAGCTGCTCTGCCCTCCTGTTGGAACTCTGGTCTGTTCTTAATTCCTACCCTTATTGCTTAAACACTGACCTTTTTATTACCAATAAAACTGGGCCCTGTCAAAGAGAGAGGCAGGTATGTCTTTTTTCAGTGGAACTATTCAAGTTCATAAAATTAAGCACACGAATAAGGATTGAAGGTGAAATCACCAGCTTTTCAAGGCAGAGAATTATTATTCATTGTATTTTCACAGTAAATAGCCTATCTGTTCTTTGTTGTTGAATATAATGCAACAATATGTGCACATGGAATCAGAATTACAGACTGAATTACTAACAAACTCCAGATAAAGAAAGGAAGGTCCACATTTTCATATCTGAATGTCAAGTGTGAGTCTTCTAAATCAATATTTAACCTCACCTGTTTTGTTTGTTTTTTTTTTTAATCTTTGCTTTAACTAAAAATGAGACCTTTTTTTTTCCCCCCCAAGGAACAGCACGGAAAACATTTCGTCAGTATCTTTCACTGGGATGATTCTATCCAATAGCTTTTACTATTGTAACTTTACCTTTGCTCTGCAACTTTGGCAGCTAATGGGAACTTGTTCCACAATGTTCTTAGGCTTTTGAAATTGCCTTTCTTTTTTTTTTTCCCCAGGTGCTCATGGCAGATAGCATGGGGTTAAGGCAAGCTTGAAAACTGCACAGCCTTCAAGAAAAAATAACAGCTGAGCTAGCTTTCTGCTCCTCATTTCATTGCCTGTACTTGGAGGTGCTGCATTGGTTTTGACAGCGTTCACACCAGTCTGTCTGAGACAAGACTGTGGTTCACTGCCCTGCATATTCACAGAGAAAAACCTCACAAATCCTTATATTCAATAAAATATTGATAACCTTTTTGCTGCTTTCACAAGGCAGTAACAAAATGGTGGCACAAAAGAATTCTCCAGCCCAACATTTTCTGTGCTTAAAATGCATTATTCAAAAGCCCAGACACTGAATGACCGTAGGACATTCTAGTTCAAGTTTAGATTCCCACAACTGTTTAACAAAAAGGCAGGATTAGTGAATTTAGCTTAAAGTCATGAGAAAAACTTTAAAATCAGTACTGTGTGATCTAATGCAAACCAGAACCTCTATCATTAAGGGAAATAACCTTCTTTAAAAAGTAAAACTAGTTTCTGGAAGACCAGACAAGGGAAAAAGTCACTATCCATTGTGGACAACTTTTTTGGTTAAAGCTTTTGTCTGTTGTCTGGAAAGTTAATCTTTTAATGGAAATTTTGGCTTCACTTTTACCAGGGAAAATTTGTTGAAGACATTAAAACTTTATCATCACCTAGAGGTGAAGTTTGTATTCTGTTTTTTTGAGGTTGAATGGTTTATAACACTCCTTCTGATATATTATTTAATTATTGTATCTGTACTTTGATTAGTATAAGAAAAGATTTGCATTCTTGCACCATGGATCTTTCTCATCAGTCTAGTGTGCCAACCATTGACTCAAATTTAGCTCTGTCTTTCCATCTCTGCCAAGCTATCCAAATTGCGATATTTGAGGTAGAAGTCACAACATCATTTGTGCTTCTAGCTTACAAGACAAAAAGATCTTTTACATATTCTGCCCCCAAAATACCCTTGAAATATCCTGATACTCTGAATACTTCTTTATTACTAATCTATGTTCTTGTGCACTGTCTTTGGAAAAGTTCCTCAGAGGAGAATCCAGCTAGGACATTGCCATGCCTCCCTATGTCCCTACAGAAGAAATCCTTGGCTTGTTGATGCCATCAGCCTTCTAAAACTGGCAATAGTCTGTGATTTATAACCTAAGAGCTGCTTGACTGAAATTTGTGCCAGTGTTTAAAAATAAAGCCATATGCTCCCCATCATTATTTAGGTGGATGCAAGCAGTGTAAGGGAGAAGAGATTGCAAATCTATGGAAAGACACATGATGCTTCTACAAATCAATTAATATCTTGTGGCATACTCCCAAAAACTGTTACTACCTGGTACCTTCTCTGTGATACTCTGTTTCCTTTAATCTTGGTAGTATAGATACCAGGAACTTGTGGTTGATTCAAAATACCAAATGTATGCAATGGACAAATTCCAGCTAGCAAGAAGATTCATGTGGTGCTTTAGAACAGCATTAATTAAACCTCACAGCATCCCAGGGAAGTAGGTGGCAGTATCTTCATTTAGCACACAGGATACAGCCAGGAAAAGGTTACTGACTCTCTGCTGTACACGAATTAATAAACAGCACTTGTATTTGAGTTTTTCTAGTGGTGTCAGGTTGCTAGACTTGCCATCCCACTAAAAGGACAGTCTCTACTTGACTATCTCTTCACTTGTTTTGTGGACAGACTCCAAAGTCCCTGCTAGAAGACTACACAGTATGAGATATATGTCTCCACCTGGAGCCAAATTCAGTTTTGCAGATGTAAATCTGGAGTAACTTTCCTGATATTAATACAATTTCAGCAACTCACTATCGCATGAATGAGAGCTGTGTGCAGGCCAGTTTATTAGCATAAAACAAGCCAGAAGTGAACACTGATCTCTGAGATTCCTTTATTTCAAATGCCTTCTGCTTCATAGTTTGTTAAGGACACAAATGCCAATTCACACTGATATAGTTTTGTATAAAAAGAAGAGGCAATCTTTTCAAAGACAACTGCTTCTCTTCTCTTCTCAGTGTATAAAGGGATAACCAGACAGTTCCTATTAAGAGTAAAAGGAATTATGCAGACTGCATATCCTTTGCAGCAACATTGAAATTTCCATCTGATGGGAAGAACGATTTCCAGCTATTTCTTATACAAAATGATCAGAACAAAAGTTAAAGCTGTAATGCATTCCCTTACTTAAAAATGTGTATTGTTATACAAGGCAATTAAAGAGTTTCAAACTATTCTCCGTATGATCTGCCTTTCAGATGAGACCTAAAATTGAAGCATTTGATTATTAAAGCTCAAGTGGCAGTTTTCATTAAAGGTGTTAACCTGAATATGCTTTCCAAATTCTAAATCAGTACATCATGATCTCCCTTCCTAAATTCTCCATGGCTTTGATGTGATAAGATATTCTTCTCTTCCTAAAAACTGTTCTAAAAGTATTACTCACACCATATGGCTACCTTGCATATCCATTACAGTAGAGAATGAAGTGAGTAATCTTTTTATTCAGCCTATAAATTATTTTAAGAAAACTGACCATTTGATATGCCTAATATGTGCTTCCCATCTACTTTGACAGACAAGTTATTAAATCTTTTATCTATATGCTGATAAGCACAAAGCTCTAACTTTTGACTGGGAGAGAATCCCAACATTTCTTTAACTAATAATTATAATTATAATAAAAATAATAATTAAAAATGTGAACGCAGTTTCAGAACCAGCTCAAGTATCAAAGTTAAGTTGGTGTGCTCTGAAGATAGGACCTAACATTTAATCAAATTTTTAAAAAATATTTCTTCCAGACAGCCTCTTATTGAGGGAAGAGTTTTACTTGGGTGCACCAAAAGCCAACCACACTCCCTTCAGGTCTCACAAAACTCATTGCATTAACTAAGAAATTAGATAAATGGTGTAATCTTGAGGGATAGACAGGGACTCTTGGTACTCTTGGCAATTTCAAAATTTTGTCAGTGTTTAGTAATTGTGTACTAATATTCTTTTCCAACTTGCTGTTAAAAGTTATTTGTGTTCTTTGCAACTGCACAGCAGCTGAGATGAGATCTGGGTTTGAATATTTTTACTGTATCTGCCATATCCAAGCAAAATCTATATTTGTAAGATAGGTGAAGAGGTTAATATAATAACAGAAACAATATCTCATTAGCCTCATTAGATAATGTTAGCTCAAAGACAAATAATTAACACAACTGCATAGGTTTTAATTTTTTTTTTTTTTAATTTAAAAATTAACATAGTTTGAATTACTGTATAATTCTGTAATGTGTGCCAATGTAATAATTGATAAAGTTCTCACTAGTGGTAAAGAGTAAGGTGCCTATATCATGTTGCAAACATACAGAATTTAGTGGTGTCTACTGGAATTTATAAAACCTGTGTTTTGCCATATTCCATGTTTACTCTTCCTTTTTGATCACAGCAATTTACTCAGTAGCAAATGTTCATATGTATTAAGTGCACTTGGAATAGCTTCAGTACTGAAAACCTGACTGTGGAAAAATGCACACAGTAAAACAAAATAACAACAACAAAAAGCAAACAAACTCCCCTCCCAAAAGCAAATTAAAAAAAAAAAAAAAAGAGTGAAGTAGAATTTTAATAAACATTCATTCCCAGGGGGACATGGGTGTACTGTAAATATACCACAGTGATATCAAAGCAACATTTCTTTTGAACTAAAGAATGCAAATTAGATTTACCTTACTTCCATATAATTTGCTGTTTTTAATCCTAATAATATATTATTTTCAAAGGAAAGTCAGATATGCTCTGCCCTTGTTTTCTACCTGAAAACTGGGTCTTGCTAACGATTCCAAACTTCCTAGCTGTCAACATTTTTACAAGGTCTGAGGTGCATTTTCAAGTTTATTATTGTTTGGCTGAAAAAAACCAATCTTCACTGAATACAGTAAACTTTTGACCATTTGTGACTGGTGATATTTTTCAACAGCTGTGCCACATTCTGTCCTCCAGAAATGCATATAAATAGTTCTTGTAGTCAAGGGGAGATGCATTTGGGTACCTTAGTTCTGAACTTGGGTGAGAGTTCAACATCTTTAAATCACTGTGTTCAACTTCTGTTATATTCAGCTGCCATGGTGACAGCAGTATTTAGGAACTCATCCAGGGTCCAGATCTGCTCTTTCTGATGTCAGACAGATAATTTTAATTACTGTTGGCTGGTGCAAGGGTCAAGCCCCTGTTTCATATGGAATCCTGTTTCTTCCCAGGAGAAAACTGGTCTGCCTAGATTATTTTTATTGTCACCTTGGTACTTCCCTGAGAGGTACTTAACTACTCCTTACATCTATTGATCCTCTCTTCCATAAATCCTTTGATTTTCAGTTTCATTATTTTGCATTACAATGGATAATGATTACTTGTGAACCTTCTTTTTTTTTTGGTGGGGGGGTGTTAATTTGTTTTCCATCTTTCTGATGCCTTTATAAAATGTTTATGCTGTAGAAAAGATGTGTTCAAAGTTGGTAGTTTTTCAACTTTTCACATTACTAAAACTTATAGGTTTATTCCTGTCTCAGTTCTGTAAATCTGTGCAAAATGCAGTCTATCAAGGAAGATCTTTTGATAAGTAAATTTATGTGTGGTTCCAGAGAGGAAGAGCTATGACACATCTTTGCTGTCAGTGCACAATGTGAAGACCATGGAATTGTTGAGGTCTAGGTAGTAAAAGACTCTTAAATACAAGGATTCAGGGGAAATTATTCTGAGCATTCATGCGTATCTACTAAATCATAAGGCCATCTCCTGGCTCCCATCTCCAGAATGAAGAGAATTATTCCCTTCTATTTGGGACAGTCATAAGTTCCCATCTCTTGGCTTCACGGCTGCAGAATGTCCCATGGCTGTTTTGCATACATTTGGATTTTGCTAGGGAATATGTGATGTGTAATCCCCAGCATCTCTTCTTGTATACCTGTATGCCATTTGCATGTAGTGTTGCTCACACACCTTTGCAGTCGACAGGATGACAGGGTCTAGAAAGAGAAATCGAGTCAAGCTACTAAGTAGTATTTACTCCATTCCTTTTAACACACAGTGTAATGTTAAAAAGCTAGTCTGGGGGGTTACTGCACCTCATTTTAATATTATAAAAATTAACTTAGCTAATTGCCCAGGCTCCCTCTGTTGTCAGTGAAAAGAAGGAAAAAAATAAAAAAATCTGAACAGAGATCATCAGCTCTTTCTAACTGCTATTTTGGAATTGGGTGATTCATCCTCTTGAAGTCTTTCCTACTTTACATTGACTATAGAAGAAGACTGGTGTCAAACTCCTAGATGGCTAATGGCAGAAAAGATAAATGACACTTTTGTGAGGTATTTTATACTTATAAAAAGGAGGCATGTGGTGAAAAAAGAGTCTGTTGTACAGCTACCAACTCCCAGACCTGCCTGAGACTCAGGAAAAAAGACTTTTACTCTTAGCTGAATGACTCCATCACTTGGCCATGTACCTTATTTGTTCTGAACTTCATTTTTCCTTTCTAGATAATTGATATCTTCAGGATCTTATGGGTCTAAGTTTAAACTGTTAAAGGGCTTAGATAGGCCTAAAACAAAGGTTGTATGTAAAAGGAACATACAATTTTTAATGGCTGTGAAGGGAAGCTCTGTTCTGTGAATTAAAGGGTATATATAAAATGTAATTTGGTTGCAGTTAAAAAAAATTAAGAGATCTAGGTACTTCTTACAGTCTTTTCCATGACCTACTGTCCAGAAGATATACCCTTTAAATGAAGCTTAGCCTCAGCTTTTTATCTAAGGTCAATACCTGAGGCATTTATAAGGCTGGAAAAATGGCAGAAGAACTTCAGATTTTTTTCATAGAAGTGATAAGTGGATAAAACTTTACAGGCATTACTTTAAAAAGATTACCCTCCAAACAGTCTCTCCAACCACTGTTGACAGAGAAAACAAGTTAAAAGCTTGAGTTAAATGGTTTGTATATAATATATTGTCCTTTTGAATAACGTAGCTTGAATCCATTTGAATCAACAATATTACCTGTCACAAGGAAATGCAGTTTTCAATATCAAAGCATCTTGAATAAAAGCCATTACTCTTTTTTAAATAAAAAGTTATTTTTGTGCTCTTAGAAGCAAAAGTCCTACTGTTAACTTTACATTTACTTAATGTGTCTTTTCTGCAGATACTTTTTTGCAACACTCTACTTCAGTAACTGTGGCTAAGTACCATCCCTCACTAGATGGTTCAGAAATACTGGAGGGCAGAGAGCCATGATCAATCAAAACATTTCCAGTTTTGCCCCTTGTTCAGTCCTCCTTAATGTGTCATTTCAGAGCATGACACCTTTTGGTACTGTGGTTGTGATTTTTTTTTTTTTTTTGAGGGGAGCTTTGTATTTTGTATGTATGATTTCAACAGGGAAGAGTCTGTGGAGAGAAAAAAAAAGAATTCCTATCAATTCCAATAAGTGCACAAGAAGTATTACTGTCAAGCAGAAGTAACTGCTGCTACTGTGTGACTGTGACTATTTGCCTTTGTCTCCCCATGTGTTTTGGTCTGCAGCCATTAATAGCTTGGACTCCATGAAGCAGTAGCAAAGGGTAGTGTGTCAGAGCAGCAGGCCAAAATTAAATTACAGCAACCTCACACTTTGCATTAAAATCTCCACTAAGCAACGGGGTCTTGTAATCATCCGGATTTTCCTTAAAGACAATGTCCCTCCACACAACTGGATACACAGTTAATTCATGCTGTCAGCGTCCTTTATTGGCTGGGGGGAATGCAGTATTGATTCTTGAACTCAACAGCAGCACAAAGAGCCACTAGTGCATGGTCAAAATGCAGCAATAAAGGGCTGGCAGCATGAGAAAAGCAGCCATTCCGTTGCACAAACAAGGTCAATTAAAGGACAGTGCAGCATAATATAAATAGCATTAACAGCCCTCTTCAACCATGATGAAACCATACCGGGAAGATGACAATAAATAAAATAGTTTAATGCAGAATAAATACAAAAACATTTAATGTTATTTAATTTAAAATCTTGCGTGCCTTTAGAAGTATTATCAAGTAAAACATACTTACCTTTTATTAGAAAAAAACAAAACAGGACTATTCTTTTCAGGTAAATCTCTGTATAAACTAGCTATGCACATATGCAGAACTGAATGGGAATATACTGTTTAATAAATGGTTAATTCTTAAATTACAGCTGCGGGATATTATGTCTGTCTTTGTAATCTCTTACTTTTTATTAATATAAATCTTTCAGTGTCACTTGAGTGTAATAATAGGGCAAAAGCATATATGCATTTTTAGTTCAGAAGTTAAAAAAAGTTGCAAAGGATCTTTATGTCCTTCTTTAAGATCTTGTAATTATTATCTTTTTATGAGAGACTTATTATTATTATGCCAGCTCAGAATTAATTACAAATGTAATATACATCATTCTGCTAACACACAGAGTATGCTAAGAGAATTAGGCTCTTAAAATAGATAATGGGCCTCAGACAGGCAGCTGATAAACCTAGTCTTGTAAAAGGCAGCTGAAAAAGTTTCAAATCTATTTAATCATTTATTAAGCAAAATAAATATTTGTTTTAAAGCCCTATTAAGTAACAAACATGCTGAAAGCACACAGAAGATGTAGGTTTAATGCTTTGGTTTGCCCATGCAGTCTTACAATTTTTTCAGCAGCGCAAGCCAACTATTGAACCCCTCCTTTTTTCAGCTTTTGGAAGTATTCATATCAACTTTGGGTACACTAACATCCATTAAAACTGGAAGTAATTGGACTGAAATCTGTGATGATGGTTGAGTATGAAGTCATAATTGTGTGGACTCTTACCTATGTTGTAAAGCTGTATCTTTTATCTGCCCCCATGCAATAACTGTATACATAATATTGCAAGAAACCTTTGAGGAGGCATACAAATAGCAAGGTTTTCCTTGTAAAAAAAAAGGGAAAAAAAAAGGTCTTGGAAATTATTTTAAAGTAAATTCATTCCTATAATGTCAATGAAATCATCCTCAGAGAGAAACAGAAATGCCTTCTGGACTGTGTGGAAGTATGGGGGTTTTATTCAGCTACTAATTAGAGTAATTAGTATAATACTGCTACTATTTTTATAAGTTTGAAATAGAAAAACAACTTGAAGACAATGAGGAAAAGAGGAACAAATTAGGTTATATTTGGTTGATGAGAAGCTTGACATGAGCCAGCAGTGTGCACTTGCAGCCTAGAAAGCCAACTTGGGTTGGCTGGGTTACATCAAAACAAGCTCGGCCAGCAGGTGAAGGGAGGTGATTCTCCCACTTGCCTTTGCTCTTGTGAGACCTCACCTGGAGTATTGTGTCTAGTTCTGGAGCTCCCAACACAAGAAAGACATGGACCTGTTGAAACAAATCCAGGGGAGGGCCATGAAACTGTTCACAGAGCTGGACTATCTTTCCTATGAAGACAGGACCAAAGAGTTGAGGTTGTTCAGCCTGGAGAAGGCTCTGGGGCTACTTTATAGCAGCCTTCCAGTAACTGAAGGGACTTTTTGCAATGCCATGTCATGATAGGACATGGGAGTACAGTTTCAAACTGAAACAAAGTAGATTTGCTTTATATATTAGGAAGAAATTATTTCCTATGAGGACCCTGAACAAGATTGTCTTGGGAAATTCTGGATGCCCCCTCTGTGGAAGTGTTCAAGGCCAGGCTGGATGGGGCTTTGAGCCACCTGGTCTAGTCGGAGGTGTCTCTGCTCATGCAGGGGCATTGGAACTAGATGACTTTTAAAGTCCCTTCCAACCCAAACCATTCTGTGACTCTAGGATTATTATGATTCCTGCCACCTAGGAAGTGCAAGGTAAAGAATTACTTATCTTCATATGTCCTAGGCTGGGACTAGTTTCTTGGGAAATGCAGCTGTCCTTAATTAATTTTTTTGAAGTTGATGATTTTATTCAGACAGTGTAAAGCCAGAGGATAAAGTATGAGAAGCTCTATTTTTTGTCACAAGGAAAAATTTATTTTCTTGACTATTTTTGTTCTTCAATCTGGAACCAAGGCAGGTTATAGGGTAAAAGTCCTTATTAGACAAATAATTGCATCCAGTGACTCATGACCAATTAGCTCGTGTGCAAATTTTTGCTTCTCCTAAGCCCTTCTTCCTCTTAAAGTATGTAAGCAATTGGGCTTCTTTGGGATTTGTTCCTTTTCTGCAAGACAAGATTGTTTAATAACGTAATTAAAATAATAGTTTTTTAATAATAGTCTTTAAGAGAATATCAATGAAGCAAATGCCTTTGAGTGGCTGGCTGAAAGTATTTTGCATGATTTTGCACACAAGCTTAAGTGGAATCAATGTGTTTGGAAGGAAAAACCAGTTAACATATGTGCCACTTTCCTAAACCAAAGCAGATGTAGCAAGACTTGGACGAAGAGGCAGAATTTGTAGTTTTGTATTTCATGTTGTATACTTTTTATTGATTTCTCTTTGTGTTACTCAAGAATTATGGAGACCGAATAAATTCGTCTTGGGGTAATTCAGTTATTTTATGAAGAGTTTCTTTGAATTTGGAACTGTAAAATGTTTTATCCAGGGAAACTGACTGTTTCTTTGACATCCTTGGTATTCAGAAATATGTGAGACAAGGTGTCTCATGTCCTCTTACATGGCTATCACATCTAGGAAAATACAGGAAAATAGGAAAATATTTTTTTCTTCTTTCATCTCCTTTTTGTTATAATTTTTAATCCAATGTCCCGTAAGGGTCTATAAATGATTCATGCATTGCAATTAACTTTGGTTCGTGTACTAGGTGGCTTCTTCTGACTGCTAGTGAGATACTTCTGGAGGTATACTCTTAACCATTGGTAAGGATTTGGGACATAGCTATGTTTGAAAGTTGTTATTGCTTGGGTACCTCCTTACACAAACATGCTATTGATGAAATTAATGTTCTCAGACAGTGGTTTGCTGTCTCAACACCACCAAACTGCAGTTCCCATTAGGAAAAAGTTTCTGACCGTCAACTTCTTTTGGAGTCATGAGAGTTGATACTGTCACTATTGAAGTGTCTGAAAAACAGTAGGTATTCCTCTGGTGGTAGTGTTTTAACAACTTATTACATCATGCTGCAGAGATATAAGGAGTTTTTTTAAAATTTCACTTTATTGTAAAACTCTATCTTCTCTGCGTAGGTTGGGTAGAAGTAGAGAGAGAAATTCAAAGAGGTTGCTAATGGAGATGTACAAATACAAATTTTGCACTTCCCAGAAGATATGTATAAAGCAGGAGAGGATGCTGAGTAGTCCAAGTAAGAGCCAGGAGACAATTTGGAGAAAGGCAAATGCCAGGACAATATGTTCCTCAGAATCTTGGAAAGCTGCAAGTTTTGACCACAGCTCAAACTAGGAAAGTCTTTTTCCAGTTCCCTAGAGGGAAGCATATGATACAACATATCCCAGAGGAGGCAGAGAGAGGAAAATAATCTGGATAGAAAGATGACAAATATGTGGTCATTCTTCATTCTTGAAAGTTTAAAGAAAGTTTCCAGAAAGTAGAGAAGATGTTTGATTCCAAATCCAGGCCATTCTTCATCTTCTCTGTGAGATCAGAAAACAAAAATATAAAGGGTTCTCTTTCCCTTGGGCCATGCAAGAGAAGTGGAAATCCATATAGACCCTTTTTGTAAAGGAAACAGAAATGAGAAGCAGAATTTGCAAAACATTGCTTTCATATCTTACTGAAAGAGACCAAACATTGAAATATGCACAAGTGTCACTTGTATAACACCTGAGAATGGAGTTGATTGTGCTTCTTATAAAGCACAGAAATGTCATGGTTGAGATTGTGAGGGGTATAGAAGTTAATAATTTAGTAGATAGCAGGCCCAACCTTCATAACTAGGTATTTAGGAATGCGGAGGATATCACAACGTACAAGATGTAGGAATTGGAGAGCCTTACACCTTTGCCTCGAAGATATTGAGTCAAAAACTCATCAGACGAATTGTGAGAATAGCAGCAACCACTGGAGTCTCAATTTGCTTGCCTCTTTGAAGTGACTCATCAGAGAATCATCAAAGACACACTCTAGTGTCATGTAACTTTATCATGCCTCTATTAAGATGATGAAGGAGGAGGTAGGTTAGTCTCATGCTCAGATTAGAATATAGGAACAGAGATTCAGATGATTTATTTGGATGGACTGGTTAGGGATTCCCTTCAGAAGATGCTTTTTATGCAGAAAACTGGCCTTAAGAACAAGAAGTTCTCAGGAGGAGAAACTCAGGAGGAGTTTTTCACCTTGAGTTTTTTTCTCATTCTGTCTCTACTCATAACCAAGAGTGAGAGCTGTATAGTAATAAAGATTGTGAAACAAGAGCCTGTTTTTTTTCATGTGATGACCAAACAGTCTCAAGGGATGAATCCATAAGTCTTAATGGGTAATGATGCTATAGGACAACCATATTGCTAGCATGCCAGGGGCTATTACTCAGTGCAGAAGATGACCCCCAAAACCAGTTCCCACTTAAAAGGAACATGGGATTTCACAAATGGATTTTGTGTTTGCAAGGAAAAGGAAAGACTTGACACTTTAAAAACAAAAATCCTTTCTTCTTTAGTCACCTCTTCACCCCTACAGGGCAGAAGAATAAGAGGATTCTGAAATGAGTTGTATAGCATCTTTTTTTTTATGCGTTTTGAGCCATGGACAGAGAACATTTAAGTGTCCCTTTCATATGAGTCTATAGAGACCACTTTCTTCATTGTTTAAATACATTTTGCACCTGTTTTTTAATCATCCCGGTTAGGTTCCCAATGGTACTCTTATAAAATATCTCTTAATGACTATTTTTTCCTGTGGGCTCTTCCAAAAATCTTTTTATCAAAAAAGACCTTTTGTCATTTAATTTTTTAGCTGCATGTATGTAAACATTTAGACATAAAAAAGCCTGCAGTAGGTAAAACCATTTCATTAACGATAGAAATAAATCTTGTGATAAAATATGCCTATCAGGCGATGAACAAAGACATATCTTTTTAATTTGCATACTTTTTCATTAGGAAATTTATAATACAGTTAGCTCAATAATGCAAAAAGAAAAATCTTGTGAAATGTGTTGATACCTGTTCAAAAATGAATGAAAAGAGGAAATGATTTACTTTTTTTATTTACTTTTAGAATATTTGTTCTGAACTGATAGTACAAAGAGAATACAGATGACAACTCATTCCAAGTGACCAGTCTTGGTACTCTCTTGTGCTTCAATAATATGTCCTGAAAATGCAAGTCCTAGTAGCCTCAGCCACTTGGTTAAGAATTGCTTGATTTCTACTCAACTGGAAATATTAGAATAAGAAATGTGGCTTATGAAAGAAAAACAAAAAATGACAAGCAATCACACCACCATTTTCTACTTTACCCAAATAATTCATACAGAAATCAGTGTTTTAGATATCGTACTAGCATGGGACTACTACTGCCACACAAATAGTCCCACCTCTTCATAAAACCATTTGAAGACTAATTTCCCTGAAACTCTTTCAGATGCTGAAGGTCTTTTCAAATTGCCTTGGTTTTTTTCAGAAGAAAATCTAAACATTCAAAATCACAACATCTTGAAGTCAGGGAAGAGCCAATCAATAATTTCTGTCTCATATCTCCTGGAAAATATTGCACTCCACTCCGACACAGCATGACACAGCATAAGCTTCAAAAGAGTATATTTGAATATATAGACAATCAGGTAATGTGTATATATCTAAAACTGGTCAAGCAACAGAGTATTAACCCATTACATGGGCATGTAGCAAGAAGTTGAGGGGAAAATGTTTAAAACTTGAAGATATTTAGGTTAGACTTTAGGCAAAAATTCTCACCTCTGAGGGTGGTGAGACACTGGCACAGGTTGCCCAAGGAAGCTGTGGCTGCCCCATCCCTGGAAGGGTTCAAGACCAGGTTGGATGGGGCCTTGAGCAACCTGGTCTAGTGGGAAGTGTACCTGCCAGTGGTAGAGGGGTTGGAACTGGATAATCTTTAAAGTCCCTTCCAACCCAAACCATTCTATTAAAGAAAAGTGAATGTTATAGTTTCCGATAATGATACACATCAGTAGTTTTTGGAAAGAAAACAAATGAACAGGATTGTTATACACCAAATTACTGGACAATCATATGCAAGTGAAATGCCTTTTTAGGATTATAAATAGGTCCTTTCTAAAGGAAGTATACTAGGTGCAGACAACAATAACTAATCACATGTAAAAAAGAAGTGACCTCTACTGGAACAAAGAGGCGGCTTCATGACACTTCTCTCTGTTATGAGGAGGACCAGCCTGTGGGTTTTGGGGAGGTACTGGGAACGTTGAATCTCTCCCTCCTGTTTGAGTCCATCTACTTGGCTGCAATTAGCAGTGCATGCAGCCTGTTGTCAGCAAGGGTGGTTTAGGAAGAGTATATGAAAGGGGTGAATACCCAATTACTGTCTATAGCTGTTTATCACTTCTGAGTCTAAACAGAGAATAGAAGGGATTTCAAACAATATAAGAAAATCCAAGGCACCCTTGACCCCATTAGAAGGGATATTAAAGATGATTCATAAATGAAGCTGTGCACGTCATCCTTCAGAGAGATGTCTAAGTAGTTGTTTTGGGGATATTCAGCCTTGGGAAGTAAAAGAAAGAATGGTTTCACTTCACCTAAATGGCTGGGATTATAAACGGGGGGTATATGTTGGGAGATAGACTGAAACATAATTATTTTATTTTTCTCTGACCTTCACAATAAAAAAGTCATATTCTTACTTAGTGATACAAGGAGAGAATAGAGGCTACCAAGATCACCAAGAATTAAGACCTAAGGACCTTTTCCTTTGATAGAAAATTGCAAAATTCTGTACAGAAATGTTTTCAAACAGCCAAAACTCCCCAGGAAGAATTTGGTAGGAAATGTAGGATGGGAGTATAGGATCAGAGTAGATTTGTGAAGATTTATCATTTTCTTCCAAATTAGTCTTTCATTTAACATTCAGTAAGTCAGTGCATGAAGATTGCCTGGAACACTGAATTTAAAGAAGAATTTGGTTTTAATGCAGAAATTAGTACTGTAGCCAGTTACGAAATGAATGTTAACTGATAACTCTGTTATTAATAGATCTTCCAAAAGGGCTTGTATGCATATGGTTTTGGCTCAAAAGTTGCTCAAAAGGCATCTTTCTAAAATAGGGCCAGTCTGAAATCATCAAATCAGAAAATCAGCACCAAGTAGCCACTGATTTTTTACGCTTGGAGCTCCAATTGCACTGCCAGTAGAGAGACCCAAAGGCTTTTGGCAAGAGCTTTCCATTTTTGAATCATATGCAAAAACTGTATAACATTCTCTGAGTTTAAATGTTTAGACAAAATTTTATATTTCCTGCAGTGGAAATTCTTTATTTTATTTTTTTAAATATTATTTTCATATGAAATTACATGTAAAATAATGCATTTATTCAATTATGCGTATTCTTATCTGAAGGGATTCAAAGGTTCTATGTACATGCTTTTGTAATACTCCTCCCCTCCAAAAGCAATGTGTTGTAACTATGATTCAATACATTCCATTTTTATTTTTCAGTTTCAAATCATTATTTTAAAAAATCATTAACGAATATTGAACTGATGAAAGCCTGGATTTATTGTCCTGGAAACTCGTGTCCACTAGTCAAAAAACAGACTTTGAGTTAAGAATGGTAGACCAAGGATTCATCACAGCTGTGAACATCCTTTAGCCACATTGTGCTCGTTTGTGGTGTATACACACCCTTATATTTCAGGCTTTGACCAAGAAAGGAGATTTCAATATTATAAATTGCTTTTGAACTGACAATGTTATTGCAGTGAAAGAAGCCTGTTTATATGACCCACGAAGTAGCGTGTGAAACAGGGTATGAGTTATCTTCAGCCTTGAGCTTCCATATCAGTTTTGATTATCTGCATAAATTCAGTCCGCAGTTAAATGCTCTGGTAATTTTATTTTTCTTTGTGTTTATGCTACATAGCTTTTTTTATATTCCAGTTTCTAGACTACAGCAGTTTGAGGCTTCCTGGTGGTAAGAATCTCTTGACTCTTTCTGTGGAAATGAATTACAAAGAGTTCTTAAATTATAAAGACAGAATAATGAGACATATGTACATATATCCCTGTACCACACTGCTCAACCTACAAGCCCCCATATCCATTGATATTAAATAGTGCCATAGAAGAAGAAGGTGAGATTTCAGACCTGTGGTTTCCCATAACATCGCTCATGCAAAGATGTTGACAGATTTCTAAACCTGCAAAAAGTAAGAATAGTGTAGAAAATATCAAATGGTTAGAGAAGGTAGAATGCAAGTTCATTGTCTCTTTTCTAATTCATAAGACATCATTCAATAAGGCTAAAATTAATGGAAGTTGCAGCAGTTTTTCAGTCAGAATTGTACTGTGACACTCATTGCCACAAGAAGTTACAAAGATCAAGAATTCAGCAAAATTAAGGAAGGAATTAGACTTTTTAAGAAGAGCAGCCTTGTCCAGTGTCAGCCTAATTAGCTAGAAGCATGTGATGTAATGAGTGTTAAACTTTATACTTTGGAATAAAAGCAATCTTGATTCTGTGATTAATTTAGAGTATGAGACAGATAAGTTTTCTGAGCCTGCTGCAGGATTTTTAAATCTCCCTCTGGAGAACTAAGCATTTCCAAATAGTATATGATAAGAGGTAGACATTATTCTGACCCAGGGTGGAAATTCACATGTTTCTATCTACCTAAATAAACTTTTTTTTATTAAAGGAATTGCACACAGTTTTAACAAAAATTGCCTTCAGGTCTAAATGTAACTAATGAATTCTTCTGAAGAATAGCCCTATTGTAGGAAATAGAACAATCTGGGTTTTATGAAGTTCCCATTTTATCAGCTTAAAGAAAAATAAGTATATATCTGCAGACATATTCATTAATTTCTCAGTGTGCCCAAACAGAAATCCCATTTATTCATTAAAATAAAATTAATGGAACCCTTAACATGCAATTTCTGACTTTTTTATTATTCCTTTTATTTTAACTCTATGAATCTTGTAAGCAGGTCGTTAAGATAATGGCACTAATAGTACTCATCTGAATATGGTTTGTCTTCTTTGATGTTCCTAGTTATATGTTGGTCTGTATGAAATTAAATAGTGATACCAACATACAGAGTAAGAATAAAAGGGTGAGTGTATGGGAAATATTTCCTTAGTAGCTGTGACTGTGATGGCTAACATGACCCCTGCAATTTATAAAAAGGTTACAGATTTGTTCATTTACTTAATACTGGGAAAGCAGCGCTTTTTTGCAGGAGTTTGCCTACAACCAAAACTAATTATTGCCACCATATTATGTAATTTTGTGCTGTATGATATGTAGATGAGCAAAAAAGTGTTGTAAACCACCATCAGGGTCCAGGATGATAACTTCAGGAATGAGGAAATAGGCCTTTCAAATCTCATTTCCAGGAGCTGCTGTAAATTAAGATTAGGAGACGTAATGCCTCTGATTCTTTGAACCCTGCTATTAGACTTTTATTGTCTTTACTAATTTCAAAAGTAAACCTGATTCATGCTTTTTATTATGTATGTATAATTACATGATTGAAGGTTAATGACTTCACTAGTATAGTTCAGGGACTCAGGACTCTTCCAAGGCCTCAACAATGATAGGATTCACAACCTCTGTCCATAGGGCAACCAGACAGCACTTCCAAGGGAGAGCAGAAATCTCTGGAAACCCGTTTGCAATCATTCATGAGTTTGATCCCAGAAGCCATAATTTTTGTAACTGCAGGACAGTGCTTTAGAAAACCTCTTAGAGCTTTAACACAAAAGCTTTATTCTTCAAGTATCTGAGTACCAGGTCTCTAGCCAACAATTCATGTTAATAGTTGCTTACCTTTTAGCACTTAAACACCGGTTTCGTATTTATTTCAGGAGTATTTCTCACATGCTTCAGGTTAAGCTCCAGCTTGAGTGCTTTTACAGATAAGAAGAAATTTGCTCTATGTCTTGCATGACTGAACAGTAAATTCCAGGCAAGGAAAGAGCCTTTTATTTTTTTCTCTCTACACTCTGCTAAAAAATGGCATTTTAGGGAATCACTATGGTTTCTTGTACAGAAATGCAGTTTTATTTCCTGTTTTTTTTTTGTTTGTTTTGGTCCTATTTCTTTTATCATATTTTTTTGCTAATGTTTTATTTGAAATGACTTTGTGTGTTACTGAAATCTTTTTCAATTGCATGGTCCCTCTGCATGCCTCCATGGTTCCAGCAGATACTTTTTTTAGTTTTTTCTTTACTCTAAAATTCAAATGAGACAAGATAGTTCATTGCCCTGAATTATATCCTGCATCCTTGATAGTCTTATGCAACTTCATAAGCAAATGAGATAATTATTTTACAAATTAAAATTAAAAGCTGGATATTCAGCAAATTTTAATGTTTCTGTCAGCTTTGTATTTTTTTTTTTGTCCCATGTGACAACATAATAAAGCAAAATATTCAGAGTTTCTATATAAATCAAAGCATTTTTTTTTCATGGTCTTTATTTGAGTAACAGAGGTTGCAATTAAGAGAATTAATGATTGTTCTATCAATCTGTCATGCTCATGTAGAGTACAGGCATCCTTAGGTAACCTCTAAATGAGGAAGGATAATTCAGGACAGCCTTCTTCTAGAATATGAATAGAGTGACCTTATTAGTTGCTACGACTGTGGTTTGAAGGAGTCTAAAAGGTTATGTTAAGAATTCTGTCTGGTCTAACTGGCCCTTGAGACTTGGGCCTAGAGTACTGTTCTCAACTTGGTGGAATCATCCCCATGAGTATCAAAAGTACCCAGAGGAGGAGAGGATCTCCAAGGTGGTTCCAATGCAGAAAACAGCCAGTGATCCAAACTATTAAACTAGGCAGCCTCTCTTCTTCCATGTAAATGTCTAGTCTCTGAAACATGTCACTTGAAAGCACTCATTGTATACCGAAGGCCAGATTAGTCAATGTATTTTGAATTATTTATTCTGCCTGAAGCTTTGGTAGATGTCTACTCAGTGTAGTTGGGAGATGATTCTGGCTGTCCTGCATCCTTTATCACAGATATGTAAAGGTTGAAACCCACCCTTTCGACAATTTCAGGATGAGCATTTGTGTTGTTCACTTCCTGTTCTCTCTTCTCATGCTTCATTAGAGTACAGCAAAATTAGAAACTTGGGGAGGAAAATTTAAACAAATGTGGAGGTTATTCTGGTTTGGAAGGATGTGTGTTTCTACAGTAATGATTACATGAATAATATTGATACTGCACTTTGAAATGCTTTCTAAAATTGCTAGATATTTCAGTCAAAGTTTTTTTTTTGTTTCAGTACCAGAAAATCAGACTATTAAAAGTACTTTATGCAATCCTTTTTACTGTTGCTCCTCAGTAATCTGCTGTTGTAAATGCATTTTAATAAATGTGCAAGGAACTTCATCAATTTTACAAGTTTTTCCTCTTAAACCAGGCTTTCCTCTGTGACTACATTTTAATATTAGTTCTGTGCATGTAGTTCCTTAAACTTTTAACTGATTATATGGCAATATTACTTATAATTTTTGTGTCCAATTGTTCTGGTAGATAGTAAATATTTTAGTCAATAACTTGTGTGGCAACTAGATAATGCTTTACATATTTTGCATTCTTAAGATTAATCTTAATATTCTATTAATGTGTATACTAATTTACTCCAAAACTTTGGAACTCCTCCCCCTCCCACTTCAAGATATCTCAGAATTTTCATGTCAGTGGATCTGCTATTAATGATAGCGTTACTGATCAATATATTTTTGGTAGCATAAATGACTAGAAATGCAATGCTTTTACATTTTATGTGAGGTTTTGATCTAAAGTTATACAAAGTGTTTATAAGTTTTGAACAAATAGAGTTGCCAGTGAAAAGATGGGGGCAAGACTGACAATATTAGCCATGAAGGCAAGATTGAGCATATTTATCTGTAATTTAAAGAGAAATAGATAATATACTGTCTTTGTGTGTCTTCATTTTAAATTCAAGACCAAGATTATAGTTAAAATAAAACCCAGATTTAATTAGGTAATGAACAAATAATGTAAGGAGAAACATGACTTTCAGTACCTCCTTGTGAGGTCACTGTCACAGAGTTCATTGTATTGTGTCTGCTGGTGGAGTGTCTCTTCTGAATTCCTCCTTTCCATTTCCTCCTGTCTTTGCCCCTGTCACTACTACAGATGTGGAACTAATGCTCTAAAACAGGGCCCACTTTATGTATGCAAAATGCCTTTCCTCTGTCCACTGAGAGCTCTGCAAAAGTTAGAGGAAACAGAAACTTACTTCACACAAACACAGTTTTATCAGAAGACAGATCTTCTAAATTAAGATGAAAAATACTAAAATATTTAAATACATTTTAATTCTTGTGATATGTTATGAATGCATAACATCACTAGAATGGAGCAAGAAAACATTCTGATGCAGTTAAATCATATCAGTATCAACTTATGTGTGAAAACTGTAATGGCCCTTTTGCATTTTGCTTATCCATTGAACTACACTTTCTAATTTCTGTAGTGTATTTAACTTTTTTATCAACAATAGAAAATTTCCAGCTACCAAGAAGCTTGTAGTTTAACTGCTTGGATAAGAGCAGATCAGGACTGGCAACCATCACTGAGCATCCAGTGTCCCAGACCAGTTAGAAAATGCCCACTCTCACATGCCTTTAGAAATTCTTAGTCTCATACTTGTTTATGTGGTACTTCTCAGTGCTCTGTCCACGTCTGTGTTCCTAATACCTATATGTCTATGAAGTTCAAGTAGGAAAATACCTACAGAAGTATAATATTCCTGCACCTTTCCCACATGGGTGTGAGCTTGACAAAGACTGGTATTAGTGTGCTAATTCCATTTTTAAAAGCCTTTGTGCATAAATACACACTGGATAAATAAAATAGTATTTACTATTTGAGCCTTAAAAACAATCTCATTGTATCTGGTAGAAACAAACTATAAAAGCAACCGATTTCTACAAAGCAGCTACGAAGGGGCAAAAAAAATCTTGAGTTATTTGCCTGTAATTGGCTTTGAGCATCACAATGCACGTGTCATTTGGTCTGTACTTGTATTCTTCAAGGGTTCTATGCTGTTTCTACTTGAACCCATTTTTGATATGGTTTAGCTCAGCAGTGCCAGCTACCTCTTGTTACGCAGCTGAAAAACTCTGGCCATTAAAAATAGGATACAGTGTGATTTTGTTTTGCAGCGCTGCATGGAAAATCAGTTGCTGTTCATAACAGCTCTGTGGTTGGTTGATTTAAAGCAGGAGGGTGACTTCGAATTGACAAGCAGACAGTTCATGAAAAAGGATATTGTATCTTTAAGGCTTTCTGACTGATTGTGTTTAACTGGCTACTCAGCAGGCAGTAATTAGGCTGTAGCTTTGCTGAGAAACTTAAAGCAGAGGCTGTGTTGCTCTGTGCTCTTGAATTAAAAAGAAAAAACCCTAAAAAACAAAAAGAAAAGAGGCTAAAAAATTCTGGAGTCAAACAAATGAGATTTTTGCTGTTTTTTAGCCAGTATGGGAGCAAACAGAAAGCAGACCCCTAGAGGCTCCTAAAGTTATCTTCCCATGCAGATAGTCTCTAGGGAGCTGTGGTGCTTGCAAAAGGAGGCAATGAGGACCATTATAGAAGCACATGACACTATTGCTGAAGGTCAAAGTGGTGTTGGAATAAAAGAGACACTGCTGATACAAAATGACATGGCTGCTGCATCTTCTGGGCCAGTTCACAATTTTGATTGGAATGTAGCTTCAATTCATTGTGAATGCGATTAATAAATAAAAGTACATAATAATGATGGTGGCTAAACTGATGCTTCCCCGGACTGATGCAGAGAAAGAGAGAATGGGGATCTCGGATAAAAGGCAGTAAACAAAATAAACAGTTAATACTACTGCCTCCAGAACTGTTTTATTTGAAAATACTGTTGGAGTTATGTGAAGTGGACACTGCAGTGCACCACTGCAAATGCTGAATGCAGAAATGGGTTGTTAACTTTCTAGGGTTACAATACTCTAAAAAAATGTGGGGGGAGCTACCACAAAGTTGTTTTCTGTCATAAATAGCAAAGAAGTTTAAGAGAAGCATTCTTCTTTCCCTTCACACCTTTACTTTCTCTTGCTGATATTTTGATGTTTGTGTGTGGACATGTCATCAGTTTATGATAACCAGACCTTGAAAAGACTTGAGCTTATATTGCCATTTATTTATACTACAGCCTTTTTAAACACGTTAAAAAAAAATAAAAATAAAAAGATATTTCGTTTACCTCATGCCATTATACTGCTGGAAAAGGAAATAATCCATTAGCAGTGTAAGTTAAGCCTATGTTCTGATTTGGAATCAGGTAATAGATGTCTCCAAAGGGTCACCTGTGATGAGCATTATTACTTCTGAGTAGCTTAAGCTGCTTTGTAAGTAAACTCTTTTGATGGCTACTGCTCTGATTCAGACTAGAACTGCTCACTACACTGGTTCTGATAACTTTGAGGTAAAGTCATTAAAACCATCCTCCTTCAGTAAATTCTGTAACTTGATATTTTATTTTTTTTTTAATTTTTTCTCCTTCAGTCACATGTTAACAAGAAAATAAATTACTAAGTTGGCAAGAACAGTGCACTGAGAAACATCCTTTTTCACAGGACCATTGCCCTGAGTTTTGTAGTTTTTAAAAAGGTTTGATCTGAGTAAATCATGAAAGCTTATCAGAATTCTCTCAATGAATGGTTATAAGTGTCAGAACTGCTTTCCAGTTACAGCTGGGCTTACCATAGCTTGATGGATTCAATACCACTGTCCAAAATTCACCTATCTTTTTTTCTGTTTTCAAGGTTGATCCATTTTGTGTACTTTATAGATGCTCTTTGAAACAGGGAGATACAGAATATCAAGGATTAAATTGACAAAGTATTTTTTTATGTGTCAAGGAGCCTAATTCACTGTCAGTTAATGCCAGGTGTTTCCCCCCCCAGCATTAAGTTCTTCAGAACGGTATCCGTATAGGTCACTATTCACAGGGGCTTAACATAGAGAGGAAAATTACTGTGTTAAGTCAAATAAAATAAATAATTCATGGCATCATGTTTTTTAATCCTGGTGTTAGGCATAAAACCAGTGGTTTATTTTTCAGCATAATGTTTTTGTATGATTGCAGATAGCATATAACACAAAACAATAATTGCATACATAATGTGAAAATCCTACAGGCAAAGAGGGTCCTGCCTGGTGCTTCTGGCTTTATCTGGGGTGTCACAGTATCCGTGCTTTGAGGCAATGCCTATGAGTTCCCATTTTCCTTGGGAATCTTCTGGGGCCAATGGAGTGTTTATCTTTTAATTTGATTGTAAAATGTTGCCCCAACTTCTTACCACAACTTTGAAAATCAATTTTTATGTCTTGCTAAAGCTATGTCTTTCTGTGTTTTTCTGTTACATCTCTCCCTCTCTCTCACATGCATACTTGTGCTCATGTCTGGACACCTACTAGATGTCTAAATGTATACATGTATATATACATATATGCTTATGCAATGTTTATATAGGTAAGAACATAGTAACTGTAAATTGTATAAAAGATAACATAATATGAAATTTACCTATTTTTCCAAGGTCAATACATTTCTTTCTAACATTCGCTCACACTTTTTCTGACCTGGGCTTTTTAGGTTTGTTTCATGTTTTTGTTTGTGGAACCCACTGTTATTTGTTGGTAAAACCTCTCTCTTTTTAGATGAGAGCTCTCACTGGTGGAAGGTGGGTTTGAATCCTCAGTGTTGCAGTTTCAAAATCAGATTTTCTTTAACGATGTCCTTGCATGAGGTGATTATTCTGCCATATTCCAGGCTGAAAAAATTGTGTACCTGGACCATCTGCCTCTGCCTTTTTCCAGCACCATCCTTTGCACAGCTCTGGGACACTCGATGGGGATCAGAGCAGGCTCCCACCAAGGTTTTCACCCATTCAGCTTGTGGGAAAGGACAGACTCAGTGAATTTTCAAAGCTTTTTAAGAAAGCATTTCTCCTTTCTAAGAATAATACCCTTTAATAGCCTAGCTTTACACACAACAGCAAACATATCATCCCTCTAATGCAGCAAAAATATTTGCTAGTCATAATGCAAAACCTGCAAGGGCATTATAACCAGTTTTTAAATTTAAAATAACAAATCGCTGATTAATTGTAATGGTCAGACATCTCCAAACTCAATTAAGAAACTTGAATACTCTCAGAATAATATATGGGTACTAATTTCAAAGAAGGGCACAAATATAGCTATTTTAGATTAATGTATATTTCTCAAAATGTAGCAGGATGAATTTAATTCATTTTGCAGTGTTCATGGCATTTAAAAATTATTTTAATGAATTACTATATAAAGCGTATCTTATTCTTTTAATTAATCTTTTATTTAAAGAAGTATTTTCACCCAAGATACTAAGAAAGAACATTATAAACATGCTCAGGCAAAAGGTAATAGATTTATATTTTAATTGTAATATTCTGTTAAGCATTTTTAATGGAAAACCTGAAGACCCAATTATACAGTGAAAGTGAAAAATCAGAACACAGTATCTGGATTTGAATATAAAAATGCTGAGATGCATAATATATAGGACTTTGATACCTATTCTGCTTCTTGTCAAGGAGGTATAAAATTATCAAGAATTAACCGAGAGCAGAAACCAGACCCTGAAAAAGAGCTGAATGTTCTGGAGAGGAATATAAATTATATTTTAACTTAGAATAGTATTGTACCTCTTCATGCAAGACAGAATCAGTAGTTTTTTAATTTTCCTACACTGACACACCATTCTTTCTCTGCTATGGTTGTTCATAGTGGCATCAGCACGACCTTCTTCCCCAGGTTAAATCTTTCACACTACTGAAAGTCACGTACAAAACTTGCTAGTTTGGCAAAAGATTTTCCAGGATACCTGGCATCCCTGAACTCTGTCAGGAGCTGAATGAGACTTTGGAAATCTCCCCTTGCCATCTAAGCTGTGTTTTCCAGTCTGAGGTCCTAACGAACTATTGGCGAGGCCATGAAGAATAAGAGAATGGCTTGCAGGACCCTTTTCAATTCTAAAAAGTAATGCTAATATTTCATTGGTGTCCACTAGAACAAATGATGGCTCACAGGAAATTCTGACAGTTTGTATTGCTCCACCAGTAGAAGAAGTTTGAGAATGACCACAGTGGTCAGTTATTTCAACTTCTTTTCCTAAAATAGACATAACTTTTAAAAAGTCCCTGAGGATGTAGATGAAAGTAAAATCTTATCTTCAGTGTGCTACAGACAACACAAGAAAATGGTTCTTCATTTGGCAAGTAGCACCTTGGGTTATTAGTGATGAAGGAAGAAGTACTGTGAATATGACTGCAGATGCCATTTTTCAAGGAAAATGAAGTTGTGCTCAGTACTTAAGAAAAGGTCCTAAGGAAAATATGCAAACAGCAGAGAGCGTAAAGCTATCAACTTCATTTAATACCCTGAGGGAGAGGAATTCAAGGGTATCTGAGCTGGTATCTGAGCACACAAAGTGTGTGCTGGTAGGCTGGGGTTCAGGTCTTTGTTAACTTGCTCATATCAATTACTTACAATCATCCAAGCCTTGCTTTGTTCTCTGCCTCTACACATAAAAATGTTAGCCACTGGGTAAAAGGTGATGCCAAGCTTTCTACAACTATTGATAGCTTCTGGAGCATGTATTATTTTACACAAATTGTGTATAAAAATCTGTCTCATCTTGACCTTATTATCAGTACAAACCCCATTAATTTATATCCAGCAAAGTATGATGTTTATTCCTTCCAGCTTTGGATGCGACCATGATAGACCACAGAAACACCAATATAAACTTCACTTTCATTATGAGCTACATCATCAGATGTAGATTCTCAGAAATGTAGTGGCTCAGCCGTTCAGATTATGGTGGGATTCTTGAGGAATCAGTGCAGTGGGAACAGCTGACTGTTGGATTTACCTTGGGAGAAGCTGAGAGTCTCTACTCCTAATCTTCTAAAGAATAACAATTCTTAAAAGTCATAGGGTTTCTCTGCTGGCTCAGAAATTCTGAGGTGTCTTTTACAGCTCTTTTTTTTATGGAAGTTCTGGAAAAAATGTATCAGGAGAAAAAAAGTTTTTCTAGATTTGATTTGGAACATTCAAAGAGGACTAGCTGCAAATTTGGAGACTGGAGGCAGTATGAGAGTGGTAATGTTATGAAAGGGTTCAAGATATTTTAGGATAGAAGGGGCATGATGAAATAAAAGCAATGTGTTTCAAGAGACACCTCTCAGTGATTTTCTGAAAAAGACAAGGCTAAAGGAGAAAGGAAGTAAAGAAATTCTGTAAGTAAAAAATGTCTATAAAGAATTACACCAATACAGAGGAAGAGTGGGAAACACACTAGGGGACCAATATGGTGAAATCATCAGCTCTTTAGTGACCTAAAAATCCAAATGAAAGAATTCAGAAAGTGAAAGTAATTCAAGCAATGACAGATGAAGATGAAGATGAAGATGAAAGAACAGCAGAAGTTATTGGTTGAAATTTTGAAGTGTTGAGGGACAAAACAAGATACTATTCACAAGCGGAATAAAAGGTAAATAAGTCTAAAGCAAGAGGAACATAAGGAAATTAAGTTCACTACATAAGAGAGATGGCAAAACAGTTTAGATTTCTTAATTCATTTCTGTTTCAGTCTGCACTATAAATACTATGTGCAGTTAGGAAGTTAATGTTAATCCAAAGCGCAGTTTTAAGAACTCAGATTAGGCAACAATTTAGGAAAAACTCCTGTAACACTGAGATTTTTTAATTGCCTGGGCCTAATGAAATTCCTTCTATAGTTGTAGCTAAAGCAAATTTGCTGTATTTTCAAAGGGGAGAATTCAGAAGACTTTAGAAGGACAAATGCTAAGACTACAAAAACAAGGTCAAAAAGAAGTCAAAAAAGTGTACACCAACCATCTTTCCTTCACTTCTTTGTGAGAAAGGTCTCAGATGATGAAACAATTTATTTATAGACTCCTCAAAGGACATAAGAAGGTATTCATCCAGTTTGGTTCAAAGACAAATCATGTTACACCAGCTCATCTGTGAGGCACCTGGACAGAGAGAAAGAGTAGACATTACTGTTCTTGACTTAAATAAATGCTGTCTCACATGACTATCTCACAAAGATGCTAGACTCATTGAATCCAGATGTGGAAAGTTGATTTTTAAAAGTATGTTGAGTAGCAGTATGGTATTACTCCACATATTCCTTATTTATCTGGAAGATGCATGAGACAACATTATGTTTATTCATTTTAGGGAAACACTACTGTGGGAGGGATTGCAAGCACTCCAGAAGATGGTTTTAGAACTTAAAGTGATCTGGAGAAATCATCTAGGGAAAAAAATCAACACTATTCATTAAGCAGAAATGCATAAGTCTGCTCTTAGACATGATGAATTCTATAGATATGAGATTGGAAAAAAATGCCCTAGGTTTCAGATGTGTAGAATAAGTCTGGGAGACATAATGGGTCACAGAGTATAAGTCACCAATGTCATGACACAATGAAAAAAACCAAACAGTGCATGAGAATATATGTATAAACCGAGTAATCCTCCTTATCTATTCACTATTGCTAAAATTTTGTTGTGTTATTATGCTCCCAGTAGAGCAAGAAAAAATTTATAAACCAAAAACTACCAAAAATATTGAAATATCTTCACACATAGAAGAAGGAGGAAGAGACATAGAAATCAGGTAAATTGGCCTGAAAGGGGTATAGGGCTGGAGCAATTTTTTAATAATATTGTTATAATAATTTTTACCCCAATATTTTACAGATAGGAAGAAAATTTAATTCTAGTTGATACTACTTTGTGGTGTGGAGGTGGAGTGGATGACCTGGTAAGATTGATAGAAGATAAGTGTTTGCTGATTCATGCAGGAATTTGCCATTGTTTTGTCTTTGATAGAACCTCTTAAAGCAGGATGTAAAGTATGCAGCCTTAATAACTAGAAGGAAATGAGACAGAAATGTGGCAGCCTAGACTCATTCTTGATAGTTGGCCCATGAAATGGGTGTTATCAACTTTTAGAGATTTGATTTTCTGGAGATAGAGATGTACAGAGTTTGTTAGAGAGCTTTGCTGTAAATTGGCTATTGCAGCAAATAAGGTAGGTCTTGAAAAAAGCTTGAAGTAGCTCTTTCAAGATGCAGATCTCTTTAAGCAGAAGCAGCCTGGCCAGGATTGAATATGTTATTACAGAAAGGAACAACCTAGGTACTGAATGAGTCTGCTCCAGCAGTGGGTGGCACTGCTATTCTGTAGGCACTGGAAGGCAGCAGGTAGAGATGAGAGCCATTCAGGATTGTACATACAAGTTCACAGGATCAGGGTAAGCTGCCAATCGGTACTTTCTTCTCCTGCTTATGGAAAGTGTGTGATCACTTTTCCACATGGAGGTTTCTGGCTATCCATGTCCTTCATTGGCATTCAAAAGGAAAGTTTAGACACAGACATCTTACAGTTAGTATCTGCAGTTCACTGTTAGCTCAGCTATATCAGTTCACCACAGTTCTTTCTGGAAAAAGTGTATATCCTGGAAAGTGGTGTATATCCTGAGCTTCTACTCTAGCAGCTGACCAGAGAGGAAATCAATGGAACCACGGAGAAGATGAGGTTGGAAGGGACCTTGGGCCATTGCCCAGTCCAATCTCCTGCTCAATGCAAGGCCACCTAGGACTAGTGAGGTTCCCCAGGGCTGTGTCCTGTCAGGTCTTGAATGCCTCTGAGGACTGAGACACTAAAATTTCACAGATAATCTGTTCCAGTCAGTATTCAACCACTTTCACTGCAGAAAAGTTTTTTATTATGTTCAAATGAAATTTCTTGTATTTCTGCTCCTGCCAGTTGCCTCGTCTGTTCAAGGGATATGGCTGAGAAGAGTTTGACTTTGTATGCTATGCTGTCTACCATCAGGTATTCACACAGATTGACAAGGTTGCCTGTGAGTCTTTTCTTCTCTAAACTGAACAGCCCCAGCCCCCTCAGATTCTCCTTACACAAGAGATGTTCTAGTCCTGTCACAATCTTCATGAGCCTTTGATAGAGTCTCCCTTGCATTGGGAAGACCAGCATTCCAGACATGGTCTCAGACTGCAGATCATCACTAGCTGATTGAGAGGGGATTGGACCTTACCTTTATAATTTACTTCCAGTCCCCTAAAAGATTACCCATAACTCATACAAAAACAATATAGTGATCTTTAACAAGAGATCTGAGATCTTTAACAGAAGGATGCTTGTTGGGCCATAAAAAAAAGGGGGAAGAGTTTTTTTAGGTTCCTTTGATGGAAAAAAAAGATCTTTGGTGTTTCTAAATGAGAAACAAGGATTTTCAAACATCATAGACACAGGGACTTCTGTCAATTTATCTTAATAAAAAAGTGTTTAATGAGCTTTAGAAAAAAATGTCAAAATAAAATCCAAATGAATTATTCAAATGGAATGGGTTCAGCTGGATTTTAAGGTCCATTTTAATATATTATCAAAGTAATCTGTAGTAAACTCTTCTCTTGAAAGATGGAAGTTGCACAACCAGCAACACATATCCTTTAATCATCACCAGCCTGGTGATTCAGCCATATATTGACCTTTCTCCCCCTGTTCCTCCCACTGGGGACTTCTGTGATTCAATCAGAAGAAAAGAATATTATTTATTATGCTGTTTTTCTCTCTTATTCAGGCATATATGTATAGAGATGTATATACGCACACATATATATTTAGATATGTATAGGCCTACTCAGAAACTTGCTGCAGTGGTTGGAATTGCCTTTCAAACAATTTCTTTCAGTCATTTGAACAATTCAGGAATGTCAGTGGCAATGTAAAGAGAATGAAGTGGAAAACACAGTCAATAATTAATAAGCTGAATAAGAGCATTTGTTTTTAATAAATATTTAGAAGTATGTATATAGAAGTATCATGCTGCATTACTGTACTTCCAATAATTTGCTAAATATGAAATTCAAAGCACCTTAGGTGATAGCTTCAAATAGCACAGCGTGTCAAATAAAAACAGCATCATATGCTGGTTTATTTGTAATTCTGCTTTGTGCTGAACAATTTCCCTGAAAACTGCTCAGCTCCCTCAGTTCTTACTGACTTAGCATTTGGCATATTGAAATTGACTGAGTTTTACCTTGCACACAGAAGGGGCACACAATTTTACCTTTTGGTAAGGGCACTGGCTACTGCCACAGAAGGGACTCTTTCACTCTTTGGGGTCTCATAAGGCCAAAATAACAAAAACAAATTTAACCAGGTAGATTATCATGTACTAAGAGAAAAAAAAAGTTCTCAAAATTTGTTTGCTTTTTACTTTGAGTAAATCTACTAAATATTAAAAATAAATGTGTCATAAGAAAATTTCTACAAACCAGAGTTTTCTTCTGAAACACATAGAATTTCCTTTAAGCCAAATGTTTTAGTGGAGTAATCTGAACAAAAATCTCCTATCCAGGCCAAATCTTGTGCTTGAAGACAAGCATATGCAATAGTGCTATGTTGGACAGGAAGACAATTACTGAAAGAAAAGCAGTAAAGTCTTAAACTGAATTTCATGAATGGCAATCTTGCAGAAGAATGCTAAATTTACCAATGTAAATACAATATCACATGACTTTAAAGAAAATTGTTTGGTTCTGTGGCTGGCTTGGCACAGATTTACATAACAATGTATAAGTCACTTAATCTCTTTTAGTTTCTCCATCTGTACAACATCAGCTCCAGGCCAGTGTTGTGAGACTTAGTTAATTGCATAGAAATTATTTAAAGATCCTTCATTGAAAAGTTGTATTGATGCTTTCAGAAACACAACCCCTTTTAAGCTAAGAGTTCTCTTTTATCTTCCCTTAAAAACAACATGAGCCAAAGAAGTAATTCTCTTTTGATGGGCACTCACTGCATATCTAAATTTTGAAACAGCCTAAAGAATTTTCACAAGTCAAATACTCTGGATCCTGGAGAGGGAGGAAGGGGGGTGGGGGAGGGAAAGGCAAAGCAGGAAGAATTTTTCCCTTTCATTCTGTCTGGGACAGCAGATTTTGGTAAAGCAGATGCACATTCACATAGAAGGGGAGGATGTGCAGATGCAAGCTTTCCTCTCTCCCTGACTTTGGCTGCTGATTCAATGGAGCAGCCCTAATGATATCTCTGAGAGTGGTCGACTGTCCAACCTTCAGTAGGGGCAAAGAGTTGCCATGGTTGCAGAGTGAAAAGGAAGGAATCAAGGCGGGGTGGGGAGGAGGGGGTGGGGATGGAGGGCAAGGGATAAGTACAGAAGAAGTAAATCCATGTGAGAAACAAAAATAATAATCTGAGGTAAAGTGGCACTCTTGTAGAGAGCTTTATCAAAACAATGAATACCAAATTTTTCAACAAAAATTATTTTTAATATTTTGCTTGAGCCCCTTTAATTATGCTATCGTTCTGCCTACTGCTATAATTAATAGCTTTACAATTCCTTCATTGTAAAATGCTTGCTCTCCCTCAACTCCTAGCTGAGGACAGACGAATGTTGATGATAAGGAGAATAGAAATGAAGAAATGACATTAATGAAGATTCAAAATGTTTGGTTGAATGCATTAGCTTTACAACCACAAGAAAACGAGGGGGGTCTAGAAGTGTGAATATTCCAAGCAAAACCATCATGCTTGCTTGTTCTAAATATTATAATATGCACATATATAAATGCGTATGCATGAATATACAACAAATACCAAGTGGATACAGTTGTGAGAATATGTTAAGATACCATGGTGACAGGAGACCTTATAAAAACCCAAACAGATAGCGAAGGGCTCCTGAATGTAATGAGCGGCACGGCTGATTAGGCAGAGACCACACTGTGCAGGAATGAGGCCTAAAGCAAAGAACAGCCTGAAAGAAAGCCATGTGAGAGAAAGAGACTTGGAGAAATGAGATAAGTAGACTTACAGTTAGAAACAAAGGCAGAAAGAGATCTGCAGGGCTTGTAGGAGAAGGAGTTTGGTATGCGGCAGACCAAAGAAGGCTTAGAAAGGAGCAGTTAGCCTTGGGCCCTCAAAGAGTGCCAAGAGCTCGGTGAAAAAGAGACTTAAACAAGAAAATGTGCATTTGGTAAAGAGGCTGGTGAGAAAGATGATGGGCAGCAGGCAGATGAAGATGACCCCAGCAGGAGAGGGCAATGCATATTAGAAAGACAGTGTGAATCTTCATGCGCAGGTCAGAGTGGCCCAAAGCTTCTGCCAGTGAGGTGTAATCCCCAGCTTCAGTTTACGTGCAAAAAATGAAAGAATTTCCATCTTCCCTGTAAAAAAAAACAAAGAACAAAAAAAATCCTGTATTTTTGGTGAGCACAATTTGTTTTTCTCTCAGTTGCCTGTCTTCTAGCCTTAGGGTATCAGGAAAAGCCTCCTCTTTAAGGGTGTGTTTTGAATCTTATTTGAATGTTTGACATGAAATTAGGTTGAGAATGACCATAATTCTTACCAACTTTGACTGCACAAGTCCTTATTCACACCCTTCCACTTTTAATATATTTTTAGTTTTAAAGCCTCAGAGGTGAAATCCAAGCTGGAGCACGAGGGCAGAACCATATATATGTCTCACTCTTTTGCTGCCCAGTGGTTGTCAGTGGGTGAATGCCATTAAATAGCTCTGAAATTGTGAGTGACTGAAATTGTCACTCATGAGTGCATGTACACTTACACATGCCCTCTGCACATATAGGCAGGTGAGAAATTTGAGCACCCTGAATTCCCATCTCCCTTTGGCTGTCCTCAGGCTGTGGCTTCTTGTTTGTAGCAGAAGCAGGAGACATAGTTTGGAGTTATACATTCATATTTTTTTTTTAACATGCTGCACAACAGGAGAGAATGAAGTTAGCCTCATGCAAACATCCCACGCAGAGATATCTCTACATGCACAAACAAATCTGCCACAAAATGTACTACTGCCCTTGCCATTACAACTTCAGTTGAGTCAATTGCCAATTACAGTGGGTTGTAGGACTCATGCGTAAAATTTCTGTCTTTATTTAGTTACTGTAATAGCAGTGAAATCTTGGAATTTTTTTTTTTCCCTTTTCCTTGAGTATCATTATAAAGCTGCAGTAACTGATGAATTTTCACACTTTTACCCAACCATCAGCGCTGGTGAGAGTGCTGTACTTCACCACCACAAATGCACTGGGTAATTCTAACTAAAAATATCACACATTTTTCAGGAAAACCATTAACAAGAACTTACATAAAAACTGGTGTTTCTATAATTGATATATTTAGGAAATTCTCAGAGATCATGGGTTTAAAAGTCCCATTTACAGTCAATGTATTCCATGGTTGAATTTCTTTTGCTTAAATAATGAAAATTTCAAGAGGACTCAGAGTTAACCAGAAACTGGCATAACAAAAGAACATGTTGACAAATACACTAAAGCTGCAGTCTGGTATTCAGCCAAGCTCTGTTAAACAATGGCAAGAAAATTTTCATATTCTGAGACTCCATGTCAAGACGGTAGCTGCTCAGACAAAATAAAAATGAATAAATTATTCAAGCACATACCAGAAAATATAGAGTATGTGAAATTTTGAATTTCAGTTTCCGATCCAAATACCTTTTTGTAGAAGAGGACTTCACTTTTTAACTGGACTTTCCCCTCCTTTTGTTATGAAATCCTTTAAAACAATGAATACTGTAAAATAGCAGGTGACCTGAATCCATCTAGATAAGGAAAATAATTATTCTTTGAACTCAAACTTCTCTGAATTAATTTTTGAACAACAATCCAGACAAAAAACACAGGTCTGTGTCATCTTCATAGACCTATTCAAGGCAGCTGATGAGGGAGGAGAAGCAAAGCCATGTCATGGTCTTTTTTGGCATCCCAGCAGACAAGGTTCCTGCCCTGGGGGGTTACAGTACAAACCTAATTCAACCAGCTAAGAAAGCTAAAGACTGAAATTAATGGCAGTATGCTCATAATAATATTCCTGCAGCTGGTAAAGTACTTTGTACAAAATAGCATCCATATTCATAAGCAAAAATCTTTGCTAAAGCAATTTCGGATGAGTAGCTTTAGATATCCTCAGGTAACTTCTATAAAAAGTTTTAACTTTTTGTCTGTAAACTCAACAGTTCTGAAAAAAAAGGTATTCTATTGAGTGGTTCTGTATAATCCTCAGTAGCTGTGATAATGACTAATCTATCCAATTTGTTTCTACCTTTGATTTTTTCCTTTTCTTTGTTCTTGTAGGTGTATACACATGATTTAATGATCGCTTTTAAAATTAAGTATGTACGAAATATTTTGCAGTCAAGAAATTCTCATAAAATATGTGTTCTTTCATTTCTGATGGCAGAAAAATACTACTTTAAGCAGCAATGACATGAAATGGTCTTTTTGGTGCCACAGATGTATTGTTTTTTAGGTATTCTTCATCCATGTACATGTGAGGAAATCTTTTATGTTTCTAACAAGAATCTGATATTTAGGTGGAACAGGAATAACTAGGCACAGGCTTTTCAGCAACTTCTGAAATAAAATATAGTGTTATGGTAAAAAGGTACACAGCAGCTAGAAAATATTACAAAATCCTATAGACTAGATTCTGTATATGGTAAATGTTGAATAGTTCAGAATAGAATTGAATAACGCATTACCTAATAATTAATTACATCATTAATTAATTGATTGATTGATTCATTTAAATTAATTTAAGTGGATTCATTTCCAGCATGCTACTGAACTGAAAATACAGGCAGGTCCAGAGTAATATTGTGCCCTGTTGACACAAAGGCAATGACACTGAGGAAACCATAGGAGGTCAGATTTCACCTGCAAGATGGAAGCTGATTTTTATATTCTGTGTAATCTCGCAAAGGACTGTCACTCACCTAAAGCAAATGGGAAAGGAATGCTCAAGTCATCTTACAAGTACTGAATTGTTAGAGGGGGTGTGAGGTGGCCACATTGCCAGCTGTATCCATGTCCCCCACATCAGCACACTGTTGGATACACTCTCATCTTGTTGTAACCTGTAGTCAGTGACAGTTCCACAACACAGCCATTAGCAACTGAGCTGAAGAGCTAGACATGATGCAAGATCCTCAGTTTCTGTAAATCAGCACACCTCCATTTAACTTAGATGAGGATCTGGCCCTATACGTTGTCATATTAGTTGGAAAGGCTATATTGGGTAAATATTCATATTCTCTGCTGCATGGCTTTTATATTAATCTAGCCAAGCATATTCTACATTATAAGTTAGATATCAATATGCCAATTAGTGGATCTGTTTAATTATCTGATTAATTTTTCTCTTTAGCTGCTTAAGATCTGCAAATCTTGTTTCTTCATGGCAATAGTAAAATAAGAGTTGAACAGAATGATACTCGAAAATGTAGAATAAAACAGACTTTTATGTAGAATGATGCTCGGTTCACTTTCTTTGGTGATAGTTCTTACATACATAAATAAATGTATTTCATTGTTGTATGTAATATGATTTAGCTCTAGTTGACTGGAAGTTGTAGAAGTCTGATTTAGAACTGAATATGTAGATTGTAGTTAAATACACTTCTAAAATATGGGAATTCATTTTAAATTCTCATCTTTTTCTACTCACTCAGAAGAAAAAATACATAAATTTGATCTGAAGAGTGCCACACCATGACCATTGCACAAAACCATGAATATGCAGTGTTATTTTTTCTTTGCTTTCTTTCTAGTTGTTCTTCTGAAGGAACACACCAGTATTAGATGAATTCTAAATTGAGTGTGTGGACTACGCTATGGCCACTTCTCTGAGAAGGAAAAAACATGCAAGGTAATATTTCAGCTAGAGAAGTAAAAGTATGAATGTTTTCCTCTCTTATTATTCACTTTATGAATTAGTCCTAGTTTACTTGTTTCAGTTGGTGTCAACATATTTTTGAATACTATTAGCATAGCAATCAGGCCTGTTCTCAGGTTATTGAATGGTGTGTTGACTTCCAAAATAAATAGATATGCAGCGTGAAGGACGAGCTGTCACTTTGGGAGAGCTTTGCTGATCTAAATTAAAAGGCACTTCTAATTGAGAACTGTAATAGAAGGTGGGTTAGGGAAACAGTGAAACCACACAGTTCCTTCCAGGTTTCACAGGACTGTGACAGGAAATGTAGAAAGAGGAGGCAAATGGGTACATTATATGACAAGGTAAGAAATAGAACTAACTTAGGCTAAAATAACCATATCATAAGGTGTTTTCATGACTTTCACTGTAACTCATTTTTCCTGTCTTATTCTTACTTCATGGAAGTGACCTGAGGAATTCTGGGGTTCCTGTGTTTCCCACTGAACTCAATTGTAATTCCAGCACCTAAACTAAGCTTCTGCTCAATCACCCAGTTGCACTTCATTCCAGGTTTGCTCTGAATGCCACTGAGAAGAGTGTAAATATTCTTGTTGAGTAAACAGGCTTTGTATTGATGTCTAATGACCTAACATTACAGAGTTTTGCATAGCCTGTTAATAACGCTCACGTTTTTCAAGGGAATCTTGTAATTTTGCTGAGGGATGTTCCCAGGGCACTTCTAAAAGATACAATATCCAAGACCATGCGGTGAGCAGCTATGCATTTCTCTCAGTTTTCCTAGCTGGATATTTCTTTCAAACAAGTGAGTAAGTTCAGTGAAGCTACTATGAAAATTTAAGACCACAGATTAAAATGGTTTATGTTTTATCTTATCTGAACAGCTATGCTCTATCCAGAACTGTGCTTCTTCCGTTTTTTCATTCTTGCCCTGTAAGGGTTAACAATTGAGGCCTGTCTATAGCTCATTTCTATAGTAACAGCAAGACTGAGATTTTTTTATGGGCACCTAATAATTAGAAAGTGCTAGAAGGTATAACAATATAATGAATCAAAACTGATAGACTTGTGGGTTTCCATAGAAACATGTATAATTATGATAATCGGTCCCTGGCGTACCCTCAGAATCGTATACATTCAGTTAAATGCAATAAACATTAGGCACTATTTAGTGAGCTGTGATGCACATTAACAGTGTGAGATACAGGGAGGCTATGAATAAAATTGCTGTACAGTTTATCTCAAACTAATTTCCCAGATTGCTTTAATAGACGTGCTATGTGGATGTGAAGAATTGAAAGTGTACTTTTGTTAGTGGTAAAGCTAACAAAGATAATATTTCATAAAGTGGCTGACTGCTAATTTTGATGCAGATCAGAATGTACTGTGGCACGTTATTCCATGGGAGATCACTAAACCCACTGAGAAAATGACATGGTGGGGGTCAGCTGAATTATTTATTTTTTGAATATGATATGGGGATATTCGGGTTTCCTGTGTTCCCCTTGTCTCACTGGTGTATTTCTCTCTTTGCTTGACTTCCATTTTAGAAATATGCTCGCCAGTGCTCCTGGTCTAATTTAACTCTATCTTTTCCAAAGCAAAGCAAATGCCTGGTGACTTCATATGCAACTGCTTGGCATTACAGGATTTATATTCTTACTGTCCCATTGAACACCGATGGTTATTTTGTTGGTTATTTGATTTATGAATAAGCAGGGAATTTCAGGGTCATTCAGAACTGTTTGTAGCACTGGGTTGGTTAAAAAAAAAAACAAAACAGGTAGCCCTGACTCCTTTAAAAGGCTAAGATAGTTAAAGATGAAAGAGACCTGCAGGCATATTATATGAGCTTTGCTGGTGGTGTTAGAGTGTGTATTGTGGATCAGGGAAGTCATCTGATCATTACTGCACATGCCAGAGAATCAGTGCAGAAACATTTAATTATGCTTAAATTCTTTATAATCCTCTTCTTTGATGGCCCAAAGTTCAATGTCAGACTGGATTTGGCTAGATGTAGTCTTTTTGTAGGAAGCAAGTTTTACCGTAATGAATACTTTGTTCAAAAACTTTCATATCAGAAGGGAAGAAAATGGGTTGTGATACAGCTGTGGTATATTAAGAACCCAGATACATGATTGTCAGACATCAAAACCTTAGGACTGAACTTGGTGCCTGTATAAGACTGCATTTACCTCAAATGCACTCAGTCTCCTATGCAATAAAAGCAGGGCAAACAGTTTTTCTTAACTCAGCCTCTGCTTTCAAAACGAACCAGTCTAGTCTGATGTGTTTGTGTTTTTTTCATTTCTCTTCTTGCTTGTGACTCAGTTGCCATAATGGTTGTTCTTGGCTGTTGATTCAGTCCCAAAGACTTGGCTTCTCAGGGATCCTGTGCAGTGAGTGGGCTGGGATTCAGGGGCAGCTCACAAACTGTTAAGTTCAAAATTCTTGCTTTAAACATACCTCTGCCTGTCTTTGTTACTCAGTCTTCAGGTTCTTGTCTCTGCTAAAAAAAAACGAGCCTTTTATCAAAATGTTTTTCACGTCTGTTTTCCCCTTTGCTCTTATTGCTGTGCTAGTACTAAAATGCCAGAAGCTGACAGAGGTTCAGAAAGCTATTAGACAAATTCACGGAAGAAAATCTATCAAAGGCTACTAAACACAGAGATAACACCTCTGGGTCAGGATGTCTCTGAGCTGTGGATTTCTGGTGGCTGAAAGCATATACCCAGGGAGCATCACTGCGTGTCTTGCTCTTATATTCCTCCCTAGACATTTGCTATTGGCCACTGTTAAAGACAAGATACCTGAGTTAGATAAACCCCTCATCTAAGCCAGAACAGATGTTGTTACATTCTCATGTAAAAAGACTTGGCTGCTAACACTGATGTGATAAAATATTTTCAAAAGCTTTCTAGAAAATATGATACCAAGGCTGCACTTTAAATCTTTTTTTGTTTTGTTTCTTATTCTTTCCTGGCTTTTTTCCTTTTTTATATTTTTTATAGGAAAGAGAAACATGATTTACTGCTCATATTCTATTATTCTGAAGCTGGAAAATCTTTTTATTTCCCTTTTGCCTTCTCCCTGCTGCCCATAGGGAGGGTCACGGGCTTTCTTCTGTTTGTCAAAGCTCCCCAGGAAGGGGAATATGAGCTTGTGCTAGGGCAGCACTAGCAGAAACACTCAAGAGACGGGGCAATTTCCAGTTATTCCAGCATTTTTCCTTGTCATTCCTCATGCCATATGGAATATTCTTTTGTCCAGTAAACTAAGAGGTACATTAAGGCCCTGCACTTTGCATTATTTTTCAGAGAGGTAGTACCGAGTAGCAAGTGTTTTATAAACTAGGTGCTGCCTTAGCACGTACTTGCTTCCCTGTGTACAAGAGCCTCCCCAAATTCAAAAAGTAAGGTTGTGTGTATATGGAATCACAGAATCATCAACGTTGGAAAAGCCCTCTAAGATCACTAAGTACAACCATCTGCCCTACAATCCCTAACCACTAAACCATCCATTGTAGCTCTTCACCTACCTGTCTTTTGAACACCTCCAGGGATGGTGTCCCCACCACCTCCCTGGGCAGCCTGTTCCAATGTTTATCCACTCTTTCTGTGAAGAATTTTTTTTCTAATATCTAACCTGTACCTCCCCTAGTGGAGCTTGACCCCATTACCTCTTGTCTTATCACTGGTCAGCAGGGAGAAGAGGCCAACATCTGTTTCACTACAACCTCCTTTCAGGAAGATGTAGAGAGCAGTGAAGTCTCCTCTCAGCCTCCTCTTCTCCACACTGAACAGCCCCAGTTCCCTCAGCCTCTCTTCACAAGAACTCTTCTTCAGACCCCTAACCACCTGGGTTGCCCATCTCTGTCCCCTCTCCAGCACCTCAATGTCCTTCGTGTACTGCAGTGCCCAAAACTGCACACAGTGCTCAAGCTGCAGCCTCAGCTTGAGCAGAGCATAGGACAGAGTATAGGGGCAGGATCATCTCCCTGGTCCTGCTGGTTACACTATTCCTGATGAACACCAGAATGGCGTTGACCTTCTTGGCCACCTGGGCACAGGGCTGGCTCATGTTCATCCAGCTGTCAATCAACACCTCCTGGTCCCTCTTTGCTGGGCAGCTCTCCAGCCACTCCTCCCCAAGCCTGTAGTGCTGCTGGGGGCTGTTGTGGTCAAATGCAGGTCCTGAGATTTGTCCTTACTGAAAGTCGTGCAATTGACCTTGGTCATCTATCGAGGCTGTCGAGATCCCTCTGCAGGGCCTCCCTACACTCTATCAGATTGATGCTCCCACCCAACTTATGTCTTCTGCATATGAGTTCCTTTGCACAGATGGGTATGAACAGCATTGAAACTGGTTTTACTCTGCTGGAAGGACAACAACATGGTGCAATCACTTCCCTGCTTCCAGCGTTCCCTGTACTTTGCCATTTTAGAAAGGAATGCCTTCCAGCTCAGACAAGTTAACACTGCTGACATGGGCATGGGTTTGGGGTTTTTTTGACTCACCTCAGGGAAGAATGGGCTGTACCAGTGCTCTCAGTACCAGCTGTCAAACGCCGATCCCATGTGCAGTTGCATATGTGGGAGGGAAATTAAACATCCAGAAGGCAACAAACTACTGCTTGTTTAAAACAGCTGAGGGCAGCTCCTCATTCTGCTGTCTTTTAAGAGATCAGTTTCTACAAAGTTGCATCTGATGTCTGGTTTTGTGTCTGCACTTTTGTGTCTGTTCCATGAACTAGTGAATCCTGGTGATTAGTGACCTGACCAGACGATTTCCTCTTTTAGGTTCAGAGCTCCTCAGGGCCAGCCCTGAGACTTTGGGAGCTTCTCAAACCTTGTGCAAGAAAAGACTTTTGTTTAGGTGGAGCTTTACAACTGCTAGTGCTTTGTAATTAATAAATAAATCATCTTCATCCTAATATTATACCATGCAGTCCGCTGATCTCACAGAACTTCACACTTGGTTGAACATAATCACAAAATCAGAGGTGGTTTTTGAGAATTTGGTTCATCAGAGCCTGCTAATGGGTGGAGGATCCTGTTTAATGATTAAGCCTTCTCCAGTGAATGGCCTCCAGTTGGCAGACACAACAATAATCCCCTTCACTTGTGTTCCTGCTTGTTCTGCGATAACATAAAACAAGGATCTCCTCTTGCGGGAAGTTTCCTGTGGCTTTATGAATTAAATTTGGTTTAGAGCCCCTGTATGCATCAGTTCTTCACTTTTAGCTCCTGCCTGTTGCTAGATTCCTTTGTGCTGGCAAGCATCGTGTGCCCCTGTGATTTCTTTTGTCATGGCAGAGTGAACTCGTTCTCATAGGCTCACTCAGATTGTTCACAGCCATATTTTCAGATTGCTTCTTTGTGAGCCCCAACTCCCCACAGTTCCACTTTTGTTCTTCTTTCCCATGATGCTGAAGTTGATTACCTTTGTATAAGCATCCACTTCTTACCTGAAGCTGTTTATAGCATAGGTATAGCTACTGGTCCAAATTCTGCAATTTGATTAACATAGACTTTGAAATGTACTCTGTAAAGTGCTTTTCCTGTCTTAAGTAAGAAAAATCATCTCACTATTTACACTATGAGAACTTGGATGACAGGCAAATCAGGATATGAACACTTTATATATACCTTTTTTGTTGAGTATATTCATAAATTAAGATTATTTTAGTAGTTATTTATACATGCTTACAAATAATTTCAGACATTCACAAGCCCTAGAGTTGCAAAAAGTTTCCTATACAGCAAATTAAGCATTTTATTTCTCATTAAAATGTAGACAAAAGACTTTTCTCATTCAAGGGTGAGTTATTTTCACATATATGTGTGCATAGATTATATACATAGGGATTTGTTGGAGATGCTTTGAAACTTATTTATACTTCATTTTGTTGAACTGAAGATATCTTTCTAATGCTTTATTAGATTAATTCAGGTACTTTAGTTTCTATCAGATTTAGCCTCTCTGGAAATTACTAGAATTTCATGTGACTGAGCATACCATCTCACTACCAGTCCAGCTTAAAAGTTGAATTCTGAACTCATATGGTGACTGGTTAGCTTTACAATTTTTGTGTTCATGTGGTGGGCAAGCTTAAACTGTTTTCCCTTTCAGTGGAGCATATATTCCCTCTTTACACTAAAAAAAGTCTATCAGACTGGCTGTGTAGACTGACATTGTAATTTATGTATGTGGAAGAAATAGAAGACAGTAACAAATACCCGATTCTTCCTGATTTAACTACAACATTCAAGTAAAATTGGTTTCTATCTGCCTTTTGTCCCACTTCCAGCAAAGGTCCTTGCTTTCGTCCCAGAGGATATGAAATGGCCTATGCTCTAGGCCATTTTGTGATTTAGAAGTGCCACTTCTCCCTTTTATTTGTTTCTACTTCCCATCTGTCTTCAGGAGAAAGAGCTCATAAACAGCATTTTTTTTTCTTCTTAATTTGAAATGCTTTCTCACCTTCACATGTTTAATTCACAAAGCTCGGGTGGGAAAGACTTATACAGTCATGTTGGCTTAACCATTGCACCTGTGGAACATAGGTGGGTGGACACTCTTGTGAATCATAGTGAGATGGCAATTAACTTCTAAATTGCCAGCTGCAATGGCTGGTTTTGGGTCTCAAAAGCTATTCAAAGGCTGAGAACTGGTTTTCATTTGATCAGGGAGCAGGTCATTATGGATGCTGCAGCATGTTCTGGATAATGATTTGTACTGGACGACCTGCAAGAAATACTGCAGGAAGAAGTGGGGTATACAATGTGGGTGATGTCAGTGGGCGTTTGGCAAGAAGCGTAAGAATATGGAAGCTAAATACAAGAAAAACAAATGGTCTCACAGTGAGACATGAGGCTCTGAATGTGTGAAACTGGAATGGGCAGTGCAGAGCCACATCCTGCTCTCTTAAGTCCCAATTAAAGCAAAGGAATTCTGATATTTTTGTCCTATTGTACAGTCCCATGTATACTTGCAGCCCCATAGAAAGACATAGACCTCTTGGAACGAGTCCAGAGGAGGGCTAAATCCAGGGGATGGAGCATCTCTACTTTCAGGAGAGGCTGAAGGACCTGGGATTATTTCAACCTGAAGAAGACTCCAGGTGAACCCTGTAGGGTCTTCCAATACCTGAAGGTAGCTACAGGAAATCTGGAGAGTGAGTTTTCATAAGACTGTCCAGTGATAGGACAAGGGGCAATGGATTTAAATTGGAACAATATATCTAGACTGGATATTAGGAAGAATTTTTTTAGCACAAGGGTGGTGAGACTCTGGAACAGGTTGCCCAGAGAAGCTGCAGATGCTTCCTCCCTGGAGGTGTTCACAGCCAGGCTGGATAAGGCCTTGAGCAACCGTGTCTAGATGAGAGGCATCCATGCCCATGGCAGAGAGGTTTGAGTAGAGGGTCTGTAAGGTCCCTTCCAAAAGCCATTCTATGATACTGTGATTCTGTGACACACGCAGAACCTATCCAGTTTTCTGTTTTCAACACTATACCAAAGTGGTGTAATATCACTGTTTGCAGCCTCTACATTACTCTAGTAAAGATGGAGTAAATGTACTATGCTAAGTATACTGTACTATAGTAAAAGAGTATGGTTTTGCCTGTCTATCCGTTTAATAAATATTTGGAGAATTTTTAAGGAAAATGAATCTATCAAACATTTCTAAGTATATCAATTATTTTCCCTTTCAGGCTCACAAATTAATTTCAGCATGTTACAAAAATTTCATGTGCCAGAGCAAAAGGTATATTTTTCATTTAAAAAGGTCTCAGATTTATTAATTTCAAGCTATTTTGTATATCTATTAATATTTTTAATGACAACTTTTAAAATAGATGTGAAGCTTTCACAGTCCAGACCATAAGTTATACTTATTGTATTCTAGGAATTATGTAAAGAAGAAACTAGAATACAATTATCATAGTACATTTAGACTTTGTATTAAGTAAAACCCTATAGTTGAAATGTAGTTATTATAATAGTATGGTAAATATATAGATAATAATTTGCAGCTATTATTCAATATGATTAACGTAGTCTTACTATTATTAGGACTTATTTAGTATAGTTTTAATAAACTACAGAATAATTACAGTGGTTTCACTATAATAACTATAGTTTGGTTGCAATTTTATGCTGTTGTGCAGCTTTATTATATAGTAATATTTCTAAGTAGAAAATGTAAAGAGAAAAATTATTAAAATAAAACAAGTTCTTTAAAATATTTTTTTATCATTTATTTTATAGTTAAATAGAGCACGAATAAATAATAAAATAATTATATATCCAATAGAAATAAATCTGTTGCTGTACTTTGTTTGGAAAATGACTGAAAGTTCAGGTGCAAGAACTGCTTTATTTGTTAAAGAGGTTCTTATGTTCACCTGAAAAGCCTGTTGCACATACTAAATTCTCAAAATTGTATAAAGGACAGACATGGTATATTACTTATTATTATTTTTCTGTAAACAGAAATCACTAGCTCAAATGTAAGCTTCTTGGGATAGTAATTAGTTTTTCAACAAGTTTGAAAAATGCTGTGTATATTTATAGCTGTCTCTAAGTAATATATTCTCGCCTATGCTGTCGTTATTCATTTTTAACCTCATTCTAACTAGCACCAGAATGGTCCATAAATTTGTGACCACATCAGAAGTGTTTTGAATGGAGCATAGTATTTCAAGAGTAAAGTGATGTTTACAATTGGTATCTGGAGCCAAGAGGATGTGTTACTATAAGGCTTACACATCCGACCTTTGTGCCTCCATGCTAAAGTCTAGCTGTATTCCTGAGCTGACAGGTTAATACCGAAAGGCCAGATATGTTCACCTTCCTCTTGGGCCATTGCCTTGTAATCCCTTTCCAAGGGCAGGACCAAATTGAGCCCACATGTCACTTCCATAAACACAGTGATAAAAATGGATAGTACTTTTCATAGAATCATAGAATCGGCTGGGTTGGAAGGGACCTCAGAGATCATCAAGTCCAACCCTTGACCACTACCGCTGTGGTTACCAGACCATGGCACTGAGTGCCACATCCAGTCTCTTTTTAAATATCTCCAGGGACGGGGAATCCACTACTTCCCTGGGCAGCCCATTCCAATGTCTGATCACCCTCTCTGTGAAGAAATTCTTTCTAATATCCAACCTAAACTTCCCCTGGCACAACTTGAGACCATGCCCGCTTGTCTTGTTGAAAGTTGCCTGGGAGAAGAGCCCAACCCCCCCCTGGCTCCAGCCTCCTTTCAGGGAGTTGTAGAGAGCGATGAGGTCTCCCCTGAGCCTCCTCTTCTCCAGGCTGAACACCCCCAGCTCCCTCAGCCTCTCCTCACAGGACTTGTGCTGGAGTCCCTTCACCAGCCTGGTCCAGGACCTCAATCTCCTTCCTGAACTGAGGGGCCCAGAACTGGACACAGGACTCGAGGTGTGGCCTCACCAGCCATTTTTATATGTCTTGGGTCTTTGTTCACGGATTAGCTCATATTAGCTCAGCCTGAACCTGGTAGTCAGGCAGTAGTAACAGGGAGAAGGGGTGATCATTTCTTCAAAATTTATGTTCAGATCAGAGGTTACATGGGATTTGATTTAGGGGATGAACACTGTTGGTTCCAAATGCAAGTTCCTGTGTTTCAGAATCTGCTGCTACCTGGGGGGCAGGACTTGATTATCTCCAGAGGTCCCTTCCATTCTCTACCATTCTGTCAATCAACAGCCTGGTTAGGGAGCATACGCTAAACCTCAACATATAATGAATACAGGCTAACTAAAAACTAGTTCACACTTATTCTAAATAATTGCATGGCATCATTATTCTGAATTCTCTCTGCTTCCATACACTTACCTCTAGACAAAACCCAGCTCTCAACTTCATAAGTACCTATTCATCATTTGATAAATTATTAAAGGCAATATCTGGTACTAAAATATATAATGTCATAGTAAAAAAATTAGAATTTTAGATTTAGAGTCTATATGAACTGAATATTCCAAATCTAGCTATGCTTAAAACACCCACAATTGAAATTTAGATGACTGCTACAAAAAGCTACCAGGATATCCATCTACTTCTTTCCATCATTCATCATACCCATTGTTGTAATTCCTGCCTTTTTTATGTGATCATTGACACTTTCCTCACAGTCAACAATTGGTTAACATGACAATTAGCAAATGAACAGAGAGTAGCAGCCTCCAACTGCTGGGGTTTTTTAGTAAACATAAAATGTTACCAAGCACTTGATAATAATTACCAATATCAGTAATGGCCACATGCTTGTATTTCTGTATTTGAATGTACCTGCAACTACCAAAGCAATGTCAGCTGCAAAATATTTGTCTCAATTTATTGGCTGCCAACCTGTGGATTCAGTGTGAGCATACCCAAAGCTGACACTCCTGGTTTGTAACTGGATGTATGGGCCAGTGTGCATTTGTGTGTGTCCCACTCTGTGGGGTTTCTTCAAGTTCAACGTAAAAGGTGGAAAAGACCGAGGATCTTTTTTAGGAACTCAACAGATTTCGATAAAGCCTTTACTGTCAGGCTTTCTGACAGTCAGGCTGTTTCTGTGGTGATTATCCTATATCAGGGAACATGACAAAAGATATTTTCATAAATGCGTTTTAGGAATAAACCTAGTCCCATCAAACCATTTCTGTTTTGCTGAGCAGCAGATGTTCATAGAATCATAAAACAGGTTGGGTTGTAAGGGACATTTAAGGATTACCTTGTCCAACCCCTTTAACTAGACCAGGTAGAAAATGTTACAAATCTGGGCTATGGTCCTTTAACAGCAAAAATTGAATTTTACCTAGAATAAGTGAGTTGTCCAGCTTTCTCAGTAGTTGAAGGAGAAAAATACTTACCTCTAAAGGATAATTCATCTCACTGCTCTTGGAAGCATATCTTAGAATGCAAAGACTAATGTTAAGTGGAATTGATCCAGGCCAAGGAGGATAAACTAAAGCAAATCAAATTAGCACCAAAGAAATTGATGAAATTAAATCAATTATGACCACTATGCTAATGATGAAGCTTTTTAATTCTATTCCTTTCCCTGCAGGTTTTGCATCTGCATTTATAGATCATACAAAGATACTCTGGAACCTAACATACTGAGAACCTTCAAAAGGGAAATAAAATAGTTAAATTCCTAATCTGGTCACATGTATTTTACATTTAATATTTAATTCAACATACAGGACAACAGAAGTTTCGCTGTTCTTGGACCTCAACTTAGATGAGTCATCAATTAGTGTTAATATCTTGAATTTCATTTTTTAAAACAATGTAAATACAGATTCAGAGAGGGATAAAAATAATGTAATTTGCTAAGAATATTCTTAAAAGCTAACTTTCTGTATCTCTTCAACCAAAGAACAGCTACAAGGTCCAGGAATTTGTCTGACAATGGACATGAACAGAGGACAAGAGGAGTGAAAATGACTGGGAAAAAGAAGAGCAGAACAAAGTTCAAACACAATGATGGAGTAGGCAGAAAGTTTTAAAGTTTTTTTTTATTCTCCTTTTTACCTTTGCACAACCAAATCAAACTGATAGAGATTTAATCTTACACTTAAGAAATTCAAGTATTAACTGTGTTTGAAAGTTTAAAATTAATCTCTTCTTGATTTTTATCTGTCTGTTTAATAGAGAACAAGGTTGAGACATACAGTAGCTGTCTGGGAAAGGAACACTTGAACTGCCCTTTTGGGAAATGACATCATTCATTCCATTGATTGTAATGACAATTCTATTAGAAAGTACTAAATCCTTGAGTACTGAGACACCAGTACATTGAAATTGAAATAAAACTCTTGCTGCAGAACCTTTTAAATTCAACTAGTTTATTTATTCTGGATTTAATGCAGAAGTCTTTACTCACAATAAGTATGGAAATACTATGTTATTACTAAATAGAAAGCAAAGACCTTTGAAATTTTTCTCAGCCTTCTCCAGTAGCACAAATAAGCTTTCATCATTTATTACTATTTATTTTTTATGAAGAGACAACATATTTTGGAATTTTTAAGCTGGATTTCGTTTTGCTTAGCTATTTCTACAGGAACACAAGACCATTACCAAGATAAGATTTTACTCATTAACTCATTTAGTTAAAATTTTTAAATGAGTTAAAATGCGACCATTCTACATAAAAATAATGCTACTTCAAAGTTGCTGGAGTTTGGCTTGAGGGTTCATTTTTATTCATGACCACATGCAGGAAAGACAAAAAATGCCACATGATTCATGAAGAATTTGTAGGACTAACAAAATTCATTCATTTTACATATACTCTGTATAAATCTGATTTTAATGCAATGGATAATACATAATTTTAAATATGTTTTTTCAAGTCTATGCCTGCACCTTAACTGATGACATTAAACACAGGATCTTTTATTCTTTGCAGGTTAGTAATTTTTGTTCACCTATAAATACACCTATAAATGGAATTTTCATGTTAATTTAGTACTCAAAAATTAAGATCATCGAGAAGGTAAAGACAAAGAGAATCATAGAATCATAGAATCATAGAATCCTAGGGGTTGGAAGGGACCTCGAAAGATCATCTAGTCCAACCCCCCCTGCCAGAGCAGGGACAGAAGAGTGAAAACTAGAGAGAAAGGGTGCCTGGAAAAGGGTGTGGAACGATTTGGCAGAGAAGCAGCATCTTCTACTGTGTCCAAGGGAACGGGAATATCTGAATATTTCTTGTCAAAAAAAAAAAAAAATAATTCCCAAAAGACACTATCTACCTTCAGGAATAGTTTCTTCTTTAGCTATAAAAAAGCTGCAAGATCCTGAGTCCGAGATGATTATCAGAAACTAAAGCCACAGGTGCAAGCTGTGAAATGATAAGTCTGGCACGTAAGGACTGAATAGCTAGCGTACCCTTAGGAATAGAAAGGGCCAGAAAAAATTAAGACAGGGTCTAAAGCAGAACTCATGGAAAAGGAAGTTAATTTAGAGCTGCTGGGAATCCTTGCTACACTGTTTGGAAATGGCCATTAAGTTTCACTTGAGACCTATATGAGGAAAAAATCTCATTTTTTCACTAAATTTAAGTACTTCCTACCATAAAAAAAACAAACAAAAAAAACCCAAACCCAACAAAAAACCAAAACAAAAAACAAAAACCAGTAAGTAATAATTCTAGAAGCAGAGAAAAATTATAAGGGGAGACTTGTATTAAAGAGGTCTTGGTGATTACTGTAATTTTTAAAGAGGAGATGGGGTGTATATCCCACACAAAGCTTAGAATGTTTTATATTAACTAGTAACATGAACAGAGGCCTAGAAATGGTGGGATCATAAGCCACATTGGCTTGAGTAAATAGAATATTGGGTAGGAGATAGTTGAGAGTCAATTTTTAAGAACCATCTGAAGAGGTAACACAGAGACATGGTTTGGTTCCCAGGAGCTGTAGAGCTGCTGCAAAGATAAATGCTCTGTCAGAACAGGAGTGTAGGTGCTACCAGCAGAAACAAAGAATTTTCTCAGAAGCAACTGAGCTGGCAATTGCATTTTGGATTTCCTCTGTGGGTAGAGCTCTGGTGAGCAACCCTGTCATGCTCTGAAAAAGCCTGTAGAGCTTACTAAACCTTTAAGTGCTAAACAAAAGTAAATATGTAATAAAAGGAATGAACTTAACTGAAATACTTAACCTCATTCCAAAAGCTGTCATTTCTGGAGAACCATCCTCATTTGTGAAAATCGTTCTGTCAGAGGGTTCTTTCCATGTACAGTAATACAGAGCTTGGTACAGTTTCAAAGTAATCTAATTTTCCCTGCTGGCAGAAATCACTGGTCACTCAGACCAAAACATTCTAAAGCTCTACATGTGCTGATATAGGACTATTTCATATTCCAAACTGATATATCATCATCTTGTTTAGTAAAGACAAAACCCAAAAGTATTGTTTGTCAAAGAAAGAAGAATATTAAAGCAACTTCTGACACTAATTATCAGCTTTGGCTTTATGCTTTATACCATAAGTGCTGGATTTATTTGATAAACAATTATTGGGATCATTTTTAAACATGTATGAGGTGAAAATTTATTCCCATCATTGCCAGAAGTTTCATCTTCAAATTGATCTTCAACTCTCACCATGCAAGCCGTGGTAAAACTTCCTGTCTGCTTACCTGTCAAGAAAGCTTACTTTCATATCTGAACAAATCAGTACCTTTAACAAAATGTCAATACCTCATGCTGGAAAGCTGCAGTATAGCCTGAATAGAAAACAGTCATGTTTTAAATGTGTTTTGATCTCTCAGTTTTGAAGTTTAACATTCTGCAATCTCCCAACTCATTTTATGTATAGCAGCTTAAGCCTGTGGTTTAAACTGTCTGGCCATGATGCAGCAGAGCATTTGTGATCCAGGGTGATCTCTGTGTCTAAGTGAGAGCTAAAAGGCATATTTCCTCCTTCATCCCCAGAGCTGGAGCTATAGCTTACCATGGGGTAAGTATTCCTTTCAGGATCTCTCCATCTGGAAAGAAAACCAGATTCTATTTTTGTGGCTGAAGAATAAAACTCTAGTTAAATCAGTAGCACAAATGCATTACAGTGTGCTATGTTTCCAACCTGTAATTAGCTCAGTCAATAGAAAATTCAAAACATAGCAAGACAACACAAGCTATTTTCAGCAACCCACATGGACGTTCTGAAGTTGCATCTCATGAAATGACACTGATCCTGACATCCCAATAGAAGCTGCTTTTCCTCGTGAGTTCTCTTCTGAAGAAGATACAGATACACCAGGCAAATAATGCAATCCATTGTAGATGTTGTGCATATCCTCTTTTCTTCTTGACTTTTTTCCCTTGGCAAATGTTTTTTTTTTTTTTCCTATATATATCATCCTTTCAGACCATTATTAGCCAATCTAAAACCTGTTCTAGAAAGCAAATCTTCTGGGGGCAGAGGAGGCATCCAGCAAGCCTTGAGAATTTAGGAATTAAATATTGACTGCTAATCTGTATTTGTTTGGCTCAGGTAAGTAACAATTAAAATTTCTCACCAGCAATAGCTGCTTAGTAACTCATGTAAAGCATGCTGAAACTTTCAGTACATGTTTTAATGTATTTAAAGTTTTGCTCTTTGTAACTGGAACCAATGAGGATAGATCCTACCAGGCTCAAGAGGAGAGGATCTACCCTGAAAGAGTACAGAAGCAGAACTTCACTCCTGTCATGTCCACTGCCTGACCTCTTGTTTAGCTCCAAGACTCCTACTGAAACTTAACAGGAATTTAGTGTGGGAGTGCCTGACCTGCTGGTCTCCACCATATGCAACTGGATGAACACTTCTAACTGTGAGTTAACCAAGAGTAAGCACTATATAAATTTTAAAGTGATAAGGTAGTTTTCATATCAAGCAAATTAATATAGAATAAAAATAAAGATAGAATATAATGGAACAGTGGAACAGTGTAAGAAAAGGGCATTTTTGACACTTGCTACTTCAAATGAAACACAGAAACACACTGTGGAAACACCTCTGTCAAAATTAAAGTACTACTTTTCTTAATGAGCCTGAATCAACTAAAAGAGGTGGAATTCACAGAAGAAAATATGGAATGACTATAACAGACCCCTTAGTCCACTTAGCAAATAACAGTTTAGAATACACACTTGTAGGACAAGTTGTTTGTTTGTTTGGTGGGTTGTTTTTTTTTTGTATCATAAAAATACAAAGATAAAAAATACAAAGATAAGGAAAATTGTTTATTTGTTTGTATGTATTAAGAAGACTCACATTAAGAAGGAAATCAGTCTTATTCAGCAGCTATGTTTCATTGGGTTATGTTAACTGTGTAGAACTGGGAAGTCTTAGCTAAGTTTTTATACATGAAGGTTTTGCCTAGAGGAAGAAAGTCTAACAGAGTACAAAATGCTTGAGTGGAGGAGGAGTTACATGGTGACAAGTACAGCAAAAGCTAAGCACAAGTTTAAGAGTCATTACTGTAGATCAAAGTTAGAAATGGTTTACAGCATGAGTTGGAAATGAGTTCTGTTATCCGACTAATATCTTCTGTGATTATCCTAAAAAACCCTCAACCACTAAGAATATATTTTTTTCTAAAAAACATAAGAAATTTGTAACCAACAGGGGAGATTTATTTTAAAGGTTTGAGAAACAGATTCTGTGTAATAACAATAATACTTTTATACTCTTATTCATTAATTCAAAAGGTTTTAGAAAATTAGAGATTGAAATAAAAATATCTGAAATATGTAAGAGGATTAACTGCATTTCAGAGCAACTGCTTATTGGCCAGACAGACTTTTCAATTATTTGAAAAGTCTTAACTACTGGACCCAAAAGGTAACAACCCTGCTTACAAAGCACTTTGAAGGACTTCTATTGTTTTTCATGGTGTTTGGACTAGGCCTGTGTCAAGATGATCTCTAATCTATGTTTTTTTGATCTGGAATTGAGAACTTGAAGTATAAATATGCAAAATTACATCAAGGTTCACTTTGTTCCTTATTGAATAAAAAGAGTTAAGTGAAAGGTTTTCATCTGAACTTTCCTAAAATTTAAGATCTTTTCTCTTGCGGTTTGAAACTGGATTTAAACAAAATATTAAACCCTCTGAGTAGGTCAAATAGGGACTTTATGGTAGCATTTTTTTATTAATTATGTGTGAGGGGGGAGTTACCTTGAAAAAATTGCTTGTCTTTTTGTAAACAAAAGATGAAAAGATTTTCAAAACCAGTGACCAGAACACAGGGACTGAAATCCATGGTAAGGCACCAACACCGCAAGTGCCTCCAGACATTTTCTGTATGCAGATAGATCCACAAGAATCGATCAGGTATTCCTACCCAGATGCTCAAAGTCAGCTGCACAGAGACATCTGCAGATTGAGGCTCAGTGTGATGTCTTAATCTGTTTCCCATACCTAAGTTCCAAAATCAGTGAGCATCCAGCAAAACCTTTTGCATCTGACAGAGGCACAATGCATTGTATATGAAGTCACCTGTTAGAAATTTGTAGCAGGGTTTTAATTGTATGCTTTTTGACTGAAAAATCAGTTTCTTGTTCTGTATATGCTCACTGTCTGGTTCACCTCTCTCCAGTTTCTGCTGGTACTTTTCAGTGTTAAAAAAATTACTACAGTTATTCCTCGCTTTCCATCCATTTGTTTTATGCTCCAGACTTCTCTCTTCCCATGTAGCTCCCTCTGTCTCTTTTGTTTAGAAAATCATGTAGCCCCTTTACTTCAGCAGCGCTTCGTGCTTCAATGAGTTTTTTAAAGAAAAAATTATTCCTGAAGTGAATTTTCTTACAAAGGCTTTTGTTTTTGACTACCTTGGTACCTAATGGTATGATTAAGAATTCTTATTTTTGCTCCTTCTCAATGCAATTAGTTTATTCTCTGTCCTCTGATCATTTATTTTCCATCTTGTTGGAAATTTTGCACTCCTGTGTGCATATTATGGGATACCCAGACTTCAGATTCCTTACCTGCTTTCCTGAAACACTTTGGAGATTACATTAGCATACTTTCAGCAACTGAGTCAATGCCTTACCTGGTGATGATTCTACCTGTGATTTGTAAATCATTTGTCTGAGAATACATCTCCATATCTTGGTTGAACTCATCATTGTGTCTGATTACTGGGTTCAGGGCTACAGAGTTGTTGTTTTTCAGTAATTCACAATTTTTTCCTGTGTTCAGGATGTCACAGTTCCTTAATATTTGGAAGACATTTCCTTCCTTTTATGGTTTGTTTAAAACTCATCATTCTGCACTTATCATGAATGAGCTGTATTTGCCATCTCTTAGTCCATGTACTGAGACGTTCTCAGTATCCCTATATTGTACTACAGTATTCCTCATTATTTATTCATCTTCTGAATTCAACATATTCCACAAATATTGAAGAGTGAAAACATGTTAAGTCTTATCTGGTTTTGTTTATGTTTTTAAACAGAAATGGTATGAGTTGTCAGTATAGGTGTGTAAAGATATAATGAAAGAGTAATAAAAGTATTGGTAATGGCCTACTTCTGGCCTCACATGAACCCATGCTTTATATAATGTGTGCTTTAGGGCAGAACGGGGTGCAATCTTAATACCAGACTCCATGCCCAGAAGCAATAAGTGGATTCTACATGATTTAATAGCAGATTTTACCAGCCTGCAGAGTCCCTATAATAATAAAGGTGCAGGTAACATCAAAGTGATTTATGAGTTTCATGTAACAAACACATGACAGTCCCAGGGGAGGGTGAACGCAAAGCCAGATTCTCATCTGGTGCCACTTAACAGGACTCTTACAAAGTCAAGAGTACACGTTTTGGGGAATACAAAATACCTGTATTTTAAGCTCTGGTAATAGACTTTGCTTTCATTACCAAGCATCAAATCCTGCAGGATATATATGATTTTTTAGAAATAGATACAGCCTGAGAATGAAGTGTTGCACAACTAGGAAAGCGAACTAGGTAGTTATGAACCTGAAGAATATAACATCTGCAGTGTTGGACTCCTTTTCCATATAGTAAAAGATAATTACATTAACACAGTGTACAATAATGCCAGCAGAAAATATGTATCAGTCAAATTCTTATATATTTTTGTGCCATATATTCTCAGTTCCACACAGCATTGCACAATCTGCTGAACAGTGATATAAACCACAGAAAACTACAAAATTGTAAAGATGACTTTGCAGATCTTCTTACCACATTCAGAGTTAACATGTTTAGTTAACAACTCCACTGGATTCGCCAGAAGAGAAAAGAAACGTTTCAAATTTCCATCTTTTTGTGAAAATAACTGGGGAAGTGGTTACGTTTTTATTTTCAGATACATCTGTGGTTTACTGATTATGTTTGCTTCAGGTTTATCTGTTAGGCAATAAATTAACCATTAAAAGAGCAAAACAGAGCTGATCAAGATATACTGTTACAGAGTGGTGTCTTCTTCACGTAAGATTATTTTAGCCTGCAAAAATAGCCTTTGTGGGACTAATCCAGAGAATGAGAAGTTAAAGAGTTTCCACTTATTTCAAAAGTCTTTGACCCAAACCTAAAAGCAGTCACCAAATTTTTATCAACAGAGTGACAAGTCCATTTTACACAGTATTTTGAAATTTAGAAATCTGATCTTTTTTTACCTAGAATGAATTCAGTAAATATCTAACTCTCTGAAAGAAAAATAAAAATAGTAATGATGATTTCAGGTTGTCTCACAATTCTGTTTCAGCTTTTGAAAATTTCATGTTGTAGCACATTTCATACTGTACGGAATTAAAGTCTTCAAATTCCAAAGCTGTTCCAAAATGAAGGCATGCATCGCAGCTTAAAAATAAGTCCTTTTTCTTCAGTGGTCATCTCTGAAGGTCAACAATAAGTGTTAACAGTGTGTAATTTTAGAAAAAAAAGAAGCTTTCATAGTTGTATCAAATTATTACTTGGACTGTGCAGTACTATGACTGAAGAAAGCAAATTCTGTTGTTTTTCCTACTAACGTCCAACATATGTAGCTTTAAAAAAAAATAAAAAAAATATGTGTATTATCAGAAACAAAATACCTGATATTAAAAGTAAAACAACTTCTAATACCAAGACTAGGTGAATTTCTGAAGTAATGACAGGAAGAAACACAGCCGAGAATAGCTTTTCCATCCATTTCTATCTTGCCTTAAGGTCAATAGACATCTGGTCTGACTCACACTGCCTCTTTCTCTTTTTCATTTGAGCCACTTGGCCACTAGTGCTCCTGAACAAAGCCCGTGGCTAAATTATGAAAAATTTGGGTGATGTTCCTAATAGCCATATTAGTATTCCAGTTGGTAGACAAATATGCTCCTGACATGTTTCATGTCATAAAGCTACCCACACGCTTATGAAAGGATCATGGGAAATGAAAGCAGGAATATGGTTTGCCCTAGCTCCACTTTTAGAATAAGCCATCTCTGAAAAATGCCAAGCCTGATTATTGAATACAAGTCATGCTCTTCCACTATGGGAAAACCTGATGATAGATGCAATTTCTTGAAGGCTGTATGTCTTCTCTCCTTCCTTTTTACAGTATAAGTAAATATACGGATATATAACATGTATTTTGAAATTGCTTCCTTCCTTGAAGATGCAAAATGTGTTCTACTTATTCCACATTGCAAGGGAAAAATGTGTATTTATGGTAATCTTTTAACTCTGATGGCAGAACAAATATTGAGACCTCTGAGGACATCTTTTAGGACTAAAAGGAATGCAGCACTCATGATATTTCAATAATAAAGCTAAGTGTGCACTCCATACCCTACAACGTCTATAAATGTATTTTCCTGAGGGTGTTCTGCAATTTATTAAATGCAGTCCTACACAGTGGTGTGCAGTGCTCTCCATAGGAAATAAATATTTGCTATGGAGAACATTGTATGTCAGTGTGTTGGGATGTCTTCAAGGACTGATTGTTTTGCTCATCTCGTGGCCTTATTCCCTGGCTCTCTCTGTGCCTTTCATCAAGGCCTTTTCTTTTTAATTACCTACCCTGAAAAGAGCTCCTGAGGGATGAAAGTGAAAAATGTTTCCAAGGTCTGTTTTGGAGCCATATAAGGAGAATGTATGGTTTGTTTACCCACTTAGGTCTCTTTTCTTTATAGAAATATTTCTTGTTGATATTTTTTCTGACTTGCTGCTTTGTCTTCCCCATACCTTGTTTCTTTCCAACTTATACGTGGTCGGTGGTTAAGAAAGAGAGGATGCAGAACAGGCAAATGCCTAAGATTTAGGAAATCAACCTATAGGTCCTGGGCTGACTTCTACTTTATTTCAACCAACCAATTTATCCTTTTTTCATGAAGTTAAAGGAATATAATTCCATGCTGCATAAAATTGGCTGAAGGACCCAGCCTGAGTATTGGAAGAAATATTATTTTTGTAAAATTTGGTTAATTTCTCTTTGACAGATAAGTGATCGACAGATAAGCATTGAATTTCAACACACTTTGGAGGTGTTTACATATGAAAAGTTGGACTCAAGTTCAGTTATTTTAAATGCTTTCTATTGTTGACACTTATCTTTGTAGGATCAACCATTATTGAAGGATGAACAGAAATGCAAGATATTCTGATACATTCTCACAACTACAGGCCTTTCAGCCTGACCTCAGTGCCAGAGAAGGTTATGGAGCAGATCATCCTGAGCAATGTCACAGCACATGCAGGGCAATCAGACCCTGTCACCATGTGTTTATGAAACGTGGGTCCTGCTTGACAAACCTGAGTTCTTTTTGTGTCAAGGTGACCTGCTTTGTGGATGAGAAAAGCTGTGGATGTTGTCTGACTATATTTCAGCTAACCCATTAATGCCATTTCCCACAGTATTATTCTGGAAAAACTGGCTGCTCATGGCCTGGGCAGCTGTACATTTGGCTGGGTAAAAACTAGAAGGATACACCAAAGCTTTGTGATGGATGGAGTTAAATCCAGCTGGCAGCCAGTCACAAGTGGTTTCCCCCAGGAACTGGTGGGGCCATTTCTGTTCAGTATTTTTACAAACAATCTGGACGAGGGTATTGAGTGCACCCTCAGTAAGTTTGCAGATGACACCAAGTTAGGAGGGAGTGTTGATCTGTCTGAGAGTAGGAAGGCTCTACAGGGGGATCTGGACAGGCTGGATCAATATATGCCGAGACCAAATCTATGAGGTTCAACAAGACCAAGTGCTGGATCCTGCACTTGGGTAACAACAACTCCAGGCTTAGGGAAGAGTGGCTGGAAAGCTGCCTAGAAACCTGGAGGTGTTGACTGTCAGATGGCTGAATATGAACCAGAAGTGTGCCCAGGTGGCCAAGAAGGCCAACAGCATCCTGGCTTGAAAGAGTGTGGCCAGCAGGAGCAGGCAAGTGATTGTCTCCCTGTACTTGGCACTGGTGAGGCAGCACTTTGAGTATTGTGTTCTGTTCTGGTCCCCCCCCAAGAAAGACATCAAGGTTCTGGAGCTTGTCCAACTAAGAACAATGATGATGGTGAAGGGTCTAGAGCACAAGTGTAACAAGGAGTGTCAGAGAACTGGGGTTTTTTAGCCTGGAGAAAAGGAGGCTGAGGGGAGCCCGTATTGCTCTCTATCTGAAATGAGGTTGTAGTTAGGTGGGTGTTGGTCTCTTGTCCCAAGTAATAAGCAATGGGAGAAGAGGATATTAAGAAAAAATTCTTCACCATTGCAGTTGTCAAGCACTGGGATGGGATGAGTCACAGTTTCTGGAGGTATTTAAAAGTCATGTAATGTAAATGTGGCTCTTCAGGTCATGGTTTAGTGGCAGACCTGGTTGTTGTAGGTTAATGGCTGTACTTGAAGATCTGAAAGGTCTTTTCCAACAGAAAACATTCTAGGGTTCTATATATAGAAATCCAGTAAAAGTATCACTTCAGCTGCATATTCTTTTGTCTATGATGTGCCTTGGGGACCTTGCACTACAGTTATTCAGTTCCAGAACAAGTAAAAATGTTTGGAAAAAAAACTTTATTATTTCTTTAGTGAACTGAGAATCTACCGGAATTTTTCAAATTATTGAACCTAATGAAGTCAAGAGGAATTAAATCAATAGCACAGAAGCTGGATTTGTTTATATGATGCAGGATTCAGTGGATAAATATGCAACCATCCCTATCTAAGGGGACAGTATGCAAATTTGCATTTCCAACTTCACCCTCTAAATGAACAATTTTTTCCTTGCCTAGGTGTTTAGGAAGCTGGGTGATTTTTTTTAAAACTGTCAACAATAAACCATAAATCACATATTATAAAAAGTTTTACTGATTCTGAAAGCTTCTCAGATTTATAATATCTCAAATTTATAAGTAAATTATAAGCACTCCTTTTGAGAATCATTGCTATTTTCATAACCAATTTTTTTTCACAAAGCTAGATGGAAGAAAATTGAAAATCTACAATGTATTCGACAGTTCCGTGAGATATCCAAAATGCTGTATTTTGTTTTTTCTGGATTTTTTTTTCATTGTGTCAGTAGGGACAATTTCTCTCACATGCTTAATCTCAATCTTCTAAACAGAAGGCAGATAATTTATCTAAAAGGCTAAAAAGTCTTTGATTAATAACCATGGGAATTGCAGGTATTAAAATCACCCCCAAGTGACCCCATATTGTTCCCTGAATCCATTAGAAACTTATTCCAAATTACAAAGAAAAATTAATTAAAAAGTATAAGGACTACAGAGCTCAAATAAAGTATGCTCCCCTGAGTTTATATGAAGATCTATATGCATGCAAAATGTCATAAAATCAGATTTAATTTACAGCATAATTTTCTTCTACAACAACAAGAAGAATACAGGAACAGAAATATTTGTATTTTTTTATTGCTATTGAGTTCTCCATAACAAGCCTGCCTATTATTATGACTCTTGCATTAATGTCAGAGAAAGACAGATTATAGAGAAGAGCCAATTTCAGTAGCTGGTAGTGTCATAATGGGTGAATCCTACCTGATTTGGTCCAATAGGACAGTAAACTGTAATGCTCTGATCTTGAGTTGAATAGATGAACAAAATTTTGACTTGTAAGGAGCTTTATGAAGAATATTTGCAAATTTCGCTTGCATATGTCTTTGTCCTAATTTTATAAATATTTTGCTTCTATTTTTTCTTTAGTTTGCTTACCTTTTTTGATAGGTCAGGACCAGATTTTCAGCTGTTTTTAGAAGCTCAGCAAATGAGCTAGGTGACACAAATGGGCTTATGTTCCATGTCTTCCATACCTCATGCTGCAGCATTAGACAGGTAGGTTCTCAGCCCTAATTATTTTCAAGACTGTGTGATTAGACATAATTATGAGGATTGGTATGGAGTCTATAGTCTTGTTTACTTAGGGACTGGTAAAAATGGCAGGCTAAGGGTGGTGTCTGTCACGTGAACATCTTTGAAAATCCTGGACAGGACTTGGCATTTCCCATTGTTTAACTTCATGAGGTTCCTGGCAGTCTGTCAGCATCCCTCTGGATGGCAGCCTGACCCTCTGTTCTATCAACAGCTCCTTCCAGTTTTACATTGTCTCCAAATGTGCTGAAGGTGCACTTTGTGCCATTAAGTCATTAGTGCAGACCTTGCAGTAGTGGGCCCAGTATCAACCTCTGGAGTACACCACAAGTGCTTCTGATCACAACCATTTGAGTTTCAATAAGCAGATATTTGCATCTTGTACTCCTACTGAAGGAGTTAATTCTGGGGCTAAGACCAAGCGAGTTTGCTTAGTTTAAGAATTACCAGATGAATTCAGCAATTCTTTCCTTGCAAAGCTTAAAGATTATAAACATATATAGCAACAGCCTGTATTATTTTTTTGTCAATGCTGTCATTTATGTTCAGTGAAAAGTGGTACTTTGGAAGCATGCTAATTCAGAAAATATAGACATACAAAATTTGTCAAAACAGGTGCTATTTATATAAGCAAGAACTGTGATTTGATTCTCTTTCTTGCTTTTTTTACTAGCCCAGCCTGAGCCCAGCTCAAATTTATTTTCACTCCTCCTGCTGTTTGCTGACATTCTTTCCTGGATCTATTGGAATCATGGTTAGAGTTACAAGGCATCATTCTCTCATCCTTATACTGAAAATCAGTTTGCAGATGCTGCCCCACTGAAACAAAACTGCTTGCAGTTTTATTAATCAGGAGAAGCCAGAGTGGCAGAGTCTGGATCATTCTTAATAATTTAGAGTTAGACTGTCCCACAAGGATGCATCCCATATGAGTCAGCAAGACATTGCATAGTCTCAGAAAAGAAAAGCATATGAACCTCAATGAACTCACTAGTTATCTCGGAGGTCAGCAGATCTTTGTGGACATGTTGTTCCAGCAACATACTGCTGGCTGGCTCTAGTAGACTGAAGAATGGAGGACAGATCATAAATTATATCCATATCACAGCCATTTGAATACTGACTTTTTTTTTTTTTTTTTTTTTTTTTTTTTTCAGAAGAAAAAATAGTAGTTGAAAAATCCGCTTTTATTTGGATTCCTGTTTTGGGCGCTTTCAGGAGATGTCACGCTGAGTTTTAACAAGACTTCTAACATATTGGTGTGAGGAATATTGGAGATGTCCTATGTCCTGAACTCCAATATCTCATGCAAATAAATGGATGAAAAAGGTAGCTGTATTTGAGCTATTTAGCTAGTGACATACTCGAATGTCCTCTATCCTGAAGTTCATCAGGTTACATGATCCACATATCAGACTTCCAGGAGGATATAGGACATAGCACCTGCATTCTCCTCACTGTTCCTTGCAGATGTTTTTCTAACCAGTCCTCATCAGCTCCAACAGAGGAAATTCTTTCTTTGATTTCCTATGTCAACCCACATCAATGTTTGATTGTGGTAACAATCCAGAATGAGCCTTGGATAACACTATGTCCTGAAAGCTGGTTTTGTGTCACCATCCACAACAACCTTTTGTGATCTATGTTCAGCTTCAAAATCAGCTGACTCATTTTATCTTACTTAGAATCGGCCAGTAAGGAGCAGAAAATAAACATGAACAACATACAATAATAACAAATAATAAGTCATATTATAAATATAAGCATAAATAATCAGTCATACTTCCTCTTCTTTCACGTTTGCCTCAAATAAATTACTGCATCCTCTAAAGGCTGTAGTTATTAGGACTTAGCAGCTCTCAGTGTGGAAAGAAGGAGACAAACAAAATTAAAACTCTATGCATGACCTCCCTGCTCATCTCCCTGTCTTTATTTATTTATTTATTTTTCTCCTGTGAGGAATGTCTGTCTACAGAAGGCAAATCCAACCCAGCTTTCAGAGAGAGAATCAGGTGCACAAAACATTTGGGCATCTCAAAGAGACACCTCTGAATCGGGAAATGGTTCAGGACCAGACTTTGACATCTTTTAGAAACTGCAGGCTTGAGAGACCTGGGAAAGAATAGGCACTAAATCAACAGCAAGGAAAAGGAAAATAAGGAAGTTCTAAATTTTGAGAATCAAGCATCAAACTGACAAAAATAAATGTTTACTCAAGACAGAAGAGATAGCAGCTGCCTGGATGAGACTGCTTGGGTTTTCTAAGTGCTAAAAATAACACTGTGTGTTTGAATTTAACATCAAGTTAACTATAAAGCACAAAAATTGCGATTGTTTCAGCTGCTTTGCACGTGCTCCCTCCTTTCACTGTCACAACATCCCTCTTCTGTTTCATTTTTAGCTAGTTGCAGACTCAGCTCCCATGTAGAGTCTTCTCCTCTTCCCAGTCATGTTTCTTGTGGAACTTTGTACTCATTGTGCATCTCTGCAGTACCATAGCCCATTGCCTGCTCTCAGCAGAGGCTGTGAGGACAGGCAGCATTCTGAGCCATCTGGAAAAGTAAATTCCAATAAAGCCCAAGGTTTCACTGCGCAGCACAAAAAGCTTTACCCAACTCAAAATACAGTCCCAGCTTCCACAGAAAGTCCATTCCTCTGCAGTCAATTATTATTATATAACAATCAGTTGAGTGTTTCTGCTATATATCAAACTCAGCTTTTAGAGATCCTTGTTCAGATGACTCTGTACAATAGTAATTTACTGAATGTGCCTTGGCAGCCTCCCTCTAAATCAGTACAAAGAAACAGTCTCTCTCTTTTCTCAGTATGGGCACCACTGTGTTTCAGTACCACATAGTCATTTTCCCCACTTATTTTATATTGCTTTTGAATGAATCCAGAATCTTCTACCCTTGTTTCTTTCTGCAGCATCAGCACTTTAATATATTGCACTGACAGTAATATGTTGGCTTTCATTCCAGGAACCTGATTGTGAAAACCCTGGCTGTATGAATGAGGGCAGTCACCTTGAGAAGTTCCCCTGGCAAGGAGAAGCTGCACAATCTGTGCTGTACCACTGTGGATGAAGATTTTGGCTGCCATCCTTTGTAGGGAAAGAGAGGCACAGAAATGCTAAGTGACAACCCTTGCTTTTATTATTTGCTGCATGCAGAAAGTAGGACAGGTCAGGCCTTCTTTTATTAAAATGGGTTCAATTTTAGCGTGGATCTGTTTGAATCCTCAATAGTTTTAATCCTCCGTATCTCATAAATCCTTTGTGTAGGATTCCACCGTAGGAGACACAGATGTTTTATCTGATGACAAATGAATCCAGGCTTGTGCCTATCTCCTCTTTAGAAGCAGTAATAGCTTTTAGTTCTGCATCAACTAGAAATGACTTGCAAACTTTAAACAGCAAGGTAACTGGGATAATCAATATTGTGGTATCAAATAGGATGGATTCATCCTACAGTGGGAGCTGCAGACTTCAAATCTCCTCCTCCTTAGGAAGTCTCCTAGCCCTGGCCTACACTCCAAAAGGAAATATTGTTATGCTCCAGAAAAAACTGTGTTTTAAAAAAGTCTGTTCCACCTAGTTTGATGTCTGGCCTCAGAAGACAACTGAAAGTGTCACAACTGGATGGAAGTGATTTAACTTGGAATGGGAGGCAGAAGTTTCAGATGCACCCCCACTGTCTGCTGTTGTCTGTTCATCAGTGGTAGATGTCTGCCTGGTGAAATGTGAGGGGGTTTTATGGAGGAAGGTGAAAATGCAGCTGACTGTGTCAAGGTGGCCCACAAGGAGACCATCTCCTGAGATTCATGTTTTTGTGTTACCTTCTTTAGGTCAGGGGCTTATTTTTTTAGTACTTCAAATGGAAATCATCCAAATAATTTCTCTGGGTTTTTCTAAATAGTATTAAACATAGAAAGGTACAAAAATACTCTTAGAAAGAAAGTAGCCAGATAAATTCATTGTATGTTTTAAAAACAACCATCCTACTGTAGCTTAATGCTGCTATGGAAATGTAAAACTTACCTTTTATTGTATTCACTTGTCCTTATGCTTCACTGATTGCAACAATACAGTGAAAGAAAAACTAGCTTAAAATTTGTTTGGTACATCTTGTTGGCTGTCTATGATTTATGACTATAGAAGCAACAGTGAAAATTATCATGAGCAGGACACAAATCAGTACTGCCTTGAACTCTGCTGTGATACAGGTTTTACAACTGTTTGATTCTCTCAGAGAATTATCACATTTTGGTAAACTGTGTTTCATGTTTATATACAAAAAATGACCAAGCATAAAAGAGGAGAATGAATTACAAGTTAAATAAACTGTGAGTTGCTGCTCTGGAATTTTCCAATGCAGCATGAAAATCCTATTTGGATATTTGTTGGAGCTGAAATAACCCAATTTGAAGAGTTTTCCACTGGGCAAAACAATCATTAGCTTTGTTTCCTCCTTTTCATGTACTTAACTTCCAGCAGTCCCATTTCTGTTCTTCAAAGGAAGGATTTAACTAAAAGTTTGTGAACTTGCATAATGAGGATGGGGATTTTTTTACATTTTACATTTTCCTTTTCTTTTCTTTCCCTTTTTTCTCCTTTTTAAAAAATATTCTTATTGCTTTGCTGACTCAGAAACTAATTCAAGGGACTAACAAAACTGAATAGCCTTGTGCAATGAACCAGACTGGCATAAACTCATTTCACACAAGGAAGAGTTGAAAATTGTACAGTATAATGTGTAGATCCCTTAGATCTTTGCTTAAATACACTCTATGTAAAGTACAGACTTTAACTTCCTAGATTTGAAGCCATGCTAGATGATTGGACATAGTGAAATTGCTTTCTTCTGTGTTAGTCCAAAGACAATTTTCAAAGCTGTCAGAGGTTAATGACAAACAATTTTTCTCAGGCAAGGTGTTCTGAAAGGTAAAAAACAACCATGGGGGGTAAAAAGTGATTAGAAATTGAGCTTGTAATGTTTCATATCATATTGGTATTGTAATAAATTTCAACAAAGTAAGGAACTGCATTCTGGTTGTTTGTTTTGTTTTTTATTTCTGTGGAAATTTATATACAATAAAGGGTGAAAAAAAAAAAGATTTTAGGGATAATAAATCTTTGACCATAAGTTTTAGGCTATTTTTTACTAACTTTTCCTGCCTGTTTTTTTATTTAATTTACTTACATGTGAATTCTACTGGTATTGTTCTTTATATGTACCTCAGCATTGCCAGCCAGTGCTCTCCTGCCTGGAGCCTCTGTCCCTCGGAATTTATGCAGCTGGGGGTGAACATGATCTCTGCATTGTTACACTGATGGCCATAAGGTAAAAACCTGAATTCTTCTGCAGGCCCTGCTCATGAGATAATAATCAACACTGTATTTGGCCTCTGCATTCAAGTCCAATCAGATGTGGACTCCTCTGAGTGAAGCACTGCTTAATTAATCAGATGATATATTGGGGTAGATGCTTTCAATGTACAGAGAGAGACAGGGAGATACAGGAGTGCACATCCCCTCATCAGTCTCACTGCACATTAGTGGAGCATGTGCCTCTCCATCCTGGCTGCTCCCACCCATGCCTTTGAACTTCCACCATTAATACTTGTCCTCGGTTCAAGCTGAGCTTCCTTGAAACCTTTTGCTTAGAGCAAATGTTGCTCCTTGAGATCCAAATCCAAAATCAGGCTCAGCTCTTTTCTCTCTAAGATTTGACATGCAATGGCATATTTCTAAAATCAGGCTCTTGAGAGTGAATTCAGCAAAATACATGCTGAGAGTTTTGAAGGCTGTTACAGGATTTTGCAAAAATATTTGGGGATTTATGCCTCATGAACTATGTAATCTCAAATTAAATAGATACTGTATTAAGGCATCAAAGCAGCAACCTTAATCTGTTTTCCCTGTTTCACCAGTCTAAAAGCTGAGCCTTATCAGAAACAGCTGCTGCTAATGACAGCCTAACATTCACTATATATTTTTCATTATTTCTTCCTCCTGTATTTATCTCCCATAACCTATTTAATCTATTTGCAAAGACTGACAGTTTGGCTTCTGTCTGATGGGGAGGGACTGCAAATTAATTTGTTTTGTACACCCAGTTTACATATTTAAAAGGCTGTATTGTGGAACTGGTACCTGCAGTGGTGATACTGCAGAAAAAAAAGTAACTGATGTTTACCTGCAGTATGAATCAGATGAAGCTTTAATAATTGCTCCTGTACATGCAGTCCCATGGTTAAATGTACATGGTTATATGTTAATTTGTAGTCCTTTTACCTAGGTTTGGCTCAGGTAGTGTTGAAATTCATATGCTTTCAGTTCTTTGTAAAAGTGATTTTTGTATCAATATAAATTTCCTCAGCCCAAAGAGCTGGCAGGTAGGGAATTTTTCCCCACAGCCCTCATTTGCAAAAGGGCGGGGAAGGCCTAATTCCTTGCTTCACAATTTTCCACAGTGAGTCAAAGTTCAAACATTTACAGCACGTCTCCAGGAACATCAGGTTTTCTGCCTGTTTACTTAAAGAAGGCTGTAGGGGGCATCAGGCAGAGCCTTGGCAGTGCAGAATACCTTAGTGTTTGGTGGTTTATGCTTAATGTCTGAAATATGTGATCTAGGAAAACACATCAGGATATGTGAAGCGAAAACTAGTTTATGGAAGAACAAAGGGACTTAACCCTTCCTTGTGCATGATTTGAAGGATATGCTGATATATTTCAAACCTCAGCATAATTTAAAAAATATAAATGTCAAGACTGCATGATTAGAGAAGTAAATCCTGTTATCTTCTCTGCAATATTTTTTGTGTTTGGCTCAACTCTAATGAGACTGAACTTTTGTATATTTTGTTTTGATACTGTTTTGATGTTGTTGTACAGTACCCCAAGCACCTCAGTCATGCCAATGGGACTTTATAAGTTATTAATTATTATTTGTGTATATTAAAAGGGGAACAACTTCAGAAACAAAAATATTCTTCCCTCATAGAATTACTTTCCTAGAAGAAGTCCGAGTAGTAAAATGTTTCATGAATTTTTAACTACTTTTAAGATGATTTAACAGCAGGAATCAAGCAGGGACGGCATCATCGTGGGATCTGTCTCCTCTCTAAAGATTCTAGTAGCAAGCCCTCTGCAGGACACAGATGGTCTGTGGGCCAAAGTTTCAGAACCCAAGCACTAATCAATCACGAGAAGTAAGACAGCACCATCAATCATTTTGGAGAGCTCATTCTTTCATTCGCAGAACTCTTGACATTGGTTTCTCTTTTAAAAGGATAGACTTTTTAAGAAATACTTTAAAAAGTAATTTTCAGTTCTCAGAGGAGCAAACTTTATATATCCTAAAGTTTTCCTGTAGAAAAAAACTACTTCTTTTTGGCAGACCCAGACCAGAAATGAACAAGAAATGAACTGCCTATAATATGCAACCTCACTACTGTATGACAGCTGAATAAAGTGCTAATCAGCTCAAGGCACCTATTTCAGGAAGCTTCTGTGCAAGTCACTGGCTGGCTCACTAATAAATGAAAGGAAAACTTCAAGAAAAAAATTGGCTTATCCATTTTGCACCATGCTACCACCTCTCTGGAAAATAAAAGATCAGAAAAGGAAAAAATAAGAGAAGGGGGGGAAAAGGATCTTAAAATGATTAAAAATTCTTAAAAATATAGAAAGCATTAGAAGTATCCACATAAGAATAAATGGAAATAATTTTTTCAGAGGCTAACCAAAGTGTTATTTTACATGCAATGTCTTCTTTCTGTTTGGCCTTCATTTTCATCTTGTCTATGTCCCAAGATAACCAGCAAGCACTTACACCTCCATCAGCAAAGGAAGAGCAATAAATTGATTTGACCTGATAACCTGGTGCATCCTGTTGGAGCAAGCAGATATAGTTTAATACCCTCACTGCAGTTACTTCTACTTCTTGTACCTGTATTTGATTTCCTGCTGACAGTGCTTTTACCCACACTGGAGTGGGATTGAATCCAACAAAATATTTTCAGGGTTGGGTCACTTTCTGTATTATTTTATTTTAATTTTAAATGGCTCTCACCAGCAGAGTCTATAATGGGCACAGATCACTTGACACTGTGTTTTGTCACACTGGAGCTTAACCTAAGAATACAGATTGAGAGCAGAACTCTCATTTCTTCCCAAGACTGCCTTGGACATCTCAAAGGCAGAAAGGTGACTTTCTGTGGCTTCTGGTACACAGACCAGTGTGCTGCCTGGAAGGGAAACTTCACTGTTTCTCCTGCCATGTTTTCCCTTTTGTTCTGTACTGTGAACCCTGATAGTCAACAGGAATAGGGAATATACAGGCTACGAGAAAATTACAGGGAGGGGCTAGTTTCTCAACCAGCTATCTTTTTCCCTTCCCTTCCCATGGAGGAACATTAATCATCTTAATAATAGGAGAAAGTGGTTGAATCTCACTGTCCGTATTAGGATGAAGTATTCAGTCTGTCTGACTAGGTGATCTGAGAAAACTAACTCAAAAATGATCTGAGAAAACTAACTCAAAAATTACCTACATGTTCTCTGAAAAGCCATATCACCTGCTTTCTCTCTCTCTCTGTCTCTCTCCTTCTCTCACACACACTCTCTAAGCATTATGGTTTTTAGACAGCCTAACAACCCAGGCCCATTCTTGAAATGCATATTTTATGCTGCTTTAAAAAAAAACCTACACCTTTAGTGTGAAGCTCTTCACAACTGACAATGCTTTTCAGTTTGCTTCTGTCATGAACTGATTTCGTTTGGATTCTGAAGAGGTTTCTCCATTTCATTTTCTGATCTAGGTCAATCATTTTCATTGGCAAGATCCCAGGGACCCCTCTAGGAGAAACAGTGGGGACTGTCTCTGCAGTTTCATTTGGATTATGGTCCCCTTCTCACGTTGGCTCTGAATCAACCTCTGACAGGTGAAGAACAGGGAGTACACAAGAAACATAGTTGACATCACATATTTTCATCAGTTTCGGTTGGAGAAAAATTTTGCTTTCTGAAAACTGAATTTTGAGTCACTTTGACTGGATCGAGTTCTGCTACACCAAGGGAATTTTTCCTGTATGTGTTGTTCTGAAAGCATTGTTCAGGGAGGAATTAGTAATCCAAATCTTTTCCTTTCTGTCTTTTTGACTAACCCTAATTAGTCATACCAGAGACCCAGAGTGTAGAAGGAAAGTAGCTGTGGTAGCTTTCCTGGGAGAGCTTCAAGAAGAGAGAGCTGAGCTTTGTCCTGCAGTCACTGCCTACTTCTGTACCTTCCCAGATCAATAACTAAAAGGGTGCAAAGCCAGTTGGCCACCAGGGCAGCAGCATATCTCCCCACTAATGAGAGTGACCTTTCCACTCACTGCTTCACATGACAGAAATCAGGGGAAATTAGTTTACTCAACTCAGAATTTATATAACTGGTGATGCTAAGGCTGAAATTCTTACTCGCGGTGTGATGAATACATTGTGGATCTTTTTGAAAAAAATGTAGAAATCAAACTGAAGATAAAAGGACTGCAACTGAACCAGCCAGATCCTCTGTAGTTTCTGACAGATAGGTGAAGAATAATGATGTCTCTAAGGTGTCTATCCTTCCGCTTGGTGAATTACACATTTAACTGGAAGAATCACGGCTGCTGAACCAAAGGTCCTGCTGCTTACACAGTTTACAAAGGCCCTTAAAATTATGGACAAGAACATAGTGTTTTAAAGAAAGGAAGACTGCTGTGTGGGTTGAAGGGTAACATTTCAAAGCTTTGCTCATCCCAAAGCAGCCATGTCACTTCTCATTGGCTGTTATAATCAAGCTTAAAAAGGGACCTTGAGATGTTAATTATGTATCTATCTACTAGCTAGCTAATCAATCCATTGAGCACTAAACACTTATGAAGTAGCTGATGTATTTATGGAGTATCATAAATATTTTAAATATAAACCAAAGGGGAATTTTATGCCACTTCTACATTGTCTCATGCAATAAAAATATATTTCCAAAGGAAAAAAAATGGCTATAAGAGCTGAAATTAAAATCCAAGGTGAAATATACTGTTTCCTTACAGTGGGCTAACCATCTCTCTCTTGAAATACAAACGAACAGATTATTTAATATAAAGGCAAAATGTAACAAATTAAAGAAAAAGTCTTCCTTTGACATATATGGTCCACGTATGATTGTTTAACGTTAAGTATTAACAAGGTAAGTTTTCAGGATTGTTTAAAAGTATGTTTTAATCTTTTCACAGATTGCTTTTCAGGAGATGTACTCCTAATTTTGCCTGAGGTAGGAAATAGTCTTAGTGTGCATAACTGGAAAAAAAAAACTTGATGGGTTTTATCCAACTCTTTTTTCCTTGGTTTTTTTTCCCCTCAAATACTTTGGGAAAACCCTGCGTTAGTATAAAATGTAAAGTACCCAGACTCCTTTTACCCAAATCTTATTTGGGTTATTAAAGTTATTTCTGGAGCTATGCAATCAATACGTGGTTTGTTGTGTTACAGCAAGGAAAGCACAATTTGCTTGATATACAGCATTAATTTTCCCAAAATTATAACTTAGAAAAAAAATAATGAGTGTAAAGAGACACTATATTTGTTCAACAGCTTTGCTCTTATTTGATACCCCTGAGATATATCACATCCCAGTGGCCTTATATACTCAGGGTTTTCTAAACTCTACATGGTAAAGCAGTGTCTGACCTTATTGGTTCATGAATAGTTAGGATACATAGCATTTTTTCCCTTAAAATTCATATCTTCTGTCATTTCATCTTAACAATGTGTTCGGTGCACACTGAGTATTATCTTTAGGTGAATGTGTAGAAATGTATCCTAATTTTAGTGAAGTATAAAATTTATTGTTCAGTGAAAGTATCTCCTAAACCTCACAGTTAAAAACCAGCCTTAAAAGAAAAATTCAGAACAGAAATTTTTCTTAGGTCAAGAAGGAATTAGAATAAGATTTTAAATTAGATGTTGGCATTTCGTGCATATTTCTCAGAGTGACATTTCTGGAGGAGCCCCAAGCCAGCTTTCAATTTCATCTACTATTGCACAGCCGCCTCCTCTTGAGTCATCAAGCTGAGAAAGGAACTTCCATCCTTTACATCTTATTTAGAGTCCTGGTTTGTCTGAGAGAGCTTTCTGGACTCTTCTGCTTTCTCTAATGAAGATCTTCTAAGCTGGTTATAAAGTCAGAAATTCTAAAACATAAGTGGATAGACTATGATTTTTCTTATAACGTTTGATTATTTTGGTAAGTGGATAGTATTTTCCTTTAATTCTAATACCTCTGTACTGGGCTCTTCATGTTTTTTTTCAAACTTTTGATCAACTTGTTTTCTTCTTCAATCAGTTTTACATTTTATATAAAGGCATTCTGTTAGCTCTTCTTTCTACAGATATCTCATATTTAGTGACTTTGAAGTGCTGTAGCACCCATCAGTCTCTTAATTCTCTTCCCTTACCAAAAATCCATCTTTCCCCATATTTCATTGGTTATGGTGCCCTCACACCCTCCCATCTGAGTAAGAACCATCTAAGTTACCCCTTGCTGCCCCTGATCTGGACAAAGTATAGCTCAGGTCCTGAAATAGACAGGTCATACACTGAAATATTAAGTGAAGGAATTCCAGATCAAAACCTAGAATCCATAGCTTCTCTCTAAGTTGTCTCATCATTATCCTACACTAAAGAGCTGACATGTTACAATACCAAGTCTTGGAAGTTATCACCCACTTCTGGGACATAGAGGCACAACTATGGAAACATTTCACAATAAATTTGCCCAGCTGATGGTAGAACTTCTACACGGGTCTCATGAGAACTTGTTAATTAGATATAGCCAAAATGTCTGGGGACCTCAAATGGAAGGAGCTGTTAAGTACATTAATGTTCAAATGGAAATAAACATAGAAGTATAGAGATACTATAAAAGATAATATTTTAAATAGATATGAAGTGTTTTCTGCCCAATGAAATTCAGAAAAAAATCCCACTGTAAGTTAATATCACGTTGAGCTGTCACCCTGCGGTCAATATTATCACTTCACAGCCCCAAAGGTTTTGTGCTGAGGACAGAAAAATGTCTGTTTTCACCTGTTTGCTTGACCAACACATTGAGCATGCTGGGGTGCTTGGCAGACACATGCAGAAAGGCTGCAACCATGGAGAGCACATCCAGCTCTGAGTGGTCCTCTGAGTTCTGGGATCAAGGGTTGTCACCTACCTCTGATGATGCTGCAGGCTGTGTATCAGCAACCTGGTGAGCTCTGGCGTGGAAAGTCACTGCACAAGGGAGGCTGCAGGCATCCAGCTGTGGATACCCAGCTGGATGTCTCTGGCTCTATGGAACAGCAGACTGGAAACATCAGCAGTGCCAGGATTATCACTGAACAAAAAGCTTTGCTGATACAGATATTGATAAATATGTTTTATTTGTTGTATTGGTGGGGCGAAGTTGACAGTTGGACTTGGCGATCTTAGAGGTCTTTGCCAACTGTGACAGTTTTGTGATTCTGTGACAGTTTAGCAAAGAATTTTCTGTTTTCTCAAAGATGGAGTCACATCACATACCACGCTACCTTCAAGGGACAGACACTGACACTTTGGGCATTGCCCTGAGCTGTGGGTACCAGTGGTGAAGTGATACGGTCTGGTCATATATCTTGAGCCCAATTATAGTCTATGTCAACTACTGACTGTGCCAAGGCCTCCTTATTTCTGAAAGCAAAACTGAAATCAAAAACTAAAGACGTCTGATGGCTTTAATTAAAATAATCTTTTGCTATTATATATGTTCTTTCACCTCCAAATTAAAATTATGAGAATTTATTACTATTATTAATAGATAATAGTGTAACAATTATATATGGTTTGGGAGTCTCAAATTTTTTCAAATTTTTTTTCTCTGCAAGATAAAATAAAAAAACTGTGGAGCTGAAAATCAAAGCAAAACTCCCTGCAATTTTAATATTTTTAATGTATAATTAAAAAAATCACAATCATAAATAACTGAATTTTTTTTAATGCATTTACTATTAGAAAATTTATATCACTATATTTATTATATTTGAGGGCATTTTTCAAAAAAATTAACTTCCTTCCTAAATTTTTTTAAGTCAAACACTATTAGGCACTCTGTTTTGGTCAGTAAAAGGAAAAGAAACATCACAGTCTTGCAGAAGCAGACACTCATGAAAAACACTTTATGTCCATTCTAATTACACTAATGTGGTATAGGACTTTTCCTCTCTACAAACAATTAGAAGGGAAATTATAGTTATTTCAAAGATTATTTTTTTCCCTTGTGGAAAAGTGAGATTTTATAGAACTCTTCTTTAGAATTGACTGACAATCAATTTGATGCATATCATCTTCAAAAACTGTCTGAACCTTCTTCCCTTGGAGTCTTAGAATTTCTAGACACTTCTATCTCCTTAGCTCTATCTAACCTCCTATCTCTGCTGTATTTATACATTTTCCAAAAAAAGATCCTAAAATATTACAAAATATCTTGTACACCAGCATAGGAAGGAACACTATCAAGTACAAGTAGGTTTAGAAAGTAGGTATGAAAAAAAGTAGAAATATTTATTTACCTATTTAATAACTAACACATGGTATTAGGTCAGATCTATATAGATCTTTAGGAGATGTTGAGAGAAGAGTATAAGAACAGACATTTCTGTAGAAGGCTTAGTTCCATATTTTGTGTCAAGGTAAAAGAAGGGAGTGTTGTAATTAAGGCAGATGACAACCTGGAGAGACTAATGTCTGTGAAGATGGACAGGAGAGACTATTTCAGAGAGATGGTGTATAAAGAGTCAGAAAGCTGTATGATAACCTAGATGGCTTAGAGATGAGAGTTTACCATAAGGTTAGAAATACAAGGAATTTCCAAACTGTAAGACTATTTGATGGTATCCATAGTACAGTACTTCTTTTTCATATGTGAAAAAAATTTAGAATTTAAAAAATAATAATTTTTAAAAACTATTGATAATGAAGTAATTCTATGTTCTCATTTAGACTTCTCTTAATAGAGCCACTTCATCCCATTTGCAGTAGCAACTGATGTGGGAAGTAACACAGAAAATGTTGATTTACATAAGTTAATATTAAAAAAGATCCTGTGTGAGAGTCCAAACTGGACATACACTGATAAGAGCAATTAATTTTGTATTAGTTTTGTAAACAGCTTTGCTTCTTCAAATGGGAAAATACTGCCATGAATGTTTTCAAGTTGCAGTTTAATGAAGTTCAGTGAAGACACCAATTGATTTTGAAGCTCATATCCACCTGTGCTGACAAAATTAATCTCACTGATATTTGTGGGGAAAAAAAAAAAAAAGATACTTGCATATTCATGTACTTTGAAAAAAGCAAAAATTGGACAGCCAATTTATAGTGTTACTTGTTTTTATTAATTTCCTGTCCATGTTACTAAATGTCATTCATATAATCAGAACTAGATGCTAAAAATCGTTACATCTACCCACATTCCTGCACATATGCATTAGACTCCCACATTCAAGTTTGCCTCATGTCCCCTGTGATCTTTTGGTAGCACATGATAAATTTATATTGGCACCTAATCTCTGAATGAGTGTCTGATCTGTGTAGAAAACATTTGTGCAGAAAATATTTCTGTGCAGAAAATATTTGGGATTTGGTGCTTCAATATGAATCACTTTTCTCATTGACTTGGTCACCAATTCATCTGTCCTTCACTGTGAATGAATGGGCATATTTTCAGCTGGAATTAAATGAGCACAGGTATTATGAACCAAGAGAAGGATGCCTTAAAGTGTGTTACTAATTATTTATACACTTCATCAAAGGCTCAGTGCTCTTGCTGTGCAACTCATAATCCTCTAACCATGGCCTTATCCATTTTTAACTTTTCCTTTTCTTTCCATAATAGTCTTTTAGATAAAAATAATTGGGTACTTAAATATTTCTAAAGCTAGCAATTAAAAAATACTTTATTGCATAACCAATATATCTTGCAATGAATACATTATGGGAAAGGAAGACTGTTGAGCAGCCCACAAATTAGAATCCAAGTACAAGTGCTGTGTCTTCCATTGCTCCTTATAAAAGGCACAAAACAATATTATTTAGGCCAGTGACGAGACAGTACAAATTTGGTAATTTACTATGAATTCCATGCTCTGTAAATCCTGAGCAGAGGAGTTTAAATTGAATGAGTCTTATCACCAAAATCTAAAATTAAGAACATACCAGGGGAACAAATTTTTTGTCCACAGCTCAGAGGATAAGGAACTCTTATACTCTGTATGATGTACATTTATTTGTTGGTTCTGAGTCCATCAGTGCTCTCATTATATACGCATGCTTACTTTCAGCATAAGCTCCTGACCTGTAATGACTAGGATATTTTAAACTGTTAAGGAAGAAAACTTATCCATCAATGGTCCAAATTGCTATTAGAATGAAAGAGTAATTTGTGCTGGGAAAGTATTTTGAAACAAGGTGAACTCACTCCCTCACCTTTTGTAAATTGCTGTGAAGTAATTACAACAGACCTAACTATCTGCGGACACAGTAAGGATTTCTGGGAGATAATTAGTAATATGAAATATTGAGACTACATAATTTGCACTTAAAATACCTAGAGTGGTCTACTAAACTTTCTGGAAAGGCTAACAGCTGAGGGCACTTTTCATTTAACTAAGGTTCCACTACCCAGAGCCCTGTAGAGGAGTCTTGACATGTAAAAGAATAGACACATTTAGTCTTATGATGAGAACATTTAAATGTACTGCAAAGACAGGGCATGACCCTGTATCATAGTTGCAAGAGCACTCAGCAGGTCAAAACTTGAGTCTGACAACTGCTTTTAGGATTACTAATGCATTTTACCACCTATTGTACATAATATACAGGAACTGTCTTTGAAGCATGGGCTAAACTCAGGCTCCCAGGCCCTGTGCTTTCTGACCCTATGACTTTTATTTTCTGGGGCACAGTTTAGGTTGAATAGAAAGAAATAATGTTTTCCCCTCCAGTGTCTCTCCTCCCTTTGCCACTACCCATCAGTAGCTGTATTTATTCTTATAACACAGGAGTGCTGCTGGCTGACTCTTTCTCAGGTGAAGAAGGGGATCAAGCCTGGCTTCCTTTCATTCATTTGGCCATGACCCACAAGGCTGGACTATGAAAGAAGAGTTAAAACCAGTTCTGCCTCCTCCTGATGTTACATTGCCATTGTAAAAATCAGTTTTTGAATGAGAACACCTATATCACAGAATGACAGAATGTCAGGGCTCGGAAAGGACCTCTGAAGATCATCGAGTCCAACCCCCCTGCCAGAGCAGGACCAAAACTAAGGAAGGTAATTCAGAAATGCAATTGATCTTTATATAATGCAATATATATCTTTTAACTTCAGCAGAGTGGATGGAGGTACCTTTCCACAGCAAAATTTGAAGATACATCCTTTTGCTTAGAATTTTCAACTGTCAGACATACATTACACAGTCTGCACATAGATCTGATATCATATCTTCGCTAGTCACACAACCTGACAGTGCTAGATTTGTCCTGTGGAGGTGGCTGCTAATTTTCAGAGCTTCTGGAGGCAAAGATTTATGTAGAAAGGGTGAACACATTAATATAAACATGTCAGAACTTAAATATTTCACCAGAAAATAAAAAAATTCTGGGTTCATTAGAGGTTTTTATAATGGTTTCAGCTTATCTTCTAAAGGCTAAGCACAGCTTCAGGTGCTGTTTTGGAGAGAAGGAAATGCAATGCTCTAAGAAGGGCTTCCAGTATGATGAACAAGATTATGACAGTGTATATGATGACTCCAGGGACAGCCTCATCAAACCTCCTGATACAAAACCAGTCTTTCACATTTAAATATTTGGTTTCCCCAGGTATTACTCATCACTACTTCATTCATGTAGTGATCTTATTTAAAATTATAACATTTGCTATAATACACTATTTCATCTCACTGAAAGATATGTCGATAAACTCTTCATACTCATCCATATGAAGGATTATGATTATAAATTCAAACACTTCATGATTAGAAACTACTTATCTCTTGAGTGGCTCACCAACTATATGATGTTTTTTATAAGAGATTGCCACTAGAAAACAAAAAAGGAATCTTCCAGACTTCATTTTCTTTCACAGTTTTATAGTCAAGATGTTTAGTGTCTTTGATACAGTTAATCCAGCTACTACTCCTGGCTGTCCACTTACCTTTTTCTAGACTAAAAGACCTGATAGATGTTTATATAAGTAGAGGATGTGGCATGAATTGTTTTGACTTGAGTCAGTCATTGGTGTGATTTCATGGACTGAAGCAAGTATGATGAGCTCCACATTCTGAACGTGCTCAGAACATTCCAATTTCATTTTCTGATGTCAGACAGAAAATAAGAACTGTTTCCACAGTTATCAGTACACTCTAGGAAAAATTTATAGTGCAAATTTTATACTCCACTGAGTTTTTTATCCCAAAACTCTCTAAGATAAACACAGAGAATTTCCATTACAATAAAAATCTGAAGATGTGACTGAAATCATACAGATTAAAAATATGGAGGCATATATGGACTATTATTAACATAACATAGTCTTGGAATAGAATGTATTAATGTACAGTTTGCAAGTTTATATGTGTAATTTGGTTGGTTGGTTTTGGTTTTATTTGTTTTGTTTTGTTTTTCCTTAATATAACTGAGCTGTCCAAATTTTATGAGTGAAGTTTCTTGGCATTCTTTGATCTTTAGATAACTTTCTGGTTTGAATACTGTAAACAATTTCCAACTAACTGTAAATCTGGGTTACAAAGTAGTAAAATCCATGCAGATATAAGTTGGTCCAGTGGAAAAATCTAAGCTCAAGATGAAATATTTCACCATAGGCAATTCTTTATGCTTCTAATACTTTGTACACAATAGATGATTAAGCTTCTCGTCTGTATTCTAATGATGTAATCTTGAATGCCTGGCATATTACCTTGCTTCCAGATGACTGAGAGTGAATTTTCAAAGTGGTGCATGAGGCACAGGGGCACAAATCCTGTTAGTAGCTAATGGGATTTTTTTGCACCTCCTGTGCTCCACACTGTGAGACACAGCCTTGAAATTTTCATTATTTATTTTTGTTCAAAGATGATGTCTTGTAAATAGAGACCCTTCTGAATTGGCCAAATGACCTGTGTTTGACAGGTTAAGGCTATAATTACTAAACTGATTTTACAGATATCGAGTGCTATTTCCTATTCTTTTTCCTATTTTTGACTCTCATTCCTCTCCCATAAGAAGGAAATAAGATACTTCTCCCCATCATCATAAGTACCTTCAAAGAGAGTGGGACACATAGCATGTCAACTTGGTTACTTTCTCTAGGACCAGACACTAAGGCTTTTCATAGGTATTCTAACATACATGCTTTCCTCCAAGAATACAAATACTCCTATCCAACTAGGGGGAATAGGAGAATGAGTCTAAATGTGTAGAAAAAGAGTAGACAGCATTTCAAACTCTGGAAATATATACTGTCATTATAGACTTGGCCTGCTTTATTAATCTTATTGTCTACCATAATATTTTCATTCTGTATTAAATATGTCCACTCGTGACTCTTGCAGATGCTGTAGAAAATCATATGCATCCATCATGGATTGGTGAAATATTGATATGTATTGATGAAGTATTAACATCTATTAGCTTTCCTGTTTCTTGTTCTTCTAATTCTTGTTATTCCCTTTGACACATAGATTTCCTTCTCTTTTATTTCTTTAAAAACTAAGACATCACAATAACACCTAGATGAAGTTGTTGCTATGAACTAGTTCACATATTGGATAAAAATAATATAATTCTATTTGTTTTAAAATGTTGCATGTCGAAGACCCTATTAGACCTTGAAAAATATATAGGAAGTCTTGCTTCATCACTCTGGATGAAGGACTTAAATTTTCAGGTTAAACCTGAAAAATTCCCTGTGACCAAGGTTCCTTCTCTTAAAGTTACAATCAATTTAGTTTATACATTCAGAAATTTCTCTTTATTTTTCTATACGGCTGAATATCTTTCTTGTGTTTACATAATTATATACATTCATAACTCCTTATTTGAAGGAAAATGCAAATTGTTCTTATAACATTTGTTTAATAGAATAAGGAAAATTCTTTTCATAAGAAGATCAGTTATTTATAATTTCCTATGCACCATTGTACACATTTTAAAGCCAAACTTTTTAAGCAGTGTTTTTCTTGTATTTTAGAAAATCCATTTATTAGTAAGAGCAAAGCTAAAGCTATTCCTCAACAGAAAAAGAAAAATTCTAATATGATGTATAAAATGTGTAACCAGAGTTTGGTTTGTAAGCACCTTTTTGGTGCTTCTCAAACTCTATGCTTTCCACACAGGCTTAATTTCAAAGCCTTCCTCTGAGGGGCTTCAGAGTGGTGTGATTTAGGACACAGGGCAGCAAACGCCTTGAGTTGGAAAGATCAGAAGCATTGCACAAAATGCAAGCACCACTGCAACCTGAATAAAGAGCAGATTCAGTTATCGTTGACAGATGGTTTTATTATGCAGATAATGGATTCACTTAACAATAGCAGTTGCAACAGAAAGTGACTGCCACTTCATTAACCAGGACAAGTTGAGAACAGTCGGATACTCTGCCTGAATCTTCTGAAGTCTGGAAGTTCCTTGTGCCTGTCCACAGGACTCAGCTCCTTCTAAGCTGTGTTCTATCTAAAAGTCTCAGGTAGATTTTAAGGTCCCTCAGAGCATCCCTTCTCCTAATATTCTATTTTAATCTCTTTCATATTATTCCAAATGCTCTTACGATGTTAATCTGTTCTATTATTAGTTTATGAAAAAAAAGTTGAAATGAAAAGTGGTTACTACTCAGCTTATAATTAGAGCAAATCAACATGCCAATATGTATTCGTGTATCTGTTAAAACACCACACATGGTATGTCATATCTCTATAAAGCAGTTCTGCAAAGGGCTTGGACTTCCATGTATGCTCTGAAGGAAGGTGCTCTCTTTCTCAAGGGCATGCTGGTATCAGCTATGGGGTGAAATCGCAGCAGAAGTGGAAGAGTGAACCCTGACTAAAACAAATTTTGATCAAACTACTCTTAACATTATAACAGAATGAATGTTGAAGTGCATCTGTAATCAGATTTTCTATGTTTTATGAGATCACGTGCTGACAATAAAAAGATTATTATTTTAAGAAAGCGCATCTTACAGCTCCTCCAGAATGTCAAAATTAAAACAAAGGAGAGGAACCAAACAAAAAGGCAAAGCGAAAGAAACATGTCAAAACAGCATGGTTTTCCTAAATCCTCTGCTGACGGTAGGAATTGCCAGTCTGACACAACTGCCACTCTGAGTTCCTCTGATTAATAATCAGTTTAATCAAAAAAGTAACTCCTTAGAACAAGAAGACAGATGGACTAACCATTCTGAAATTCCATTGCCCCAAAAGTAGTATATTATCCTTAGGAATATAATTTTTCAAACTGTCATTAAGTGCCAGCATGGTGGTAAAGTGTACTTGAGAATGTTGGAAGTATACTTTCTGACTTATTTTATGAATTTTTGTTAAGTCTGACTTGAAAGGAAGATTTATTTTCAATTCAAAGGAAGTATTTTAAGAGCAGGGTTAGTTATAAATGGAACTGACTGCCCAAGGAGGCTGCAGTTTTAGAAACAGATTAGGCTTAGTAAATTTAGTCTTCCCATATTTCAGATTTTTGTGTACAAAAAATGCATGAGGAGTCATTTAGTCTCTTTTGCTATGAGGCAACAAATTCTCCCTAAATATTGCCATCTTATTTAAACTATTGATAAATAATAGACAAATTATTTGGTAATGGATCTTTTTTTCTGAATGTTATGAACAGATGACTACCAATGCAGGAAAAATTGCTGTAGTGGAACACTGGGTCTTTGAAGAGCCTGGCCCCATCTGGGGTCTCTACAGCACTGTATGCCCAAACTTTGCCCAGCCTCTTGTCTCAATATTTACTGAGAAGATCAAATGACCCAGCCCTCTCATTTTATTCAATTTATTTCTTAGCTCCTAAACAGTTAGCCTTGGAAAGATGTGTTAGCCTTCAAAATTGCAAAGTTTGCACTACCAAAAATAAAGAAGTCATCATCCTGCTCTTCTCGGTGCTTGTCAGACCCTACCTGGAATACTGTATTTATTTCTTGTCCTTGCTGTTCAGAAAAGATGCAGACAGGCTGGAGAGCATCCAAAGAAGGGCCACAAAGATGATCGAGGAACTGGGCAGTGTGTTGTGTGAGGAAAGACTAAGGGAACTGACTTTTTTCAGCCTACAGAAAAGATCTCTTAGGGGAGACCTTATTGCCATGTTCCAATACTTAGGGGGTGGCTACCAAGAAGATGGAGACTCCCTTTTAAAAGGAGCCATATGGAAAAGTGAGGGGTAACAGGTGCAAGCTACTCATAACTGGACATCAGAAGAAAATTTTTCACTATGAGAACCATCAGTCATTGGAATAATCTCCCAAGGGCAGTGGTGGATTCACCAACACTTCTAAGACTCATTTTGACTAGGTACTGGGCCATCTCACCTAAATCCTGTTCCTACCCTAGAAAGATTGGACCAAATGATCCTTAAGGTCCCATCACAGCTGGCATTCTATGATTCTGTGTCCTGGTATCTGCTATGGTGCATAGGATCAGCTACACTCAATTCCCCTAGAACTGGTGGCATGTACAAACATACATGCCAAGTAATTTGAACAGATGCTCTGTAGTATCAAAGGCTACAAATGTGGTGTCAGAAACTAAGACCATCCTTTCCTTACAAACTGATGGCTAGGGAGCCACTGGCTGATCAGACAGTTACATTTGCAGATTGTACAAGATAAAGCAGAAAATACATGTAGACCGTGACCAGAGGGACAAAACAAGACCTATAATTTTTAAGTATCCAGAGACTAAAATCATCCAGGTAAAGGTTGTACAGATATGTACATATGTATCCATACAGTTATGGAACTCTAACATTTTTTTTTAGAGTTTCAAGATGTCCCTCATGGAAACAGACTTGTTTTCTTTTGAACCCTTAAACAGTGCTTAGTTGAGATTCTCCAGCCTGCACGGAAAGCTCTCATGTATGATGATTATGATGATGATAGGCAATAGCATGTGCAAGAACATTACACTCTGGAAATCAGAGTAGGCTGTTTGAGTCTGTGATGGTAGAAGGTTTTTATAAGACTTATTTGAAAGCCTTTACATGCTGACTTCTTTTTTGACCATGATCACAAAGCCGGACAGGGGGGAAAAAAACATAATCATTTTCTGCAGATCATATTTTAAAAAGAAAGAAAAAAATTAAAATTCCCAAACAAGTTCTACTTCACTTATTATTACCGTTGAATAAATACTCATTTTTGATTTGGATCATTTCAAATAATAAATGGACTCATTTCTCTGGAAATCAAGTCAATACACACTTCCCTTTAGCTTGTAAAATAAAAAAAAATGTCATTATATTAGAGTTACAGCTTTCCTAATCTTACACAGTCCTGGCAGATATTGATTGTGCACATATCAATATTTACATGAATGTAATCAAGCAAATGTAGTAGCTGACTAGTATTTCTTCCCTATTTGAACCTATGTGACATGTTTGTAGGATTAATGTGATCATGATTTTTGTTCTGTAATTCTGTGAAGGAGCAAAATGTGAGGTGAAAAACAATGAAACCAGAATATAAAATTCAGGATGGCTCAATGAGGAATGCCCATGCATTTCCACATCGCACTAGGGCCTTCAGTCATCTCCTAATATTCCAGATTTTGTGGGGAAGGTGATGTATAACACTGAGTAATAGTGCTGCAGACTAGTTATGCCTTCATGGTAGAAAAACTCTGAGATTGTCCCTGCTTATCTTCTCCATCTGCCTGTGATAAATTAACTACCAATGACAAGAAAAAATACTATTTGAGGTGGCTTCCTGAGTAACGACCTCATGTTCTGGGTCTCAGCTCAGTATTTTTGATATCAGGTGTTTTTAAAAACTACTGTGCCCAGATTCAGGTAGTTTACTGGACACCTACTCTCACTTTATAAGTTTACAGCTTTAGTGCTACTATAAATAGCATGGAATCAAGAAAGAAAGAAAAAAAAAATCAAAATGACCACAAGGCAATAAACCTTACTGTTTGGAATATTGCATGTATCTTCTCTTATTCAGAAAATTCATATCCAAAATAACTGTGTTAAGTTTATAAAAGCTCATAAATATCTTTGAACATTAGCCTAACTCTCTTTCATGAAGACCTGTCAATTAATGGGTTGTGAAGATGCATAGCTGTTTCATTTAGAACATGTCTTGTGCAACTTAAATTTAAATTGCAGAAATAAGAACATCTTCAATTATTTTTGTGCAGCTTCTCTGCAGTGATCTGTAAACAACCTCAAGAAACCTGCAAGTAAAAATAAAAGACTATTTTTCACCACAAACTGTAATTACTTTAATTATAGGATAATTATATAAAGAATGTGTTTGAATGCAGCTTTCTTTTATTTCTTTGTTTTCTAAATATTATCATCTTTCTCTGTTTCTGATGTGTAAACAGGAAACATTCAAGCTTAGATGAAGAACAGGTGAACTGCCTGGGATACAAACTGAGACAGTCAAATGATTATTAAGCTATTGAAAACTACCCGACCAAAAGGTATTTTTTAAGTGAGCAGATTTACTTTGTCTTTAAAACTCTAAAATGGAAAATGTATTCTAATTAAGTTCCAAAACTCCTGTTTATTAACAGGACTGGGCTATCATTGACAGCCAGACCAGAAAGTTCGGTACAGTGTTAGAAATTCATATTTCAATCACAAAGTGTCAATGGAAGGGCAAAAATCTTTCAGGGATTTTCCTTGGAGCAATGTTTTGGGAGCATATCACTACAGATACACATTTCTATAAATGGGCTGTTTCAGTATACAAAGGACCAGGAAAAAATTAATATCAATATCCTTCTAAAGAAAGTGGATACAGATTTTTTGTTGGTTTTTAGATACTCAATTCTTGAACTTGATTTTTGTAGCTCTTTATACCACCCAGGATGCTAGATGCTCAAATGTCACATCTTCTGAAAAGTCATGGTCCTTAACATCATTATAATAGATAAATTCATTTGCATGGTACTTAAGTGGACATATCCACAGGTTTAGTTTCACAGGCCTAATAGTGATTGATAGGTGAACTCCATACCATCTCAATTAGAAACTGATAGACTTTACCTGCATTTAGCTAAGACTATCCTAGAAGCTCAATGTACAACAGAAATGCCATTTGCTCCTGCTTCAGGATCTCCTATATAACACAGTAAATCCTCAGATACCTCTAGCACAGTAATTCCAAAATTTCCTGCAACCAATTTCCATTATTGTTCAAACCACTCATATTGTCCATGATTCTGAAATGGCTTCTCATCAAATCTTTTGAAAAATCCAACTGCTTGTATTGTGCACTAAATATCAATGCTCTTTCCTAACAAGTTAGAAAATTCTGGTCAGTGCCAAGCAATAAGAAAAATTAATGTAATGATTGAATTTATCCAGCTAGAGGGTAGATGTTAACACTACTAGAATTGCTATAGGACAGTCCTTATGCTGTCTTGTTCTTTAATGGTATAAAAAATATTTTATATCAAAACTGTTAAAGTTACATTCACATATATGTTGCTCATAATTTCTTAACTGAGAAAACTCAATTTTATTATTACTCTCAGTATCTGTATGAGCTATAGGCATATATGGTTTCAGATTGATTTTTTGTGAGTTCAGTTCCATCCAAGATGCAAAGTTTACACTAGGCAACACCACTGAATGCCTTATATACATACATACAAATATATATATACATATATAAAATATATAAATATATCTTGCAGAGCAATGGACAAAAAAGTCACTTCCAAAGGGAAAAAGCCACAAGTTACATGTAAATGGAAAAGATTCCAGCTCCAATTCTGAACCATAAGAAATTGGTTATCATTTATTACCAATGTTTGGGAATCATAACACTGAAAGGTATTCCTTGCTCTTTATTAGCACTCCTTAGGACTCACAGAGCTTGACTTCTGCACAGTCACACACAATATAAGGCCCCACAAATTTCTGTGGAAGTCACATCAGTCACAGTGAAAAATCTTCAGTGTAGACCTTAGAACAGACAGCAAAACTCAAGCCTGACTTCTTTCACTGCACAAAAGAGAGGGATTTCTTTACATGTGGATGGAAGTTGTTCATGTTTTTATGGAGAAAGGACTTTTATATGCTGGATATGTTTTTACAGTTCACTTGCATGTGTCCTCTTACTAATACATTTAAAATAATGCAAAATGATTTTCTCTACTTCTCATATTATTTCTTTGTACATATGTAACAGAAAAATGCAGAATGGGTTAAGCAGAAGACTTCCTTTCCTTTTTGCAATGTGCCCAGCTAATGGAGACACTGGTTTATACCTTGTGACATAGGTGGAACAAACAAACATTTTTCATTTATCCAGCAAAGGATACAACCATCTATGAACTCCTGCTATTCTGGATGTACAGCTACTCATGTTTCAGTACTCACTCACTCCAGGATTACCACTAGCATACAACCCAAACAGCAAGACAATAAATCCATTGCAACATCAACAAGAATCTCTTCAGGAGCTGAGGTCTCTTCCTTCTCATGAGTAGGAAGCACAAAGCAATAAATAGCATGAAGACAGAATGAAGGGTGAGAATGGCCTGTTTGAATTAAATAAGATTGGGAGAATTCCTTGGTGTGATATCACTGACATGTTGTGCAAATGATGTCATTTCACTCACTTTAAAGGAGTTTCTCTTTTACCTGGTATCACAAGCTCTGATACCACCATTGTGTCTCTATTTATAAGGAAAATTCTTATTCTGTGTACCCAAATGTATCTCTTTGGGCATGGTTAACCCATAGGCAGGCAAAGTATTTCAAATTCTGCCTATAACATAAATATGAGGTTAGAGAATTGAAGGAGAGTTCTTATGCATCCTTAAAATTTATGGCTTAGCATATAAAGAGGAAGTAACCCCATGTATGAAGACCAGGAACTTATTTCCTCTGCATGTCCTTGGACATGGCTTTTCTCCTCATGAATTTCCACTCTTGCTGATTTCATTCACCTCTCCATTGTTTGACAAATGGTAGAAGCTGTTAATATTATATTTAAAAAATCATTTTATTTTTCCAGTCTTGTTCCACTATTTTCATGTGAAGACATGGACTGAGACACTTAATAAAAGAACAGACATGAAAAATCAGAAGGGCATTTGTAGATAATCTTCAAAACTAATTGTCATGTGACACAAAGAATTCAAATCATCAACACACTGTAGCTTCTAGGAGTTTATTTCTTGTGAAAATAGGAACATTTGTATTGCTTTAAAAGAGCATTTCTCAATAAAAATCATCAAAATCACAACCAAAAGGTAATTTTGAGCTCTCTTATATGCACAGCATCACCTGCTACATGAAATTAGGAAAGCTAGGAGGATGAGCAGTTTTCTTCAATGGGAAAAGATGGCAATTTTTCTGACAAATAGCTCTGTATGATGGCAGCACAGCTCACAGAGAAGGAAAAATTGAAGGGAATTACACTGCAGAATCAACATCTTCTCCAACAGCTATGGGAAAGAGCTTTCCATTAGACGAGTTATTCTGGCTGGATTTGACAAGTGAAGTATATGTCGAAGCAAATTTATTTATTTATTTTTATTTTCCACATCTAGGTGCCAGGTGCAATAAGTGTATGATTTGCATACATTCACTTGGTATTACTGTCCTTGTTTATTCTTTAAAGGGCACTTGTTACATTGCAAATGTAATGTAACATGCACTACACATGGCTTACAGCTATAAATAAGTAAACTTCTGCTTTGGTTTTCTTTGAAGTTCAAAAAGCTATGTAAAAACATCAGAATTATACCGCAAAAATATGTCTAATGAATTATTGTGGAAAGCATGTGCTCAAATAAAGTATGACAATAATGCTGTGTATTCACACGTAAAACAAGGCTCTTCAGTAGGGTATTAGTATACATCAAGCAATGATAACAGCAGGTGTTCTTCTCTGGTCCTAAATTTTATTACATTTATGGCCTCTTATCCCTACAGATCTCTAGATATGAGCTAAAACTAAGAATTTGCTCTCCCAGTAAATAATATCACAAGATATTTAGACATAAAGCTCTTGGATTTCCTTAATCCAGCAATTCTGAATTAGCTGAACCTGTCTGAGTCCAAAAGTCCTCGCTGGCTTTACCAGCCTGAAGCAGAACCTCAAGACATCTCAATGTAGTTGCTCTAGAAAAGGAACAGGATGACACATCATGGTCATCTTTCTCAGGAAAAAGAGTCAAATATAATTGATTGAAATCGTATGTTCCTACTGTCACAGTTCATACTGTCCATAAATGGAATTAAATCTAATTTAAATTGCCCCCCAAAAGTGATGTGTTTTAGAGCTCACATAGATGTCTCAGAGTGCTCCTAGGTAAACAATGAGGCTTTATATTTTGTTCATTCTTTTCAGAAAGTGTTACAGTTTCACACTTCTCAGATGCTGTAGCTAATTCAGTCATGATTTACTGGAGGCTAATTTGGAGTAGATAATCCATTCATTACCTTAATCCATCATATCATGGATCTCCGTCAAGTCTGAGACCTTTGGTCTTTTAAAATGCTGAGACATACACTTTTGAAATATAGTTAAAGGATAATAAAATTATTCTTTACTTTGAATTTGTACCAAAATTATCAGTTCAAAAGTATGTCTAGAATGGCAAAGTAAGGTCAGATCCTCAGTCCCAGAAATGCCTGTTTACATTCAATCAACAAAATGGGGCTTCTGCTAAAACAGTATGAAAAATGTCAAAAGGTAAGTGAGGCTCAGGATGAGATCCATGGGAACAAGAAGGTACAAAGTAAACAGTCTCAGGAAATATTAAATAGCATTTGGTCCTACTATTGGATCCAGACTAAATTGGATCCCAGACTAAAATGCATCCCAGAGCTAATCCATCTCCACTAGAGACAGTGACAATTCTACGATCAACTGCAACTGCCCAGTTCACTTTCATAGAATCATAGAATCATAGAATCGGCTGGGTTGGAAGGGACCTCAGAGATCATCAGGTCCAACCCCTGATCCACTACCGCTGCGGTTACCAGATCATGGCACTGAGTGCCACATCCAGTCTCTTTTTAAATATCTCCAGGGACGGAGAATCCACTACTTCCCTGGGCAGCCCATCCCAATGCCTGATCACCCTCTCAGTAAAGAAATTCTTTCTAATATCTAACCTAAACTTCCCCTGGCACAACTTAAGACCATGCCCTCTTGTCTTGTTGAAAGTTGCCTGGGAAAAGAGACCAAGCCCCCCCTGGCTCCAGCCTCCTTTCAGGGAGTTGTAGAGAGCGATGAGGTCTCCCCTGAGCCTCCTCTTCTCCAGGCTGAACACCCCCAGCTCCCTCAGCCTCTCCTCACAGGACTTGTGCTGGATCCCTTCACCAGCCTGGTTGCCCTCCTTTGGACCTGCTCCAGGACCTCAATCTCCTTCCTGAACTGAGGGGCCCAGAACTGGACACAGGACTCGAGCTGTGGCCTCACCAGGGCTGAGTACAGGGGCAGAATCACTTCCCTGGACCTGCTGGCCACGCTGTTCCTGATCCAGGCCAGGATGCCATTGGCCTTCTTGGCCACCTGGGCACACTGCTGGCTCATGTTCAGCTTCCTGTCAATCCAGACTCCCAGGTCCCTCTCTGCCTGGCTGCTCTCAGCCACTCTGTGCCCAGCTTGGAGCTCCCCATGGGGTTGTTGTGGCCAAAGTGCAGGACCCGGCACTTGGCCGTGTTGAACCTCATCCCGTTGGAATCAGCCCAACTCTCCAGTCTGTCCAGGTCCCTCTGCAGAGCCCTCCTGCCTTCCAGCTGATCGACATTTCCCCCCAGCTTAGTGTCATCTGCATCTTTGATAAGATACACAGAGTTAGTATTTGAAGAAAAGGGAATATGACATTTAAACTTAGTATTTTATGTCAAAACACTAATTTACAAGTGCTATTAGGACCCCACATTAAATTGGCTTTTGGTTTATGAATCCCACAAACCACTCTTGATTTGTGTCAATACATTAGTATTTTATGTCTTTGATAACTGGTTCAGCTGGAATGATTTTTAGTCACTGTGCTGTTCATGAACTGCTCATTTTGATTAATCAGTATTTGTGGGATGTTATTGGTCTTAGTGTACATTTTCTGCTTTTTGATTAGCTGACTGAAATTTTAACAAAAGATAATGAGTTATGACTAACAAGTAATGAACACTGAGTAATGAACAATGTATTTCAGGTAAAAATTTGGAGAATATTGGTGATTCACAGGCACTGTTTTGAATACTGTGAATACTGAGCCACAAATATTTGGAAATGTCATGATGGCAAGATTAATAACAAATCAACGTTCACTCATTTGTGACTCTACTGCAAATGTATTTCTTGCATTATTTCACCAACTCTGACTCTGAAGTAAATTCATAAACTAATCCAACAGCTTCAGAAGTACAGGAGCTCAAACTCCGAAGTGATTCCAAATAAACTGCTGAATTAATCCTGAGTGTTGAACCTTCTTAACTGGTTCTTTTCCATCTAAAATCTCGCACAATTATTAATTTTTTCATCACTCTAAAAAAAAAAAAACAAACCAAACCATAACCTCTATCTGAGAATGAAATTAAATATCAAATTTTTACAAAGCCATAGAACAGGTTACTTTTTAACAACTGAATGCAGATGCTGGATTAACTATAGCCTTCTCAGGTTATATTGCTGACATTCTGGTAAGTGTGTAGTAAATAGAGGACAAAGGACTCTTCTTGTTACAGTAGTAAGCTGCTTGCAAAACCTAATTAAGGCTTTGTACTCCTTAACCATTAACATTATTCTTTTAATAAGCACTAAAATATGTGTCATATCATCAGTAAATCAAGCACACAAGGTCAGGACTGTTGAGTTTCTGTGAAATTTGACTTAAAAAGCCTAAATATAAATTTCATACACCTAATTATTGTTCACTTGGGTTTTTTTAGGGACACACAAATCTAAGAAATCCTAAAATAAACTTGTAGTGTTGTATTGTACTAAGGGTGAAATAAGAGAGTTGTTAACTCCCACTGAAAACAAAACTAACTTGAGATGTATTTTCCTTTATAAGACCAACCAGAGGAAGAGAAGCAGAACTTGCTGTAGTTTCTTCAGATGCATTAGCAGGCGGTGAAATTCCTTCTGTTTCTAAGCAGTCATCATGAAAGATGCTATAAATACTGTGCCTACCTATACTGCCTGCATTTTAGCCAAAAGGAACCTTGAGGCGTGCAGAGCGAAACCTCATTCGTTGTGGTGGGAGATGCAGTGATCACTTACTTAGGAGCTGGATTTAGATAGCTTTATTGCAGGAGTGAAGTCAGAATTTAAAACAAACCCTTACAATGGTTGCACTTTCTGTGCTGGTCTTTGTTTAGTCAGGTAGATTTCATTCCTGCTCTTCACTTTCTCTGATGTTTAAAATGGCTTCTAGGAGGATAAATCAGTTTCTCTTCATAAAGAAAGTTAACGCGAACACTAGATAACTTGCAGAGACTTCAAAGGAAAATGATAAAAATGCTTTGCAGAAATAAGAAAAAGAAAAATCCTCAGCACTCTTCATCCTCTCCACATTTCCTGAGCTCTACAACAAACAGACATGTATAAGAAATTTTGGCTGAAAAAGGTTGACTGGATTTTAAGAAAGCATTTTGTGTCCAGTTGGAAAAAAAATGAGAGTGGGCACTTTCTAATCTTAGGATCAAAGTGAGTATCCTGCTGTTTCTGAAATTTAACCCTAGAATTCAATAAATATAAATAAAAGTGGTGAAGTACGCTGACATTAAAAGCAAAATTGAACGAGGTTTTCTTTACCTTGAAAATAATAATTTCATATATATATATATATGGCACAATCTTGCAGTTCCCAAACAAGGATAATGACAATACAGCATGATCAAGTCTTTCTGTTTAACCAAAGGACCTGCCTCACTTATATCTCTAATTATAGAATTTATTATTCTGTTTCTTAGACCCAGTCCCATATCATGATGTGTCATTTACATTTATCAGCAAGGAACATTTAATAGTATAATCCTGGAGTGGTCAAAGTTTACCACTCTTCATCCAGCATAAAGGAATCACACCCTAGGATGAGTTAATACAAAAAATCCACTGTCATTATTTTATGAGTCCATGTGTGGCTTGGGTTAATCTGCTTTTTTAAAGATCATGTTTCTGAGGGTAGAAGGAGCAGAAAGATATTTAGAAAGCAAAAGGTAACATCTAATATAGCTCTTCAGTACCTGGAAATCACCGTGATTTTGTCTCTGTGTTAGTCTGAGAGGGCCATCCATTTTCTACATGCAGCCTGAGTGTTCCCACCATGTCTAGAAGCTTTCTTCTCTGAATTGTCTTATGGCCAAGGACCTGTAGATGGGGACAAAGTAGATCCTGACACTTCTCTTCCATTATATTTTTCAGTAAATCTGAAATTACAAATTACACTTATTTTCCCTTGGTTTCATTTCCCAAACTTCATTCCTCTCTCCTCAGGGCTTCACACAGATCTAGTCACCCAAGAGGAGCAGAAATGTCTAGGAAGAAACCCCAAGAAAGCACAAGCCATCGTTTTTTCATTCACTCTGCAAAAGAATGCCCTTCTCTGATGAACTCTAGTAGTCATCAAGAGAGGTGTGCAGCTAGATCTGTGTATAATTTAGGCAGAAAGGTGCTGCTGAATAGCTGCAAAATAGATAAACCATAACTATTTGTACAGCCCTGCCTGGTGGTCCACATGGAAGGGAAGGCGCAAATTGCACAGATGGAGGGGCTCTCTGCTACAATATGCTTTGCAAAGAGGAGATGCAAAAGAAAAGTAGTACAGGTGGAACTCACACCCATTTTGTTTCTGAAAAGCCAGAGGATAAAACCTGAGAAAAAGCAATTCCACTGTGATTTTTTTGTCGCTGCAAGGGAAATGTCTGGTGAGCAGTCTGCCTGTCAGGAATTCACTGTAAGTTTTACCGTGTATAGAGGTGAGGAAAATCAGCTCACTACCCCTCGTATTTCTTCTTTCTGTTTTAAGACTGATGATTTTTCCTCATTTGAGCACTTCAACATTAATTTTCCTATGCAGAAGGTATTATGCCCTAATTTATTAATCTAATTTATTAATTAATATAATTAAGGTGTGATCCTTACACCTGCAAAGAAAATGCAGTTTATGGTACAGTCTCTCACTGAGTAACACAGGTCCCTATCTATATAGCTTTCATAACAGCAGTGGTCAATGCCTGAAAATCCATCTCACAGATTAATGGAAACGAGATTTCTGAAAACCATTCTCGTTTGCAGTGACACAAGAGCCCTTGGAGCTCTGATGAGTCATGGAGTACTTTTGGCCAAGAAGCTAGTGGTGGCCCTTTCTGACACACAAAAACCTGTGAATGAAGATGTGAAAGTAATTTCAGCTGCTTTGTTTCTCTTTCATTAGCTGTCTATGTGTATATTTTTAAATACTCATATATGTGTTTACATCCTTATCTCTTATCTTATCTCTGTGTACATGTGCACACATACAAGGGCATCTTGTGTTTATACTTATATATGTCTAAACCCTCACTTTACACATTCCTATTCATTGTGACCATTAACCTAATTCAAAGAACAAAGCTTTCACTGAGATTCTGGTTTAAAAACTCATGATGATATTTTCCATCAGAGTATAGAAATCAGTAACCAAATCATGACCTGCATTTAAATACACATTTCACTGCATTTTCTTTAGAATAGCGATTTTTTAATTTTTTTTTTTAACCTTGTTATCAATATTATCTTCTTGTACTACTTGGTTTGCAATGTATACTGAACTTAGTGAATATTGTCAGTTTTGAGTGCATTTGGTCCCATATGTTTTCAATATTACAGAGTCCTGGGGCTCACAGCTATTAGAGCTGGAGACCATGTATCAGCTTCATATACTATTGGCTCAAGGCAAATAATTTGGGAAAAATACTAGTTGAGGAAGCAGAACTGAAAACCTCGATTTGAGCAATGGTGGATGAAGAAAGTGTAAACAAGAGATTGAAGATCTCTGAGGTCTAATTATGAAAGTTAATACATATAGACTTTCTGCTCCTAGCTAAACTCTGGGATTATGGATCGGCTCCCAGCTCCTGGGTTCTGCTTTGTACTTCAGCTACATCCCAGATAGAGACTGGGGTGAGTTTACTTTGTGCATTGTTCTCCTTGGCCTGCATTTCTGTAGGAGGATTCTGAAAGCAGCACGACAAAAATGTAAAAAAGATCAGTGAAAACTCTAGCTTTGTCACCAGTGCTTCCATGCTATACCAGCTACCCAACATACTGATACTTTCTATTCCTATATCTCTTGGGAGACATTGCTTTATACGCAGAGACAATTGAAGAATTGAATAATTTATTGAAGAATCAATTGAATTGAAGACTCAATATTGAATCAATTGAAGAATTTATCTGAGATTCACAAAGGAACATCCTTTCTTTTCCACGGTGATTCTCTGACATTTTTAAAAACAGTGTTTTTCATAACTAATACATTCCTCTAACTGGCCCTCTTATGTTTTGTTTAGTTTGGTTTGTTTGTTTGTTTGTTTGTTGTTTTGGGTTGTTTTTTGTTTTTGTTTTGTTTTTTTGACATAGCTTAGATAATAATGTATTTGGCATTCCAAGAATGAGATTAAGGAAAATGATACTCTCATGTCGATTCACACAGCCCCTTTGTGAGAAGTGTTATCACTTCCATTCTTCAGTTTAAAGTTGTGACACCTGGAAAGAAAGCAATCCCATGTAAAGATGTACTTTTTACAGGTTTGTTAAAAAAATCCAGCAAAGCCAACTCAAAACTGGTCCAATTTTATGCCTTTAAAATATGTATCTCAGGGTCTCTACAAAAGTCCATTTTCTGCAGATTTCTCCTTCAATGAGGTTTGGTGTAGCTGTAAAAAAACCTACCTATGGTTTTGGGTATATGCTTCATCACCACAGACCATCTGAAGTTCAAAGACTGAAATCTGGAAGAGAATAGCTGAGGCTGTCTGTAAAAAACAGCTGACAGGGATAAGGATCTTGTGAAGTATGGAAGAGAGTGTAGACTAGTAAATAAGGTATTCAGTTCCTGAGCAAGCTCACTCCGTTAACTGACACATAGGATCAAGCTCTTCAGTCTTCAACCTCTACTTTACACAGTCTCTGTTTCTGAAATCTATAAGAATTATATCTGGAATTTACTGGCGAAAAAGTCATCAATTAAAAGAATAGTTCTAGCACCTCAGTTTTGTTCAACAAGTGAACACATTCCGGTTATAAGGAATTAACTTTTAGCAACAAAATACTCTGCCATAGTATCATTATGAAATCACAATATAAATACAAGGAATCATACTGTCTTCTATGAGCAGTATGTTGCATCACCCAAGATTTCAGGACATGAGTCCTAGAGAAATTCTAAGTGTTATTTCAACACTCAGCAAAGACAGAAAATGACATTGGGATTTGGTCAATGAATTCTTGCTGTTCAAAGTCTTTGCTCAGCAAATCATACAATGATTCTTTCAGTGCTGCAAATCACTGAAAAATAAATGTGAATCCTTAAACTTCATGAAAAATTCCTTCAGAAAATTCTGGCAATTCTGACACGATGTAATCTGTTCTCTGGCAATGATTGCACACAGACAGAAAAAATGTACCACAGATATTTTTGTGCTATGCAAAAACCTAACAAACAACGGATGTGATTTTCTACCCTGAATATGAGTTTCCTGTAAACGTTGCTAACAGGTCAGTAAAGCCTCTGTGGTATTGTGGTATCAGCAAGAATCCAAGGGGTGAAATACATGAGATAATATCAGTCTATCATGTTTTTCACACTCTTGGGTGAAAAAAGTCCTGGCCTACCCATGCCCCCAGAGCTGGAGCTATCAGCATTCTGCTTCTCACCTCCAAGGTCAGGATTAATTTCCTTTTTTCAATACTTTTACCCATGAAGAATGAACTAAATAAATGGAATCGACAGATAAAGTATTTTATGAATAAATTAGGAAGTCTTTCCCTCCTGTCATTGTCACCTCTTGAAGTGACAGATTAGCTGCTGATCTGAAATCTGTCAAGTGAATTCTTGAGCTAACACCCTCCTCCCCTCCCCAGAGAAACCCCTAGCTAAATAAAAAACAGCTATAAGAAGATCCTTCCCACTGAAAGCTGAAGATGCTGAGCCTTGGAGCTGCAGGTCTCACTTAACCACACAGACTTAAACATATAGGCATTTTCTGCTAGGAGCAGTAATACTTTTCCTTTCAGAAAATCAGTATATGGAAAACCTGAGAGACTCCACAGACCTCCTTATTAGTTGACACTCACTAAGTTTTAACTAAGACCTTAATCTATGTTGTTTATTCACACAGAACGTGCCATTGGTGTTTATTGCTAATTAATTCACTTTACTAAGTCTTCTGCCTAATGTTTAAACTTGTTTTACAAACAGAAGGTTCAAAGTTGAGGCTGCCTCTTCATCTTCAGTGTACCTAGCTAGGTCTACATGTTGTGGCACATATGGAATGTAGCATCATTCATTGATCTAACACACTCAAAATGTGTAGACACCAGGGAACAAATTAAGGGCAAAATCCTCCTCTCAGATCTGTTGTGCATGGATCAGAGATAAGCAGTACAAATTAGAGCTTTACTCAGCTGCAATGCACAAATGTTGCTCCATGATTTCCCCTCTAGGCTTCAAAAAGAGGTTGTGCCAGTTGTGCAATAACATCCTCTTTGGACCAGGCAAATCTCCACGGGTGTGTGTTCTGGCCAAAAAAAAAAAAAAAGACCTTTTTATCTTTCAGGTCTTCACTCCCATTAGACATTTACACATGCACACTCCACTGAACAGGAGATCGAATCAATACCTGCAGGCCCACTTGGGAATGAAACATGAGCACTCAATAAAATAAATAAAGAAAGGAATATGTGTATAGTCCCCAGCCTGATGAAGAATTCAAATTGCCTCAGAGTGGTTATACAGGTTTATACATAGAGCTTGTTTAATTTTCTGTTAATTCCCCGTGTTGTGTGCTTATTGCAATTTACTTTTACTCTGATTAAAATAAAATATTAGTCAAGGTTGCTGTGTTTATCCTTCATCAATACAGCCAGAAGAAAGCCAGTCCATGGGTTAATGATGCATTTTCACCTGCCTTTAATATTCACAGTGGTTTTGAATTTACATTTCCATGTGATTAAAAGGAAGGTTCTCTACGTGCTCAACTACATGTGAGGCATGTCTGCTCTCGGTCCAAATGTTGTATCATACTTCACTGTCACTGAGGTGGTTGCTTGTCAGGGTATTGCTATTTGGGAGCCAAGAGACAACAATTGTTAGTGACACAAATACTGTGAGATTTGTACCTATGATATGTGTAGTATGTTTATTTGTGTCAGCCAGAATATGCTTTTTCATGTCCAGGGCGGAGCAATCTTGTGTTTTGTCTTTGAAATAAGATTCTGTGAAACAATCAAATGTAATTAATTAATTTCTACATACAGCATCAGTAATTGGTATACTGCTAGATAGGTGTTCACAATGTTTATGCTTTAGTAATCTGCTCCCGGGAAGAGATCCATCATTTCACTGCTCTGAGTCATCTGGGCTCCAAGCTTTTGGAGGGAGGGATGTGGGACTTCTGTCTGGGAAACAGGTTTGATCAATTTAGTACCTAGAATGTGGGAATAGTTACTACTCCAGTTTCTAAAGAAAATTTTCCAGTTCCTGTGAAGACTAGCTGGAAATCAGATTATATATCCAAGGTCATTGTAAAAAGTCCAAAGCAGGCTTAAAACTATGCCTGCTCTAAGCATAATTTTTTTTTTTTCTTGTCTCATTGCATATTCTTCACTGAAATCATTTCAACTACTCTGTATTCTTCCTTGTTTATAAATGTAGTAAAAATAATTTGGATGCTAAGATTTGTATCTTTTTTTATTTATGATCCCACCCACCCAGTATTTATTTTTAAAATGTACTATTGTCCTGTGTTGTCAGTACAAGATTTTTGAATACTAAGGATGTTGTATTTTTCTCTTTCAGCTTTTGAAAAGCTCTTTTGCACTGGGACAAGTGCATGACTAGATAATAGTTTGGTACCTTTTCATGATAAAATACTCCATAGCTGGGGAGAGAAATCTGCCTTTATCTACTGATATTGTTTATGAAAGAAATACAACCATCCAGATAGATAGTGTCTTTTGTTTTTCTAAATTGTTTAGATGAAAAAGAGACTCTTATCCACTGACATACAAATAAATGTCCCACACTGGCGTCTCTCTGCTTAGCTATCACTCCAAGATCTTAAAATTACGGAACCAAAAAATAAACGTGGGATGAAGCACAGAACTTCAGATAGCATCACACAGCCTATTCACCAAATTACTGCAGATAAGAGAGTTTTGTTTGCATAAAGGGCATTTATACTCCTCTCAGAACTGTTTTTCTATCCCCAAAGACTGAACAATATGATTCAGCATTTATTGTACCAAAGAGAAGGAAGCAGACATGGCTTCATTCACATGTACCTCCTTCTAGGAATCTAGAGCTCTCTGCTTTTCTGCAGCCATTAGGCAGAAGTCTATAGATTTGTCTTTGCCTGAAAACTACTAGGATAATGGTGATCTTATCTAGCCCAGCTTTATAAATACTAAAGATATTTTGCTCAATACAATTTGTAAATGAGTTCTGTAAAGTCGAGTCAGGTGCCAGTGTTTGAACCCTCTGTCTCCTCTACCCTGTTTTCAGAACTGTAAACAGAGATTTCTGCAATTTGCTATACTAACATTTTCATAAAACCCCAAATATTTTGAACGTAAGACCTTAATATTTTCATTAATATTTACAAAAAGTGCTTATTGTTGAAATTACAAAAACTCACCAAACTCACAGAATGTCTGAATGCCAGTGGGTGTAGACTAGTTCTAAGTAGTTTAACCAGTTTGGGGAGTATAGAAACAGGTGCAAATATGCATTATTTTAAAAAGTAAAATGAGTGATATCAAAGTGAGATAGTCTTACTTCTATACTCTCCTGTGCAAGACAAGCAGGATGTGTACTGAAGTAACAAGGGGAACTGAATGTAAGTAAATGACAAACACTTGAGAATGGGAGGAAAATTAGTGTAAAAAGGATGGCTGCAAATCTTTCCCAGTCCTAACAGTTTCAGCAGACACAGGTCTCTGCACTTAGCCTGAGGTCCACTAGGATCCACCACAGCAAAATGTTTCTGCCTTGGAAGGTCAGTCTTGAATCTTGAAAGCAAGTCAGCTTCAAATTTCTTTCATAGAAACAAGATACCAAAGACAAGAAGGATGCTGATATGTGGTGATCAAGCTTAGGACCTGTGTATGTAGGGAGCATAAAAAGTGAGCAACCATCAATGCTAGCAAAATAAGACCCTTGGGAATTATCTAAAGGTCATAGGAAATGAATAAATATTAATGCACTTATCATGCAGAATCTGAGAAATTTGCTGTTATGACTGAAATATTATTCAAAGACAAGTATTGTAATTAAGGTTTTTCTTTTCCCTAGGCAGTGATAAAGAAATGCTGGGTTTCTCCTCAGCCTCTAGCCAGCAAGTACTTCCTCCCCCCCTTAATTCTAATGCGAGTTCTTAATGCAATAACCCTTTCAGATTGAATGAATAGCTAGTTAATTCTTCAAAAGTGTGGCATTCCTGTTGCTAAGCATTTAATTTTCCCCCCCTCATTTTCTCTTACTTCCAGGTGCATTCCCGGGCTACAGCAGTTTCTAGTTTGAAGTCAGAAGGCTTAAGAGCCCCTAGAGCTAATACAAAATGTATGAGCGTGCCATATCTTGAAATTCCTGCTGTCGGATGTGCTGGCTTGGAGGGGAGACAGGAAACCTGATGGGGAGAGGCAAGGAGAAGTCCCAAAGGAAAAAAGAAAGGGGGAGATGCAGGGAAAGAAAACAGACAAAGCAGTTGAGAGCATAAAGAGCAGACAAGATGGAGAAGGCCAAAGAATACTGGAGCTGAGGGCTCAAGCTGAGCATAGCGGGGCTGGCTGCAGGTAGGCAAACCTCACTGAGAGATTCTGAGAGAGTTTAGAGGGGCACTGGTTGCCCAACGCTGTTCTGAATCAGGTGTCCATCCCCCTTTTCTTCCAGGACATAGTCTTTCCTCAGAGGAAGCTGCCTGAGCCCACCAGGGGATAATGCAAACTGCAGGCATCAGCTTCTCTACTTGAAGTCTGGGCAAAATGATGTGGCAGACACTTAGGGCCTCCAGCATGAATCTCTCCAGCTTCTCAGCCAGGGGAGCTCTGAGAGGGTTGCAGCTGGCAGACTGTACTTCTACCCTCTGTAATTTCTGCTCTTTTCTTTGGTGCTTGCTTTGCCTGTCTTCTTATAATGAAGCAATTAATACTGTCTATGTTGTGGGCTGTGGGACTGTTGAGGGATAGTGAAACTATCAGCTGCAGGGGCAGCTTCAAATCCATGGTGGTTTTGCAGGTTTGCAGTATTCCACCTACTGAGCTCTTACTTAAGATAATGCTCAGAAATATGCTGGTTTAAACCAAATCTTCCAGTGAGCAACCAGGGCAGAAATGCACAAGTAGATAAAAACACTTCCAGCATAAAGACATACGAGCAGGAGCTTTCTTTGTATGGGTTGTGGCTGCCCTTTACCATATTACTGACAAAACTTCAGGATCACTGGTTTGGAAAGGAGGGGAAAAGTGAGACAGAGCAAAATGTATTAAAGTGCTGAGGCTGGATGACATGTTATAGGAGGATCCCTATAACATGGGGAGAAAGACAAGAGGTCTTTCTTAGCTGTGTAAATGTGCTGTTGTCACTAGGTCATTGTTTTATTTCATCACTTTCCTACTCCTTACCTTTTCCACCTGCCTTCGTGCTTGTTTTCTCCTCTGTTAGACATGCTTCCAGGGACTGGGCTCAAGCAGCAATAGTAGAAACTCTCATATATTCATGCAAACCCTTTTGTTCTGCTCTGTTTTCTCCTAATTTCTGAGAGAGAGCAGAATATGGCAGAGTGGATGGACCATCATCCCAGGTGCACTATTTCATGCATGACGAGACATCTGCCATTAGCTCCTCAGAACAACAAAAAACCAGAATGGTAGCAGGGCTGTCTCACAGGGTTGCAACAGAGCCCCAGGGCTGCAAGACTTTCCAAGGCCCTGCAGAGGTGTGTTTGGCCCAGTCCCAGAGTAAAGAGATGTCTGCATGTGCAGAGTGCTCCTCATCTGGGTTGTGTTGGAGAAAAAGGATGGTGGAGGAGGGCGTTGGAGGGGTCATTTGTAGCTGTGGATATTTGTCATCCAGGTGACCCCAAAAGTAAAAGGTGTTGCAAGACCTAAATCAAATTAGAGATCTTGCTCCCAAACAACCAAAAAGGTCTCTGTCTTGATTCAGTGAGCTTTAGTGAGGAACAGGGCTTTGTCACACTTATTTGGAGGGGCAGAACTGTGGAGGAATATACAACACATCGTTCTTTGGATGGTAACACTTCTGCTACTGCATTGCAACAGGCCAGCAGGAGCCATTTGCTTTTATGGCAGGAGTGATGCAACTCTTGTAAACAGAAAATTCTTTCCCTTTAGCCAAAGCCCATGGACAAAACCCAGACTCTAAAAGTAGTAAACACACTTTTTCATTCAAATCTTCTTGTCCCACGTTTGCTCAGCTGCTGTCTTTGGGATATATGATGCATGCCCTGCTACTCCCTGAGCATCTGCTGTGGGCCACAATGAGAGACTGAGAAATGGGCTAGAGGGACCTGCAGTTGGAGCCAATATGTGCTTATGAGGCAGCTCCTGCTTGCACTGCAAGCAAGAGAGCATTAGTGCTGTCTGTGCAGCAAAATGAGGACTCAATTAGAGCGTGAGCTAGAATAACTCTGCTAGCTTGTCGAGACTGGTATAGGTACAAAGAAAGCACTGAGATTGCAAGAGCACTGGCTCTACAAAATGCAAATCAGAACATACTGAGGACCCTCTGCATCTCCTCTGGCTGCTAGCAAAGCTCATGCCCATGCGACTAAACAGCCACTGCTACCTTTCCTCTTGCATGCTCTGTAGCAGGTGTGTGCCTGCTTTTTCACACAGACATGGAATTTTTCCTCAAGATCCATGGGTTTCTCTCTCTCTTGCAGATACACAAGTACCTCAGAGTCATGGGTCCCTGCCTGCCTTAGGCTGTGTCTGTACTGATAAAGCTGACAGAGACAGAGCACAGCCCCCAGCCTGGAGCATGGTTGCCCACGTGGCCGTGTTGCTGGCATGGCTCCTGCTCCTTTTTTTGGTCCTGTCCAACTGATCCTCTCACAAGCAGCTCCTGGGCACAGCTGGGTGTTAGCGTGGGCCAGAGATCAGTCCCAGCTGACAATTTGAGGTTATTTTGTAAGGTATAGAAAAAAAAATAGTTATACACGTATGGTTTTGCCTGTCTGCTGAGGAGAAGAGAAAATGCCCTGGTGCTGTTTATTATTAATAAGAACATAACCTGGGCCTAAGTCTGAAAGAACAAGTTCATGAGGAAAAAAAATGTAACTTGTCTTCTCTTCATTTTTCTTGCTCTCTAGCCGTGCATGTGGAAGGCACCAATGATCACTCCAGACACTAGCATAAACGTCTATGGTTTTGATAGCTATTAAGTTACCAAAGCACCAAGGAAGAGAGAGTGAGGAAGGTGAAGAATAACCTGTGGAGTCTAGAAATGGCCACAGAGTCCATTATCAGAAATTTCAGGCAAAATCTAAGGTCCATAAAAAAAAAAAAACAAAAACAAACAAAACCAAAACATTTACATGTCCCTAGCTGTCCCAAGTCACTAAACTCTTCTGAGCAGACCACAGAATTCCAGGTACTTCAGTATAGAAGACTAAAACCTTAGAAGTCACAGTGGGCCATGGAAAAGGAGAATCTGGACACTGCCATGACTAGAGGCCTCTGAAAGAGGAGTCAGGCAGTGATGGGAAAATGTCTGTGCTGTCTGAGGAACTGTAGGTTAGGGCAAAGAAGCTGAAGCAGAAGATTGGAAACTCACAGATGTTGGGTACTAAAAACCTAATGTGAAAATGTCAAGCCCTCCCTCTGCCTGCATAGTTGAAAAGTTATCCAGTCCTGAACAACCTCCCTGGTCATCAAATATGTCAGTCGGGTTTTTTTCTGCATTCAGTAGTTTTATTAGATGAAAGGGGGAAGTTTGGGTATGATCCTGTAGGTGCAGTCCTGTAGCTCATTTTTGCAGTCTCAAACCATCTTGCCTAGCCCAGAAATGCCCACCCACTTTTGAATTCTGAGTCTGCAGCAATGCTCAGAGAGCAAGAGTGGTACTTTTCAAAACCATATTAAAAAAAAAAAAAAAAAGCTTTAAAAGTACTGTTAGGGATAAAGACAGAGGTAAATCAGACTTCAGGAGGTGTCAATGCAGCAAGCATATAATGGGATCCCCTTGCAGCACAGCAGCTACTGGAAGTGTCACAGACAGGACAGCTGCAGCTATAGTGTTAAGTGACCCAATCCCACAAACCTACTGCAGGCAGATCTGCTGCATGGCAGACCAGCTGCACCCCAAGTGCTTAAAGATCTGGATGTAGAGCTGATGACTGCAGCCTGAAGCTGCATATAGGACTGACTGCTCAGGTAGAAAAGCTAGCAAACAAGCAATGGAATGTCTGAGGAGTGAGACTGCATGATTTTGCCTTGTTCTGGCTCACCATGATTTCAGGTGAGACACGAGCAATGTTTTGGTGGAGTGAAGCAACATAGTGGTCTGGTAAAACATCCGTAAACTCCATAAAAGAGAGGAGGAAAAAGGGAAACATTGTTTTTCTTTGCCAAATGCACTGTCACACAGCAGAAGGGCTTAGCCTAATGAAAGAGAATGAGATGCAGTATGCAGTTTGTTTCACAGCCCTAACAGGCTACACAAAATTTATATAGTGGGCAACCTGTTCCCTCTACATCCTTACCTTGGTGGTACTGGAGTGATACTGCTTCGGCAGCTTGGTTGCTGAATTGTAGCAGTTATAAACAAGGTCATGACATTTCTCCCAAACACCCTCAGTATCGATTCTTCATTCTGTTTTGTTTTGAAAAATGTTAACAGCACGGGCTGGCTACATAGCAATATAATGAAAAACAGGGGGATGTCAGGCAAAGCTGATGGTAGCACACACTACTGCTGCTTTAAGAGACGGCTGTGCAGCACAGAGAACAAGCAGTGTGCACAAGTCCAGAATGAAATGGGCTACAAATAAATTATTAAGTTTTCTAGGAGGTGGATGGGGAACATTTTCACCTAGGCTGCAACGCGTGTCATCACATATAGAAAAAGGATAAACAGGCTTAGGTCACCTTGATGAAAATTGCTAGTGACTTACACATCCGTATGCAAAACCAGTCATATCCAGATTAAGACAGCCTCAGACAGCAATTTCCAGAATAATCCTATATAACTCTTTCCAGGCCTTCTTAATCATTAGTATGTGTTGATTAGAAAAGCACTTTAATGTGCTGATTCAGAGATTCCGTGTTTGTTTGCTGAATGACTAGAAGGGAAACATTTTCAAGTTTGTCTTTTCATGTTCACTTTATCCTGTTGCCTACAAAAACCAAAGATATTCTTGTGGAAGATCCCTTCTGTAGAAAGCCACTCTGAAAATTTCAGCTGGCTAGTTTGGTCTCAGGTGTATCTTTGCATGACAACATGATTTCATCTCGAGGAAAAATTTTCAAAGCCAATAAATCCATTGGGACTTTTGGAAACAAAGAAATCAGTTTCAGACACAGTCTGAAAATTAGTGCAGTTTACACAGGCAATGTGCCCTGTTCCTCTCAGAACAAACTGGGACGATTTTTTTTCCCTATGAAAACAGCAAACATCATAGCATCAGAATATGTTTCTAAGCAGTGTTTCAGATGGATATTAAGAAACCAAAAGGAATCTGAACTGTCACGTCCCAGTACTGCCTCTAAACTCCTACTTTGCACAGAAAAGGGGTAGGGTGCAATTCACCCTTTAGAAATTTGCCAGTGTTGAAAGGGACCTCAAAGGTTCATCTTCTTTGTACTCCTTTAGGGGTCAGTTATACCTAAGCCACCACACTTAAGCCTTGCACCTTGTTATCTTGTTCTAATGCTTTCATGAATCTTGTGACCAGAGTTTTTTTTCACCCTTATGTATAATGTAAATCTCATTTGTTCCAAGACAATCTGATTTCTCCAGGCCTTTCCTCTCTTGGGCTCAGAAGATAACTCACCACCTTCTTTTTGTATAAACTTTTACAAATTGGAAGTTCTTTTTAACTAAATGAAAAAAGGCTAGTTCATTCATCCTTTCCACCTTGGCCACATTTCTTAGAAACTGATTATTCCTTCTGCTTTCCTCCGGATTACCTCCAGTTGGTATGCATCTCTCTTTAAGTGCAGTGCCTCAAATTGGACACAGTCTTTCCACTGAGGCTTCTCCAGTGGCAAGTAGAGCAGAATAATTTCATTTCTCTGTCTTACATCCAACAGTGCTCTTAAAACATCCCAGATTCTTTTGCAGCAGCCTCATATGCATCTGTGGATAATTGTAAACTTTAGATACTTTTTCTGCTCTATTGCTATCTGGTTCATTTTAAAACTTCGGTTCCAAGTTTCCAGGCTTCATTTGCCCTTTGTCACTCATAAGTTTTCTACTTTCAAACTGAGGATACTTACCTTGCTTAGGAATCCTATATAGTCTTCCAAATGCTGCACCACTTAAGTAATACAGTTGCTCTCCCTGCTCCATTGGTCATGTCACCAGTGACAGTATTGAACAAAACATGGTCAAAAAGCAGATATTCTAGCTTGAAGTGCACTCCCAGGTTGACCACAAACCATTATTAACTACATTTCATGTGGAGCTTTTCACTGCTTTCAAGCACTAAAAGAAAAGGCAGCTCATTTGACAGAAATAAATAAATTATAGCTTTAGTTTCAGTATGACTTAATTTGGTATCCCTACAGATGGAAGAAAATTTCACCCAGGCAGTCATAATGCAGGATGCCCTAATACCAGTGTTATTTTGAATAAATCAACTCGAAAGGAAGGAAAGTATTAGCTGTACTCTGGATAAACCACATTGCTTTCAGGAGGCATAAATGCTCTGACAACTGCAAGTGTTAGAAAAAGCTATGGATTAATTTGGTGTGACAGTGATCTTGAACTCTGGATCTGGAAGTGCACTGAGAGGCAGTGAGTGTACAATAGATATATATCTGTAAGATAGCCTATTCAAGGGAGAGAGACAGCAGCTTTCCTCTTTCTTGAGAATCACTTTCTAGATCTGTGAGGCTTCTACCCTCAGTTCAAGGCACAATGCTTTCATTAATTTTTTTGCAAATTAAAAAGTTGGTCACTGTTGGTGAATCCCTGATTAAGAAGAAAGGATCAGAGCATGATATACTTATAAATACCTTACTCTTTTCCTTAAACAAAATTATAACTATGGGTTGAAGACCACTTCTGTTAACATTGAGAAATTAATCCTTGCCTTTTAGGAGTAAGGTGCAGTATTAGGACACCTCAAATGGTTTTTGCTTCCTTGGTCAGGCATTCCTTGGTTTATCAAGAGCATTCCTTCCCAGTCTTGGTTTCTCCTAGCTATCCCTGTAAAGACTTAGATGCAATCTGTGAAAGTGGAATCACATTGTAAGTGGTATTCCTGATTCTTATTCTAGTGTGTCTTTTGATTTACCCTGGAGGGGGCTCTGGAAGTCTATGCAAGTGTAAGAGAGAGTAAAGTTGCAGAGAGGTAAAATTTAAGCAGTAGATTAAAGCATTACCTTGTGTAATTTTGTTCTTAGCACTGCTACTGCACAAATCTGTAGACATTTCTGTCAGACCTCTCCCTCCTGAACGGTAAAGTGCATGGAATTAATAAGTTATCCTGGCTGGTTAGTTGCTGTTCTGCCCCTCCTCAGTGAGACTGCCTTGGCTCCCACTGCATATTATAAAAGCATTCAGAGAGTCGCAGGCAACAGCAACTGCTGCCCAGTGTTTAAATGTTCACTTTTTAATCAGTTCCAGGTTTTGAGTGTTCATTTTCAGGGAACTGTAGATACCCTCAGTTACCATTCTGGCCAACTGGCATTGAAGCTTTTCAGTACATTACAAAATCAGGATGAAAGTACTTACTTAATCTGAGTACATAAAATCAGTGACCACTTTTGGTCACTGGTACAAATATGAAGTTGTATTATCATGAATCACTATTCCTGCAGTTAAAGGATAGGGAAGCAATTTATTAACACAAAGCAGACACTTCTTCAATGGCACTTGTAGGAGATGAAGTACTGTCCTTCTCTAGAACAGAGTTAAGATGTAGTATCCATGTCTTATTAGTCAAAGCAGGGTGGTAAGATGTCAGTTTACTCTTACTTCACACTTTAAAGAGAGGGCTCACACTTAGATCAAGTAACCGCATCAAGACAAATTATTTAGCTACCTGGTGCTAGATATTTCTCCCTAATATCATGTATTGGCAAAAAATATTCTGGAAAGGAAATGTACCTTCTTTTTACACACATATTATGTTATTTCTAGCATAAATGTTATTTCTCAATATTGCCTTTTGAAAGATGTTGCACCCAGCTGTTCAAATAAATATGCACTGAAAAAAGAACTCCTCACCAAGAATAAAGTACAATAAAAGGTAGATCAAGGGAAGCTCAGAGTTCTTCATGGTAAAACAGAGGAGAACGAAGCCAGCTTGGTACCTCAGGGGTGACAGATATGGAATTCCCTTCATCATAAGCACTTTTTCACTTCACCTCAATGCATCATGCTGGTGAATCCTGAGGTTAATTATTAGATTATTCTAATACACATCAAAGGCTTTTGGAGGCTCCCGAGTCTTCACAGTTTAATACGTTCATTTATCAGGTGCAAGTAGGAGAAATGAAAACTAATTAAATGAGGTTTTTTAAAGACTTTTAAATTATCAATGCTTTTCAAATTCCACTCATTGGACCACTGCTATGATACTGCAGAGACTGCAAAATAGTGCTAGAAGGGACACCTGTGTTCCAATAGCCTGCATGCTTTGTAAGAGTGGATTGGTTGACACTTGAGTTTTTTTGCTTAAAATACAATAGCATCAAAACTTACCTGGATATTCCTCAGGTCAGAGCAAGCACTCACTGAGATAGTTTTAGAAATAATACTTTCATAATTCCAACAGGTCAGCAAAGAATGCTTTGGCTTTCTATTCCAACACCATTTCACACACCTCTGCCTCTAACCACCATCTACTGAAAGTATGACAGGACCAGAATTCCGGAGTACAAAGAAATTACATGCAGCAACAGGAACTGACAATTTTTCTGTTCTTTTATTATTTGACATCAAGTGCAGCAGGTGGAAGGGATATCTCCGTTCATTCCAAGAAAAATACGCAGCTAAAAGATCAAAATTATCTTCTATGGGAATGCAAAACATAGGTGTATTCCTGTATTCCTCTGTTCCAATATATAGCAAAGGGGTTTCCTTGATCAGCAGCAAGAACTGTATGAGAGGACATTGCTTAGTCCTGGCCTAGTCAAGGGACACAAGATTCTGCAAAGAAATAGGCTGCAAAACGAGATCTCAGGGAAACACAGAAGCTGCCTGTGGAGCCAACACTTCCACAGAAAAAAAAATGATCAATTGAACTGATTTAACAGGGGACAAATACAGAAGCAGAGTGGTCCAACTGTATCTTCAGTTGCTTATTACTATGGAGCATAGGCCTCTGAAAAAAAATCAGGAATTGCAGTGAATTGCTGAATCCTGCTTCAGTCCATGGAAAACCACTAAATTCAGCTGTTTTTTTGAAGAAAAGGGACTAAATAAAAGAAAATACTCCTTGGGAAATGAAATGTGATTGCATCCCTTGTTGTTCGATAAGTGCAAATCAATTCTGCAGTGATTCACCCGCATCTTGCAACCTTTAAAATGACAGCAAAAGGTTTTATTACAATTTATTACTAGTTATAAAAGAGGGAGTTAGTTCATTAACTAAATCTAGCTAAGAAATCAAACGGTCTAATTCTTCATGAGAATTTTTAAAATTTTATTTACTGTATCAGGGCATCTATACAGACATAATTAAAGACTGTGATAGCTCTGGGGGAACTGTTTTAAGCTGTTGCACCAGGATTCTGTGAATCAAAGTTTCTCAGCTACACATGGATGTAGAAGGGAACCCTTTACTGGCAGTGAGAGAGGTGTGAGAAAAAAAAACATTGACTTGTTTAAAAAAAATTCTGAAAAGTGGCTGAGGCATAGAAGGCCTCAAGGGGAAAGAGTACCAACTCGTTATTTCTGGACACTGAATAATTACAGTGTTTCATCTTGTATATCCACAGAACTCATCAATGAATATCCTGCACATAAAATATATGTAAAATTGCAAAAATTCAATAAAGACCAGAATTATATATTATTTACTGCATTAGTGCTTTGCCTGCACACATCATATCCATTGTGTATTTCTTTATTCTGATAATGTGTCTGAATTTTCAGGGGAAAGAAACAACCCTTCAGGTACTTCTTGCTTTCTTTCTTTAGGCATTCCCAAATGATACTCTATTTTCTATGAAAGCCTATTTTTTTCAATGAATCCATCACCATTCACTCTTCAGCAAAGCCCTTTTCACCTCATGTCTCTAGATGCATCAATATGCATTTTATATGGATATTCATTTTAGCCTCTGATGACTTGAGGCTTTTCTCATACAAATGTGATTATCCTACTTGGAGCAGACACTCTGGACATTGAATATGTTTCCTGTTAGTATTTGAAAGTTATGAACAGGTTAAGAAGAAATAATTTTTTTTACCTTGTTTTTTTTTAAAAAAAAGCTTCTTTTTTCTTATTTTGATTACAAAATATGAAATCAGTTACTTGTCCTTGCCTGATTGCAAAGTGACACATCGGGCAGCAGGTCGGCTACCAGTAGCAGCCTATTTTTATTTCTATGATAGAACTGTGTTTTGCTTTCCAAAATGACTTGTGAAAGATTTTAATTCACAAGTATGAAGGACACCGTGGGGATCTGAATGCATCATCCTGTGTGCATATATATGTGTACACATAGGTATATATATGTATGTATCTCTGGGCATTACAAACCTCTGTGTTACAGCACATAACATTTTTCCTTAAGCTCAGGGTTGAGGAACCTACACTTATAGGGCGGGAACACCTGGGCTGATCCCTTGGACCAGATGTGGTTGACTACTGGGCAGCTTTACAGACCCATGCTTGAGATCACATTTATTATGTGTAGTGAGAGTGCTCAGACCTGTAGTGGGACCCCAGAACTCCAGCGCCCAGAGCTGTCTTTGTAAATGTGTTAGGATGAACAATGTCCTCTTGGTTAGGACAATATGCCCTCTCTCTGCTGAGCTGAGTTGTTGGTAATGCTGCTTCTTATTTTCTTTCATGCAGACCTCATCCCCTCCTGGCATGCCTCTGGAAGGAGCACCTGCCTGTGACTTTCCATACCCTTCATTCCTAGAGCAAGCAGCAAGTGTTCATGACATTCAGGAATGACTTTGGTTCAGAAATACCAACCTCACACTGAAGCAACAGAAATTTTCACCAGCTCTCAAACATACCAGATTCTCAGACCACCAAGACATTTACAAATTATCTACGGCATACTGGGACACTCAGGACTTCTCTTACATTACAGATGCACACAAAAATTTTTGTGCTCAGGCCTACAGAAGTAAGCAGAGGACTTTTATCCTCAGCTGCACAGACATAAATACCTATCAATACCTCAAACATTTTTTTTACTATTATACCTCTGAGCAACTTTAAACTTCTGCAGGGTGCACAGACAGGCACTTTACAGACAGGTAGGCAGCTGGAAATTACTAATGTGTTATTTCTACTGATCACACCAGTAAACAAAATATGCTCCCACTCAGCTGGCAATCTGCTGTCTAAAACAAGCACTAAGCTCAGTTTCTGATTCAGTTCCTCGGTGGGTGTATCTCCAGGTAGAATTCCTTTCTCTCTCCTTTTCCTGCCAGATATGGCAATGTATTCCTTTCTTCTTTTTTCTTCTTTTTTTTTTCTTTTACTTTTAGATCTCTCACGATTTGAAAAGTGCTTTAGTTATGCTTGAAAGCATCGATTTTTTAATTTTTTTTCTTCAAAATGCTCTCCACTAATACTTTGCACAGTAATCTTTGAACTGTGGAAGAAGTCACTGCTTTTGCTCTAATGACCTAGGGGCCTAGCCTAAAAAGCACTCTGGAAACCAGGTGTGTGCCCTTCTTCTGTTCCTGTAAGCACTGAGGAGAACATCTTGTGCAAAGGTCCATGGTGTTCCAGGGCTGCATACAAAATGGAAAATACCTGGGGAAGATATTATATCTGAAAAAAAGCTCAGTTACAAGAAACAATAACTTGGTTCTCATCTGGCATCTTTGTGAATGCGTGGAAACTCCAGAAAGTACATGAACCTCACATCACTGCTACAAGCTTATCCTGAGCAATGGTGATTTGAATGATGTGCCAAATTATATACAACATGGGGAAGCAGACTGAATGCAGAAGTGTCTGTACCGTCAGAAACTGATTTCACAACAATGTCAATTACTTTTGGCACAATGTTTCCTGTGGGTTAGTTTTTGACTGATCTTTTGGTCATCTGTGACTCTTTCCCTATCTATGAGTATTTTAGGAGAGATTTAAGGAATGCTGTAGCTATCATAAATCATACAAATTTTTCCCCTATGTGGAATATCTGCTTATACTGTTTGGGTCAGCTTTGATTACTCTTTCTCGGGCAGAAAATGCTGTTGCTGAGCAATAACATGAGTCACAAAAGAGCTCCCCCAAACCAGTACTGATTTGTGAGATACCAGATGAGAATGTAATTTGCCAGAAAAACCCAGACCTTCAGTTTCTATACATCTTTTGCGCAGTGTACTTTTTTTTTTTTTCTGCAGCATGTTTTTGATCTCTAAGTTTCCTTCAATTCTGTTGAGTTACTCATGCTAAATAGGCTGCTGGAGCAACTTCTGCATGCTAATGTGTCAGATATCGATGTTATTTACATGAGATCTCATTTAAGAGCTTAAACACACATCTTTTAATGTTTCAGCATTTACAGATTCAAAGATGGCAGAGAGAATGGCATTATGTCACTTACAATCATTCCTTGTTTAGCTCTGTGACAACACAGTAGCAGTTTTACTCCTATTTTATATCCTTTTTTGACTACACATTCTGGTTATATCAGGTTTAGTTTTATTTTCTGGGAGATAACTGTGAAGTACACAAAGAAAAGGATTCAGCTTTTTTTTTTTTCATAGAACTGTAAGAGAATCTTGAAAGAGATAGCAGTAAAACCTTTAAGAAATAGGTTTGGAATTAAATAGCTCCTAACAAAAACGTGCATTAAAAAAACATCAAAGAGTTCAGTGGTTTTAATTAAAAATAAAAACAACAACAACAACAATCTATAGTCCTTCTCTTTCCTGACTCAGTATTACTTCTGCAGTATATTGTGGGGTCATATTTGTACTTTCTCTCTAGTCTGATGTAGCCTTACCCAGTAAAGTAGATCAGATAAGATGTGAAATGTGAGGGGGAGGGAGAAACTTTGAAGCCTTATTTAGTCATTAAAAGATGCAGAAAAGGTACAACCCCCTTTTTTTCCTGCCTTTGCAGATCACCTTTAAAGATTCCTATTGTCATCCATTCGCATCAATTGTGAGCAAGCTATTATCTTTATGGACTCAGGATGCTGGCTTCAGACTAGCAGTCCCTAAACAGGGATTTACATTAAGTAATCTTTTATTTATTTATTTGAATGCTGCAGCTCCTGAGACTCAGGCCTGTGCAGCATTCTGACAATCATGGTTAATTACTGTAATGCTTCTCTGGCAGGTACTCCTTCAAACATTTTAGCAATATTGCAGCTCATCCAGGATGAAGCTGATTGCTACCTGTACAGGACTTTGTCAGCATATTACTTCCACTTTATACACATTGGACACTTGCAATTTGAAGTGCTCAAACCAATATTTAGCACAGACAAACAGCTTGAAAGACAGATTCTCTGACAACAATCAAACCTCTGATCCGTGGCTTTCTCAGGTACCTTGTTGTTTGTTTGATACCCTAAGACTTACTTCACTGAATCATTTATTGCTTCATCAGTCTGAAGGCAGCCGAACACATCATCTTGTTTCTCACTTTGAATATTCATTTCCGGGAAGCCTCTCTTTGCCTAAGTTTGTTTGATTTTAAATCCCATAACAAACAAGTTTTAGTCTACTGACAAGAAGTGTCTTCTTGTCCTCTTCACTCACTGTTTTCTATAGCAGTGACCTATTTTTGCTGCCTCCATTTTGCAGAAGTCCACTGCAGGAAACAGACGATCATTTCTAGCTCCACCACTTGGTTTGTCCATGCAATATTTCAGATCTCATTACAAGACCCTTCGACTAACACAAACCCTCACTAGCAGCAAGCGGAGTGGCTAAGAGGCCTGCTAAGCACTGACCTTCTGAGGGGTGTCATGAAAGCATCTGACAGTCCCACCTGGCAGTGGACTGACAGACTGAGAAATGCTTAGAGGATGTACTCAGCTGAGCCTACCATTGAGTGATGGCCTGCAGCTGAAAACAGTGGCAGGGTTATTTCAGCTGGATGCACTACAGAACTTGCAGACACAGGCTTAGCAAAGGAAATACTTTAGGTTTCATCCATCTTGACATCAACAGCTCCAAGTTAGACACGTTAATCTTTTATAGGTGAGAATAATTTCTGGCTTAGAATAGGAGCTGTAGAAGCCTGTGAGGGAAATGAGGATCTGCCCAAGGTAATCAGTGGGGACTGTAGTACAGAAGCCCAAGAGAGCCAGGCTGGTACAGGTAAGAAAAGCTAAGGGGTTGTTCTAAATTTTGATCTGTAAAAGTAAGCAGTTAGGAAACTCTCTCAACTTCTCATAATGAATAAATTTATGACTGATTGAGAGTAAAGATAAGTTACTGCTGAGTGTTTTAACTGTTTCTAAACTTTCTGTTTCTAATCTTTTATTTAGGGAAATATCCATCTATTTATTTGTCTTCTTGAGTACTTTTCACCACCAGTGCTCAAAAAAGGACTGAAGATGGGATCCAGAAGTAGTACCACTTTGCACCTCCAACCTTATAACTGTATTTTTAAACTGTTCACATAATTACATGCAGTATAACACAAGCAATACTATCAAGTGTTAAGTTACAGGCCAGGTGACCTCCTTATGCCAAGCTCTTCTACAACTGATTTGTGAATATTTTTTTCCAGTTAATTTCCTGATTATAAAATTTTCAGTTCATTGCATTTAAATCACAGTACAAGAAATAACAGATGATACCATTTGGCCAGCTGATTAAACAGTTAGCATTATGTAGCCTTTTACTTACACTGGCATACTAGATCAAGATACTCAGGCAACTGATAAGTCAGCTTCAATGATATTTAGCAAGTTAGCTAAAGCCATAGGAATGACCAATGAATGAGATGAATGACAAGTGATTAAATGTATGAAGGAAGAACAACATACAGAGCATCTCACTCTAAAGACAAATGGATATTGGCTGTACCTGTGGGTCTAACTGAGAACAAAGGGAAAGTTTTTTTCATGGTGTTTCATATGCATTTCTTAGGAATTTAATGTACTGATGATTCATTTTTATATAATAGAGGAAAAAAAATCCCAAACATGTCTTATATTTGAACACAACTATGATGTGGGAAGTAGAGAATTCAGGCTGGAATTCTTAAAAGAAAAAAACCCCAGGACCACTACTGTTCTTTCTAATAAGGTCCAAGGACTGTAGATTCCTAAATCCTATAAGTTCTTTTGAAAATACAATTTTTTTTAAGGTCTAGAGGCAGTTTTAAATAAATGTAGTGTGATCATGTCCCATTTGTGGCCAACTGCAGGTTACCAGAACTATGTTGGGGAGGTACTTGGAAGACATTTTAGGTAGCACTTAATGAAAATAAAATAATGGTAGAGTGAAGCATCTATAATTTTTTTCCAATGTTATATTCAAAGAGAGATTGAAGACTCATAATTTAAAAAATAAGTTACCATTTTACAGACAGCTACTCCTAACATTTCTTAAGTCAGTTCCCCCCTCTTCACAGCAGGTCAAACTACCTTTTCCTTTCTTTAATTTTTCCCATTTTTTACATAGTTGAATATTCAAAATAGCTTGTACATGGAATACTCAAAGATGTGACACACAGTTTGTTCTGATGTTGTACAATACACATGAGAGTATTATGCATGAAAGGTGCATGCCATGGTAAATGAAGTTAAATACTTTGTAAGTATATAAATATCCCAGTTGACAAGGCTGATTCTATTGACTGTGTTTCATACCTAGGAAGACACTAACGTCAGTAGGAAGTGTCTTCCTTGATTTCCAGTTGAATACATATCATATTGGCCTGTTCTGAGGTATTCTACAGTCACCTGGGAGAAAAAGAATGCAAAACCACAAAGCAAGTTATGCAGATCAGCTGGTGTTTGGTAATCCACCCAGTTTCTGCCCTGTGTATATTTTTTAATAAGAGTCTGCTATAAAGAATTTCAGTAAAATAAGCTTTATCTACATGTAATAGGAGCTTGGGAATGAAGTTAGAAATCTGGGAAGAGAAGGAAACTGTATTTCTGGAAATAAGTATTGATGAAGGGACTGGAGGAAAAAAAAGCATCTGATGTGGAAGGAATAATAAAACTCATGCAAAGATCTAGTGTTACGCTACAGTAAACCCTGAATGAAAAATTCTCCTTTTTTGGCTGATACTTTGATCAAAATATATCTGCTTACAGTTGCTGCCTTTGGGAGAAGCCTGAGCCGTAAGTGGAATGGTGAAGTAGTCTGTAACCTCCCTAAAAAACTGTTGAAATGCTACCTGAATTATGCTTATCAACTTCTGAAGTGCACAATCTTCTTTAACTTAATGCTAGGGACAATAAAGTGCCACTTTCTTTCCTCTGACCATGTTGTGCACTCTCCAAGCTCATGCCACTCCTCCAGGTTTTTTTTCTGTCCTTGCAGATTGTAAGCAAGGCAATTTTTAGAAGTTGTATCGCATGAACTCACCACCCAGGAAATGTTCAGCTGCACCCAGGGCTTAAATAGAGCTTGTTGAGGTCAGGAATAGGGAAGACACATCCTGCCCTGAGACTACTGATCTTTTTTGGAAGAAACTGGATTCTTTTCATAGGTTTGACCACAGGACTTACAGCTAAACCAGGCTTAACTCAATAACAGTCTGCCTGGGATGTAAGGTTTAATACCTCACTTTGAGCTGCCGCAGCTCCTGGTGCCTGAGCTGTCCCTACAGCACACTGCAGTCACTTCTGTGCAGTGTGGGCATATCAGGAGTTTCGATGAGATATATCTCAAGTGTGTTGTAATGCCTTGTGGGTAGCTGCTGGAACTAAGAATGAGCTAATATACTCTCTCCCTCTGCCAGACTTATTAGTTTAGAATGAGTGCTGTAAGGACTACAGTTACATGGCTGCCAATAGAGAGATTTGGCTTTTGCAGTTGGCTCAGGGAATGAGCAGGGTGAGATCAAATCTGCTTGAAAAAATTTTCTGAGGATGTACGCTATCACAATCTCACAGCTAAGTTAAGCTATGTTGCCTGTGCCATTTTTTTTCTTCCCAATTAATTGTAAGTTTTGCTTATCGTAGAGGAACAAAGTGAGTTTTCACACTGAGAACTGTATTCCTTTAAACCAGAAGCTTATTCTATACCATAGTTTCTCTTTCTTCCTTTTAGAGACCTTTAGAGAGATAACTTCCTGAGCCAAAAATCACAAAATCCCCTGTTAATTTGAAAAAAAAAAAACAACCTACATCAAAACTTAAACATGTTGCCCACTGAAGGATGAACTATTCCTATGCTTACATCCATGCAAGTATTGTCTCTGTCTCCCAAAATTCACAAATACTCACCCAGCTGATAAGAAGCCTTTGCTTCTTTACAAGCACAGGGACATGTCTAGCTGTTGGAGGTTGTTAGGCAGTTTGAAAGGAGATGAGGGAACTAAAAAAAGGTCTGGGTACACTTTCACTTGTCGCCTACACCACATGAGAAGTGACTCACAAGGAAGCAACTGTTTCATCCAGGAGTGAGTTTTAAAAGTGTTCTGCAGAAATGTTTTTTGGCCTTCTGCTCATGGCAAGGCAGCTCCGCATGGGTTACACCACTGCCATGTCCACACAGATTTATTTATTCCTCAGAGGGATAAATAAACACAATAAATAGGGATAAATAAAACACAAGCCTGATGTCATTTAAGTATTTGTTAGAAGTTGCATGAATCTGCTGGTATATAACCCCAGCTTTGTATGGAAATCATGCAATGCAGATCTGATCATGGCAAAAAGGTCTGAATTAAATTTTAACTTTAATAATAACAATAAACTATAATGAATAATAATTAATAATAATAATAAGTAAAATTTCTTGCTTATAAACAAAAACCCCAAAGCTACCATGCAAAATCAGGCAGAAAATTCCTTTCCCTTCAGGAAATGCAGTTACTATCTAAAAATATATCGTTTTCATTCACAGAAAATTCAGTGCAAATTTCAGGAACTCTGCTTTCTGTTATTGAAGAGGAAAAGGTGTAGGTCAGAATTTGTTAATGAAGTAAGACATGTCCTGAATAGATGCTGAATAAGTGTTAATCCATGACCATAAGATCTAATTACATCAACAAAAATATTTTGGCACCAAATAAAAAGAAACCTTCATAAAATTCAAGAGGCTTAATGAAAAGAAGGTGATGTTGAAGATAGAGGACATCCAAGTTGAAATAAATAAATTTAAAAATAAACTATAAGTTTTAATACAGTTTTGTTTTGATTTTAAGCTGGCTATTATTATGTGAAAGTTAAAAGCAACTTCAGAAATTAAAATAGATATTTGCCTTTCTCATTGCACAAAATAGGCATACAAAAGCACTTTCCTAAAAGTTTTTGAAAGCTGCCACTTGTTAAATCTTTTTTCCTTTCTCTAAATAAATTCTCTGGTTCTGGAAAGTACTTGTCAGTGTTTAAAATCCCACTCCCACTGACTCCATATTGAATTTTGACATTGACCTCAACAGATGAAAACTTTAGTTTGCTTCTGAAACTCTCATCCATATTAACAACATCATTTTATGACTATCTGGCCATAATTAACTACTTATTTAATTTTCTTGATATTATTTTAATATCTCTTAAAGCAGAAACTGTTTCCTATAGAGAGCATAAACACTTCAAACTTGTAACTGCAATTGTTAGCTCTGAGAAGAGCTTCTATTAGCTTCAAAAATCTTCTTGATCATATCCAATCTTAAGTTTAACTTTGAAACAACTTTGGCAAGAAATTGCCAAGAAATGATCGAAAGACTGAGAGCTCTGTGTAAGATGTTTCTCACAAAACTTTCAAATCAACAAGAACTTTGACAAAATCATGATGGGTTTGATGGGCCACAGAGGAAAGAGACTCCACCAAATACATTTTTCTGAATTGTTTTATTAGCTCTAGACACAAACAGTAACAACTACACTCTGAAAAGTAGATATTCTGGTTGGTGATAAGTATTTGGAGGGAAGGACATGATGTTTCCCATACAAATAGAGATGTTAACGTGTTTTAAAGCATTATGGATAATAAAAATATAACCAGTAAGCAGCTTTTCAGAGCTTGTCTTGACAATAAAAGGGGAAACAGAAAAAGTAGTATTGTGAGAACTTGACTTCAAGTTTCCCATAAGAATACATAAATGTTAGTTGAGAAGGGCTTCTTCCCATTATTGCCCTGCAGCTCAATTAAATTATTCTCACAGGGGCAGAAAAATCTCTTTCAGAAAAATCATCTTCTGCATCTACCTGTAATCCAGAGTTTCCATTTTCACTAGAATTGTTAAACAATGGTTTCTTGTAAGTAATTTTGGATTTGTAGCCTAAGATATTTTTAAAGCTTATGAAGAGATTTAACTTCCATTATCACATGTAAGTATAAAAGTTTGCTTTGCCAAACATAGTAAGAGAGACCAGGAAACTGTGAGTCTTTGAAGGCCATCAGTACTCTCAGTATTCTTTTCTATATTCCAGGTATTTCTAGCAGCAACATAATTTGATCATAATTAGATCTCTGTGGCTGACTATATGCTTGTTAATCTGTCTTGTCAGTTTGGGAGGGTAAGAATTTTTCGCCTCTCTTTCCCAAATGGTGTTGCTTGATTACTGTTCAGCTAAATGCCTTTGTCATTTTTCCTCAGAGTAGTAGTACACTATATGGTAGTGGGCTATATACTATGTGTTTACATCCATCATTCTTTCTTTTTGTGCCTTCAAAGTGTGGTGTTAAGAATTTCAGCAATTCATCTTATATTCAGTCTTTCTGCCAGATCTCATAACCTCAATAGGATCAGGTGTAGGACTCCAGTGAGTTTAAATTCATGTCTGAGTCAGCACATGGAAATTCCCTCCAAACTCTGGGATTCCTGCCAGCATTTTCAGTATTGCTTAGCAGCTTCCATCAAGCAACTTTGAATACAAATATCAGCTTCTACAGGCTCTACCTCTCACAGTATTTTGTAGATTTTACAATTGTTCTACACAGTGAAGAAGCCCACAAGCTATAAGAGCTGATGAAACAAAACTCTGGAGCAGACATAAGGTCTGTATTTCTAACAATGTGAGATTTGCATTCCTGTTTTTTACTCCTAATGCTTCTATTCATCTTAGATCACTGGCTTTGCTTTCTGTCTTATCCATTAGTCACACTGACTTGGCATTTCTAACATGCTCATATAGGGAAAAACATTTCTACTACCTTCAGGGTGCATCCAACCTCTTTATATGCAGTGATAACTGCTGGGGGTAAGCAAGAAGGAGGCTTCACCAAATGCTTTTCTTCCCTTCCAGAGAAAACTCTCTTGTGAATAAAAGCTGCCAATTCATTTAATAATATTTGCAGGGGGTTTTTATAAGCAAACTAGCTGAAAGCATTGTTATTTGAAAAATATTCATAGGAAGGAAGAATCATCTACTTTTAATAGGAATACATACTCAGGAGATTATTCACTCTACCAGTTTTTAAAATCCTTTTTACTATTCTATAAATATATTTGTGGTATGAGGGGGAGAGGAAGACAATGGTGTTCACAGATAAAGTGAATGTAGTTCATCTCTAAAGTAGGATGCTTAGGTTATCATGACAAATAACACCATGTGATCACTCATATGATGAAGGCAAAAAATAGCTGCTATGACTTTGCACATTTAATACAAGGTAGAATTTATTTTGTATGAGATGGGCTCTGTGTGTCAGTCTAACATTGTCTGATAAATAGCAGTTATATTCAGATATTTGTCACAGGGAACATTAACTCTGGAATAGGCTTAATTTGTGCCCAGTTGGTTTTATAGGAAGCCTCCAGTTTTCATTCTGGCTCCAGACAGGGGCTTCCCAAAAGAAACCTACTAAAATAGCACCAGGGAGAAGTATTATCTCTCACCCAGGTGCTTATTCTCCTTCATCAAAATAATCAAGCTAATCTCAGAGGGTTCATCTAGAGAAGGCTGAAAATGAGATGCATATCCAGGATTCGATTCCCTTCTTCATTAAAGGGGAATCAAACCCATCCCCCTCAGAAGCTACACCCTCACAGCGGGATCATGGGAGAGATACTATCATAATTTTTATGCTTAGAAAGCCATAAATAGCCATAAATAGAGCTGGAAAGTAAGCCATCAGGTATTGCTTTCTAATCTTGTGATCAAGACAGCCACTTCTGAGGAGGGATTCTATGAATTAGGGAGGGCTGCACCCAAAGGTTCACATATTCTTTGTGAAATTGGTCATAAGGCAAAATACATTAAGTGGATCTTCCCCTTCTTTGTCTTTGTGCCCTTAGGTTATACTATTATGGGCCTTTTACTCTGCTCCTATAAATTTTCAGTGATTGTATGGACTTTGCAAACAATGAGGATTGGAAAAAAAGAGGAGCCAGGCCAGTTCTCCCTTTTACTGCCTAGGAATGCGTTATAGTGGTGGGAGAGAAGGAAGGAGTCGCATATCAAAACACCCTAACTGCTACTTCTACTTTCAGAAGTGCCTTTAAATAAAAGTTGTCTTGGTCCATTTTGCCTTTGTACAGCTGAAAGTCTCTGCAAAGTGCTGAGGCAGACAAGTAAGTTTTTGAAGAGTCAGGGTTCCAGAGCCTGGACTAACAAAACTCTTCTCATGGGCTGCTCAGTCTGAAACATGTAACTGCCCATGACCTAACGCTGTGGTCATCACTGGACACAAAGCAAAACAGGACCCCCTGTGGCACATCTGCAAAAAAAAGAAGAAACTAATGTATTCCTTCTGGAACTGGAGAGAAAAAAATGCAATTCCCAAGCCTGAGAAACTGCATCCAGCTCTTCAGGTAGTAGGTAAATGATTCAAGAGAAAGAAAGCTGTGAGAAGGAAATTTTGCTTCTGCTCAAGAAAACTAAGTCAAGTAACTTTCCCACCAGACTGGAATGCATAGAGGGAATTGTCTGTAGCTGGAACCTGGAACAGTGTAATGATGCTGTCCAACTGAATCTTTCTCTGTAGGCTGCATGTCATGACAAGGTTGTAACCGGGACGCAAAGCAGAATAAACAACTCTCTCTGTAGCTGCCTACTTTTGTGTCAACTGTAATCATTTGTTTCTTTTTTTTTTTTCATTCCTCCAGAGCTGACCTCTTCTCTACCCCTATCTTTTACCTTTTACTTTTCCTTACCCAGAGACTTCCCCTTGCAGACCATATTCCTGGCTGTGTGATGTCTGCACAGGATGGAGCATCTGAGACACATAAGTGGTTATTGTAGTGAGTCTACTCACCATGGCAACCACCCCCACAATATCTCCCTGCTCTTGATTGAGCTTATGAATGTTTTTCCCCTTCAGCTTCCTCTGTAAAGACCCCCAGAACAAATCCTGGGATTTTTACCAACAAGTGTTACTGCCCAATTCTTGTGCCCAAACAGATGTCTGCTATTGCCTTGAGTTGTTTACTGCAAGCACTGCACAGCAAAAGAAATCAGCTGTGGCAGAAATGGCTCAGACCCAAGAGGTTAATGATGCTGAGGTAGAAACTTGCCAAATACCCCATAACCCTGCATACCACCCAAAAATTTAAAGGTAGCTAGGAACCTGAGGCATTCCTCAAACTGTGAAACAAACCTTTTTTTGTGTGTGTGAAGCATTTCCACTCCGTATCATCTGTATTAATAAGCATGGTTGCATGTTTGTTCCTCTCAGGTCTCACAGCACCATCAACTTGAATATTTGAAGACTGGTGGCGAAAAGAAGAGGAAACACTAGATCTCTAAGTGCCCTGAGTAGGACTAAGTGCCTTTGGTCAAGTGAGTGGCCAGTGAAATTAGCTGGAAGAATCATACCTTGGTCTAAAAATAAGTCTAGCAAACAATGATTTTGGCCATTCCACGCTATGGGATAGAAATGTCTAAACTTTTTATTTTAGAAAAACAGTGTATGTAAAATTGAATTATAAGTCCATGGATTATATTTAAAAGATGGAACAGTGACAGAAGACACAAAGAGGTCCACCAGGGTCCAGAATATCACCAGTCATTTATTACCTTGAGTAAAACGTGCATCACGCTTTCATAATCAATTATGTTTGAAGTGCAGCACGAAAGTCTGTCAGTCTTGCTTCTCCATCTTTTTCTCTGTCTCATTTGCAAGGTGAGAATGTGCATAGGTTTAAAGCTTCTTTCCTCTGTGGGCTGCTTCAGATTTGGTACAGAAAAGGGATTGTTAGACCTCCTTGGCTCTTTCATCCTCTCTAGAGTGACACTTTTTAGTGCTATGTTTTGGACTTCCAATACTACTAATTCTTTGAGGAAGCATTTTTTATAGCATTGGAAACTGCTCTGGGAGATTTATCTCTGCACCACTCGCTTTAACAGATACTTCTCCACGCTGGAATTCCTGTGCCAGTCATTGCAGCAGAATCAGCCTGTTCTTTGCTTGTGGTTTCTCCACATTTTCTGCCCCACGGTCAACATAGTTTTAATAACTTGAGGATATGGGATCAAAACTAAGATGTATCTGCAAGTGCACCAACCTCTAAATGGGGAAATAAGATGCCATCAGCAGGCTCTGAGAACATTACAGGTCACTAAAGCAGACAGATCACTCCATATGTGAGTCTCTCATAAGATGCACAGGGAAAGAACAAAGGTCTATCAACATGGACAGTCAGGGAAAGAGTATTAGGTGCAGGACAGTTACAAAATTAGTATGTTCCAGAAATCAGCTATTTAAAGACTTCCTGATTCAAACAGCAGCAGGACAATTGCACAAACCAGGAAAAAGTACACAGCATCTGATTGCATTTTGGTTCGTATGTTTTGATCCCATTTCTAAAAATTATATTCACCCCAAAGCATGACTCCTTTTCAAAATGAGCATTCCAATTCTCTAAAGCCCTCTAGTCTTTGAATATTTTAGGAAAATAAAGTATAATAAATGATTAAATTTGTAAAGTTTTTAATTTTTTAAAAAAGTGTATGAGAAATGGTAAATATGCAACCACCCCAGACATCAGCTTCTAATACTTATGGCACTCCTAGTTGGCAAACTGAAGTTATTCCCATTTGTTAAAGAGATGGTAGCTACTTATTCCTAGTTCAAAGCAACAGGAAATTTGTTGGTAGCTCTACGTGGTCCTAGCAACTCACCTCATGTGAATGGGTACACTGGGCTAATATAGCAAAATTATATTATGGTCATATATCAAGTCAAGTGGTAAATGGGAAGAATACATGGCTTTAAGTGAGTCATATGCAGTTTCATGACACACCAGTAGATAGGAACTGAGTTCAGAATGGAAGGTGGCAGTAGGAGACTGCCAAAAGACTGTATGTGACTAGTAGCCCACCAGCATCCCAAAGGCCATTGGAAAAGAGGGTGACTGGGTGGCAGTGAACACAAGACAAATTGTTTGACTAGTGCAGGGCTCTTCAGCCCCTCACAGGCTACTACATCCACAGAGTAAAATGGCTTAGTTAAAGCTACCAGAGCACACAACCTCAGGTCATAAAATGAGCATTAATACTTCTGCAGTCTCCCTGGCTGCAGAGCAGCAGCTTCTTAAGATGTGCTAACTTTATCACTTGAGATCTTCTGTCCATATCTGTAATTAATGTATTTCTAACATAACCAATGCTAGTGTTTACCTTGTTCTTTAATTCTAAAGGAAGACAATCAAAAGTCCCTCAGTAAAATGCACAGCTGTCTCCAAATCAATCTCTTTCAAAAGAACTGAATAGAATTATTTTAGTAGAACTCCAAAGGGAAAAACACTGGTGAAAGAAATTGGAGTTTAAGAAGCAGCTTTACAGTTCATGAGACATTATGAAGCATGATCAGTCTTTCATGTCATTTTAGAGAACAGTTGCTCAGATTGAAATTGGAGGTCACAAGTTTGTTTGGAATTTGAAATGGAAAAACAGATACTGAATGAAGTCTGAGGCTTGACTGAATACCTCTAATATCAGAAAGAGTTTAAAAGCTAAAACCTACTTCCTTTTTTATAGTATTTTTAATCTGATCAGTGCTTATACCTCAATGCTTTATCCCATTAACCAGTCACACAAAAAGGGTAAGCATAAGGATTTAATTTTAATCAGTCTGCTCATTGTCATATTTTCTCATCATTTTGGAGGGAAAAAATAGCAGTTTGTGCTAGACAAAAATTTATTTTTTTTTTCATTTCCATTGGAGAAATTCATGTTAATTATTCTCCTGCACCTGTCTAATGGGGCTGAAGTAATTCAATTGTCATATTGTTGTAGATTGTTGCTTTGTGTAATGTATCACCCCTGCTGTTTCACTTTAAAAAAAAAAAATCTGTACTTCTCCATTATTCAGCAAGGACTAATGATTATTCCACCATTTCTACATGCTACAGTGTTGTTTTGATTTTAATTGGCTTCACTTTTTAAATTAAGTACATTGGTTTTAATGGTGCTGATGACATGCATGGTTTTGTCTTCATCAGTATTTGCTTCCATTTTCTTTCTGTATCTATTGACAGTTTATTTAGGTTCATCCTATGGGATTAGATAGATAGGCACTTTGCAAGGTTCATCATCTCATTTCACATGTTATATTTATCTAATAGCCTGGAAATTTTGAAAATATTCTGAAAATATGCATCCAGCCAGAGTCCACCACACTTACAAAGAAGCAATTTTACCTTTCCAAGGGGACGCAATTTTTCTTCTAAGCCTCAAAGTTTTCCTAACTCCTTGAGCATTGTTCCTGCAACCTTTCCAAACACCTCAGCTGACTTGTCATAAACAACCTCTCTTATAAGCACAGCACTAAAAAAAGTCTTCCTGCAGGACTCATTTACCACTTCTTCCTCTCTGGCCCTAAGTCTTGAAAGTATACTTCATCAGTTATTACAGCACAGGATGATGAAGAAAACTGACCAGAGAAGAAATAATTTCTGATTATTTTTTTCAAAGTGGTGGACACTGTAGAGGATGAGAAATCAATATTAAACGGAAAACAGGAAAGAAGTACCCTCTTGCAATATTTCTACAGGTTTTAAGTGCAAGCCTGGCTTATACCAGCTGACAGATGTCTTATTTTAGTGAGGAACTTTTGCAAGAGATTCCATGACTGTTTTGTTCATGGAAATGGTATCAGGCATGCCAGAGGAAGGAACAGTCCCCATACTCTCCTCTCTGCCAAACCCATTGACCCAGCAGGGGCTGTGAATGCAACTTGACTTGATTCTCTCTGGAGCTGTGTTCAGATCTTATGGTAAGTCTGTCTTGTCACTGTTGAGCTGTCACTGTAGAAATAGCATCACTGTGAGACAACCCACAAAGCCCTCACAAAGCATTTTATTAGTGGTGCAAGAAGCCAGTTTCTATGAGCCCAGATTGGGCCATATAGTGCTGATCATGAGACAAAGAGAAAGGAAAAGAGAAGGGAAGAATTTCTGTGTAACATAAAACACAAAATACATCACTGAGTATAATGAAACAGTCACTGTTTCCATACACCTTTGTTCTTCCTTGTTTATGTGCATACTGCATCATATTTCATACACAAGATTAATTTATTGACTTCAAGCATTTACAAGTCACAATTCACTTCTTTACAAACTAGAAGATTAGCTCTCTCTCTTGTCCACCCCCTCCCTGGACTCCTGCTCTCCTGCTTTTAAAATGTTTACATTTTGAGGCTTTACAGACTGATTTCTGGTTTTGATTTGTTTCTTTTTTGTGTTTCTGAAAGCTCAAATGCTTTTCTGTTCAGAGTTTCAGGACCTGGTGTTTCATGAGAAAGGTTAGAATCCATGTAATAATAGACAAAAATTTCGTCTCGAGGCTGTATAAACACAGACTTGGAGACTTTCTGCACATAATTTCAGTTCACTGCAAAACAGTGTATCTCTTAAAGTGGTTCATGTACAGAGTGGTCAATAACTGAAATGAGCCAATATTATGGTACACATTGTTTAAAAAAGGGCCAATACACAATTTAAATCAAATCTACTGAATTAAAAAAAAAAATGAAGATACTGAAACTTTTATTATGCAACAGAAATGACACATAGGTAGGAAGTTAAAAAAGAAATAAATCTCAACTGTGAGTACTTCCTATCTGCACAGTAAAAATCAGCTTTACTGAGAAAAGGCTCTACCCTCTACCTTAGGAATCCAGCAAGAAATTGGTAGGTATTTAAAGAAGCCACAGCAAGGAGAATGGATATGTAGCTGAACCTATCTGTAGAACGAGGGAAATATCTCAGGGAACAGCAGTAAGAGGATCTGTGAGACAGTTAAAGGACTGGAGCAAAGCAGAGACACCCCCAGTTCTGCTGAAGGAAAAAAATGGAGAGGAACAGTTGACTTCCACTTAACTTTCAGGGGAGTTCAAGTTGTCTTTGGTCCTCCATGCCAAGGTCAGCTTGAAAGCCTTCCAGAGGAATGTAAAAGAAACTATAGGATGTTTCTCCCTTCATTACTCCCTCAAAGAATTAAAAATCTGGGACCCCTACACAACTGTTTTACTCTGCTATTGCAGGACCCAGCTTTGCAACCTCTGCTGCGTGTTTTGCTCCAGGAATACCTGGAGATAGACGGGTAAATAAAAGCTCTGCTGTCATTCTGCAAATGGTAAGGAAGAACTTTGATTTGATTTAATGCTCCTCTAAGAGCAGAGAAAGACATTGGTGATAGGTTGCATTCAATTCTTTTACTTCATGGCTTTGCAGTTCCCCTGGCTGCAGGAATATAAAAGTGTGTATCGGGTGTTGGCCTGCAATCCAGACACTGATGTGACAGGCTTAAATATTAAAAAATATTTAAGCAAGTAAGGCTTGTAGCAGCAGCAAGAACAGGACTTCAGGCTTTCTCCTTGAAAGGCTGCTCCAGCAACAACGAATCACATCAGGTAAATAAAAATAGAGAGCGCGCTGTCAATTACCCAGATTGTTGCACTGATCATTTTGAATTTCTGAAGCCTTTCTCCTCATCCCCAATTCAGCAACTTGGCAGGGTGATTGCATTTTCTTTCTGATGTCAGAGACTCATGTGCAGAAGCAGGTGGAGATTTGGGAGCTAGTTGCAAGGGGGGGGGCTGCTCTCCCCAACAGTGCTAGGGCAGGGGGCTCAGGCTGGAGTGCAAGCTCTGCTCTGAGACTCCTGCCAGCAGACATCTGAGCAGGAGGAGGGGGGGGAATTTCAATCTCCCTGCTCTCTCCAGACAGAGCAGTCTCTCCCAGGCATCTACACCTCCGTTCAGTGAGCTGAGGTCTCTAAAGCTGTGCCCGCTTTGATGCTCTGCACACCGGGCTGTCTGTGCAGGCCAAGGCAGCCAAGTGATTTTGAGCCAAACTCTGGGCAAGCCAGCTGCCACCTGAATCTGCAGAGCAGAGGAAGCTGTGAGCACACCTTTACCTTGCTTTTGCTCAGATGTGGATGGGTTTTTCTTATCCTCTGACCCTAAGCAGGGTCCCACTCTCCTGCTGCCTGGCCTCCTTGTCTATCTACTTACACAGCAAGACTGTCCTCACCCCCCCACCAGAAGCCAGCCTTGGTCGTGCCAGTCCTCCCAGTTCTCCCAACCCTTGAACACATACTCGGGTTTTTTTTTTCCAAAATCCATCCCGAGGAGCATCTTTCCTTCCCTAACCTCCCTGTGCCACCCCTTGGATTGCTGGAGCACTGCAGCTCTCCCCCAGCTCTCCATGTGGATGATGGCTCTCCTTCCCTTCACCATCACCATCCTCTCTGGGGCTCGCCAGCACTTCTGACACTGCCAGGGAGCTCAGGAACAGACGTGCAGCATCAGGAAGCAAAAAAGGGGCCCAGAGATCCAAAGCCTCCAGCATAAACAGGACAAGCCCTTCTGTGAGCAATAGTAACTTGTCCATGTGAATTCTGGCTGAAATATCAATTCAGTGGGCAAAAAGTCCAGATCATGGGTATCAATCCAGATGGACCTGTCAAAAAAGCAGAGCAGAAGCTCAGCAGAGCAGGTTCATAGAAAAATATTAATAGTTGCTTAAAGGAAAAAAAGATCCTATACCATGACAGCTCATTCTACTGGGTATGCAGATAGATTTCAGCAAATGCAAATTTTAAAAATTATTTTTATACTGCTTGAAGTTTAAATTACAGCATAAACTCTATTACTCGATATCTAGACAATTGTATACTGTCTCCGTCTCTCATATTTTCACATGTTGAAAATTTACTACTGTTTTTTTGCAACATGATAATTTTTCTGAAGTTTTATTATTTATAATTTATAATATTTTTATTTCATAGAAAAAATATTATACTATTACATGCTGGGCTGAATCATACTTTTTAAGGTTCAGCAATTTTCAGTGCTTACAATTAATTAAATACAATATATTCATATAGACAAATTCCAAATTGTACTGAATGATCTTTTAATGTTAACTGTGTGGTTTATGGACTTACTTTCCCTGTATGCACTTTAAATATTTTATTGTTTTCTTTTATTATTGCTTTTATGTGATTTAAAAACAATAGATTCCTTGGCCCATCGTCTTATAAATTAGATCAGCATCAGCATACTAGTGCTATAAATGTTGCAAGTAAATACTGCATCCCTGTTAATATAAATAGATTCGCATTTCATTTATACTTTACAATTCTATTACCATCCATTAGATTCTTAGACATAGAAAATTTTATCTCATATCCATTTTTTCATCCATTCAACTAAGGAAATCATATAAATATTATGCCATGTTATCCTACATTATGTATAAACAAATAGGTTATTATTTTTTCAAAGGACTCATTCTTAGTCATGTTTATTGTTCCATTTTCTTGTGCTTCTGTAAGCACAAATGTATTTTATTAAGTTTTAAAATCTCCCATATCCTACGTAACTCCTACTGCTTGCCCTTAAATGCAACAATCACTATTTTTAAGGAATGATAGATACAATATATATATATATTTACTTTGTTGGAAGTCTGTTTATAATTTTCTTCAAGCATAAATCACAGTTTTGGAAGTCTAGTTTTCCCGAGGCCCATACAGCAAAGTTTTAGGGGCTCATTCCTGGTCTTTGTTGCCAAAACCAAATTTTTCTAGGAGCTTCACACTCTATCTATTGGGCACCTCACCAGTGGGCACACTTTCCAAAGTGCACCACAGTATTTCTCCCTCAGTCACCTCCCCCATTTATAAAATACTTCACCAGAATACACTTAGTACCATGACAGCTTGTATGGCTATCTTCTGCAATGAGCCGGTCTGGCTTCTTTCCTTGCTGTCTAACTGAGAACAGAGCTCCTCAGCAAATTCTGTGGAGCTGTGTAATGTGTGCTAGGCTTGCCTCCTGTGTTGGTAAGGTCCTCTAGGTCACAGTTGCATGTTTGTTTTCTCTATCCAGTGGGTAATTTGGTTTTTAATAATGTTTTTGACCCCATTTGCAGATTGCGTGCCATAACTGGGAAGGGATGGGCCCTGCAGTAAGTAATTAAGTCTGCAGGAACAGGGCTGCTTATTTTTCATTGCAGCAGATAATCAGAATGCTGTTGCTCAAGTGTAAAATGCAGAAATTAATGATCCTATATAATACAGATTAAAGCTTTCATTTTAAAAACTATCAGTGCAGAAGAACAAAAGTAGGGAGCCCTGCACCCACTTTGGAATTTCAGTCCATGATATTTCTAACATATTTGGAGAAGCTGCTTGAATACAAACCAGAACAAATACATTCATGTAGTAGTTTAAAGAAATTATCAGATCAGAACTCTAGCTATGCAGCCACCCTCATTCCTACTTAAAAAGAGGCATTGTTGGATGTAAACATTTTCCAGTAGGTTTTGTAACTTCCAAGTTTTTATGTGTTTAATAAAGCAGAAAGATCATTTTTTAAGTAGAATAAAGCTGTGCGCTACAAAGAAGAAAATGTTCTTAACCACCTAAAAAGCTTGGCTTCAGAGAAAAAGAATACTTCTCTAGAAGAGTAACATATTACTCCAAATCCCACAAAACTTCTCTATGTATGTGCACAGGCATCTAAAAACTAAATGTGACAATACTGGATTGTAGGGAGTAGCCTCACAGTGTGAAAGCAGATTGGGATCCCATTTTGCCAGGTGCTTTACAAGAAGAAAGTGTGGTGATTTAGTATAAATAGTAAACATATGAACAAAGAGATCATATCATATTTCTATTTTTCTGGATTGAGTGCAGATGACACACAATGCCTATTAAAGAGGGAGATGGCACAAAAGCATATGGTATACATAAACTAGAGGTGACAAAGAATTCAGAAACATATTCATTTCTGCAGATATGAAGATAAAGAAAATAGGGAATTATATATGTTTCTCTAAACTAAACAGAAAATATTCTCAAATTGATAAATTCTTTAGTCAGTATCATGAAATGCCTGTAACATCCCCAAAATTCAGGAAGGTGATTGAAGAAAGAAAGGATATTTTTTCATTTCTTGTATTATTTAAATGCCAGTAGTTGTAAACTGTTTTTCTGGGGATCACATTTTTAGTCTCTTGTTTCTCTGCTTGGGATTAATGGAAATATTTTCTTCTATAAACTCATTATCTTTTTATTTCACACACACACCTTTGTCAAATGTCTTACTATATAGTCCTTAATCCTATTGCCTGACCCAAAGGGGACTGGGCCTGATCCTTCCCTGAGCAGAACTCATTGCAAGGTGGACACAGCGGGAGTCTTCCCCCTGCACTGAGTGACCTTTAGATAAGAAATTTCATCCTTGTCGCAGTCCCTCGTTTTTGGCTGGAACTACTTCGAGAGGAACAAGAGAATAAGAGAACCTTAAATATAAAAATGGTTTGTAAATGACAGCCTATCTTTTTGCCATGTAACAATTTCTCAGCCATAATAATAGTACATGTCTTTTTCTTTTCCACCAGGATAAATGCATTTACCTTGCCATTAATAATTCACTACATAATCACTGTGGATTTGAAGAGAAAGGATGAACCTCACCAAGAAAAGAATCTGACACCTACAGTCATGTACTTTCTTCTCACCACTAGACCTCATAAACAGTATTTATTGCTACTTTGCTGTATACACAAAGGAGAAAAACTTGAAGAATCAAAGGAGTAATTTGCACCTGTTTCCAATGTTATTTGATGTGTAATTTGACCAGTTGTTTCTGCTAGAACTTGAGCAATTTCTCTGTCTCTGTGATCCTACAAGTCTAACAACAAACTGCTGCAGATGATTGGATGACTAACACTAGGAATTTGGAAGCAAAATAGATACATATACATTTATATCTTCTTTAAAAAAAAAAAAATCTTCATCTTCCTGATCTACCAACAATCACTTTGTTTACCAGAGTTAGCTGGTGACAAAACTATTAGAAATTAATTTCTCACATGAACTCTCCCCTCTGGCCCCCATTAACTCCTCATCCTGTCACAGTGATATCTGCAATTACTGTTTTGCCTGAAAGTTACCGTTTCAGTGCAACACTGAACTTCAGGAGGAAACCACCTTAACACAGCTATCTAGAATGGCATTTCTTGCACACAATGACCCTATATCTATACACTCAGGATAAGAACAGCTATCCCTTCCACAATTCTTGTATCAATTTTTCTAGTCCTGAAAGGTCGAGACATTGGTTTTGGCTTCTACACCAAAATGCTGAGAGTTTCATTATACTTATGTGGTCTATCATGAGCTCATGATTTTTCTGTGATGAACTTGGTAGCAAAAGAGCACCAATACCACGCTCTTCAATTTTCCCTTTAGCAGCAACACTACAGCAGGCTTTTCTTCATGTGGTGATCGATTCAAGGGATTTGTGTGCAGGGTCTGTAGGTCAAATTCGATTGCTGAAATTCCAGAGTGTTGAGATGTCAGAAAAACTGCAAACCACATTTTGAATGTTGTTAATGTACTCACCCTGAACATCGGGCAATCAAAAATGTGTGGCTATTGGAAACACAGTTTGAAATGACTATTTCTTTAAGGGAAACAGAATCATAGAATCATTTCTGTTGGAAAGGACCTTTAAGATCATCAAGCCCAACCATTAACCAAACACTGCCAAGCCCATGACATGAACTATGTGCATAAGATACACACCTACACATCTTTAAAATACCACCACAGCAGCTACTGAACTTGGTAAAAAGGCAAAAAGAAGTTTTAAAACAAAATATAAAAGGAAAATTTGATAGAGAATGCATTGAGACAAATTTAGCTCTGATTCAGATCCACCATATTACAGAAAGCTTGTTTGCATCATATTTTCAGATTCAGAAGGAGGAAAAGAAAAAAAACAAGCAACCAAACAAACTAACAAAAAAACAAGCCAAACAAACAAACCAACAAAACCTGCACAAAGATAACGCAGGTAGTCCTGAACTATCTGCAGCTTTCTGACTCAGTTTGTCACATACACAAGTTCAGTCCTGAGCAAAAACTGTTATCACCTGGCTCCGGCAGTATTTGGCCTTGATTATTCTGAGAGCAGACCTAAATTATTCTGAGAACCTAAAACGCGTGTAAGCCCTGCTTCCTGAGTAAGCCATGGCATCCTCACAACCCCCAGGAAGGTACCATCCAGAATGTGGCTGAACTGAAATAACTCAACATTCCCACTGTATGCTATATACATTGGTATGGGAGAGGAACTGTTTTGAAGCACCTTCAAAATGCAGGTTGTCAGCAGCTTGAAGAAGAAACACAAGGTCTGGGAGGAGGAAGGCAAGGGAGGAGTATGGGGAGAATCTAAGACTCCTGTACCCCAAGGCAATGGGAAATGGAGGTGGAATGTGGATTTGAGAATGAGAAAAGACAAGAGATTCCCACCCATATTTCTCTTAACCATCACTACAAGCACCTTTAATCTCATTGACTCTTTTGTTTCATCAGTACCTGCCCATCCTACTCAGCTGGACCTTCCCAGATCTTTACTCCTGATGTCCAAATATGTTATTGTCCTGGCATCACTTTGCTCGCTTTACCAAGAAGCTTAGGAGAAGCCCCATAGGTAGGGAAAGTTCCCTAAATACCAAAGGTAGCTATACTTTTGAAGCACTCAGAAAATTTCAAAGGGCTTTTCCAATCATTGGCAGCTGGCTTTCATAGAAATGGCTGAGACCTTCCATTCTGATCACTCAGAAGGCTACAATGTTTGGTCCCACTTATAGCTGTTTCAAGATTAATTTAATTCTTAAGAGCCTCAGAAGAGTCTGAACACTGCCCTGGCTTAGAGTCTCTCAGTGTAATTTTGTGTGAGAGGGCAATTCAGTAAAGCCTTCTTGGGAAATAAAATTCCTGTTTCGCAATCTCTTCTGGATTCAGTACTGACCCCATGGACCTTCTTATGGCTTAACCCTGCCCTTTCCCCAGGCCAGGAGCAGCCAGGTCTCTCTGGGATTCCATCCTGACTCTGTGCAGGCACCTGAGAGTGTGCATGAAAACACAATTTTGCACGGTGTTTTTAATACCTTTCCCAGACCAAACTCCCCTCAGCATTGCTCATCCTTCCCTGGTGTTGTACTGAAGGTGGGGTTGTTTTCAGGGAAGCAAGTTGCTCTCTGCTTTATTTCCCCTCAAGGTGAACAGCACTGCTACTGCTCTTTGAAAACATCTGAAACTTAATCTGTCGCAGGATTCCCACCATCAGCCCCCTCAGGTGGCTCATATCTGTAGCTGAGAGATTGACTGCTTGCTTATCATTCCCTTACAGCCCTGCCTTGGAAAACTGGCTTGCTCTGGATGGAAACCATTTGTTTGTCCACAAACGGTCCACTTGAGATGATTAACAGCCCTCTGATGTTACTCCTGGGTTAGGGTTAATTCAAGATGAGTCAGGGAAACCTCGAACAAACAGAGCTTGCAGGCTGAGACCTAAAATACACAAAGCCCAGGTAGAATCTTTTGAGCTGCAGACAGCACCTCAAAAGCTCTGGCAGCCCACCCTGCAGTGGGAATGAGGTAGAGGTGAGAAGCCCAGAAGCCTGCTCAGACACCTGCTAAAGACTCTGCAAACCAGAGGCTGCAGAGCCGGGGACATGGACACAGGGGGGTCCTGGTTGTGGGGAAGCCTAGGAAGAAAACCTTGGAGTTTTAATGTTAAATACCATATTAGGTGCTACTAGTTTCTATACATTTGTTTTTCTGTTCAATTAATATTCATTCCTCTTAGCGGGACCCAAAATGTCAGCAGGAGGGTGCAGGACAGCCACTTTTGTGTCTTTACACTGGCTGCCAGTGCTGCACCAAAAATCTAGCCCTTTCTTTCATTCAGTGTCATTGAGCCCAGCAGCATCTGGTCTCCCACTAGGCACAACATGCTCACTGCTCTGCCTGCAGATAACTCCACATATGCTCAATCCTTGATTTTAAGATAGATTTATCTGAGTGTGTGTGTGAGAGAGACAGTAAAAGAAAATACCTTTTTCTTCTTTTTCTTTCTTGTCCTTTAGTTCTTAAAAAGAAAATCCAAAATATTTTACTCCTGGCTATTTTTTCTATTTTTTTCATTGACATTAATGAAGTTATTTTTAGACCCATGAATGGGAGGTTATACAGCTTTTGCCAGAGGCTAGCAAATGAACCTCTTACAATTTTATTAGGAAGCCTGAGCTAAATAGGATTTTGTTATTATTGTTGTTTCTTTTTTCTTAATAATCAGCCTCTTTTTTTAAAATCTCATCATAAAAAGGGAAAAAAATAAACTTAGATTTTCAGCTAAATTGATATGTATTTAGCTGAATTTGCAAAAATGGAAAAGATAAGCCAGTTCATACACCTGGCCACCTTGCACAGACATTTATATTGTGACTGCTTAAAGAGAAACCCAGTGTTTTACTTTGGTAAGTTTTCATGTCAGGAATCACACCATATGTGAAGGGGATTTACAAGAGAGAAAAGATTCCTGGAGCACTAAAATTTGACACTTTTCACAAATATTTCAGGCTCTTTGAAATTGTTCCAATTTCCATTATCTTATACTGCCATGTCATTTAGAAACAAGAAAGAATGGAGGAAAATGCAAACAAAATTAAATGTCAGAGGTCCCCAAAATAATAGCAATGTCAAACAAAGAACAGAGAGTAAAGAATCTCAGTAAGCTTTCTGGATAGCAATTACAAATGAGGTTTCATCAGGCAGCTGTATTGATGTATCCAAAGCTGCTCCTATCACTTGCTTTGTGGTTTGTTTGTTGGCTTTTTTAAAATTTTTCAGTGAGATGGAAACCAGTCCTAATTCTAAAAAAACTTTAATGTGTATGTGGGACAGAGATGTTAAATTTCTTTTAGGCCCTTTCATCAGTCTATTATAGCAAAGACAGAACTTCTAAACTATCAGTTTAGATGGTTTGGGGCTTCCTTATAATTATGCCAGTTTGGGGCATCCTTAGCCAATCTTTTCAATTAGGACAAAACCCACCACTACATAATAGTCTTTATAGGCTCATAAACCACCATACCACCCAAGATGTTAACAAGCTGGCATGTTTTGAGCATCAAAGATAGAGAGGAAACTCTGTTTACACATTTGGCACAAAAACTAATGAGGAAAGTCAATTGGCTCTTTGTCTTGAGGGTCTGAAGAGCTGCACTCCAATGTTTGGTTTCTTGGTTGGCACTTGTTCAAGTAATCACTCGTGGCCTGACAAAGCAGCACTTGTGTTTTATTAGTGGCCATGCTGAACTCTCCTGCCTGGGCTGTGTTGTCTCTCAATAGAGCTCTGCACCAGAGGGCACACTTATTTGAAAACACTAAATCAGAGCATGATGATCTTTGCCCGACAAATACAACCAAGAGAGCAGAAAAAAATGTTGACAACAGTTCTCTTTTTGTTAGAGAAAGTGAAGGAACAACAACGGGTGTGCGCATGTGTGTTTGTGTAAGAACTGTCCTGAAACACCAGTGACAGAACCAGCAAAACTTTGTTCCTGTGATGAGATACTCGGAGCTGGCTGCATTCACTCCATCCTTGAGAACAGCACATCAGTAAGGTTAAAATTCAAGTTGAGCACAGGTTGGAGAACACAAAGAGAATTTTTAATATGTTGGGCCAGCCTGGTACAGGTGACAAAAGTTTGGGTTCATGACCAAAGAATTTGAAAGTCACTCTTTCATCTACTTGACCCAGGTAAAAGGCAAACCCCTGAGGATGGAACTTCTTTATCTGAGAAAACTTAAACCTCTAGCTTTCAAATACATTTAAAAGCACAAACTTGTCAGCAAAATCGGGCTGAGAGTCATGATTTGGGAAATTGGACCTGTTAAACTCTTGGTACTCCTTGCCAGGAAGATGATGTTAACAAACTTACCAACTGACTCACAGCAAGAGTCCCACTGACTGTAGGAAATAATTGTGGGGAGACAATTTAAGTGTTCCAATTATGATGACTGTACATAGGAACCTTCACCAGTCTGGAGGTGGAGAAAAAATGTCCAGAAAAATACAAAAATGAACAATAATGACTAAATTGGAAATCTTTTGTCTTGGGAAATTATGTTTGAACCATCTTTTCCTGAACTTAGAATCTCCTAAGTAGGATGTATAGAATATATACAAGTTTTGCTGCAAAGTTTCACATTCCACCTCCATTTAACTTCACTAATTTGAGCAAATCATCTACATCTAAGGTGACTACCTCTAGATATTTTGCATACATACTTAAGTAGCCTCACTTTTGTAGCTCTAAATTAAGGCATTTTCAAAAGCTGTGAGGACATGAGACAAATAGGAGGTGGCTTCTGCTTCAAATGCACTTTTAAAGGAGGAAAAAAAAATCTCACTCGTTGTGTCAGTGATACTTGGGTATGGAATGAAATAAATATAACACTAGAGGATGATGGAGAAAAAGTATATTTTTTCCCATTACAGCATATATAATATAATTTTTAAACTTTTCCTCAATTAGATTCATGACTACTCACAGTCATACGACAGTCTAATTCATACAAGTGGGAAAAAGGAAGTATAATAATGAAAGAAACTGTGGCAGGTTAGAAAAAAAAAAGACCAAAGAAACAAAAAATAAAAACCAAAACCAAACAAAAGAAATGCAAAAGAAAACCACAAAAGCTATTTTTTTTAAAAAATGAATAGTTTGTCATTAAAATAAAAACAAAACAAAAACAAAAAAAACAAGCAAAACCTACAAAAACTGAAAAGTGGTCTGTGAATTTTCATTGTGGTATAAAAAATCACCTTGTGGTCACCTTTGTGGATGCAAAAATCACCTGATGGGTTGCAGCTCCTCAGGTAGAAAAGAAGATCAAAATATGATTAAATACACCCTTTCAAAAAGTCTTGTGGCACCTCAGACAAGCTGAATATTACACAGATTGTAACTGAACACTCTCTAAACCTGTTTTGCAATGCATATCACTAACTGACTTGTTAAATCCTGCAACAATTTCGGAATCATACCTGAAGGACAACAAATTGTATTTCTAGTACCTATATGACTAGAGTCAGCTTTTATTAATTTTTATATTAGATTCTGGGCACAGTTTTTGGCTTTCAAAGGCACTTTTGTTAGTTAAGTGTTGTCTCCTGCTCAGTCACCAAATTGCAGCAGGCTATATGCAGTCTATATGCAGCTTTATTTTTGCATTGTGTGCTAAAACTACGGCAGAGTGTGTATAGTAACCACCAATATATAGTACCATATAGTATCCATATAGTAAACCATTTCTGCATTTGGTTAGGTCTTGGCAGTCGCCTCTCAAGCTCCACCTCAGGAGAGTAACCTAGAGGATTATTGCAGGGCACTGCAAATGATGTACCACTTTGTCACAAAATATATATTCTTACTGAAGTCTTCAGGCTCCTTGGCATGTTCCTCGGGAGGTAACTCACAGTGAGTGCTGCTCACTTGTGCTTCTAACCCATCCTCTGTTGAATACTTAAGGGTTCAATATTAAAATCCAGATTTGGCAGGAAATAGTATCTTTTCAATGAAGATCCAAAGAGAACTCCATAATTCTGAGGGGAATTGAGCCCAATATTGTCTCACGTGTATGTCCTCTTAAAATGTTAAAATGGTAGAATTTTTGTCTTTGAGTCTGCTTTGGAGAAAAAAAAGAAGACATTGTCTTTCTATTTCACTGTAAAGTTTCTTCTTGTCACATAGTGCCAAGAATTCAGCAATCCCCTTAAGAGTAGTGTGGAAACTGAATGATTATATGCAATTTATAACTGAGGCTGAACCTTTTGAAAAAGACTCTATTAATTCAGACCTGTCAATACTTACGTTTACCTAGGAGACCACCAGTTTCTATATTTTGCTTTTGTTTTCTCGTTTAAAATTTGCCATTTATTTCAGCAACTGCAACACATTTTTTCAAATGTTTCACAAATATTTCCTTTTCTGAAGGAAAACAGCATAGTACCCCCTGTTGACTTAGGGATTATCATTAACTCCTGCATAGTAGAGGTGTGAATTGCACTTTAAAAAAATAAATAAGCCACGTAGCAGATAAAACTTCATAAAGAAATTTTCATTGTTTTCTCCACGTTTACATCTAACTGGTAATCAGTGCATTAAATATCCTCACTTTCTGTCCCCACTGTTTCTCTGCACTAGATGATTTAAAAATCATTCAAGTGATTTTTGAGAACTATGTATTACAGAAACCGTTTGTTGGTTTACAAAAGACTAATTGCATCATGCTTCATGTGGACATCTTAGATGCTTTTTTTTTTTCTAAACAAGAACTATAGATGGCTTATTGTTTCATTCTAACAGTAGTAGTTAGAATTAAGTCATGCACGTAGAGGCTCTACTGAGAAAGATGCAGGCTCTAGTAATCACAAATTTTAGGAGAAATTAAACAGTTTAACCTCAGCTTTAATGCCCTCTATGAGATATACTGATTTCTTACTTCCCTATTGTTTGTTTTTTTCCAAACATTTCCAGGGAAAACACTGGGTTTCTATTTTTTTCACTGAAAATGGAATCCCCTTGTTTCAGCTGATGTGTTTATAACTTGCTAATCCAATATAAGCACAGATGCATGGAAATTATTTGTTTTGTGAGTTAAAATTTTAAAATGTAAATATCATTAGAGCTAGATTTTGTGGTGCTTGTGTAGTATTAATACAAGGCAAATTCAATAAAGGTAATATCCTCAGCACCTGTATCTATAAATGTTCCTTGCCAGTACAAAACCTAAGTTTTTTACCTATAAAAGAAGGAAACCAGAATTAGCTACTTCCAACATGAAGCCTGTAACTGGTGTAGCACTTTTCAATCCAAGTTATTTCCTGGAAGTTAAATTTATGACATGCTGGACTAAAGTCAGTGAAAAAGTTGTATCACACTATCACACTGTGAGAGTTACCTATAAAGGATGTAATTGTACAGCATTGCCAGAAGAATTATGAAGAATAGAAAATGTTTTCAGGAATGGTCATTTTTATCCTTAGCTTTCATGGAGTTTAGAGAAAAGGGAATTTCGGTGCTGAAAGAATAAATGTGAAAAATGCCTCTGTGCTGTTTAACCCAGTGGAAATATAGGTTCATCATGACAGTAGAATTATAAAAATACAACTCTTTCCTTAGACTTTTTTTGTTAGAAATTTATCTGTGCAGAAGAACCGATAAAGTTACCACCAGTGTGTTTCCTAACAGTGAACCTTCTGCAACAGGGCTCTAACCATTATGAATACAAATGCCTTTATGGATATATTTGTTCTTGGACACAATTGGTAATACAGTGCCTGAATCAAATGAAAATAGGAATAAAATATTGCTGTATTATCTGAAAATCAATGGCACTTGTGTTATACAGCGGTACAAATCTCTGGACCTAGTAAAATATAGGTATTCATGAAAATGCCCCCAGTATAAAACGTTACCGAATTTCATCAACTTCCACATATACATTGTTTAGTCCTTTATTTTGTAATAATTTCCTGTAAGATTTAGAAAATCTCCCTATGCTTCTAAACTAGCTGTTTTCAAAAGACAAGATACCAGAACATTGATATCTATCTAACCTGAGACAATGCCCTCATTATCTTCATCAAGAACTAGCCAGTAAAGTAAACATCTAAACCAAGGTGCCGAAATCTAGGTTACTAAATCCAAATTTGGGTATCTAAGAAAAACAATTTCATTTTCAGCTTGTGACTGCCCAGAAATCCTACTGATACAAGAGAAAACAAAAGTCAGAATCTTCAGATTTTTACATTTTAGGATAAGTTACAGTGCTAATTTCATATACTCCCATTTCAGTGTTTTGAATGATTCCTTCATGAGCCTTTCTTTACTTCTTTTTATTAGTCAACCGTTTCTCTTTGATTCTTCACTTTGAGTTTCACATGCTCGAAGTATACCCTTCACTTCAGGTAAATTATTTTTCCAGTGGCAGCATACTGAAGTATCCCTTTTATAATTCCAGGGCAGCAATGTAAATTCATCCAAATAAATTACAGTTAACCACTCACAACCTGTGTAGACATAAGAGGGAGACTTATTGAAGTAAATATTTAAAATAATCTTTTTAGTCCAGATGGTACACTCAGAACTTTTAAATTGAGCCAAACTCAGGAAGGACATGGAATATCTACTTTGTTCTGCCTTTAATTTCCTAGCTATGTGCTGGTGGCAGAGGTACACATGCATTCAGAAGAATTTGCACTTGCCAGGAAAACCTGCAGTAGTGGCTTCAGTTCCCTCTTTCTTGCTAGAGGGAATGGACTAAATCCACTCTGCTCCTAAAAAGATCTGGCAATGAAGTGTGAATCCTCTGGCCGAGACTCTTTCACAGAGTTACAAGGGTCGGCACAGGCTGACACAGGGACTTTGCTTCCGCCAGCAGCTCCTTGACCTTTCCATTTCTTCATCTGAGTCATCCTGCCCACAGAGCTCCTCTCAGTGCAAGTTGTGGGACTATCAAGGAGTGTGACATGGGCAGCTGAGGTCTTTCTTCCTCTCAAAAAGAAGAAAATCTGGTTTTGCAGGGTCCTCTCCATGCTTGGATGAATGGATAAGCATCATCCCTGCATGCATGCTGCCCTTAGTTTCACTGACTGAACATCATCACTGTAGTGGTCTAGGAAAGTAGGGACCTAAACCCACAGCAGTCACTTATCTGTCCAAACTAGAGGCTTATTATTGCATAACATATGATTCTTTTGTTGAAGGATTTGTCTAAAATATAAGCAAACAGGACACAAACACAATACTTTAAGTGTTATATATATATATATATATATATGTAATTCTTCCTCTCCCGAAGGTCCTATACGCTTGTAGACTAGCCCCAATGGATAAAAGCCCTAAGCCAGGTTTCTGAATGGAAAATCCAATTCCTGCAAGTTCGATTAAACTAGATAATTTTCTGTCAAACACACTAATTTCCAGACAGGTTCTTCTGATGTTTTCCCTCTGTTTGCAATTTGCATCATTAAATAGCTTGCTGTTTCAAAGCAGCCGGTAGTAAGGTCACAAGGTTTTATGTTAAATAGCAACATCCTCAGCTTTTTAAAGAAGAAACAGAGAGCAGCTGATCTGATGGCGCATAATTTTCTCTCTTTCCCTTTTTCTCTTTGGGGTGAGAAAAAGGAAGGATTGGAGCTTCTTATGGATCACAGACATTTCAGTCTGGAAGAAAGAGCAGATCTATAGGTCTTTGTGCTCTCGAAAGCAACAGAGAATCACAGGTGTCCTTGGTTATCAAGAAATCTTCTTCTTTTCTAATGGTTTCCCCTTCTCTCCCTGAGAACAGCAGGTCATCTTTCGGGCATGAATATCTCATTTTAAGAGGCAGCAAATTCAATCTTAAAAGCAAAATTTTAAATAAAGGTATAAGTCAAATTTGAAGATTACAAAAAAAAGCTTGGCTACATCGAGCTAGTCAGAAGGCAGGGCTCTGATGACCTATCCAGGGTAAACAGTGATAGTAAACAGATGTTTCTTAATTAATTCTGACTGTGCTCTGTTTCCATATCTGAGGAACAGTGGTAACAGCAGAGCAAATAAAGTGTGACACAAAGACACCTTCACTCAGTATTTCTCCCTGTAAAATTGTTACCACCCCCACAACCTACCCCCCCTTCCCCAGCTTGCTTTCTTTTTATTTTTTTTCATGGTCACACAATGTGAATTTGTGGGCTATAGATATCCTGAAGCAGCTTTTTGTGCCTCGGGAGGCTGGCTGGTCACTGGGATTGGAAAAGCCTGAATTTCATAGCTCCAAGCAATTTTAACAGTTGCTGAAGAGACGTATCAGTAAATAAACTGAACTGAGCACTGCATCAAAGGCTGCAGAGCTGAGCTGCCCAGACAGAGCAGGTCACAGCACACCAAGGCTCTGGGACACGCAGCCTCACACTGGAGGTGCTGCTGCTGATCTGCTTCGTGGCTCCGCATCCACCGGATTTAAAAGCAGTTTATGAGCCTGCTGATATCACAAACATTTGGGAGGGGCGTGGCAAGAAAAGCTGAATGTCATGAAAATCACACCTAAAACCGATGGCTCTTGTGTAGTTACATGTGCTCATACATGTAGGTATGAATGTACAAATAAATGAACATAGGTTGTATGTATCGATAGATACAATAAAGTTAGAGTAAATGAAGTGTTGCCTATGCCTCAGATTATGACTAATACAGTGAGTGATATATCTAAAAGGCTCGTGTAGTCATAAGGTTGTCAGTTTTAAAATGCTGATAGGTGGAAAAATGACAAGGTACTCCTGGAGACAGGGAAAACATGCTATGCCATATGCACAGAGGAATATACAGATGTTCTGACCAATGTGGAAAAAGATAAACAGAATATATATCTCCATTTTGAAGAGCATATAATTGTAATTTTATCACTGTGGATTATTTGTTAGAAATGTAGTTTATGATGCATTGCACTCTTGCTTTCCTTTGCTTACAAGTCAGCAGCTACAATTAAGACGAGTTGGAAAATTTAATTCTGTTTTATTCATTATCCATTTTTTCCTCTTCCAGAGAGCCATGTGATGTAGCAGAAGATAAGAAATTATGCTTTGTCATTCAATATTTATTAAGCAAACCGAAATAGCCTGTTTTGTAGAAAACAAATTTCATTTTGCCTGTCATACTAGAAGCTAGTGCCAGTCTGCTCTGTTGTATAGTCTCACTGAACCCAGTGACTTTGAAGTATATATTGTGTATACAAATGTCTTGCTGCAAGCAGTCCTGTACTATCAGCATGTGTGGAGACCAGCATGAACTTGCCATTCAGAGAAATACAGAGCTGTGAAGCAGGGGAAATAGATCTGTTATCCTTTCTTCCTTATTTAGGTGCTGCAAAGAATGTGAAAGTAGTTCAATAAGTCAAATGATCCAAGAACATTTCTTTTGAGTATGTTCTGATGTGTGCAAACATGACATATTTAATTAGTATTACATTCTATCTCTCATAAGAAATCCAAGATTTGAGATAGGATAATTATCTTTTAACAACATACAGCTGCTAAACTTCTCAGGAATATGGTACCCAACATTGGTTCTTAGAGCATATCACAAATAACCACTTTCATAGTGGAACATTTATAAATGTCACATCACAGAAGAAAAAAACTACTGTAGAAAAAGGGAAACATTTTCATTCTTATAGATAAAGCAAGGCCTCAGAACCTCACACCTTTGCAGAAAGCAAATGTGATTAAAGGCAGAACAAACAAGCAAAAACCTTGCATTAAATAGATCATGATTTTGCTTGTGGGTCTGTAACAGATGTGTTACTAAGGATGCTTTGTTTATCCAGTTGCAAGACTGTCGAAGAGAATCATTCCAGTGATGCTGCTTATCACGCTTTTAATTCTGCTCAGGCAAAACAGTTAGCTTTGAAAAAGCAATTTTTTTTGGCCCTACTCTATCTGGCTGCACAGAATTTTCAAAGCACCACAATGTTGTAAAAAATGCCCTTTTAATCAGATTACCCTTGGCGAACGTCCCAAACTCAGGCTGAAGTGCAGTGCTTGTGGTTTTTCAACAGCTTACACTAAGCCTGCACCATGGAAATAATCTACTTTTAAAACCCAGGAAACAAATCGACTGCACTAAGGACATAAGTCGCTGTCATTAGGGAGTGATTAAGCTAAACATTTTTATACACTCTGGTAGCCCAGTTTCATATTGTATACTTCTGTGCCGAGAGAAAGAATGGCACCCCAAATGACTGCTTGTTTGATTTAGCTACCCCCAAAAAATCTAGTGTTACACAAATTAAACTTACTTTCCCCCTAAAAATCAAAAAAGGAAAAAAAGATGGAGAGAGAGAGAGACATTTGCTTTTAATGAATTAGAAAATACAGCAAAATCAGCTTTACAAGCAATCATTCAACTGGGGATCATGAGTTTGATTAAAGACTGTACACGATATTTTTTGACACACATTAGCCTCTCCTAAAAATCCTGTCACCTTATATTAAATTACTTCTACTTGTTTTATGCAAACATATTTCCTTTAATACATAATTTATATTGGAATTTCTGTATGTTTTTGAAGAGGCAGCTACCATTTTTCCAATTTACCATTATAATGTTACATCTTCAGCTTTCTGTGATGTAGTACTTTTCGCATTGAGAAAATACAACATTGAGATGCTTAAACAGAAATTACTCCACCTCCCCCAGTTTTCCTCTGACAAAACTGTAAAAAAGGAATACGGATCTGACTCTGTCTAATCAAATTATCTGATGTCTGAGACAACTTTGCTATTTCGGTACACGTAGATCCTAGAGAGGAAAGGCTCTGGATGTCAGATCCTGGTGCACGAAGAGCAGAAGGTGTGTTTGTAGGAGGGAGGGAAGAAGGGGTGTTTTTGTTTTCTGTGTAAGTCGTAGCTCAAGACTGACATGGATGGGATGTTCAACTGGTCTAAGGTACAAATCAGGTCCGTTCTTGATGCCCACATTGGGCATTCTGCTGCTAGTTCATTTCTAATCTATGAAACATGTCATTAATCCTCAGTCTGTCAGCCTCTTTTTGACAATAATTCAGTCTGACAGTTGAAGGATTAATATTTATTAAACACCCTGTATTTTAGAAGTCAAAGAAATGCTCAATGCATTTCCACTGCAAAATCTTCCAACTAGTAGCAAGCACTACCCCCAATCTCTCATGCTCTTTAAAAGCCAAATAAACCCAACTGACAACACAATAGGAATAGCAGATGACCAAGAGAAATAAAACAAAAAGGAAAAAAAGAAAGTAATTAAAAGTAATCCTTCAAAAGATTTGATAGTGGATTCATTTAAGGTATTGCTCTGCCCAAGCATATGTTTTCTCACTCTTCCTTCCCTTTCCAACCCTCCCCCTCCCTTCTCTACTCATAAATAATTCATAACCTGATAAATATGCAATTTCAAAAAAGTGCAGACACGGCAGCACTGCATTAAAAAAAAATAAATAAAGAAAGAAAGAAAGAAAAAGAAAAAGGCTTGTGCTTGTGCTTTTCACACAGAAGACCTGAGCTGCACTTAACGGGTGACAGATTTTCCAGTATTCAGAAGCTGTATTATATATATGATAGGAGTGAGACGGCATTTCTGGTCTGATTCCTTGCTAGACATGTTGTGAATTGTCTGTGGAAAGCTGTAACATAAAACAAATGGTGCTGATGGTTTGGTTTGGGTTGGGTTTCTTCTTTTCTTTCCTTTTCGAAAGAAAAGATGAGGTGAAAAGCCACGTCATGCCCACCATTTGAAGTTTGGCTCACCACAGGTTTTCAGGTCATTGTAAAATTACAGTACAGCTGGAGGAGAAGGAGCTCAGCCACAGGCTTTCTCAGGGAGCCGGTGCGGAATTTGCAGGTAGCGCACGTGTTGTACGTAATTCTCCAGTGTTCCCACCGGGAAGGTCTCTCTCCTCCTGGAGTCCCCCGAAGCAGTGGCCACTTACGGCCATCCTGGGGATGTGCTCCAGGGGCCAATTTCACCGGCTCGGCAGCAAAGTGCTCTGCCTGCTGCTGCTGCTTGCACGCAGGTGAAGCCCACACGAAGTAAGACGCAGGATGAGAAGTGGAGTGGAGCGGAGGAGTACCTCCATTTTGTGGGCTAATTGCTTGATTACCAGGCTGAAACAAAATGGAGGAAGGATTTTTTTTTTATTTTTTTTATTTTTTTTTTTTGCAAAAGCAGCTCAAGGCTGACGTGACAGAAGATATAAAGTATCAGGAGAAAAATGGTGCTTAAGGAGCATCAGTCATAAAATCACTAATATGAAATAGAAAATGAGAAATATAGATAATGTGCACACATTCCTACAGCTAATAGATGCATAGGACTCACGTACAGTTGATCTCTGGATTTAGCAACAGTTAGAACATAAAAATAATTTCAGCCCATGAAGTGTAACCTTTTGGATGAATATTTAAATTGGAAACACCATGGGTAAGAAATAGACCTCAGCATTTAATTTGGACTGGCTAGTTGGAAGCCTGTATTTACTGTACAATAATTTCAAATTTAATTAAATAACGCTGCTGATGCCAGTCACATCAACACTGTAAAGATGATTAATTGCATTCTTAAATGAAATATAAACTGCCTTAAAAGTAACATCAGTGCAGAGTCCTTTGAGCAGACACTATATGATAGATTTAAATGCATGAGCCTACCTGCATCTCTCGGCTACAAAAAAGAGGCCCTACGTCTGAATGTAGCAACTGTACCACAAACACAGCCTTTTATGAGTTTCTATTTTTCAAGGCCAGTCTGATTTATTTTTTCCCTCCTCTTGACACTGTTTTTTTTTTTTTTCATTTTTTCAGGAGAGCTTTCACATGATTTGCATTGTCATCTCATGGACTGGCTATCGATAGCCAAGCAGGGGCTGAGGCACCGTAATACAGGGCCATGCTGTCACAACAAGGCAGCTGGACTGTTATGTATTCCACTTTGTTTCCATTGTACTTCAATCCACAGGAGCAGCAGGACAAAGGGCCTGACAGAGTTAACCATGGATTGTCACCTTGATTTGTCCAGTCTAACAGATACGCAGAAATGAATTATATTCTGCTTAGAAACAAAACACAAAAACAAATAAGCTTGCAAACAGCATTTTCCAAACTGTATTATTTAAAAAAAAAAAAAAAATTAAAAATCAAGTATTTATATAGATTCTACAACCTCCACAGGAGAAATAAAAGCAGGAAGAATCATCAGATTAGCACAAAGAAAAATTCTTCTCCTCTAATACTCTCTATTGAAAACAGCAGAAGCAAGATCTGTGACTAAGGGCTGGGTTCTCTCTGACTAATCTGCATCACAGTGATTTATTTTTCAGGAATGCTATGACAGTGCTGTAAAATGGAAGCTTCTATCATATATGTAAACATTTTGGGACAGGCATGATTCTCTATGTATGTTAAACTTGTTTGGGGGTTACACCCCCAGCACTGTATAAAGAGTTGCATTTATACATAATATAGTATACAGTAAACAAAGATATTTTCAGAAGAAGACACCAAGTGAAAATCTCGTTTTATAAAAGAGTTAAATCATTGAATGGAGCTCAATTTCTATTCTAATATCTCTGAATTAAATGTAAAGAATGTCTTATTTAACAATTACTACTTAGAAGGATGCAAACCCGGCAATTGCCATGAGGAAATTCAGTGGCAGATAGAGTTGTAATTAAAATCCATGACTGCTTTTTTTTTTTTTTTTTGAAAAGTCTCAAATTTTAGTAAAATCATGTACATAAGAAACCAAAATATTCAACTGCAAATTTAAAGGAATGAGCTGTCTTTTGCCCTCTTTCTGAGGACACAAAAATCCTGCTTATGCTACTGATCAGTGAGGCAAATTGAACTGAAAAAAGGGAGATGACTCAACAGAGCAAAGGTCAGTTCTGAAACACCTTAATTTTTTATAGAAGATGAAAACAACCAGCAAGAAACCTTGTTGCGGTTCCTGACAACCACGTGTTTATTAACTATATAAAAGACATAATCACACTCTCATTCTGCTTATACAACATACCTCACCAGAATGGACATAACACTTGCCTCCAAAGAAAAACCTTTCAGAAACACGTCATTTATACGTCTTTTTTATTTATGAGATAAGGCTTATCAGAAGATGCGGTATTACACATCACAATAATGTATTCGCTTCTGAGCATGCAGTATTTTAAACAGGCACGAAAGACTACGTGTATTTCATATTTTAGGTTTGTTATTAGTTTTTTAATAATAGATTTGGATGATTTTTGCATTTGTGTATACATTTCGTTATTTTCACTCAGTGTGTACTCATTCTTTTAACAGTGCAAAAACCCCCTGCAAAATATAACATGCCATTATACCATCTTAAGCATCTATTTGAAGCTATATTATGTATCAGAAAAGGAAAAAATATATAAATCTTACCCACATACTGGAATGCTAATGTGCATCCATCAAAGAGCTACAGATTCATAGTAAAGGTTTCAGCCCCAGTAAAGCCCCTGTCATTACAGCATACATATAAAAATTAAGGAAAAAATAGTTTAAAAAAAAAAAAAAAAAAACAACTTATTTTATTATTTACCAAAATTGTTTAGGAAAATCTAAAGGCACCAAAAGAACCATTTATTGTCCAAGGAGAAAACTGCACAGATTTGTCTTTCCTCGGAATTCTATGCAGCCAACCGTAATAGCTCTTTGACAGTTCACCTGACTGCAGCAGAAATGGGAATGTGATGGTTACAGTGGATGACAGAAAGGGGCCATTTGAAGTGCTATTATGCAGTTTATATGAGAAGATTTCCACAGATTTTGGCTTTATTTAGTTACGTTACGCACATTTTTTGCTGTGTTTTGGTTTGGTTTGGTTTCTACGTAGCAATATATGCCTTACAATAATAAAGGACACATTCCTTTCTGGAGCTGCCATGGAGAAATGCACACCTTAAAATTTAAAATTCCAGTAGTATGTTCAAACTGGCTTGGGCAAGTCACTGTGCTTCACTACTTAAACTGAAAATGCATGAGTTCTGTTCTCTCTTGCCTATGACCACAGTTTAATAGACTGATTTATTTCATCCAGTTTACCCAGTAATTTCTTACAGACTAATACTTTTGAATGTTAAACAGTTAAAAGGATATCCTGTACTCTCTGAACAAATAAAAATAATTTTTTAGTACCTTGCTGGAAGGACCCGATTCTGCAAAATCTCATTAGGATAAATGGCACAACTGAAGCTACTCAGTCTTCTCAGAAAAGTAAAGCCTACTCACGCAGGTCAGCTCTTAACAACACTGAGCCATAATATTTAAGCATTTTACGGAAGAAATTCAGGAGTCTCTACTTTATGGGACTCCAAAGTTGTACTGATCTTGCCGTTTATGAAAAGATGAGCCTAAACCAACAAACAAATACAAATGGTTCTTTTTCTATATCATTTAGAAATACATGACGGGAACATACTGGTCATTTTACAGCAAAATATTTAAAAGAAAAAAACATGTTAACTGTGTAAGAAGAAAAAAGTGATAATGGCTGAACTACACTATCCTGACTTACTCTGCATTTGCAGGTGATTTATGTTTTACAAACCAGAGAAAATAAGCAACAGTACCCTTGATGTATTGTTAAGCAGGCTTCTATGATTCTATTTTCTGCGTAAGGTCAAGACTGTTGACATGGGATTAATCAGTTTCTCCTCCTAAGCCATGAATCAGGACAAATTGTTGTTTGCTTCATACAGTACAATGGCTTAAAAATAGAATTAAATGTAGAAAGTAGAGATATATGCGAAAACCAGCAAAAGTTGTAAGTATTAATTGCAACAGTGGTATAATGACAGATCCTTTCTGCTTTTGCATTTTGAAGAATTCCAGCAATAACAAGAAAACAATGCTTATTTTTCTTCCCACTTACTGAAAATACAATGATTCTTTATTGCTCTCTCAGAACAGTATATTTTACTGAAATGTAAAAATTCTGTCTTTTCCAATAAGCAGATCTCTTAATATGTGTGTTGTGTCTGATTTACAAGCAAAAAAAGATCCAGTTATCTTCTGTATATCTTTTGGAGAACACACACCTACACGTAAATGTAGCCTGCTCCCTACATTGTTGTTAGCTTATTTGTTAGCCTGTAGCATGATAGAATTTGAGAATATTGGGTGCAAAATGTCTTTAGGAAGAAGGAAAGAAATCATTCACCATTAGAGATAAGTATGACAAGCTCCTTTTTACACTAGAATACACTTGTATTAAACAGAATGGCGGGGTGCCTGAGTGAGATTGCATCTATAACCAATGATGACATGAAAACGGACACTTATTAACCACTTTTTTGAAAATAATTATCTGTAGCTTTATAAATGCTAAGTCAGATTATTTTTCTCTACCTGTTCCCTAATATTCAAAATAATTTTTTTAAATGGGGTTTTTGTTACAGAGTTAGAGCTTAAACTATTTCATAAAGCAAATTTTAAGACTATGCAGCAAATATGTAGTCTAGTACTGATTAAAGCATTAATATAAAACAGACACTGTATAGTTAGTTTAAAAATAAACACTTCATAGGTATTCAAAACAGGTCATGTTTATTCAAAAACAAACACTTGATCTCTGTGATATTTCATAAATATTTTTTCTAAGCTAAAATATCATGTACAAAATTTTTAATTACATAATGGTATTTCTGTTGGTCACAAGTAATAATTTTGTTACATCGAATATTTTGTTAAGAGAGATGTAAAACAAGTATTACTAAGTGAAAGTATTTGGGGATTTTTTTTGCCAGTGAAAGTACTTTTGTTGATTAACAGCTTTTATGCATTTTATTTATTTTCAGCAAAATTCACTGCAGAGGTTAAGCAGCCTCTCAGATTTGCTATCAAACTGCAGTAGTACTATAAACATAAACACCTCAGAAACTGCAACATCCAATATTCAAGCACCTCATATGCACAAAGCATACATAAACCTAATTATGTATATAGTATTAATTACATGTATAATTTTTATTATACATATTTGAGTAGTGTACTGTTGTATCAATATTACAGAAATATATTATTTAAGGGACTCATTTTTGGAAACATCCATTATCTTTACAAGGTTCAGATATGATGCTTTCTTTTATGAACAAGTCTTATTATTTTAAAAGTTAAATTTTGAAGAAGTAGTTCCAGAATCAGAATAACTATTTGGTGTTTAAAATGAAATTAATATGTCACATTATGAAAATGTATAATTGTGATTCTTTGACTATGTTGCATTATGAAAAATCTATGTATGTTCAGAAAGGACATATGTATGAGAATGGCCACAGTGTTTCAAAGCTTTTTTCAAAAGTAACTATATGGATTCAAATTCCAGTTATTTTACTTCTTGCCCAACACCTTAAATCATGTGATGGCTAAATTTTACGTATAAAGTTATTTTAAACTCTAACCAGATGCAGTAATAATCTGTTAATTTAATTAAAAGAATACTGAATGTAATGCCACACTGCCCACATACAATCACCTAGCAGCTTGCGTGCTTTGCTGTTTTTCCAAAGCTGCACCCTAAAATAGGCTAGAATAGGCATTCTAGGCAGAAAAAAGTTCATTTTAATGAGTCCAAGAGCAAATACAGGAATATTACCTGGTTTGGGAACAACACCTATATATGTTCAGGAAATTCATAATTTCCAAGTTAAATAAGATTTTGGAGGAACCAGACATTTTACAATTAATAGAAAAAAATAACAAATCAACAATTGTTTGTTCAGTATTTCCATAAATAGTGCTTTCCACAAGCTTCATTAAATGTTTTCACAATGATTTATACATACGTCTAATAAAAATATCCTATTTTTTCCATTCTATCAAACAGCTAAATATTTTATAAATATACTTCAAAGTAATATATTGTTTATTTTGAATAGCTTTTTTTCCCTGATTTTTTCTCTTAATAAAAACGCTTCCTCCCCTAATAATACTTCAAATTAATGCGGGTGGTTTTATTTTTGTTGTTGTTGCTGAAGTAGGTTATTCTTTTTACCTCCCCTAATGCTAATATGACAACTTTAGCAGCTCTTGAATGTTTGCAGCACGTGTTATTAAGGATTAAGCCTTAAATTTATTTGTATAGGTAAAGAAACTGATATTGCACAGGTCAAGTGGTTTTGGCATGAAACATAGAGCAATATATTTAAAGAGGTGTTAGTGTCGCCTTTCTGAGTTCCTTTTTTATTTCAAAGTGCAAATATGGTCACAAATCACATTGCCCAATGCATACAAATGATCTGAATTACAAATCAGACTTGAGTACCAGCATCTTCTGTTTTACCTGTGGAGATGACTCACATAATTGAATTGGAATATAGAAACTAATGTATAAACTTTCACTAACTTATTTTGAAGATAACTGCTTCATGGAGGAATGAAGAATGTGTCTAAGATACCAGCAAGGTTAGCTTTCCATAAGGCAGCTAATCCAATAATGTCTCTCCTAAACCTCTTGTCATTTTACACAAAATGGTCTTTATCAGAAGGATATACCACATCTGGACTTCTGTATCAAATTGCCCTTTTTTATTTAAGAGTGCTTCTCTACTTAAGTATAGTTAAAAGTATAATAAGAAATAAATACCTGTTTTAGAAAGGTTATGATCAGCAAAACTTATTTAATCACCTGTTCTCCTTTATGCAAGGTTTATGTTCACTTCTGTTCAGAAAAATATCTTTATAAAAACATATTTACAAACATTTTGACCCCAGAGCCCAGTGGGTATAGCCAGGACCTAACCTCATTTTGAAAAAACACACTGTCAGAAACATGCACCATTACTGATGCTCTTTGGACCAAAGCAAAACACCCATGGGTGACAGAGGTGCCCCTTTCCTGAGGTACAGACAAGCACCTACTGTAGGTGTTGACAGATGAGATCTGGAGGGCAACTTGTGGCAGTGACCTCATTTTTACGTGTATGTTCTGTGCAAGAAAGACCAAAAATAGAACATGTCCCTACTTCATCCATGATAATTCTTTTCACGGCATTCAAACTATGATTTTTGATAAAATGTGTGTCACTTTTTACATGAATAGCATACAGAACTCTAGAAGCATTGATGCCAATTGCTGCATAGAAATAGAGATGCTTATATTTGGAAACTGGGATTTTCTCACTGAAATAGTAGTGCAGTTTTGGAGGGAAATGATTGTGATGCCTTGATTACTTGGAAAAATAAATGCACTTTAGGATCTGAGGTACCCCTCAAATATCTAAGGTTTGAGTAGCAAGTGTTTAGCTTGACTCTGGCACTAAAGAATCTCCTCTACCTATTTCTGGCTCTCGCTTCGCTTCTATTGTCTCCTGCAGTGCATCATAAGTAAGTTTCTGCAGATAATGGTCTGGAGGCTGCTCAACATTGCTAACTTCCCCTCATTTTTTATTATCATAGAAGCACTTCCATTCCGAAAATATTTCATATCTTCTTCACCTGTAGTGTTCTGGCATTGTACGTGACAAGGCAGTAAAATAACCTACCTGTAGACATCTTGGGAAACCCTGTGAGAGACACTGCTTGGCAATGCCTCCTATTCTGCCTTTTGAGTTCAGTGGGAATGTCTGGTGAGTGCTCTCCTCTGCCTTCTGGAAACCAGGCTGGAACTCCCCTAGGAATGACAGAGAGCTGTCAGGCATCCAGCAACACTGGACACATGGCTCAGGAGCTGCCTCCACCTCTTTTAGCCTGCTACATCTTGCCATCATATTGTAGATCTATTGTGCCCAAATTGGTGTGAGCCAGATGTAGGGTACTGTCATGCTTGGAAAAGTGAGTTTCTTAATAAAGCAACAAAAAGAAAAATCTTTGGTTTTGTTTGGGTTTTTTTGTTGTTGTTTTTTTGGTGTGGTTTTTTGAGAAATGGTAGGAAAAAGAAGAGGAGTGGGATCAGGATTCATCAGAAAGCAACATGGTATGAAACTATGAAAACTGTTTTGCATCCAAAATTCTCTCATATTAGAACCAAGCAATGTGGTGTTACAAGCCTGTGCCACCAAAGCAACCAAAAAAGCAGGGAAGGAAATGCAGAAGTGGCTGTTCCTATAACAAATCCTGTGTGAACTTCATAGACTTTTCACAGGGAATAAAGTTAGAACAGGCACTGTCCTGTTTGTGACTATTCTGAGGCTTCAACATTTGCAATCTTTATACAGAGATGTCTTTAGGCACATGTGCAAGTGTGTGAGGGAGAGTAGGTAGAGGTGCTTGTATATGATTTGTGAAACAGAGATGAGTGTGTTCACTTTCAAGTCTGTAAAGCACATCAGTGGGGACAGGATTAGGCCTGTAATATTATTCCTTGGCTGAAATCTACTCTACAGAAGGTCACTTCGGTGAAAAGTACATGAAATTGTTATGATGGCTTTTTATGTGTTAATTTGATAAGAGAGATATGGCACAAATAAAAGGGTGTACACTGTTAAAGGCTCACGCACTGACTGAAAGTTCTTTTAGAAGGAACCTGAGATTCTCAAAAACTGAAGACCAAATAGTTTAAAATTATTCATATAAAGGAAAACGTTTTTCATTTTGACTAGAATTTTGTGAGGTTTAGAAAGAAGTATGAATGTATGCTAGCTTACTGTCACTGCTCTCCTATTTAAAGCTTGAAATGCCACACCTCTCCTGAGTCTGGTAGGATTTACCCACATTCTGCAACAAAAGAACAGGTCAGTTCTGATATCTGAACATAGTTCTTCTCCCCATAAGCTTTAATACTGACTGCTGTTACTGAGAGGGAAAGCAAAAGGATGTGTTGCAGACAGTGGAGGCTGTGGAGTCTTGTGGTGGCACTACATATGACACACAGTAACATCCATTCTCTGATGGATGTGGTGGCATGGCAAAAAAAACCTCCATCCCCCCACTTTTGGGTGTTGAACTTGGTACAGTTTTCGAAGGAAACTCATTTTCAGAAGTAAATACTCTACCCCCTGCTGGGAGTCAGGTCCAGCTGCAACCCCAAACCCAAAATGACAGCATCTTAAGTTGCTGAATATTTCTGAAAATCTCCCAAAGCTGAGAGTTTGCTCATGATTTTAGCAGGAAGTGCTGCAGCGTCAGGTGTTCTGAACTGCATATAAGCACCTGTTTCTGTGTTTTAAAATACTGAGACCACAAATGCATGCAATAAATACAAGCTTACCTGGAGGTTGAATTGTATTGCCTTAGCTTTCCTTTTCAAATCACAGAACATATGAGTCCTTTTCAATGAAAGCTTCACACAATACTCTTTAAAGTACCGATGCTTTAAAAAACCCCGAAAAAACTACCATTAAAAAAAAATGAGATTTTGCCTATTTTGTTCAAATGTATATGTCCTAAGTTATGCTTCTCTGTTGTCCCAATTTATTTTAATATGAAAAAAATCTAATCTCTACTTGTAAAGCAGATTATCCATGTATTCAATTCTTTAAAATTAGAATATACTTAATGCTACATTAGTTCCAGCCATGCAGAACAGGAGAAAGAATTATACACCTAAACAACAAGAATGGTTTTAAGGTTAAATTTCTACTTTGCTCCAATTCTCATTTGGTAAAATAAGACTATGTACAATCTACCATTTAATTAAGTGCAATAATAATTGTGTGTTTTTCCAGACACACCATGAAATAAAAGATTTTAAATAAATAGATTTCATTGAAAAACAGCAAAGCCAGTGTATCATTTCAGCTGTCTAAACCAACTTTAGCTGGTACATCTGGCTCTTGCGTCCAATTGGCAAGTTATATTTGATTTTGTACTTCTAGATATGCATTTGAAGATTCTGCTTTTGGTCTTAGCAAGAAGCTGCTGACTCCCTCTGCCCAGGAAGAGGTCAGAGATCATTTGGATAATGGCCTAAAATATTGAGGACTGTAGACCTTTCAGTCCTCAGGGTCATGACTACAGGTTCATTTATGGCAGCTTGCCAACAGAGTAATTTTCCTTTAAGTCTATTGGTGCTGGTTTTCTGCCATGCCATTAGAGGACTAGTGCCTCCACAGCTGTGAGTGTGGCATCTTCCACAAGCACTGTTTTAACTGTTAAATCCTCAACAAATCTTGCTTCCTTAGGACTTAGAATATAGAAAGTATTTTTCCCTAAGTTATTGTTATCACTATCTAGTGGAAACAGTTTATGGAATTACAGAATGTTTGGAAAAGACCTCTAAGATCACAGAATCCAACTGTCTATCCAAGAAAAAAACAAACAAACAAACAAACAAAACCAACAGCAACAAACCAATAAGCCCCCCCATAACAAAAAACAAACTTGCTATGCTCAATACAGCATGAACTGAGGAGCCTCATCTATATGTTTTTTGAATATCATCCCTGGAGGTATCAGAGTTATTGAACTGCACAGTCCAGTGCAGTGCCTGATTACTCTTTTGGTGAAGAAATTCTTCATATCTAGTCTAAACCTCCCCTGGTGCAACTTCAGGCATCCTCTAGTCCTATCATTTTCACTTGGGGGAAGAGACAAACACCTACTAGACAATCATCTCCTTTTTATTCAGTTATAGAGAGCAATGAGGTCTCCCCCCAGCCTCCTTTTCTCCAGATGTGTGTGTCTCCTCTCTCCCTTATGACTTGGGACAGATAACTCAGTGCTGTGGGGTTTGGTAAATAAATTCTTAAAATGTAAACCCAACAAAAAAAATTAAGGCAAATGCAATGGAAATACCAGTCTCTTCATCAGAAAGGGAATCCAGTACTGTAACAGTTCCTGGGTGCCGTGGAAGAGAGATGAGACTCAACTGACCAGGTTAAAAGGGAAGATAGAGAAAGAAGGACACCATCCAAAAAAAAAAAAAAAAAGACAACCAAGGTGTCCAACATAGATAATCCATCTGTGCTATGCATCTGATATGTGCAGCTGTGGTTGGATGAAGTGCTGCACATTGAGCAAAGGTCAGCTGATAAAACAATTTCAGCTCACGTAAATGTTTAAAAGAATTTACTGCTGAGTGCTCTGAGGTTTACAATTTGCCTGGAGAAGCAGTGAAAGGGGATGGCATCTGCTTTTCTGTTTTACCATGAAGAGTTCTTGATGTATAAGAAAAGACTTGGCTTCAGACAGAGAGGGCAACCTTGCCCTTCAGACAAAGCTCCTTCTTACCCCAGTGGAAGTGGGATTTGATCCACTCACCAAGCTCTTTTCTATGGCATAACACTAGTTCTTAGTGCCCTTGTTGAAGTGGTGAAACTGTGGCCTGCTCTTTCTAATCAATGCAGTAGAAGCATTTCAAAGGACAATTTAAAGGATAGGATATAATACACAGACAACTCATTCTGCAGTAAAACCAGAAAGCTTTACTGAGTGTTTGTTGTCTTATTCCTTATTTTAAATTCCATTTATGTTGCTAAAATTTGCATGTATTCTTTTAATGAATACTACCCAGCTGAAAGTCAGTGAAAGATATGGAACGTGAAGCTTACTAATACCACTTCATTAAATTAAGCCAAACCTGATTTGCAACAAAATCCTGCATTCTTGAATTTCACAGACAGGCTGTGAAATAATTTCCACCAGACCCCACATCAGATTGTGTCTATCTATTCAGCTGGAGTGCTTAGGCAGATTTCATTGTCAGGGTGTTCAAGTACCTTCTGGTCTGCTAATGTATTTAGCTGCACGTCTTATTCATCAGATCTCTCTGTAGCTTCCTCAGCACTCAGCACCTTTGTCAGGCTTCAGCATCCTGTTTGTTCAGGTTGGCTTTTTCTGCTCCTAAAGTGGGAGCTCTGGATCCAGATCAAAGCTACATCTCCCTGCAGCACTTAGGTGCCATGCAAGACCATAAGTGCTTGCTTCTTCAAAAACATGAATTTTCTCAACCCTGACATAAACTTCATCACAGGACAAATGAAGAAGATTAATATTTTATGTTTTCATACTGTCTTCTTTGCCAAAGACTTCACTTATATAGTCCCATAACATTTCATCCCCTCAGTCGTGTTCTTCAACAGCTATTGAGATCAGAAGTTGAGACTACGTTGTCAAGGCTGCCCAGAGGGACAGCTTGTAATGCAGACATCTATGGCCACCTCAGAGTATCATCCATATTTCATCTGAACAATAAGCTAAACCTGAATTTTGGAATGAAGAAAAGGCAAGGAAAGAACTGAGATTTTTTATTTTTAATAGCTTCTTTATAACCTTTCCCCTGATGTAAGATACCTGTCCTTTAAGTTAGTTGGCAGCCTGGGATCTTAGAAATAGAACTACAACATCTACTTGTGAGTGTCCAACCAAGTTTTGCTTTGGTGCTTTAAATTCTAGTTTTGATTATTGTACCACTTTACATCTATGAATCAAACTGTTTAGTATGCAAAAGGTCCATCTAGAACTTTACATACTTGTCAGGACAGTGAAACTAACCATGTTCTTTGCCATGCAGAGCTATTAATGAGTCTTCTGCCCTGCTACTCAGGTCCCTCTTCCCAAGACTGTCATCCCTCATGACAGGCACTTTCTGCAGCAACAACTAATCAGTGCAAGAGGCTTATGCTTACCAGCAGTAAAACTTTCACAGAAGCTGACCCATGAGGACAGGGACACCCCCCTTGAATGACAAGAATAACTAAAAATCTCACTTTGTTCAGAAATAGTCTTTGAGTCTAGCTCTTCCCAAAGCATTCATCACACACAACACACATACAGACCCATTTCGCCCACAGAAGACAGGAAATAAATGTGCACCTTGACCCCTAAAAGTCCCTTCCAGCTGAAGATACTCGATGAACATGAGCTTTTTAATCAAAGTTCTGTAAAATGTGGAAATTGAAGCCTGTTCTGAAATAGTCTCCATGTTTTCAATCACAACAATTCTAATAGGTATTCTATAACGAGAAACAAAAAAGATTTCCTCATTCTTCCTTCATTGCAACTTATGAAAACTCCTTTTAGAAATTAACTAGTCACCTGAAATAGACATAAAGCCTTTGCTTCCTATTTCACTTCATAAAAATAAGCATGTCTGTACTCTGCCCTACCCATTCTGCAGACACTGAAGGTGAGACTCACCTTTCTTTTATTTATGCTTTCAATAAATCCATTCAGAAATATAAACATTAAATACACTCTACTGTGCAACTGGGGATATTCAGTTTCATATCTGTAGTGTCACCAGAGGCCAGCTCTGTCTTTGGGCTGTGCCACCCTATGCATCCCTAAAGCATTAAATAAAAAAAAAATAATGCTGTAGTGTAAGATGGAACAACAAATCGAGTCAAGAATACTGCTGGATCCCATTAGTGCAAACTACTTTACAACTTGTATTCCATGTATCAAAAAATGTACTCTGACATGAGAAATATCTATTTCTTCTCATTTCTACTATAAAATCATAATAATCTCTGCAAGACGGTACAGTATTACAGATTAGTCCTCATGTCACATATTTTTCTAATTTATATTTATGACCTTTTTTGTGTGTTTTCATACTTCATGTGGTCCAAAAAAAAGCACCTATCTATGGCCATAAATGCTCTCCTAACACAAATTACAGAGTGGCACTGGGGAATCCAGACTTTTGCTGAGTCAACAGCTATAGCAATATCTCCAGACAACACTGCAATTCAGTTCTAGTTATTTTAAAAATCTTATTACCTCACAAATTTATATATATCACAGAATTACAAACATCAAGGGGAAAATAAGGTAGTAAAAAATATGCCAACTGTGGACAGTAACAGAGGAATCTTTGTTGACTGAGAAACAACAAAGCAAAAATTGATTTTTATAAATGTAAAATGTAAATCTCTGAATGTGATTCTGTACTGCAGCCACTATTTTAAGGAGAAGAGAATGTTTTGCTAGAATATCTTAGTTTAGGTCTGGTCCGCAAGCACATGTACATTTACCCCGTGCATGCAAACAGTCCTGTTGAATTCAGTCAGGATATTCAAATGCTCAGTGACTTATCTTAGGTATGTTCGTAAACCAAAGCTGTTTGTAGTGATTCTAGGTAACGTTATTAAAATTGTCTGCGTGATTTAGAGGCTCACAGCTTTTTGAAATAGTGCAACACATTAAAATCATCTACAAAAAACAAAACCAAAAACTTAGATTCTCAAAACATTCAGATATCTCCTGACATCTTCAGTCCCAAAGTGGGAATTTCTGTTCTTATTTAGTGCAGAGGGATATTTAAACTCCTATGGGAAATGAGCTCAGTGAGAACTCAGTTCAGGTGGCAAGAACTAGAAGACATCATATGGAGGGAAGCTTGAAGTCTTACCTCTAAAACATCTTGATTTATTTTGCTCTTGTTCTTCCATTGACTTGAGAAAAAAAAAAAAAAAAATTAAAAAATCTGTCTTTTAGTGTATTCTGTTTAAATACCTCCTGCATTAGATGAATATAAAATTAATAAAAAAGATTCAACTCTAAAGTTAGTCATGTTGTCGTGCTATGTGACATGCACCTTTGCTGCCATCCCTCTCATAAGAATCTGAATGTACTTCTAAATTTATTTCTGATATTTTAACTCCACTAATACAGTCAAAGCAACTTTATGGAACTGGACCTTTTAGCACATTAATGAGTAAGCCAGATGAAATACTGAGGTGGTGGGTTGCTCTTTGTGTCTTAAAAAACAGAGGCTAATGGATTTGTTGCAAAGTAAACACTAAAATGAGAACTTACAATAAACATCTCACCACATGTGATCACCATCACCTACGTATGGCTAGAAGTCTTGTTCTTGATGGAAGAAGCAGTGCAAAATATATTTTGTTACTTATATTGGAAAGCATTGAACTTTTAGCTTGGTGAAAAATACAGTAAAAGACAATCCATAATGACCTTATGTTCTGAGAAGCATTCTGAATTCATGTACACACGCACACACCTTCTTAACTAGTCTACTAAGGGACTAAATAACCTGAACTAGATAATCCCTGTGGACCAATGCATGATGTTGCATCTTGGGCCCAGCTGGTACCAACCAGGCCTCTGCTCACTCATTCCTCACCCCAAATCATAGAATCATAGAATTATAGAATTGGCTGGGTTGGAAGGGACCTCAGAGATCATCAGGTCCAACCCTTGACACACTACTGCTGCAGTTACTAGACTATGGCACTGAGTGCCACATCCAGTCTCTTTTTAAATATCTCCAGGGATTGAGAATCCACTACTTCCCTGGGCAGCCCATTCCAGTGCCTGATCACCCTCTAGGTAAAGAAATTCTTTCTAATGTCCAACCTAAACTTCCCCTGGCACAACTTAAGACCATGTCCTCTTGTCTTGCTGGTAGTTACCTGAGAAAAGAGACCAGAAAATCCACCCAGAGGTTCACGAATCAAGACAAGGGAGGGTTTCACTCTTCAGTTATGACACAGGCAAAAGATGGATCCAACTTGAGGAGGAAAAAATAAATTTAATCTATCAGCACACTAGAAAGAAAACAACCAGATCTTAAAATACATTCCCCCATCCCTGGCTTCTCCCCATTCCCAGATCCCCTCACCGCTGCCTCCCCCTCAGGGCACAGGGAGGGGCAGGGGGGGTTTAGGGTCAGTTCCCCACACGCTGTTTCTGCCGCTTCTTCCTCCTCAGGGGGAGGACTCCTCACATTCTTCCCCTGCTCCAAGGCGGGGTCCCTCTCATGGGGGAGAGTCCTTCAGGAACCCCTGGGCCATGAGTCCCTCCCACAGGTGCAGTCCCTCAGGCACAGACTGCTCCAGCCCGGGCTGCACACAGAGTCACGGCTGCTGCGGGAGCAGTCACCTCCTCTGACACGGGCTCCTCCATGGCTGCAGATCCACATCTGTCCCTCTCCCTGATCCTCCATGGGCTGTAGGGAGAAGGGCTGTGTAGAAACCTCTGCTCGTCCACCTCCTTCCCCTCTTTCCCCACCAACCTTTGTATCTCTACTCCAGCATTGCTCTCACCTTCCCCTCCCCTCTTCAGGTCTTTTTTGCAGTTTCCTTTTCCCCTTCTTGAACACCTTACTCACAGAGGCACATCCAGCTTTCCTAATCTCCTCAGCCTTGACCAGAGGCAGGGACAGAAAGGGAGCTGGGGAAGCTTCCAGCACCTTCTCACAGGAGCCACCCTTGTGTCCCCAAACCGTGCCTCCGCATCAAAACCCCGCTGTGCTAACCCAAAGCACATGGTTAGTTATTTGGAATAGCTTGTAGAAGTTAAGAAAGGTGAGACCTTGTTTTGTTCTACCTTTCTCCTACCTTTCCTTGCTGAAGCAGACCCACAAGAAAGAGAACAATAAAAACATCTAAAAATGTAGACTCTCCAGGACAAATCCCACCTTCAGTACCATAAGTTTTTCTTATGTTTAAATGGAACTTCCTACATTCCAGCTTGCGCCTGTTGCCCCTCAACCTGTCACTGGGAACAACTGAGACAACTCTGGCATCCTAATGATTTCAGTGGGATTTCTTATCATTTCACTAAGGACTAATTCTGTTCTCATACATTTATATAGTGTTAAACTGTTAACTGTTTGCATAGAGCTGGACTTCCAGCAGTATCCATTTCCGTCCACAAGAGCAAAGTGATTTATTGTACTCTTCATGTACATTCCCTTTCAGTGACTGCTCCTCCATACCTTTTGCCTGGTCACAACCAGCCTGCTTAGGCAGTGGCTGCTGCTGTAGTATCAGAGTTAAAATTATTCCAGTACTGCCTGTCTCATTACATTTCCACTTCTGCTTGGTGCAGCAATTGAGCCACCATTACCTATGCAACATGCATATTTTTTTAGTAGACTGTATTTAATTTCAGTATTTACTAGTTTTTAAATTCACGTAGATGGAAAGATAAACAATGAAAGAGGCTGTCTGCTGTCATGTAAGAATGATGAGTAAAGCCTGATGAAAGAGGAATGAAGAGATGAGTGATGAGTGATGGTGAACAAGAAACCTTTAGCCACCTTTACTAACAACTTGCTTCATTCTTTGTACAATATTTTTTAAAGTGCCTTGAGAACATAAGTCCCCTCATTTTACCTGCTAAGAAGCTGAAGTTCAGAGACAGAAGCCTTCCCCAAAACAAGCCAGTTCAGCCATTATTGTCTGAGAATGAGTAGTCACTATCATAGAATCATAGAATCGGCTGGGTTGGAAGGGACCTCTGAGATCATCAAGTTCAACCCTTGACATATGAGAAGTCATTTATGAGATCTAAAATACCAACCAGTTCTAATTCAGAGAAATATTCTTCACATGACCCTCAGTTTTCACATATCTCACCCATCCCTCCTTTAATTGAACTTTTTTTAATGACTTTTGTCTTTTTATAGCCTACTTTTACCTTTTCAACTAATAGAAATGAAACCAAATTAAGGCACCATTTTATGCATATATAAGGTGGCTCAATTATCAGGACAAGAAAGTTTTGCTGGATGAACTCTACCAGAACTAACAGGACATCTTTGCATCATTCTCCACTACAGTAAGCCGAGCCAAACTGAATTTTCTCCCCACTATCATGAATGGCCACCAGAAAAAAAAAGGGAGGAGGATCAAGGGTCAGAAGTGGATATATGCATATATATGCAGCTGCCACTGTTCCATGTATTTAAAAACTTTCCTCCAGAGCATGAAGGGCTTTAGATACATGTTGTCCCTTGATTTTCCACACAGGTTGTCCCCAACCTTCCTCTAGGTTTGTGAGGTCCTACAGGATGTGATTAATTTGGCACATGCTAAAGGCACTCGAATCTAAGTATAAATCTATTTCTCCAAAGGTGTGGTCCCTGTTAGAAGGTCCACAGCAGCATCAAGTCCCTTTGACAAGATGTTTCTAAAACTATCAATAAACATTTCTTAAAATAAGCAAGGTCAAGACAGATGTCCTCTTGAAATTCTTTATGAACAATCTTTGTGAGGTTTTCTAGGGTTTTTTTCTAGGTTTTTTTTTCTTGTTTTTTATCTTTGGTGATACTATACTTGACTAAAGATTAGAGAATTTACAAAGGGTAAATACCTCAAATCTTTATCCCCCTGCTTAGATTAACTTCTTACAGCCCAACTACTTCATTTCAACAGACTGTTTAGTTCTAATAAATGTATGGCTTTTTGAATTAGGGGCTTCTTATTCCTTGGAATAGTTCACTCCTAAATTCCTTTTTTTTTGCAACAGTAGTGTGTAATATTCTACTGGTTTGCTCATCTGAGATCTATGTCTCCCTATAAAAAACAGTTGCCTGTTTGTATATGCAGGTGTGTAAGTATGTACATAAATTAGAAAGCTGCAGCTCTGGATAACAGCTTTATGTAGAATGGGATTAGTAGATCAAATTTTTTACACATAAGAATCATGTGGGCATTGTCATATTAAATATTTAATACATTCTGCAAACAGCTAGTGCTAAAATGAGTAGTATATAAAGAGAAATACATTCAGTTACAGCTTAAAGACAAATCTAGTATTTCCTATCATTAGGCACGACTGCTTTGTATCTCAAATGCAGTATATCACACTTGTATTTTCAAAACAGGCTTTATTCTTATCACAGGGCTACTAAAAAAATTGAGGTGAAAGTGCATGACAGCTATCCAGAAATCTACTCTTCACCTGTGTTGTATGTCAGAGTTGGCTGTATGTTTAAGACGCATTTCTCACCAATGCAGTTTCAAAAAAAATTTAATTTCAAAAAAATTATTTGAAATTAAAGGAGAATTCTATTTTCAGACTGCAAGAACTGTGCCTTTAAAAAAAATTAGAATTTTTAAACTACACAAAATACATAACCTAATTCTTTGAAACAAGCAAACTATTCTGTGGCCAGAAAAGGAATTCATTTTCCCATGACATGTCAGAATAAAGTTACTTTTTTAATTAATTTATAATCAATAACAGCATTCCCGTCTAAAAGAAGCCGGCAGATTTTTGTTTATCTTTTCAACAAAGAGTGGATGTTGTTTTCATGAAAGGCTTCTCAAGTAGTAGAACCAGGCAGTACAGCAGATGCTACTGTATCTTCATATTGAATTTAAATTTTGAAATAAAAGATGAGCTTGAGTTAGACATTCTTTTGTGTCAGAAAGCACCCCTAAGCTCTTCCTCTGAGCCTCCCCTTCCCAGCCCTTCCAGTGAGGCAGTGGTGCTCGCTGTGGGCCTGTCCCAGTTAGCACTTCCTCCTTGATCTGCATATCAGTGCATATCCACAGAGAGTGGATTATTCCAGGATTAGAACTGGTTCTACAGTGGTACAGCAACCTATCCCACAAAGAGAAAGGCAAGAGGAAAAAGTGCACAGAGCTGTGTCTTCCCTTACAGACATTAGGAAGACTGGTGAAAATACTGCTAAAACTCACTCATCTGGGACTTTATAAGCCAAAGCACTGTTATTTTCCCTGAACGGTCCATCCAAAGGACACTGTAAAGAGAGAATATGGTTGGATATTTAGAATCTGGTTGGATATTTTTCCATGGCATGATGCAAACACTGTGCTCTACTGCCGCAAGCCTGACTTTGAACAGTGGCAAGTATTACAATTTGGCCTAATGAGGGGAGAAGAGATGCTACAGATACTCAGTGTGAATAAGCAGGGCTGAAGTTAATTATGTGTCTAGTTTGATCTGCAAATCTTACTGAGATTTCTTCTTTTACTTCTTGTAAGTCAAAACTGATTATGTGCTGTGCTGTGATCTGCTGGTCCCAAGACCACAGCAAGGCTGGCAGTCAGGTAGCCAATGTTGTTGTAAGCAGTCAGTCAGCTGCTATGAGCAACTTCTGTTTCCAGGGTGGAGCTGAATCCAACACAGATTTTTCCCAAAGTGACCGCTTTCCTCCTTTTTCTTATTCTTCCCAGCCCCAAATTGGCAATATTTGTGTCTGTATTTCCCTGCACTTCCATCTCTTGCAGTGGCTGCCTGAAGGATTAGTTGACACTGCTTCCATTCTTTTTGTTCAGAAATACTTCCAAAATTGCATTTTCTTAAAACTTTCTCTTGCCTTTGTCCCTGGGAAACTGTTATTCCAATCTTCTCCCTCTATTCCAATTCCTTCCCTTCACCAAAAATGTCCCTGGAGGTGGATTCAATAACATTTCTGGAGTATAGTCATAGAATAAGATGATGGCTCCAGAAAGTGGTCATCTGCCCACTATGCCTAGATAAAGCAACTTGCAGTTAAGGCACCGAGGAATTAAGTACCTGTTTACAGGGGGTCCATGTCTCAATTTTCTTCTGTTTCAGTCCCTTTTCACAGAATTACAAAATTATCAGAGTTGGAAGGGTGTCTCCAGGTACCATCTAGTCTATCTCTCCCACTAAACCAGGATGACCTAAAGCACATTACACAGGACTGCATCCAGGTGGGTTTTGAGCATCTCCAGAGAAGGGGACTCCACAACCTCCCTGGACAGCCTCTGCCAGTGCCTTGTCATCCTCATAGTAATGAAGTTTTTCTTATGTTTAAATGAACTTCCTACATTCCAGATTGTGCCTGTTGCCCTTCATCCTGTCACTGGGAACTACTGAGAAGAGTCTGGCTCCATTCTCCTTTCACCCACCCTTTAGATATTTGTAAGCATTAATAAGGTCTCCCCTGAGTCTTCTCTTCCCTGGGCTAAAATGCCCCAGCTCCCTCAGCCTTTCCTCATAAGAGAGATGCTCCAATCCCCCAGTCATCTTTCTTCCAAAATACACTCCTGAGGAGCATATAATACTGATTGAGGAGAAACATCTGAGCTCTCTATCTCTTCAAGCAGAAGCATGATAAACAGTTCTTCTGCTCATCCTAAAAGTATCCACTTGAACAGGGAGGTATGGCAGTGGCTGGGCTTACTTTTTTAATGAAGTGTTAGTATGTGTGCACTGTGCTTTGTAAGCACTCTACTAAACAGATAAAAGATACAGAAAATGTTAAGTAACTTGCCCAGGGCCATATGGCAATTCAATAACAATGCTTGCAATTAAAAAATAGGTTGAAGTTTCTGAAACAGAAATACTTTCTTGCAGGAAAAAAATAAAAAAAAAAGGCCTTTATCAGCAATCCCGAGGAAAATGGAAAACTGTGAGCTCTTGAAAATGTTTTATTTTTGCAAAGTAGTCCCTGAACAACTATACAGCTTTAAAAAATTACTTGTTCCAGAACTCAAGATAATAAGCTAAAAGCTGAAATACAGATAGTCAGGATCAGCAGTATTGTTGATGAAATTAAGCAACATTTCTAATGATTCTTAAATACTGAAGACAGCACAACCTAAAAATCTTGAAGTTTTCATGAATGCTCATTGTTGCTATCGTTGGACTGTTTTGTTTTGGTTTTTTTCTTTCCAAGGGTCAAAACCACAAAGGTCACCTTGTGACTTGGCTCAAGAAGAGGACAATGCTTCCTCTGTATAGGTGTGTAGCCCTAGCGGAGGTGGCTAGAGTTTGCTTTGTCTGCCCCCATGTTTCAGTTTAAAGTCTCTATCCTACACAAAAAGATCAGACATTGACCTCATCCAATTTTAACAAGAAAATCATAATTCGCCATGGTTACTTCACCAGCAACATGTTTTGAAAATGGGCTCTACCTATATTGAGTAGATGTACACAAGGAGGACCTCCTATAGGAGAGCAGCAGGCAGCTGGGGCAGCACATGCTTGCTGAGAGAGATGTATCACAGCATCTCTTTTTATTTTGGGGTGCCCCAGGAGGCCCATCACTTCCTGAAGTTGACACATTGACCCAGCCATAAGAGGTTGCTCCAGATAGATGTTTGCCAGGAACAGTCACAGCTGTAGAGCTGTCAGCTGCTAGGGAAAACATCCACATCTGATCCCCTCCTGTATGGGAGAGAAACCAGTCTCTTCTGATGTGATTTCCCTCCAGCATGACAAGAGGTCTGGCTCCCTGGTAAAGCTAGAGAAAATACTGTGCCTGGACTGAGAGTGATTTAGAGAGATTTTTTTTCTTCTATAGTGACATGTAAATAATGCCAGAGCCTTCATCTTTCTCTGTTTTTGTATATTAACAAAAGCTCTGGGTAAAGGAGCTTATAAATTTTAAAGAAACTCTTTCTTAAAGGACAGCATACATTTTAAAGTTACAGCACGTTTAATTCCATTTTAAATTAGAACTTTAAACAGCATTTCTAATCATATATAGTTGTAGTAAAAGGCTTAGTTCATTTAAAGTATGAAACAAAGATGCATTTCTTACATTTTGAAATACATTACTGAACAAGCTTTATTGCAAATATAATTCAGTTTAATACTATGGATTAATGAAGAAGTAGCAAAGGAAATAAATTACACATTCTCTGATTAATTTACAAAGTAAATATATACATTTTGCAAAGGCAGTCTCATCACTGACACACAAATGCCTTCTGATAAGCTTTACTGTGTGAATTATACTCAAACAATTATAATTGCCATTTTTTTCCCCTTTCAGTGTGGATTTTACTGTACATGGCCGTGCTTTAGTGTCTGGCACATAGATTATTGGGGTACCTGCTCAGTGATGCTCTGACATCCCCTCAGAAATGTTACACCTCCATCCTAGGTTGAACTGCTCTGCTGATTTCATCTGTATCATGTAATGCATGGTCTGTGATGCCCAGAGCCTGGCTATGGTCATGTAAGAAGAGACTTTTCTGCCTATTTGGCTGGCATGTCTGTTCAGCTCTGAAATGTTTATACTGACTGTTTCTAGATGTCTGTGAACTAAGACAAGGTATTTTCCTGGCTTTCATGAGCAGTCAAACCTCCAGCACTTTGACCTTCATGGCAGTGGTAATGCTCTGTGTAGGGTTTATGTGGAATAAGGCAAGAAAGAATGAATTTAGGAGTAGAAAGTCTGTTTAATATTACTGAGATGTTTATAGCTGCAAGATCTCTACATTCATTCAGAAGTTAGATACTGGGGGATTTTTTTTATGCTCAGAACATTGAATAAATGCACATTTGATATTTAAGAGATTATAATGGCACTCTAAAGATAAAGAGCATCTCTCTTTGTGTGAGACATTTTGAAAAGTGTGTATATTAACAATTTGGATGGGATGTGGAAGAACAGGTGGGTGACAAAACTTCTGGTATTGATCAAACAGCTACTTCTGTCTCTATTATGGTTTGTAGTTACAGCTGGCATTGTAACCTTCCTCACACACACTGGTGGATACTATAATGAAATAAATTTTCTGCAGAAAAGAAGCTGAGATGAAAACAATGGTGAAAAATGATGGTGTGGTGTCTTGACTTTGAGAAAGTATCTTTTCTAAAATATTATTGGTGCTATAAGATGAAAGAAAAGTCAGGGTATCCCTGAGGTCATATTCCTAAAAAAGCATGTTATTCCTTTGTTTTAATCCCCATACAGTCTTTTTCATGTACTGTAGCAAACAAGTAGATGCAGTCAAAAACTCAAGTCTTTCACAATAACAAAAATTACAACCATATTTCTCTGAGAGTATTTAACTCAAAGGGAGCACAAAACTGTCACTCAGAGCTCTCATACTGTGTGATTTTTTTCAGAATAAATATTTCCAAAAAATTAAGCAGGATTGCATTGTTTCTAGCTTTCCAGCAAAATCTGAGCTGTGGGGAAAACATAAATTAGTTTATATGACGAAAAGACAAAAATTACGCTTCTCCAGAACTCAAAAAGACCTTTGTGGATAGAATTAGGGTGTTTATTTTTATGCATGAAGCATTTGTAGTAAAGGACAATTTATACAATAGGATTTGGACAAAGCACACTTTCCCTGGAAAGCAAACATAGCAACAGGAACGCACTTCTCATAAGGGGCATACACAGGCTATAAATGTTTATTGTGTTATTGACAATTATCTGTTTAAGACTGGGATTACTCAATGAGTAGTTCAGAAAATATGGGCATTATGGCTTAATTGCTTCAGTATCGAATTCATTTTTAGAATACCCTGTAGATAAAGAAGATAGCAAAATAGTAGATGTATTTTTATGAATGGAAATTTTGCTCTATTTGCCTTCCATACAACTAGATACTTCATGTTTGTTTCAATCAACAAAACAAATATATAGTGGTCTTTTCCGCAGATAAATGACATGTTTGATTTTTAGTTTACAAGTTTTGATCAGAATTGGCTGTGAATTTACTGCTCTAATAAAGTGATGTTTCACAATATTTATTAGGTCTTTTTTGTACAATTGACAGTTAGCTTCAAAGGACTAACAGATTCTTATGTTAATATTGTGGTAACCCACTTCGATCCCAAAAGTATCACTGAAAGGAGACAGTAATTGTTCTAAAGCTGACTGGAGAAAAGGTATTTCCTTTGTTATAAAGAAAATTATCTTCTGAATGGGTATTCTACAGATTCAGAGGTCTTATATGTATCCGGGTTTATTCCCAAGCCAAGGAGAAATCATTTCCTGTAACAAATTTTCCAGTGTGATATTTAATTATCAAGTCATTGGCTTCTGCCACTTCTTTTGTGACTATTCCAAAAACTAATAGACTTACCAATCAGGAAGTTCTACATATATTCAGACTATATTTTAGGCCATTACACCTAATTCTAGTGCACTAAATAATTTCTTTTGAAGGGTTGACCCTCTGAATATTGTAGACCAGTGTCATCTTACAGTTAAATTATACATTTTTAGGTCTTCCAGCCTATCATGGTAACTGAGACTATTTCTACAGTTCCCTTTTCAATTTTTAATTTATTTCTATTAGTACTGTGGAGCTAAAAATGATAAATCTTTCATTCAAAGGAACTGTTGCAGAAATCAAGTAAGAGCTTCAAAACATGATTCAGCCTAGAGAGGCAGAGACTTGGTACATATTTGAAATACCAACAAACCATTTATAGAAAAATAACTGGGAAGGAAGTTCTGACAACATCTCTGGGTGAGAAATCGTGACATGACTCTACTTCTGCCCTCAGTATTTGCCAATATCTTCCTGATAATGAAGTGAGGCCACTGAAAGAAAAGAGTCATTGCCTCTTTCCTCTGTGACAAGTCACTTATTTATGATCACTAAATTAACAAGGATTTTTTAGCATACATTCTTGTCTAATGAACTAGTCTATAAAGCAATATGGTCTTCTCTTTCAAATCCCTCATTAAAGGCCATTTAATGCTAATTATTTGTATTACTATAGCACCTAGCTGCCCCAATAATAAATTAGGTGTTTCTTGTAATAGGTGCCTCATTCCAACATTTCCTGCTATAGGGACTGTATTGCTGAGGTATAAGACAAGACAACAAATTGAAGCAGATTGAGTGCAAGGGAAAATAAAGTCATGCCTTACAAATTAACAAATTGCTCAACTCATGCTTTGTTCTTCAGCAGGTAACATCAATAAAGCTACCTGAGACTCAAACACCCTTCTGATTTCTGAAGCTCAAAGAGATGCCTGTTGAGAAAATGTGTCCCCCAAGGTCCTTTCCGGCCAGGATCCTCTGAGTCCAAGATCCTCTCAAAACCAGTAGTCGCAGACCTTCCAGTGTCTGCACCATTAGCAAAGCTACTATGTGATTATTTGTTTATATCAGGAACTCAAGAATTCCTCAGTCCAAAAATCAGGGCTAAATCAGAACTACATAGTCTCCCTTAATACTGGAGACCCTTGGACTGCTTGAAACTGTTGCTCTTTTCTGCTAAAATGCTGCTTCTTCTACCAAAAATTGGAGGGGAGGGGAATCAAAACCCATTCAACTGGTTCTATTTTAAACCAGTATCCATTGGCTTGACTACTGTTAAGCTTGAATAACTTAGAGCAGAGCTGAAAATAATATTATGAAAGAGAGGGGGAAAAAATGAACTTTTTCAGTCACTTGGCTATTTTCCTTCATCTAGCACTAATCCTATCAGAAAAGAAAATGATACCCCTTTCCGTTTTTTAAGTCGTGGTGAATCATATGAACAAGAATAATTGACAACTGAGGGTTTGTTTCTACCAGATTTGAACACTTTGCATCGGTTTCAGGAAAGCAATAATGTATGTACTTAAATTTTAAGCATCATAGAGGCCCAAATTATAGGAGCTTTATAAACTCCTTGTAGAAGCACCTCATACATTATGGGACATTTAGCTAAAATCCTAACTTTTAAGTCCAGTGCTTAGATTATTAGTCTCTCTAATATAAACGTTTCAGAGATATTTTATTAATGTGACATGAAAGACTTCTGTGCCTCAGAACTCACGTGAATCTTTTCCAAAATGGCAGACAAATGACACCATCTCTCTTTTCCAATCTTGTTCTGCCTATGTACCACCAACAACGTGAGTATATACGTTTGCTTATTTCATCTATGCAGCACTTAAGAATTCACAAAAGGAATCTGAAATTCCCTCTTTCCAAGCCACCTCCCTTAATCTGCTGGCCACTCTGCTACCTAGACTGGACCAACATCATGTCATCCCCCCAATATATTGCCACTAGAAATTGCCCTATCACCAAAATTGCTCTTTGCTGAGGATAGAAGGGGGAAGTGGATAGGAGGAAGCTGCTGGGTGTGAGGGGACTACATGGGCCCCAGCATGTAAAAGCATATTTGAGACACCCTGAACTCTGCAGTCAGAAAACTAATATTGCCATAGCAATAGAGACCGTAGCAATACTGGCACTTACTACTTATGTTGTAAGCTGGCTCTGAACAAGTATGTTGTGCCCAGACTCTTATAAAGCAGTGGTAATTTTCCAAAGGAAAAAACCAAAACAAAACAAAAACCACCAAACAAAAAAAGGTCCCCCCAAAATAAACAAGACAATAAAAAACCCAGCCGAGCCAGGAAAAAAAACAAAACAAAACAAAAAACAACAACAACAAAAAAAAAATCAAACAAAAAAGCCCAACAAACACCCTCACATAAAAAACTACAGGTACTATCTGTTCTGGTGTAACTTTCATATCTCTCACTGGCATACTTTGGATTTGTGTTTTTACTTAAATAATTCCTCTTCAGAATAAAGTTAGAGAGCTCAGTGGAAATGGAAAGGCATTTAGTCAAGGTTCGCTACCACAGAAGAATCACTTAATGAAGAAGACAGTATAATGGCATCTACAAAGGAAAACAAAAACAACAAATCCAATTCTTTTTTAAAGTCTCTTTTGAGGACATGTATATGTCTGAGCCCAAATCCTAAATCTTATAATCTCTTTGGAAAGGTTACATCAGAGCTACTAATCTTATTTCCAGAATAGTACCACATCTACAGTTCACTTAAATGCATTAAATTTCTAACTGGAAAAACTAAGAAAAGGTGATTTTATCACCAAAATATATGTGATAGTACTTACAGTCTTTACATTATAATGTATCCACCTCCCATATACTTTTGTAAGCTATCAAGAGAAAATATCTTCACTGTCTGTTTGGTGTTTTTCAGAAGCAACAAGGCAAAAACCTGACCCACACCATTATCAGCGGTAAAAGTTCCCACAATTCTACCTACATGAGGGTTTTTTCCTAGGATGTCCCCTAAACCACCTCAGAATTTATTTAAATGAAAGTCTCACATCATAACTCTAAGGAGAGAGCACATTAAATGAAATGCCATTAACATTCTGTGTCTTTTTAATTTCATACTTAAGTTAACATAACATTGGCATTGGATTTTGTCCATGAAGAAATGACCTAAGACACTGTTAAAGATCAACAAAAACGCACACTGTATTTTCCTAATCCAGCCACCTAATATTTTTTATCTGTTTGTTTTACTGGGTTTCACATAAAATATATTCCAGAATATTGCAAGGCAGAGAGCACTAGCTGAACAAAATCATCCACATAAAAGCATTATTTTTTGTTTCCTTCTCAAGCGTTATAATGAAAAATGGATGTAGATTAGACCATTTGTTCAGCTAACAATTATTTCTTATTAAATTCCAAAAAGTTTAATGTCTGCCTAATCTTGAGTGATAGCCCTAATCAAACTTTCTGTTGTCGTTTTCCCCCAGCATCTGAAGAGTGCTTAAAAGTAAACAGAAATGATGGAAAGGGAATCCCTATAGTAAAAATTAAGAAATAAAATACAGGGATTAACCTTCAGCCTTATGTGCCTTTATCTCCTCTTTGCCTTGCAACCAAAGGGAGGCTGTTTAACTATTAAAAAAGATTAAAGGTATTAATTAGACTAAGAGATAGAAACCTATCACCCTTCTGTCAGAAGCAGACCAGAAATAAAACTTCTTCCAGATTAAACAAAAAAAAAAATTAAAATCCCTTTATTTTCAGAGTTTGGACAAAGCAAAATCCTGTTGATCAACTTTGTATATTCCTATTGTTGTCTAAAAGATTAAACAAATGAGTCTGAAGTTTTGATGAATTTTTGTATAAGGGGTAGAGCCACTACTTCCTCTTCATATCAAAGTAGCAACAATACACAGAAACAAATATAATTCTGTTGGGATTTCATAAATCTGTGTAACTAAAACAGAAAGATGAACAGGCAGCCCCCAATTACCTTTTTTTTTTCCTTCCCAAAATTAAGAAACTACACAGTACATTTAAATTTTGTAGAATATATTTTAAATGCCTTTTGCAACAGAAACAGATATTATACTAAACTGCAGCTATATGCCATGTCTAAGGACAGATTAGACAACTTTTTGAGTCACTTGTCAGTAGAAGATTAGAAAACATTAAAGACAGAAGACAAGGCAGAATAGAGTATACTTTTATCCCAGAGTAACCTATTTTTAAATTTTTCAAAGTTGTATATGATTCTTTTTTTAAATGTTATGAATTAAAAAATATTGCAGCTTGCAATCAGACACCCTTATAAAAATAATAGATTTTAATAAAATACATTCATCTCATCATGTGTTAAAGGTGACCCTGTTAGAAAAATAGATTATGATGAGATTGGAAAACTATAATGGGCTACATTAAATATCTCTATTTGAAATATGTTAAAGTCATCTGCTAAACAGCAAATTGAAAAAAATTACATTAAAGGTCACAAAGAAATAGTTCAGACTCATAATATTAAGTAGTAAAAGATTAATCACTCTTTTAAAAAAAAAGATCTTTTAAGTATATATGTGTATATACACACACATATACACAAATATTGAACACGCACACATCACTCACAAAAAAATATTATAAAATAAATACCTTTTTATTTTTTATGACTCAAATCAGTCTATACCTGCAATAATCATCCTGGCATAGAGTGCATTGGATTCACATTGTTCTAAGTATCAAGAGTTTGACTGACAATATTCGATACTTAATACTTATGTTCTTAATTTAATAATTAATCAGATTACAATTTCAGACAAATTAGAGAAAATCAGAATGCTAGAAGGAGTGATTCCAGTGCTCTTTAGCTAGTGAATGAATTTCAGTATCTTATTCACATGAAATATCAATACATAAAAGGAAAGGATCTTTTCGAAAAAATTTATTTTCTACATGAGACAATCCGCATTCCTCAAAATCACTTCAGGATAAATTTTTAAATGTTTGGAGAATAAAAAATATCCACTTGTATGGCTTTCGTTGGGACAAAACTTTCTAAGGTGGGGTTTTGGTCCCTGATAAATGAATCTAAAAAATCAGCAACAAATTTCTGCAAAGGCTTTGCTGTAAACACTAAGCAAAATTTTATTAACAATCAGTGAAACAGTGTATTAGCATTTGTAATGAAGGTGTAATTGAAGTGGTAAAAGCACACATTACTTTCTTATCTTATAGGTGATCCTAAAGTGAGTCAGAGGAGACAAATCACTAAATACTGCTGCTGATATGCAAAACTGTAAAATAAAAACTAATTTTTAGAAAGGAAGCAAACCAAAATTATAAGTTTCAGGAATGTTAGTCAAATGAACAGTTCTGAAGGTAGATATATTTTGCATGGGAGTTTACATGTCATATTATGGTTCTTTCATAAAGGCTGGTTTGCTTCCATACATATGTAGAGGATAAAGCTTTTGGGTCTTACTGTGTTGAAGCTTCTGACCTAGAGCAGAGAACTGGTGTCAGCACAGTGTCACATGCTCTTTTTGCCCAAAGAGCACAAAATCCAAGAATTTTTATCAATGCTCAAAATGCTCCCCCCCAAAAACAAGCCTTCATTGGACTAGCATTTCATTAAGATCACAAGTCTTTCCATCCAAAGCCAGGAATCCTTCTTCATCCCACCCTTACGCATTCGTCTGGCCAGTCCTGGCAGCTCCAGCTGCAGACAGAGGCACTCATTCTGGTGCTTTGCTCTTTTTTCTCTGAAGACAGCAGTCCCACACTCCAAACCAGAGCCCTTACCCAAAATGTCTCCATCCCAGTCCCAGTTATCTTCTCCAGGCTGCCTGTGTTCAGCAAGGGCTCCCCTTTGAGCTACCAGCCTGGCCCACTTTGCCCACAGCTCCACCATAGAAGCAAACCCCATGAGAGCCTCAGTCTCCTTTGTAGCCACATTGCTGGCAAAATCTAAGCTTTCTCTACTGACTACATTGTGCACATTGCAATTTTCCAAAGGCACACAAATTGGCCAAAAAAGGTTGGCAAGAGGTGCAGCCACAAAACAGAGCACAGAAAACTCTTTTCTGCTAAATGCCTTTCTCCAAAGCAGAAGGATGCTTGAGCTCTTCAAAGAGAAATTTCCTTTGTTTTCTTGTATGGGGTTAAAAGGCTATTTCTGCTGCTTTTCAAATCTGCTTATTGAAAAGAACCAGAACTTTTTTTAAAAGGAATTTCAAGTGAAAGAGAGAAGAAAAGGAAAGAAATCTGTTGAAGCAAATACACATTAGAGAAAATTTCAACCCACCTACTTAAAATCTAGCAAAACTTGAGCAAAGTGAAACACTTTTCACACTATGAAGTATATCTGATATAAAATATCAAGCAATCACAATATGCATACCAAGAAAGACCATGCCACAATTAAGTGCTCTAACATCTCTATTGAAAAAGCACTCAAGGCAAGGGGATACCTCTATTATAATTTTGGTTTGGCTCTCCCCCTAGTACTTGAGGGTCAGGACCAAAGACATCACCATGACCTTAGACAAGGCTGTTAAAGAGAATCCTTAACAAATATATTTACTATGCAATATTACACCAGCCAGGAATATGTTGATGTCCTCAAATCAATATTCTTCTAGCCACCAGCTGGGGCAGAATTTCTCCTGAGTGAATAATTCTAAGTGTTACCACACAGGGTTGAGAGGAATTTTGCTGGTGAACCAGAAAAGCAAGTTGCAACACCAGGACCATTTTTAGCCTGTCAAAAACAGACATCTGAAATATCTCAAAAACAAGATTCTAAATGAAAATGCACATAGAAACAGTAGTGAGTCAAACAAAGTACAAGGTTACCATGTGGAGAGGTTATCAGTCTCTTCCACATCCAAGGGCTTTCTACAGATTTGTTTTTTTTAAAAAGATCATAAAATACATCAGAGAACGCAGAGAAAATGCCTAAATTACTGTAAGATGTATACAAATATTTTTCTCATCTTAAACTCTGAGACACAACTACAATTTTCTTCACTGGTATCATAAAAACCTCTTTTTGGTTTTGCTTTTTTGTTTGTTTTTTTTTTGATGCTTCTATGCGCTTAGTTCAATAAGAACTTAGGACTCCTAGGAAAACTAACTTTCCCAAGAAAGCCCCATTGGAAAATTTATATATGAAAAAGTCTTACACAAGCTATGGTTCTTCTTTCATTCTAGTCATAATCATAAGGGATTTTGTTTTCTTTTCTATGGAACAAGTAGTTTTTCATGTCCAGATCCCATAAAATTTACAAAACTTCTCAATTTTACCGTCTTTAAAAAGGGAATGATTGAATTCCACTGTGTCTTCAGAATAATACAGAAAAGATTTAATATGTGGAGTTAGGGTGCAAACCAAGTCTTAGCTCTTTGTCTTGAAAGTAAAAATTGGGAATTGGACACTGAAGCTGACCTGTACACAAAATGTTGTAGGATTCCTATCCAGAGAAAATAGTAGGTGAAAACTGTGGGTTTACTTCAGGGATGATATTTTTTTTTATTGTAGGATTACCATGTTAGTTACATTAACCTCTGTCTCAGCATTCACAATAAGAAACACATTTTGCATATTATTACAAACATATTGAGCTAGAAGATTAAAAAAAAAAAATCCATCTTATCTTATAAATTTAAGAAAGAAACAAACACAACTAGATTTCTATGCATTTTTAGTGGGAATTTACAAAGGTTACAAACTTGCCATGCCTCAGTCTGAAGTAAATTAAAATGGTTGAGTTACTATGGAAAATACTCAAAAAAAGGTTGGTAATGGATGTCCTAAAGGAACCTGGGCTCTGGCGGTAACACAGACTGCCTCTGTAATAATGTATTTCAAATGATTTAGATGACTAAGTGCCTCAGAGAACACAAGAAAATATTTTTGAAGCACTGGTTCAGATGAGCATTTTAGGTGAACGTGGTTTCCAAGGCATTTGAGATGGTTCTCCTTTCCATACTGAGATGATCAAAGAATTTAACACATAGGAGGCCTGACTCTTTCCTCACATACACCAGTACAACAGTGTTGATTTCAGCACTGTGACTCCTGTGTTTTAACAGCATGCATGAGAAGAGGATCAGGCTCAGCATGTATAATATCCCATCAACACACTTCATATTCCTGCTTGCCATCCTGTTGATGTATGAGCTTCCACATGGTTCTCAGAGGACCATTGACTTTTGAATCAAAATGGTGATACAATTGTGCTGTTGCATTTGCATGTACTTGCACCCTCTAAACTGAAGTGAAAAAAACACCCACATACAAAAAAGAAAGGAAGAAGTATCATTTTTTAAATGTGAGAGGTAGACTGAATCCATTCTTATTATAATCAGTCACACGACTTAATGACATTGCCATTGTACTACATAATAAGCTTAACTCCAACATACAACCTACAGAATATCAACACTCAAGAAACTTCCTATATCCTGACTATGTCCCTCCAGAACTTCTTTTTCTCTTCCCCTGCTTTATACCACGGGCCCAGCTGACCAGCCCTTCAGAATGACCTCTTCAAAGACGGCTCTAGGAGAACCACAAACTTTTCTTTCACTCTTTCTGCCTTAGATCCAATGGGGAAGAATTCAGGTGGTCAAACTTTTCCAGTTGCCTCTTCTCCTGCCAGTGAAACTTCTAATGGCACCACAAGCTCACCCTTCTGCTGATGTGTGCAGGCCCAGGACCAAGGCAAACCCTGCACCATGACTATTCCCAACCTACCAGAAAAAGCAAACTAAATGTAAGGAGTATTTGCTCATCTCTGAAAGTGCTGTGCCTTACTGGGAGCTCTTCAAGCTGCAGACAATTGATAACAATGAGATTTAATTGTGTTTAAGAAGACTGCAACTATCTATGATCAGCCAGTACAGTAAAGAGATTTAAATTCAAATTTATATCAATGCACCTTTTTGAAAATGTACATCAGCCTAAATGTATGCAGGACACTCAGTTGCAGAAAAAGGGCTTATTCTTAAATCTGTTTCTAGGTCAATGAACCTTACTTTATGTGAACAATATCTTTTAACAATAACCTGTATTTATTGGCCTAGAAATACAATATTAATAAACATCTATGATGAATGTGATAGTGCATTCAGAACTGCTAGTTGATCACATATAGTTACCAGGGAAAATTTCACTACATTATGGAGGACAGGGTGTACTGTCTATTAATTTAAAATGTCTTTTTTTTATTTCTCCTCCCAGATTTTTGGAGTTTCTGAATGTAAATGTTGGCACAGCCTGTTAGGCACAAAATCTTGGCAGCTGTCTAAGCTGTGCAGCTGAGATATTTAAGTCAATATAAACAAGAATATTGCAACATATCAAATTGCTTATGTTTTTTTATTATTATTACCTTGTCCCCCTCTGTTTACATATGTGCTTGTATAGTCTGTCACCAGTAGAAATTTGCCAGATTTCAGGATGGGGTTTATACTAGTACTTGCTCTACCTTATGAAATGAAAAGCAGCAAGAAATAGTATAGCACAGATGTACAAAAGCCATTTACAGGTTCCACCTTAAGATGTGATTTGATGCAGTTCCATAAAAACCAAATGCACAACCCAGGCCAATAGGCCATCTCATTTTCAATTATCACAAAGCCAGATTAAGTGCCCTGTCAGCTTTTTCAGCCCTGCAGTTCCAACAAAGCCTCTTCCTATCAAGGTAAACTGCTGCAGTTGCCACCCTAACCCTAGGCCACTTATTGTTATGCTCTCTAATTTAAAAAATAAATAGAAGTTCCTCATGCAAACATTTTCCAAGTGGGATAACGTTGCCTTCAAAAGTGGCTTCCTATACAGAGGCTTCTAAAGTTACTGAAATAAGGTTTGAGCTACATTTCTTCACCTACTAGTTTATCTTTAAGAGAGTCCTATGGCATCCTGGAGGCACTGGAAGAATAGAGCACTATGCTAGTCTAATTTAATGTTGTTGGTTTTTGTTCTCAATTGCCAAATATTATTCCTTTCCTTTGCTTCTAAATATGAAATTAAATTAACTGTATCTGTGAGGCTTTTTTCCACAGATCAGTGTGTCCAGTTGATAAGGCAGAATTTGACAAACAAGATGCGTATTATTCTTTCTGCCGTTAACATCTTAAATGTGGTATGGCAAGAGATTTAACCTCCCTGAGATGCAATCTCCATACCCATACAATGGCAATGCTGCTAATGATCTGCTTTCTTAAAATCTTTGATGAAAACACTATGTAAAATGTAAGAATTAACAAGATTAATAGCCTGTAAGAAGAAAGCCTTTAAGAACTGACTATTCTGATCTCCAGTATATTGTAGGCCATGGTATATCCTGACAATTTTACTTGCTCTGAGCCCAGGACCTTGTGTTTGACAGCTATCTGAGTAGTATGAAGGACACAGAATCTAAAATATCCTTACAATTTTCTTCCAGAGCTTATTAACACCCTACTTCTACCCTGTTAATAATCTGTATCTCGTACTCATCTGAATTCATGATAAACCTAAGACAAATCATTAGTTCTCACCTACCCTTTTTTCTCTCAGATTAAAAGCTCTTTTGTACCTGGTATTTTTTCCTTACCAAACACCTTACGCAATGTAATCAAGCAATTTCTTAGTCTTTTTTAGGTTTTATTATTATTACTACCGCAAATGGAGTCAGAGTGAAAATCTCAGCCTGAACACTGAAATCCTGTGTCTAAATACAAAATGAGAATAGCATAGAGTATCAACGGTGCTGGGTCTCCTGCAGCGCTCTGCCAATGTTCTTTAATCTTGATCAGGAAAGACCACCTGCAAGGCTAAGTTGATAGTCTCATTCTTCCTGTCCATTCATTCCTGGGTCGCTGAGCTCAGTCTGCCAACATGGGTATCAATTAGTGCAAAAAACATCACCAGAATTTCAATTAAGCTGTGCGAGTGTCCCTGCATTTAAAGCACTGTTGTCAAAATTGTGCAAATTGAGACAAAAAAGCTATGACCTGTAATTAAGTCTGTCCTTTTGTAGCGTGAGATCAAGTATCTTTCTAAAAGAAAAACAAAAATAGAAGAAAAAATTAAATGACTTTCAAAACATTGGGGAAAAAACATAAGACAGTCAAAGATGTTGTTATTCGTCTGACTCAAACACATCTTTTATTTTTAAATGACATTTCACAGGCCATTAGTTCATAATGTGAACTAGAGCCTTTGGACATTAAGTGAACTAAAAAATCCTTCTGCAGGCAAACCCATGTTCAGGTTACTTTTCTTCTTTAAAAGATTTTTGATTTGTGAACTTTGTGTACAAAGGCACAGGGATACCTTTGCAGTGATTTGCTCTGGCTTACTTTGAAACAGGAAAATCTGTAGGTGAAGCTTGAACATAACGAGAAATGCAGAAATATCTATGCTAAATATGGGCAAATCTAAAATTTTCTTCTCTTCCTTAATCTGAATGTGACTTCTGGATCAAAAAATATGGTCTCCCTATACTTTGCTGCAGAACATGCTGAGGTCTGCCAGTTCCTCATATAATAAAAGGTCAGATCCACCAGACAGTCCCTTTCATGTATACATTCACACAGCAAAACTGCTTCTACAAATGTGTAAATTTATAATTGAACAAAGACTCTTCTGACTCCCATTTCAGCCTAGAACTCACACCAGGTATTGCATTTCTGCAGAATTCAGCATCAAAGTCTCACATGGAGTGGACTGATGGTAAATGGCTCTGGTGTCTGACCGTTGTCCTCCAAGCAGTCACCCTGAAGACCATCCAAACTCTATTATTTAGTTTTGTTTTGAAGGTTAGTAGATTTGGTTTTAAACACATAAATTGTTTGGTGGGAAAATTCTGGTCTCTTCTGTCTATATAATAACAACAAGGGCCTTGTTCTTTTTGATAAACTTTGTGTCCATACTGTAGAACAAAATTGTGTAAATTTGCTTTACAATTTGGCTTCATTTTTGACATCTGCATCTTTACTTTTGCTAGTTTGTTAGAACATTGGACTACTGTTGTCATATTATCACAGCATCTCACCTACTTGTCAGGAAACATCATATGCTGGAAAATAGTTAATTTCAAAATAAAGATGAAAGGAAATTTTCTTATGAAAGGCATGTATTACTTACTTTGGAAAAAATGTGTGTCAGTGGCTTGCCTTGGTATCCCACAGAGGTAAGATGTAAAAAATGACAAATTTAATTATTTTTACTACAGTGTTTCTTCCAGACATCTTGGGGAAATTTTTGGAGGCACCAAAAGTCCAGCACCCTGGCTGTAGAACCATACATATATATATTCTGCATATCATGAAATATTAATTTCTTAAAATTATTTTGTATAAATCTGTATGAGAAAAATAAAAATTAAGATTGAAAAATGTGTTGACATAGTAAATAAGGTTTATAGAATTCAGATAAGTAACACAAAAGCTGATTTTTATCCCACCAAACTTGAATTCTATAGCATAAAACAGGGCTCAGCCTTTTAGACCAACCAAAATCTTACCAAGGTTTGATTGCTCCACCAGTTATGAGTGAACATTTCAGTTTCAAGAACCTGAAGGAAATGTTGACTCTGTATTCTACTACAATGATCTATAGAATCTCCCCCTTGATAGCTGTATGGTTTTATCAGTCCTTTTTGCTGGTTTGCTGGTAGTGCTATTATACATACTTTTAAGGTAGTATTAGAAAGGACACAAGCATTTTTGAAAAAAGATATGAAAAGTCAACCACTAAAACCAGTCACATATTATTTAGTAGAACCAGCTGCCCAAGTTTTAGGACTCTTGAGTGAATTTCATGTTTTCTAATGAAGTACATATTGGCCAGAAGGGACCTGTCAGCTATGTACTGTCATTCAAGAAGGCTGATAATTACATTTTTTGTCTCTCAAAGTGGACAGAGCACTGTCCATGCACCAGGACTCAGAGGGTGAGAACCACAGATGTCAACCAAGAACGTAAAAAATGAGAAATTTGACTTCTGAGGTTACATAAAGACACTTGGGTGACTTCAATGCATTTATGGTACGACTGTGTTCTGGGTCATTAAACAGAGGGAACCAAGAGAAAATTTACAAAACTGTCCCTTGCCAACCTTCCAGATTTCCACACAGATATCTGACCAGGCATTTAAGCAGTTTTAACCTTTGCCAAGACCTCTTGAGAGCTCTAGGATCTTCAGCCAACAGTTTACAAAGAAGAGAGAGAGGGGGCTGGAGTGTGGGGATTGGTAGCTGAATAGCACTGAAGCTTTCAGAAAGATACCAAAGTGTGTCTTCGCCCTTGCAGTTTTCATTTAATTTTCAGATGCAAATCTTTTTTATCTTAAGACATCTCACCTCTGTAAAGCATGTTCAACACCCTGTGATCAAGTGGAACCTCCCTAATCCACATTTTGGCCTCATTCCACTGTAGCCAGATTTCACTGCACTGTGGCCAAACACAAAGTGGCCAAGGCCCGGATTTAAAAGCCAACAGAAGGGGAATCATGGGACTGCAGGGGATACCTCTGGTGACACACTGAGCAAATTGGAAGGATGAATTTCTATTCACCTCCAACACCCCAAACCGTGAAACAGGTGACTCTGGGGCAACATGGTGAGTGCAAATTACACCCAGCTCTGGAAGAAATGAGTTTTCTCTTTGAACAACTTCAGATGCATAACCAAAAGAGAGAGAGCTCAAATCTTTCATCATAATCTGAGATCAAAATACAAAACTCTAAGCGGCATGGGGCATCACATGCATTTGAGAAACCCCCTATCAAGCTTCAGTTCAATAAACTGATGAATGGATTACAGTGATATAGCTGTATGGAGGCCCTTTTTTCCTTTTTGACAGGTATGGTGCTGCTATTATTCTGCATGCTAATAGCTGACAGCCAGCTTCATACTGTTTAATGAAACAGGCAGGACCCAGATTCCTAGGGCCTGGCACCCACCAGGCTATGCCACATATTCTGTAGCTGACAGGAAGAATCTGGCAGCTATGTTCCACCACTATTCATTTAATCTTTAATCCAATTTTAAAGATAGAGTTTATTTAGTGAAAAATTTTTCTTTTTATACATCAGGAGTAAAAACTTCATCTTTACCATGGGGAAAGTATATAGGCACATGGGAGGAGTCTGCAGAGGCATTTCATCAAGCATGAAATTCAGACACGAAAAGTATCCCTATATGCATATATAAAAGCAGCAAAATCCCAGACCCGAAAACAGTTACGTGAGTGCAAGTTCCAGTAGGTGTGGAACTCCTCCAGTTCCTGCCTTTGTGGTCAATGTAAATGCTGAGGATTTACAGGCACAAAAGAAATTTCCCACATCCATAACGTAGAGAGGTCTGATTACTTCTACAACAATAGCAGCAGAATATGCATGCACAAGCTGCCACAGACCTCCAGCATTCCAACAACAGGGTTAGAAACACCAAGGTCACAGCTAGAACCAACACTTGAAAGAAAGCTCAAGGGAACAGCAGGCCCAGGGTGAATGGGGCTTAAAGTTATGAGAGAAGAGTGGTTTGCTTTCTGTTTGGTGCCTACCAGTTCAGGCAAAGAGAGCTTTGATTGACCTTTACAAGTAAGTGCACTCAGTTACCAATTGCTTCTCTGAATGGGAACCACCTGTAAGACCCTGAGTATTTTATCATCTCCTGAGAGAAAAGAGCCTCCTGAGATAATATATGGTACTTCATTACATATGGTCTGTGGATATCATATAATGCTTTCAAAAACGTATGTAGAGATTTTTATATAAGTTAGGGTCATATCATGCATTTGCAAGCCACCCACGCAAAACCTGAAACATAAACTGTTAGTAGGGCTTTTGTGTGCTTTTTGTATTTATCTGTAGGTGGAGCTGAAAGGTGTCCCACCCCTAGATTGCCTGGTACCTCTCTTTTCAAGACTTACATTTGCTTAGAATATTGTCCACTTTCATGTCCTGGGGCAGCAGCATCCTAGTCAGTATCTACTTCATCCTGACAATCTAGGGTTTTCTGCAAGATTTCACTTGAAAATTACAATTTGTTTCTGCTTAGGGAAAAATTTACCACTTTATCCTTATGGTACAAAACTTTCCTTTTATACCCATAGTGCCCCATATGCTGGCACAGGGACCTGGAATTAGATGATCAGGTGGTGATATTCTGTGTTTATTTTTACAGAAGTCCCATGAGGAATTCTCTTCTACTGTGATTACTGGTGAATAAAGCCTAATGGCCAGAGATGAAGCTCCTAAGAGATACAGCTTGCCTGACATAGTTGTCCAGGTTCCAGTGAAGAAGGATGACCAGTGCAATTCATCCCAATCTAAGTTGGGTGTCTAGTACGGGTGGGCTGAATTATCTTTGGCAGGTTCCTTTGTCTCACACTGCCTGAGTAACTAACATTTAACTTCTAGAAAATGAAAAAGACCTGCAGTCTATCATATCTTAAATGTTAATGGTGGCATATGCTATGTTCATTCACTCAGTTTCTGTGCAGATGAATTTTTCTTCCATGGAAGCCACAGATACAGAGAGGAAGGGATCAGGTGAACTAACCAACTACCATGACATTGAATTGAGAGGCTCTTCCCACCAAACTTATGAGCTCAAAAGCACTGGATGCCATCAGCAAGGTCTCTCTGTGACAACTGATTTTTCAGGCAGACATCAAAACACTAAGAGCTTGCTATAAAAATCAATAGAATTATATTTTTAACTTTTTATGTCTCATGACTCATTTTTCTATGTTAAGCCTTCTGGGATCCCATTTTCCAGCTTCTTCTATACAACCATGAAGGTAGAACATTTTTTCCAGCTTAAAAGCTGGGATTTTGATGATTTCACATTGCTTCAACAACATAAAGTTTAAAAGCATATATAGTTTCTCTGAGAACATTATTAATTGATCAGTTTGATTTAATTCCTCGTTATAAATAAATAAAAATTATCATTCATTATTTTTTAAAATGAGCTCTGTTTAGAACTTGCCTTTATTAATGCTTCTCCACAATACCTTGAAAACCAAATCTTCCCTTCCTGACTTCTCCAACTAATGCATGTGATGTATAAGCACACTTGTTTGTTTCAGCTCTTTTTGGTATTTCGTCACTCTCATCACTGTTTTAGCTGGACTAAAATTATCACTTGCCACTGCATAAATCATCTGGTAACTCATTAGAAGAAAAGAGATTGGTGCCTAAAGTCTTTAGTGGCATCTCTCAAACCCATCCATTTTAATTTTAATAAGAATGTCCTTGTTCTCCTTCACAGTACTTTTCTCTGATGTCACTCAGATCTGGTATTTTCAGGGCTACACAGAAAATACTGATACTGTCTTCAGTGCTTTGTACAAATCATTAGTATTTGCATATTTGTCTTAATAAATTTGTAATAATCCGAAATGGTTTACACCCATGAACTCCAACCACCATGATATGATCAATGTTTTCTGTAAATATAGCCTGCCTGGAGGAATTTCATATTCAAAACATAGCGTTTGTAAGCTCTGTAATAGCTAATTAGAAATCTATGTGGTCTGTTTACAAGAATTCCTTCTCAACATCCCTTAAGTCTTCTCCTTCACTTAATTTGGGAGACTGGATTCATAAAATAACAACAATGGGAACTTTGCTAAAATATCTGGACAATTTTATTGAGTAATAAAAAGATCAAGAAATCCTCCTTTCCAAAGTTAGCAGCTCCAGTACTATCTGGAGAAGGCAGAAGATGCTCAAAATCTCAACATTTGGTAATCTCAGAGAGTACAAAGAGTGGGTGTAGATGTTAAATTTAAACACAGGATCAAAATAAAAACAAAGGAAGGAAAACCAAAATAGAAAGCTGTGTAACAAATGTCAAATAACATTTTTTTTGTAAGTGCATAAAAAGCAATGTGTGGATAAATCAGAAAACCTTACAAAAAGTTTTTTTTTACAATTATGAATGATCGCTCAAGGGAATTTTTTATATGTCAGTTTTATACTTCCTCATGTTAAATGAAGTGAAACCACTGAGACCTCAGGCAGCTAACTGCATCACCGGGCAAGGATGGAGTTAGTAATTTCCTTTTTTATCTGGACACTAAAAAATATTGCTGTGCCACCACAACTTATAGCTAGTGACAAGGCAAAACTTTATGACTTCTCGTTTTGTAAGTGGGTCGTAGGAGAAAAAAGTCCACTTTATCAGAATCTCTATTTTTTTCTTTTTTTTTTTTTTTTTTTAGCATAATGACTTGAAGATGGGGTTAAATTAATGGATTAATGCACATTTTCCCATCTATCTCTCATTCTCTCTATTGATTATAGAGTCCCATGAAAGGCAATCTGGACTAGTTACTTCATAAAAAGAAGAGTTCAGCTGGGGTAACTCTCACAAAATTTGAAAAGCAAACTGTTCAATTTGATAATAAATGGATAGGACAACTTTTTTTTTTTTTTTTTTTTTTCCTAAGCCTACACTACAGAAAAAAACCATAACCTTCTTCATCCTGATTTCTCTAAGGACTGGAAGACTGATGAATAGGAGCAACCATCCAAAAGCACCACTGTCAGTCTAACTTTGCAATTTCAGCTGAAGATCTTTCCTGTAGGCTACAACAATACTGAGGCTGGGTTAAAGAATTTGTCTTGGGCTTATTTTTATTTGTGTATAGAATGCTATCACTATGGTATCTCTGAACTGCAAGTATAATTTCCTCCCAGAAACAGGGGTCTCTCCAGTCAAAATTTGCCCTTATGGAGCTGAAGGAAGCTATAATAACTTCTTGGCTAAATAATCAAAGATAATGCACCCTACTCTAAAAGGAGTACTTTCTCTTTAGCATTGTCAACTATCTGTAAATCTCAGATGTTTATTCATTAGGACAGTGATTAGAAACCTAGTCTTCCAGGCAACAGCCATAGTCATTAAGCTACAGAGTCTGAATATTTACTATGAATATTTAAAGTATTTTATATTAAGTAGATTACCCTCATGGAAAGGGGCTGAGGGTTTCATCTTGGAACATGCTATTGTGTGATAGTGTGTGAATTCTTGATATAGTAGGAGATCTCATGTTGGAAGGGTAAGATGTGGCTTCAAATCTGTGCTTCAAAGCAAGCGGGGGAAGAAAATGAGCCTGTGTATTATGCAAGCGTGCTCCATGCACTGGGCTGTTGAGAATTTGAGATGGGTTACTGGGCTTTGTTTGCAACCTAAGCTGGTGAAGACATCCTAAAATATTTTATTATATCAAGACTTGCCTGGAAGATCAAAAAGACCCACCTGAGGTCTGTGAATCTCAGTATGGCGTAGGCACTTTACAGTTTGGCATTTTCAGGTTCCCTGCTTGAAAGCTATAACGGCAAGCAACAGAGATGAAGACCACTAGGAATCCTCTGGCCAGAGTGTCACACCAAGGTTTAGGCAGTAGCAGAGCCAATAGTTTGGAATTAGGTGCCTACACATGGATTAAATTGGGAACTTGTGTAAGTGCACTGTTCCAGGGTCCAAACTTCATCTCCCTCTGGTCCAAACAATAGGTCACACAGGGAAAACTGAAAGACATCATAGAATCAAATATTTGCCCTTGAGGAACTAAATGACTCTTGGACAGTAGTCAAGGACATGTTGTACATTAACAGTACAAACATTTTCTGGACGGATGGACCACTCCTTTCTTTGCAAGTATAAGCAGATATAATGTAGGCAGACCAAATGCCACATGCAGTAGGCCCAGTGCTTTCTGGAACTAATGCATGGACCTCCCAGGCACCATACTCTGTATATGCAGTGGTTGACTGAAGCACAAGTACAGTCAGGACTGGGACCCCAGTACTAGATTAACACATGGAGCCTGTGGTCTTTTTTCTTGGAGCCCTACTGCTATCATGTGGCCAGAAAAGAAGGCAGCTGGGATCATACTGCTGCCACTGACACTAGAATAATTAATTTAGCCTGGAGCAAGCTCCTGTGCATCTCCAAGGTGCCCTGGGAAAGAGAGCAACCAGGACTAGCCGACAGACTATCAGCTGAACACTTGAGAGATGAGATATCGAATTGATTTATTTCATATGTTGGATTTTTTACAAAGTCCTTGAAAAAATGAGTGATTTGGGTCAATGCATGTAAAAGCTTCAAAGCAATCGGGATATTTTTGTTTTAGTTACTAACAGGCATCCCACTGCTACAAACATATGAGAGTTTACAGGTGATGTCTACCCTGATAAATAAAACAGACGAGGGAACCTTAAAGGCAAATGTTATAATGGCTCTCAGCCATCTGGCTGAACTCTCTTTCTTCCTCCCCAAAACAATGTGGTCTAATCCAACTTGCCTACTGAGAGCATCCCCTAACTTGTATTGCTCTCCAAAACATGTCAAGGCTTTGTCTAGGAGAATGCTACCTGGCACATGGCTGAACTGTGCAAAGGACAAGTTCTGATAACCAAAAACTGTGGACATTTGTGGTCTGGCACTCATGCCCCTGCCCTGGCACTGCTCTGTCTATTGGAACAGACATAGCTGCAGAATCCTCTCATCCTCAGTGAACTTCTTCAGCCCTCACAGCAAGGTCTGAAAAAGAACAATTACATCTAATTTAGGTCCTGGAGCTCTGTAGTAATCAATCTGCATTCTCCAACAGCTTTGAAGAGCAGAATCCAACATGCACTGCTTACAAGAATGTTCATGGCAAAAATTTCTCAGTTGGCAGATGTCTTTCCTTAGTGCTGATCTAACCTGCCCCAGGTTGTTGTAGGATTTCCCATCTTGTAAGAAAGTGTTCAAGGTCCCAGTGTTTCTCTCCTCTTTACCAGAAAAATTTTAAAAGATCATTTTAATAGGCAGTTTTGGCTCTTCTAACTTGAAGCATAGCTGAGTGTCAGATACAAAAATAAAAGCCTTTTTCTAAGGTTTCTAAACATAACGAAATAGCTCAACATTAAACACTTTGGCATGGCTGGCTTTTAAAAATACCTCCTAGAACCTGTCAAGATTTTCATCTATTCATGACTGAATGCTGACAAAGAGTTCGATAACATTGCAGGAACAACTGCAAAGTGGTCTGCAGTTTTATTGTCATAATCTCTGAAATTCTCCAGAACTGCGCAGAATTGGTGTTTTCCTTTATCTGATCAATGCAAACATCAGACTACTGGTAATGAAGGTCGTAGGGGGTAGGTGACAGAGTGACAAAACCTGTGTCTTCACTTGCAGAGAATTTGTGCCAGATGTTACAAGTGCAAAGAGTAGACCTCAGCCAACATGCCAAGCTGCACACATATTCACACTAGATTCTTGCTGGCAGAAGAAAATAGGGAAGGAATGTAGATTAGGGCCTTCAGTCACAGAAATCACAGAATTCACAGTCTTAGGGGCTGAAAGGGACTTTGGGAGATCAATCCCCTTGCCAGAGCAGGAACACCTAGTTTAGGTCACAAAGGAATGCATCCAGGTGGGTTTTGAATATCTCCAGAGAAGTGGACTCCACAACCTCACTGGGCAACCACTGGGCACTGTCCCAGTGTTCTGTCACCCTCACAGTACAGAAGCTTTTTCTTATGATTACATGGAACCTCCTATGCTCCAACTTGCATCCACTACCCCTTGTCCTATAATTGGTCATCACTAAGAAGAGCCAAATCGCCTTGGTTGTTCAACTCTTCCTTCAAAAAGAATAATTTTAGGGTATGTTTTGAATTCCATCTTTCTTCATTTTCAGCTTATACCAATTTATTAAAATCCTTCATTGAGTTCCAGCCATCATGCTGGAATTACGGAAACTAGTTCATGGAAGATATTTATGAGAAGCCTATTTCTTTAGTAAGATCAGCTAAAGCTTTAAGATTTGGGCATAAATTTAATGGCAATATATCTTGTATATCATATAAAGAACTGGCATTTGTTAACATGGCTTCCTGTTAAACTCAAAGAAACCTGCCTGCCAATTAGAAGCCTGCCTGCCATGAAAGGCATAAGCCCTAATATAACTATCACATCTTTGGCCTTGTATTCACTTACTGAGTGGATCTGCACAACTCACATTAACATTAACAGAAATTCCATGTTTCATCACTCAGAGAAAATACTCCGCGAGATATTTTATTATAATCTTTCTAGGTAGGTAGGGATGGTATCAATCATGCATTCAACACTGTTGCACAATGTGCATTATTAAAGCACCAGACCAATAAAAAAATAAAATTTAAAAGTGCAGACAATTTTAAGCACTTCCTTCTTAAAACAGTAAGATCAAATGGAAAAGCTTTTCGAATCTTGTGTGAACATGACTTAGGTTCATATTTTCCTGTAATTACAAAAGATCTAAAACCTAAGCTCACCCTTTCTCCTTCTAGTGTGAGCAGCAATGTGGTAGTAAAAAACAGCCCAATTATGTAAGCAAGTCACAGATAAGGTGCATTCAATTTATCATAAACATCCAGCGAGTGAAGAGAGAAAGAGGGAGTTTACATCAGAATTCATTGACCTCCATGGTTTTTTCTAAATATTGCAGCAGAAATGTTTAGGTACCAGGGAACACGACTGAGACTGTGAAAAAATGCAGCCTCATTGCAGAGAGTCGCATAAGAGTGGTATGTACTTATCTGGAATTTTGTTCACAGATCACCAGCTCTGCCCTACCAGAGGCAAGAAGAGGGGACAGCAGAAGGTTGCACCTCAGTCTTTTACTCTTCTCTCCCTAGAAAACTGCAGAGAAATAAAAACAATCCATTTTCTTTTCTCTGACAACTGCCAGACTGATAATTCTGGGTGTGTCTAAACATTAAGCAAAGTAGTTTCAGAAGCAGAAATACACTAGGAGCACCTGCACAACATTGAATTCAAAATAGCTATCTTTTGGAAGCCTACACTTCTTTCAGGACATAACCACAGCATTTCATGTCATCTTACATGGATGTATCAACCCCAAGCACCAAAGGGGCAGCAAGAGAAAAGGAAACCCTTTCATCAGAGGACAATCAAAGCACTGAAGTCTACTGTGAAGGTAGGCATCCTGTCAGTCTTCCTAGCTCACTCTCCCTAAAATTACATTGTTCTGCCATTTTCTGTGTTCTAGAAATAAAGCATCCTTCACTGCAATTAAAAAAACAAAATGAAACACCAAAAAAACCAGTTTGCTAGTTGCAAGTTATGCAGTGAGAATTCAGCCTGGGCAGCTTCTTTTGCTCTCCCTGCAGGAGATTCACCTCACCACTTTTCTGGTTAAATCCTTTGTGTATCAGGCACTAATTTGCTTACATTGCCACTCTGATACTCAGATTATCTGTGCTTTTGAAAGACAGTGAGAGCTGAAAGACGGAAAAGGAGAAATCTTGGCAAGCTACAATGAATTCAGCTCTTCAGCTACATTGAAGAACAAGCACAGCTCACTGATAGCTGAATTTTCCTGTTACAAAGCTCATGAAGTTCAACAAGGCCAAATGCAAGGTTCTTCGCCTCGGCTGGGGCAATCCCCAGTACCGATATGGATGAGGGCATGAAATTATAGAAAGCAGCCTTGTGAAGAAGAACTGGGGGACCTTCTGGAAGAAGAAGTGGACATGAACCAGCAATGTGGACTTGCAGCCCGGAAAGCCACCCAGATCCTCGGCTGCATCAAAAGAAGTGTGCTCAGAAGGTCGAGGGAAGTGATTCTTCCCCTCTATTCCACTCTCCTGAAACTCCACCAGTTCTGAACCCCCCAACACAAGAAGGAAATGGGGTTGTTGGACCAAGTCCAAAGGAGGGCCACGAAGATGATCAGATGGCTGGAACACCTCTCCTATGAAGACAGGCTGAGAGAGTTGGGGTTATTCAGCCTGCAATAGAGAAGACTCCAGGGAGACCCAGCAGCCTTCCAGTTCCTGAAAGGGGCCTACAGAAAAGCTAAGGAGGAACTTTTTGAAACGCCATGGAGTGACAGAACAAGGTGTAATGGTTTTAAACTGGAAGAGAGTAGATTTAGATTAGATGTAAGGAAGAAATTCTTTATTGCGGGGGTAGTGGGACACTGTACCAGGTTGTCCAGGGAAGCTGTGGGTGCCCCCTCCCTCAAAGTGTGCAAGATCAGGTTGGATGGGGTTTGAGCAACCTGGTCTGGCGGGAGGTGTCCCTGTCCATGCAGGGTGTTTGAAACTACGTGGTCTTTAAAGTCCCTTCCAATGTAAACAATTCTGTGAATCTGTGACAAAGAACCTCCTTCAACTTCCTGCCTCGCCATTCTGCCATCACAGAAGGGTGAAAATCACATCAACTTTGAGTTAAAAATCAGTCTTTTCTATATCTTAAGTCAGCAGATATGGTGGCACAGGCCTGCTGTTAACTGCTCTCAGACTGTCTCCCTTCCTTCCTTCACCTCCAGAGCAGCACAGTGGAAGCAGAAAGAAACAACAAGATAAAAATTATCTGAGCAGGTACCAGAGTAACCCTCTAGTTGCTGTCTTACAACTGAACCCAGGCCATAAAAACCTGAAGCCTTCTAAACTCCTAAAAGTCCTGAACTTTAGCCCAGGCTAAAGGGCTGCTGCTTTTAGCTCTTGATATGTCCAATTCGTGACAGAAAAACCCGTGGCTGTCACATTAGGGTGCAGGTACACAGAGGCCATGAGCACAGGACACTTCAGAGGTTTAATACCTCTGTATTAATATTCATCACAGGTAAGTCTCATTCTTTAAACACCTAATTTTGAGACACACGCCTCATAAAAAATGACCATATCCATAGCTAAAATAGAGAAATTACAATATATTATATCTTCAGAAAAATCTGTAAATTTTCAACTTAGGAAAAGCAGCATTACAGGTTTTGATGCCATCTAGTGAACTGTCATTCCAGCAAGTCATACTGGAATCAGCAAGGCAGGAATGAGAGAGTTCAAGATTGTTTGGGATGCTTCATTTCTGTCTTTGTACACCTCCAAGCACATTAGTGAATCACCAGTGCTGCCACACTAGACAGTAAGTGACATCTGCAGCAGAACTCATATATTTGCATTCTCTCTTGTTCTTATCGTGAACCTATTTAAAGATGTTTTCAATTCTGAATGCATTAGAAATTATTTCAAGCAAAAGTCTTCTTAGAAGAATTTGACAGTTTTAAATACTGGAAATGTAGTGGGATAAACACAGAATAAAGAGAGACCCCGGTACACGAATTTAATAAAATACATTCAAAGAGTAGCACAATGACATCTTTTCAAGTCACTCAGACTTTGGAGGACAAAATGTTAGCTTTTGTCTAGGAGTCTTGCTTGTATTATTGCATGTCATAACTATTTGCATTAAGGTAGCATCAAGAGGGACAAGACTGTATAGAGCCTTTGTGGGACCTGAGCATTCTTGTGAACTAAATCTAATCTGCATTTCTAACATGAGCAGTCAGAACTTATCTAGGATGTAACAGTGCATTTGAGCAGTTGCAGGACTTGAAGAGACCAAGCTTTACCACACTCATAGAAAATACAGCAAATGTCAAAACTGAAGTTCATGAAAAACTCTCAGGCATCAAACTGATTGAGTTTTGGTGAAAACCAGAGTTTTGCTATGGATATCCACATAGCCACAATTTTGTCTCTGGCATCACACAGTTAGATGAAGTTTCCTTGTAAAACAGACACCTTAAAAAAAATGGCAAGTCCTGTGGAGCCTGGGCTAAAGAGTCTAGTAAAGATACCAAACAAGTGTAGGGCTTTTTCTGCTCGAAGAATCCATGTGTTACTGGGATATTTTCTGATGCATTTGTCATTTGTCATTACTCACTGTCCCACTCAAAGCCATTATTTTTTTACTCAGTGGATCAATCCTGTACAGGCTAAAAGCTCTCTGTAGTTTTTAGTCAGGTGATATTGGTTAGCTGCAGTTAGTCTAACCAGGGTGCTCTGTCTATGTTCCAGCTCAATCAGGCAGAAATCCCCCACAGGAGGAACATTGCCATATGCATTGTCTGCAACCGCTTTCTCCAAAAAAAGGCATTTCTGCAAGCAAAAATGTCCACTTTTTCTTTCACAAACTAGTTCTAACTTTGCTTTCCATTAAAATTCAGGACAGTGAAATTTATAGTGATGGATGTCTAAGACAAGGGAAAACTGCGCTTGAAATCCTTCCAGCTCTTGTTTTTGAGTGTATTTCCCCAGATATTGCCCAAAGATGCTTTAATGACAGAAATATGAGGAAATTTAGCTGCCTGTATTCCCCTGCTTTCTATGTAACCACAAAATCTGCAGATTAATGAACCATATAATCTCATCAGGAGACAATCTCCCTGCTCTCTTCTGTGCAAGGGCAGAGGGTTAAAGTCAGGAACTAGGCTGCCAGGAGGGCTGGAGAAAGACCCTGGCCATCACAGGGAGATGTTAGAGCAAAGGGTTCTTAGAGCAGGACACAGAGAAGGAAATAAGAGGAAGGGGGCAAAGAGGCAATGGACCAGAGATGAAGAGCAACTCCTTTGCTGACAAGTTAATTCACCAGTTCTGCCCTAGCACAGGCAGGAACAAGAAAGAGAAGCGAACAGCAGTAGATTGCCCCACTGCCTCAATCCTTCCCTCTGCTAGCCCTAGAAAATTGCAGCAGAAGAAAAGCAACCCATTATCTTTTCTCTGACAAGTGCTAAGCTGATAGTTCTGTGTCTAAATTATGATACACAGAGGTGGCATGAACCAAACTAGCTCCAGAGGCAGAAATATCCTAGGAAGACCTGCACAGCACAACAGGAGTAATACAGCAAACCAGAGGCAGCTCTGTGGCTGCTGTTCCACTCCCTAAGGACACGAGTCTGCACAGGAGGTGAGCATCCTGGGAGCATAGCTTAAGGTGTATGGGAGGAAAAAGACATGACATCACCCTGGAAAAGTGGCTGTAGGGGATGCTGGCACAAGTTCAGTGATCTGCCTGTGCAGAAAGGAGCTTTAATCACTCCTTACCTGGAGGCCTATCATAAATTTGGATCCCCAACTTTCAAGCCAGGAGGCCCAGTGGGAGGAGGAAGGATTAGCTAGAGAAGATGGCCCTTGCATAGGTGAATATTTAATAGTTCAAAAATAAATAAATAAGAAAGTGATGTTAAAAAGTTACTTTTGTATAATTTAATTCAAAACTCACATTCTTTCTCTCAGTGACTTATTAACTTCTTTTTCTGCATTGCATCCCTACTGAAAAAGAATTCAGAAGAAGCTAATTTAATTCCAGTTCTGCTGTAACAGAAGTTACAGGAAGATGATTCAAGGAGGCTACTCTTGCAGCACCATGTGTTTGAATTCTGAGACCAATAAATTTAGAAGATGAGTTTTAATATCTACCATGTTTTCGCTGTTAGTACTTTATAAAGACATGTAAGAGAACTACACAGAAACTAGAATCATCATCCCATTAGATAAACAGTTCAAACTTCTACCCCTTTTTTTACAGGGAGGGAGGAAGGAATATTCTTTTTTGCATGGAGCTTAAAAAAGTGTAACTTAAGATGATTAATTTACAATTTAATGGGTCGATTCAAAGATTGTTTTAATTTGAAAATAATCTCCTAAATGTCATGAAATCTCTAAAGCGACATGCAAAGTATTCTGAATTCAAAAATAATGAGCTATCGATTGATTCTTGTTATGAAATCAGTCTATTGGTTGGCAATATACCTTTGGGCCACAGCATACTACATGAGCAAATTGCTGTACCTGATGCTGACAATGAAGAAATTACAACGAACTTTTTCTCATTAAAATCTAAGATGGAAAAACTGTCAAAATTAACTTCCCACTGCACAAATAAATAAATAAATAAGCACCATTCCTTATGCATGATATGAATTGATATGAAGCAGATATGAATTGTATCTATAAAACCTGATAAATCATGTCTTGAAATTTCCAGAATTTTTTTTCTTCTGAATCTAACCCATCTGCATCTGTAGAATAGGAGCCTATATTTACCTGTACATAGGTATATGGCTTCATAACTTTAGATAAATGCATAAATCCATTTTTGAGGCTACTTCTGTCAAAAAAAGGAAGCACATAAAAGCATTGGGCATCCAAAAAAATTAAATGGCCTAGTTGACAAAGTCACTGGTAACTGAAAACTCTCCTTCAATTCAAAGTCTGAATATACTGCACCTCTGAAAATCTGGAAGACTTTATTGAATATATGAGATTAGTTCAGTTTGATCATCAGCAGAGTACCAAAACCTCTAGACTCATAATCTCTAGTCTTAGACAACTTTTCAGTCAATACTTAGGACAGTTTAAGTACAAAGTAAAGCAAAATTAGAACCTGAGCTCAGCGAATTGTGCAACTTAAGCTGGAATCACACAATAAAATCATTGTCACACTTTCCACTTAGAAGCAGAAGCTTTGTATAAACAAACCTTCAAGGCCTTCCTTCAAACAGAACTAGTGGCTCTCTGAAGCAGCCACAGGGGAAAAAAAAAAGACGACACAGCATCAGTACCTGAAAGTTGTTAACTTGGGGTCAAAGCAGGGCACAAAATATCCATCCCTGTACTCTGATATTTATCGGTATAGTGACTCAATGTTTCCTCCAAACACTATAACAGAAAGGCTTTTTTCCTTCATACCCACTGCTGCTGCACACATAACACACTTACAGGCTGGAGAGGATTGTACCCAGCAGCACTCCCCTAGCCCAGCCCTTAGCATCACCCAAAATTTCTTCCTCTTTGAACCATTTTACAAGAGAGACTAGATTATCTTTTTCCCTACCTGAGTACCCTGTGAGAAGATGATACTCAGACACCTTCTTAGGGTCTCATCATAGCTCTCACCAAACACACTTCTCCATGATGTTGTCTTCGCAAACCTCGAGACTGAAAGCAGTGGACAGCATGGCTGATATCACACAAAACAGAGTCTGGATGGAGATTTTGGGTGTTTGACTGTGGAAATTTTGGGTTTTTTCCTCCCCTAATGCAGGCTGGACTCCCTCATTCTCTGATGTATGGTGGCTCTAACCCTGAACAGCAATAAGGTTTGTGATGGACTGAATCTTGAACATCAAGTATTCCTAAGGATGTTGTCTGGCATAAATTAAGCAGAACAGTGTTTGGCCCTGGATTCACAAATTATGTTTTCCTTCTCAAAGGAAAACTAACTCAAAATTGACAAACTCTATCTTTTTAATTAATGTAACCAAACATAAGAATACATGATCAAAAATTTTTGAGGTGCCAGGGCGAACAATAATGTATTTCCTGAATATAAATTGCAAAGTGTTTCAGGTTTCCTCTTAACTGTTTTCGTTCATTGACGTTTTTAAGAGTTTTACTTTCATTGTGGAATTATATTACAAACTGTCTTTCTTCACTAAACAGCTAAAGTTTAATTATAACAAGTGCAATGTAAAATCCATCACATTCATCCATAGTTTATAGTTCTTGCAAAGCATTATAAAGACTTTATACATAAAGGCAAATCTTTAAAACTGCTCCAGGCTCCAAATTAAAAATTATTCCCATTTGTGTTGATTACCAAGGGACATTTGGAGAATCCCCAGTGAACACAGGACATTTCCATATAGCCTGTCACGTTAAGGTGAAAAATTCACAAGGACAGTCTCACCATCTGTCATCCACTAGCTTCGAGGACACAGAGAACTGCTCTGAAATGGCCAATAGGCCTCATGCATAACAAAGCTCTTGCACTTTTGCATTGTTTATATTTTGACCTGGGCAAATAATCCTTCAGAGAAGGAGTCTGTGTTTTTCTATTTTTTTTTTTATTTTTTTTTTTAACATGGTGACTATTTCAATGCTGTCTTTGAAAGAGAAATCATCCATTCATCTAGAACATAAATTAAACAATGCCTGTGTTACTATTCTGTCTAAACAACTACATTGTAGACTGAAGGCATTTTATTAACAGCACCGTATTTTATGTAAGCTGGTGAAACACTGCTTTTCTAAACTAAGGGGCTTTTTGTGAGTAACGTAGTCACTTCATTTAAACTGTAAATCTAGGTGGTTGTGAACACTTAATACACTGTCAAGGTTTGTTGCTAACAGGCTTCCATTGAACGGAAAATTTGAAAGCAGACAGCAATCTAAGAAGAAAAAAAAAGCACCTTTCTGCAGCTTGACAAAACCATGTTAGTGTTTGTATAGTCACTCTATAACAAGGGCCATTTCTCATCACAAAAGTCAAAGATAAACTGTTCTTACCATGATGTCAAGCACCACTTAAGACTTGCAAATACAGTTTCCTCATACAATAAGTTCTTCCCCAGCCAATCAGATTTGTAGCTGACACTCTTACAGCATCAGTTAAAGGAATTAAGGAAAAGGTTGGAGAAAAAAACTCCTGGGAAATGTTTTTATCCTGTCAGTTCACTACCACAATAACTAGAAAATAAAAGACTAATAGAACATTCATCCCACAGCTCTGTCTTCCTAGAAGTCCAACAGCTAACAAAATTGTCAGAAACAGCCGTTGTTAGAAACAAGTGAATGGATGAAGGGAGGAATGAATGAATATATGATGAGGACATCCCTTATATCAGTATAACAGGATCCTGACAGGTTCTTCTCAGTTTTATTTCATCTTCAACCTATGCAATATTCACATGTATAGGAGCAAGTCTTTATCCAAGGCACAACGTATTGTACGTATCTAGACACATTCCTCCTATAATTGGGGAATATTTGGGTTTTTTCAGTCCACCCTTATGCTTCAAATAATGAAACAGACCTTTTAATTACAAATGAAGTCAACTCTTTCCTCTGCAAAGCCAGGTTCCACTGATGCTAAAAGGAAATGCACTAAATTCTGAAGGATAAATAAATCCCTTGAGGTCTACTCCCTCTCTCCCACCAACACCATGTGCAATATATCAGGAATATGGAACCAGCTAAGCATAGGAGGGATTCCTTCTAGCTCCCCTCTTTGTTCTGTATTCCACTAAGCACGTCTGCTCATAAACAAACAATCATTTGTTGTTGCATTCCTGCCTTATGTTCTGAAGGGATTACTTTTTTAATCAAATTTTCATACAGAAAATGGTATCTGTGAAACCATAAACAAGACACATTGAGTACAAAACCTTAGTGATCTGTGAATCCCTGAGTTGCTGTTTTCTCCTGAGCTGAGGATCTCGAAACAAAGAAAAAAATCTTCTGGTATAGATTCCCTCCTCTCTCAGACAAGTTTAGAAATTTCTGTGAGGTGAAAAAAAAAAACAAAAACCCTGAAAGCAAAGTTTTGAGAGAGGGTTTCCATGGAGCTTGCAGCTGTGTAGAGATGCCCAGGGTGACACTATGGATGCTGACAGCTCTCACGGGGTTCCCCTTGATGTATGAAATTGGTATTTTTGTTTGCTGAAGTTATAACCATGTCTTTTAATATACATATTTGTCTTTTCAAAACAGCATGCCATGAACAAGAGTACAAATAAAAGAAGTTGAGCACTTTCAAATAAAATTTAATTTCAACAACTTTGCTGTGTTGTAGATGACTCTTTTCAAGTGCAGATGTGCCTCGTGCCTCTGGATTTTCTTCTGTGGCTTGGAAGTTCCAAGATATCTTTTCCTGCATAATATTCATACTTATAGGTCATCTTTACACATTTTTGAACTATAAATACAGCTTTATGTTTTTCAAGACAAGTGAAAGTTAGGGTCCTCAGGGTCATTAGATACTACAACTTTCTTTCAAATATTTGGAGGTGTTTCCAGATGATATAACTATCAAGTAAGTGAAAAGAAATAAAAGAAGGAATTCAGGAGTCTCTGAATTTTAGATATATATATTATACATCACTAAAAGCAGCCATACTATGGCTTGGTGTCATAATGGAAGAATTAAAAGTTCAGAGCTGTTGTTACAAGTTGGATGAACCTCAGTAATAATAATATTTGGGTTATTTTGTGGGACAACTTTTCTAAAGCAAGCAAGCAAGCAAGCTTTTCTTCTAGGTACAAATGTTTGGGTCACACTGAAGCTTGAAATCTACTAATAAATGTAAGAGGCCAAGGCCTGTGTTCTGCACATGATAAAAAATATTATAGCACAGCTCAAATATGTCTGGTTAAACTGCTTGCAACCAGGCAGCATCCTTGTACTGTCTTTTGGGGATGGGTGCACCAAGTCACAGCAAACTCTGAAGAAATCCCTCCCATTCCTGCAGTGAAAACCTGCTGACTTTGTCCAGGGTTTTCTGCAGTCCCATCCTCTTTCTGCAGCTCTCTTCTTAAACCCGGGGTTGGGCTCTGGCCAGGTCTGCTTTTCTTCCCTGAGCCTCAGGCCAGGAGAGGACCAAAAATCTTCTCTTCTCCTGACAAGTCATCTGCTTTCATCATTTATATCTGTTTCTTTGCTACGAAAGAGTGTTTTGTTGTAGCCAAACCCTTGTTAATAACCAGGAAGAAGTAGCTTCTTTTTTCTCAGATATTTTGTAGAAAAGCACTCATTGTCCTACTGGATTGGGTCACTTAGTGTTAATGATCTTTCAGATAAAGCATTGCTGTAGCAAGGTGGTACAAGTACAAGTGTGAGCAAGGCTTATGTAGTTTGAAGTAACATTAAGAGAACAAACGTCACAGAATAAATGAGTTTTCCCAGGCACCATCCCCTCATTTCATCCAAAATTACAAACCTGTCTCACACTGACATGCAGCTGCTTCTAGGCAAGATTATGAGGTATGTTACCAGAGTTTGCTAGGCAAACTAGGTATATGAGCAGGTATTGCTAGGAAATACATGACAGAGAAATACAGAATTCGTAAAATCAGTCAGAATCCTAATATACTGTGTAGACAGAGTCCTAGGCCGTCAACACAGATATAGCTTCCACCTCTCCTGGCATGCAAGGGAAAATTTGAAAGCATCATGTGGTAATAGCCAGTGTTTGTCTGTATCTGGAAGCCACCCAGCACCTGCCCAGAAAGGAAGAGAGTCTCCAGCATTGGAACTGCAAGACAGCTGCAATGAAAAATGGGGCTTTTAACTGCTGGTTGAAGCGGGGATTAAAATGGAGGTGAAACATTGGCATCTTTTTGCTATTAAAAAAAAGCCTCTGTGACAAGCACTAGAGCCTTTAGAATTGGTGGGAACAGAGTTATTTGTGATACAGGTTTTGCCAGCAGCCCGGCTCAGTGGCAAAAGCTTAGCAAGGTTAATTCCAACAGAAGTGCTGAGATGCTGGCAAAAAATGCTCTTACTTTGGAGACTGAACAGACCCAGACATCAAAATATTTTAGGTAATAGTAGTCCCAGTCTCCACAAAAGAGAAGGGCTGGGACCCATTCTGCCTTCTCATCCTAATCTAGGGCACATAGCATTTAGAGAATGCATAATGCTGCCTCACCATGTAGAAAAATGGGGAAGAACAGTGGCCATGTGGACATAATGAAAAAAGTATGTGAAATCCATGCACGTCATACAAACCTTGAGTTCCTAACAGAAATTTATGAAAAATCATCAAGGCATAATTCAGTGGATGTGTCAATGTCCTAGAAGTGTGTACAAATCTGCTGTAACTGTTGATTTAACATTTCTTTCTCCCATGGACAGCATTTGTCTTAAGAAATTTTTCCTTTACATTTTGTTAATTATTATTAATAAGCACTTTCTGAAAAACAACTAGTATCTGGCAAGCACCCTTCAAGTCCAAAGTAGAGAGTGCACTTCAAAAGTAAACTTTTACATAAGGTTGGACAAAAAAAAAAAAAAAAAAAAAAAAAAAAAAAAAAAAAAAAAAAATCAGATTTGGTGTTTGTGCCACCATCGCTTGAAGAAGTATTTTTATTGATGATATCTAGTAGCAGAACATTTAAATTCCTTCCAATTTGAACTTCTAAATGAAAATGTGGACAGCAAAAAAAGCACAGAAGCTAAGAAATGCATGTTCCCATGCTTCCTTTAAAACTTGAAAATGACAGATTTTCCAGTCTAAGTTTCCAATAAACTATATGTTAAATTTAACTTCAGTGAGGCTGTCCAATAATAATAATAAAAAAAAGGTAATAATGTTCCAATAAATCAAGATTAAGTGTAAAAAGAATGTCTTTCTAGGGTACAAGTGCTGGAATGGCATATCATGTTAGTACTTGTGACATCTGAGGCTGTGATTTCTATGCTTTAAAAAAATAACAAGATTGATTTGACTTACTATTTTCACATCAGTATAGGGCTCCTTTTCCTTCTGCCTCACCCATATAAACATAATCAGTCCTGTCACAAACCAATTGGCAGTTTTCAGTGTCTTGTTAATATTGTATCCACAACTTTCTGCAACTTATTAGACTTTTGCAATTTGTAATTCATTATAATTTGTTTTGCCAATTAATTTTTTTCTGCTGCATGATTTCTATATGAAAGATACTATTGCAAAAAAGATGCTTAATGAGTGTTCTTTTTTACACAGAATTAGACCTTCCTTACTACTTATTTATTCACTATAAAAACTGTGAATAAAGGCACCTGAATAGTATAATTTAAAAAAATTCTATGGCTTTTGATAATCATAAAAATATGAGACATGTTTCAAAAGCATAAACCAACATCTATAGGTAATAGTAGGAAGGCTGAGGGGAACACTACAACCAGAGTCTGAAGAAATGTGGATGATACTGATTCAAACATGTATAGTTGACAGTAGCTATGAGAAAGCACTGTAAAAAGTGGTTGCTTTATTTACCAGTTACTTGTCACCACTATTTCATTGCATCACAGCTTTTCACAGCAACCCTAGGAATCTTGTGGCTAAAGGATGTTTATGACAAGCCATTCTTTCTTAAGTACTCAGCAAGGACAATTTTCTTTTGTGGTTCAAGGAAGAATAGGCCTTCCATTTACCCTTTGAATCCGAGCTTAAACCTCTTGTGACATTACACATGACTTCACCACCAGCAGCCAGAGGAGAAAATGTAGTGCTGGCCCCACTGCCAACAAAAGTAAATGAAGCTTTGCCCTGGGAATAGGGCTGGGTTGGTATTGCCGAACCAGGCAATAACCAGGGGCTGAATCTCACTCCCTGAATCCACGAGTCAAACCTGAGAGGGTCACTGGATGAAGACAGATTTGTAGGATTTGGTCCTAGATTTGTCTGACATGGACGATAGCACTTGCAAATGAAAATGCACTTAGACACACAGATGGATCTACAAAGGCTCCCTTCTGGGAAAGTATATAAATGTATAAAAATTGTGTCCCCTAAAGACATGAGGACACATTATTTGTACAGTTAGCCAAGTACTTAAATTATTGTCTTTTTTTGGTTGGTTGGTTGGTTGGTTTGGTTTTGGGGTTGTTTTTTTTTTTTTGCAGAGGAGGAATAAAAAATAACGAATTCTGTAAGATTTTGTAAACCTCCCTCCACCCACTGAATGATAAATTCCACTTATGGCACATTTGTTGAATATATGAAAATACTTACAATCTGTTATTCACACTTTCAGGCAATTAAGCTATTTAAATGATTTGTTTTAATTTCATTCCCAAGCCTTCCAAATTCTGTTATGTTTAGTCCAAGTAAAGACAGATACTTTATTCATTAAATATATTTCTTGCTCTCTAAATAGAAATGGTAACGTGTTCACTTTCATTTGTGGCAAGAGCTGAAATGAAGAATTATTCCAGGTAAACAGTGAATAAGAAAATAACAAGTATTTAATCTACTTACTTCTAAAATACTATTATTGCTAAATTAATGTTTGATACTTATTTCTACCCAAGTTTATTAACTGAGCTATAATGTCCTGAAATGCTCCATGAAATTAGCAAGTATTTTTAACTTTTATATCTTACAACATTATCAGAAGAGATGGTGATTTTTTATAATTTCTGATTGTCTTTTTAAACAGTTTCTGAAATTAAGTGGCAATCTTTTTTTCCTGCACTGTCATGTAGAAAGGTATCAAGCTTCCTCAAAGTGATATTTATAGATGGAAGGCATTGTGTGCAACCATAATTTCAGGTACTAACACTTGAATGAGCTTATTTCTAAGCACTGGATATATATTTCTAAGTACTGTTTAAGCACAAACATTATCTCAACTACAGAGCAATATTGCCTTGTCACTCTTGTGGAGTCTCACTTGCCTGTAATCTATAGAAAGGATGACTTTTGTATTGAAGGTTAATATCATGCAAAAGCATTCTTAAGATAATGGCACAATGCTGGATGCTGATATAATGTTTTTTAAGACCTTTTTGTTATGGTTTATCACATTTAAGCACTGTTTGTGCCTAGTCTTCCTTATGCTTATGCTTATGCTTATCCAACAGCACTCGAGTATTGTGGATAATACAATGACAATGCTACACATGCCATTTGAAAAATGAGACAACAATAACACTCAGCACTCAGGTGCAATTTTACACACCATGTAAAATAAAACTTGGCCACACCACACAGGAATATTCTATAAATATTTCTGAGCAATAAAAATAAAAAATGAAAATGCCAAACAAAAATTGCAAGCTGTCTCCATAGGACCACAGATACTCTGTAAACATAGATTTTCTTACAGAAGGAGAAAGGAGCAATTCTAAGGCATGGTTAAGATGTAGATACATGCATTAGGAAGGACAGATGGGACTAGATCTTGCCTCAAGGCTAAGAAAGCAGTTCAGAGAAATGGAAGCATAAGGATGACTGCCTAGGAGAAGATCACCACAGTACTTTGTGGGACTGACCAGATTTCTTCTCCTTCCAGAACTGACTGCTGGCACGCACCCAAACCCTGACTAAGAACACAGAAAATGAAAGAAGGTGCAGAAGTTCAAGAAGTTTTTAAAAAAGCTTACCAGGGCTTTTTTCGATCACTTTAAACCTTACAAAGTGTGTTGCATAGGGATTTTTAATGGTTATTTCCATCCCTTACAAAGCTGCATCTATAGGTTCCTATGTGGTTAAAATTGTCTCAATACATGCTATTAGTAAAGATCCAACCCAGGGAGCATATCCAAGACTCTAAGGCTACACCAGTTAATCAGAAAGGGCCCAGGAACAGGTTTGGGCATAGTCCATCTTTTTCTGTGGTGTTTAGTTGTTATTGCTGTCCTTATTACCATGCTGCACTGCCACTTTGGGTGCAGCTGACAAATTGTTTGGAATTTTGAGAGCCCAGATTCCAAAATATCCTGTGAGTTCCTGAAGTCAAAAGCATCCAGTGGAAATCTCCTTTCTTGAGATACCAGATCATTCGCGATGGACAGTGAAGAACAAAGTAACTCTCACTTTTTGCATCAACTATATCTTTCTTTATTCACCCGAAGGAAAAATCTTATCCTACCGTAGTGTGCATGCCTCACTCTGAGACAAAAGTTGCAGAGTAAAATATTGTCTAGTGCTAAAACAACAGAGGAATACATCTGATATAGCACCTAATTTCTGCTTTCCTGTGGGCAAATGAGATTAACTGTAAAAGAAAAGGGAACCATATTGTGAAAAGCTGCAGAGTGAAGCACCTTTGCCTTTACTTCCAAGAAATGTCGTATTTCATATTTGTCATATTTGTGTCATATTTCATATTTGAGGTTTTCCACACAGAAACTGCATGAGGTAGAAAACACCTTGCCATGAAACTATGCTGACCTTTCTTCTGTTCTGGAGTCCTCATATCAGACACTGCATCAGCTGCCTCTGCAAAGTATTTCCCTTTCAGCCACTCATGACCCTCTCAGCCCTGCTCTGCCCTGTGCTACCACAATCATCTTCTGCATCTTGGCTGTCACAAAAGTTGTTCTTCTGCACTGTAGCAGGGAGGGGGATTGGCACATACTTCCTCTCAAGGTGCTCTCCAGAACCAGTAGGTTGAGAGCTGATCACTCCATGCCCTGCTCCAAAGGAAGGACATAACCCTGATCCTCGCCCAGGCAGCCTGTGGTATTCTCCCTCCTAGGTGTTTGCCCTGTAGAAGAAAGTTTTCCCAATATAAAACAAGGTGAAATATGACATCTTTATCATTCTTTCATAAAGTTACTAAAAAGTATTATCCGTTATGCTTTCAGGATCCGAACACAATGGTGCCAGGCTGCATTCGGAATTAAATAAAGCACTCACCTCTTAATCAAAACAGGAATATAAACATTTTCACTAGAAAACCTAAAAATGTGAATAGAAGAATACTGAAGCAGAGTCTGAATAATTCAGAAAAGGCAAAATAGTTGTATTTTGCTTCAGAAGAGACAACTAAATACTAGACTTCTCATGTCAGACAGGCAAATGTCTGGTAAAAAAAAATAGCTTTAAACATGTTATTTATTTTCAGTAGCACTCCACAAATCTCTGTCCCGTTATTTTATTACTTAAGTAGAGGAAAAACTTGGGCACTCTAATGTGATTCTGTAGTTATTTTATTACTTTCCCACAAGAAATTGTGGGACATAACAGGAGTATGAACAATTATGTAGAGTAGGGTTATTCATGTTTTTCCCCCTTAAAACTGGATAACTCCTTTCCAAAAATTGGTTCCTAAGCATAAAATGCCTTGAGCGGCTTTAATTTCAGGAAAGAGCAATAAATCATGTTAACACAAGAAGCAGTATTTGATTACTCTGCATTACCCAGTAGCCCCTTTACAATTATAATCCTTTACACTCTTATCAATGAATACATCACTCCTAACTCTGGCCCCTCAATCACCCTCTCCCTCATGCCCACTCCTACCATTTGGTAACAAACCTCCTACTATTATTTAATATTAAATTATATAGCACATATGTGATGGTGATAGCTATGTGATAAATTGCATTTATCATGAATCTTTTAATGCAGCTGCATTAATCATGTCTCTCCTTCACTCTGCCCACTAATCCATCTCTGTCCAGGACTACTCAGCCCCATCCAAATCTTTAAAAAGATTTGAACATGACCTGTTAAAAATGGTACCCTTTTCCAAACATGGAGTTTCATCACAGAAATCATACTGTCCCAAAGCTCAGCACAAATAACTAAGTCTATGGAAAGTTTAAAGGTATACTATCTCCTGAACCATGAGACTCCTAAAGGCTAAAACTGAGAGACTTGTATTTTGTCTTGTTACAAGACACTCCATTTCTTGCCCAAGGTTATTATCCGTGATCCTGAACATTAAAACTGAAACATTTGATTTTTATAGCATATAGTCTTTAAAATGTCTCAGGTGCAATTTTCATTACCTCTTAGCTCTCTACAGATGGACTTCCCATACTGAATTAAGAAATACTGATCTTACAAGTCATATGAATACAAAAGAAATTTTAAAATATTTTAGAATCCTCCAGAACATTTTAAAATAATCTATGAATTATTTGTTTTTAATGGTACAGGCAGCACACATATTTTATTAGTATCCACTGTAGATAAACTGCTGAGTTCTAGTTGATCTGCCTTTGTTGACTTTATTCCACACCATTAGTTTGACTCTTTTACCTTAAATCCAATTCTTAAACATTTATTCAGAACTTAAACTATTAAAAAAAAAAAAAATCTTTTCAAAAAAAGTTAATGAAGTGGTTTATGAATCCATACCAGCATCAAACTGGTTTAGGGTAAACAGGTAAATATATTTTTACATCACAAAAATCTTCAACAAAAATTATGCATTTATGACACAAATTTTATTGTTGAACCCCAAACCATTTTGCACAGTTTTGGAATAACTCAGACACCTAGAATATCAGTAGCCACAGCAGCTGGTAATGCTTATGTCATTAGAACTAAACATATGGACAAGTGTTTTGTTGGAGCAGGATTTATACATTCTGTGGATCTGAATAGTTACTTTTTTTTTTTTCTCTTTTTTTTTTTCTTTTTTTTTAGGCATTCATACAACCACAGCTGAAAGGCTGCTCTTGAAATCTTGTCTGTAACAGAATCAAGCCATAACAGAATACTGTGTTCTTGTTGCAGCTGCTATTTTTGTACCAAACCCATTGTTATGAGGGCAGATGCCAGGAGAGCTGCTCTGACCACTCCTCACTGACTTGCTCCCCTTTGCTATTCTCCTCCTCCCTGATTTCTCTTTTGCTTTCTCCCTCTGTTTTTTTTCATTGTGGTTCTCCACTGAAGTGCTCATCATTAAATGGTGGGATTGAAAACCAGACACTGGTCACTACGAAAGTGCCTTTCCCTCATCTTCTTACTCTTCTCTTACCACTATGAACTAAAGACAAGAAGTTATTAACCTTTTTGGGTGTAGATTCCCAGGGAAGTGAGGACTAGAGGGCCTGTAGCCATATCATCAGTACTGCCTGATAGCCATAGCCTAAGGAGCCATTGGACTACTTCCTTGGCCCTGCCTTGTACTTCCCTGTTTTCCCTCCTGCCGTCTTCCCTTCTCACTGGAAATAGCACCCCAGTGTTTGGAAGAACTTCCTCTTCCTAAGTATTGGGGAATTTTATCACTGCATTCAGGTCAATTTGCCTCATTTTTGTCCCTAAACATGAATAACAAACCCAAGTGAGACAATACTTCAATAAAATTGGGCAGGAGCTTAGAAGGATTTTGCTGCCATTTCCTTCTTTTCTGTGCCTTCACTTGCCCCACTCCACAGATTTTCCTTTCACTGAACCAAAAAAACACTTAGAATTTCCCAGATTTCCATTCTAATCCCTGATCGCTGCCATATCTCACCATAGGTTCCTTCCCTGTTCTATCAATCAGAGAATCAGAGAACCTATCAATCAGGCTTTCTCTTTGGAAAAACGTTCAGTCCATGGCATAACAGTTTTCAGGTCAAGAATACACTGGCCTTAAGGCATTCACATCTCAGGAAGGGACTTAGTCTTCTTCACCTCCTCACTGCTGGAGTGCTTTTCCTCTGCAAACTTCTCAAACACATCCATTGCCCCTTACATCAACTCTGTGCAGTAATTCTGCCCATGTATCACATCTCAGAAACGCAAATCTGACCACCTAGATACAGTTCCCCTTTGGGTCACAGTTATGACCCACTTCTTTTTTTAGGAACTATGTTATTTTTACCTATACATACTCAACAATTACTCAGAATGGTCTTATGCCTGTTAGGTCAGGTTGCATCTTGCCATCAGGTCCAGCTGACATACCTGGCTGTCTCAGCAAAATGGAAACACCAGGTAAACAGTGGAAATGGAATGTAGTGGCAGAGTTGAGGCCAGGAAGTTATAGGAAACCATGAGAAAAGGGTTCATTTGAATCCTAGCCCTTCCAAGCTTTGAAATCGATGTTAAATCTATCTAGAACAAAATACAGAGCAATTCAGATAATACTAGAGAGGTAATCTCTCTCCAGCAGCTCCAAGTACTGACTTTTTGCTTATCAAGGTACAATAAAATGAGATAGGAATTTTTTTAAAAAAATAAATAAATAAAATCTAAACAAAAAATATTGATCATACAAAGGCTCTTACTCTGGTTGTTTTTTAGTTGTGGGTTTGTTTTTTTTTTTTTTTTGAAAGCACAACAGAATTAGATGTTCTCTAATACATTATGGACACTCACAGCCTTAATCATGTGAAATCACTTCAAAAAGAATTAATAGATTTAACTAACTATAAAAAGCCTTCAAAGCTTTACCAACAGCAGGAGACCTTCTCCTTAATTGGGAGCATATATCTGAGGAAAACAAAAACTATTCAATAAAAACAGATTTTGAAACTGCCTAAATATCAAAATGATTGAATTAGAATTACTAAAATTCATATTATGCACTGTTTTGAGGCTAAAACATCTAGTCAAAGCTTTATACTCCGTTTATTATTGCTATGCATTCAAACTGAAGCAGCGCCCAGGCTCCTACTCACAGAACCAGACCCTCCCAATTTGAACAGTAAAAATATCTCTGTCTCAAAAATGCTGCAGACTAAGCCAGGAGACAACAACTAGATAAAGGCAGAGAAATGGGAGAGCATATGGAAACAGTCAGCATGACAAGTGGCAGTCTCAGTTTTGGCTCCACTCTCACCATTTGCAAACCCTGGAGAATTATCAATATTTTCTCTTTTTCATCTCCCAGCCTATCTTTGTAGCAGTAACAGGAGGCATTATGAACAAGTTACCATCCGCTTCTTGCCTGAGTTTGTCATCCAGGGATGAGAAAGAGACAATGCCATTATGAGCCTCGTGTCACTGTCTTTATAAAAAAAATGTTGAAAATTCCCAGGAGAGAAACAAAGTGCAGAGATAAAACAAAGTGGGGATCAATTTTTATGTGGAATCAAAGACTGATTCCTGCAATTACAACAAGTGTTAACTTTATTGAAAGAACACTCCAGTTAAATATATTTTGAATGGTCTCTAACACAGTGTAAACTAACACACAAATGAAAGCAGTTTCATTGTACTTAAATAAATAGCTCGTGCTTCATCCTTTAAGTCAACTGGATTTTGAGTTACCTTAGGGAGCTTAGAATTAGGAGCCACCAATGTTGCAGAGCTGTAGGCTTACCTATTTGCTACCAGAACAAATCAAATGCATGTAGATGAAAATGCACATAGATAAATCCTCATGAGAATCCAAGAAGAATGCGGCATTTTTCAAGCAATACAACCTCATATTTCAATATGAAATATCTCAATATGAAATATTATTTTTCTACATTAAATATATCACAGGAAAACAAATAATTAGGAAAATAAAACCTTATTCTATGTAGCAATCACAATGAAACACATTTAACAAGATATCACAGCACGAAGAAAAGTTGCTGCTTTCCAGCTCAGTCAAAACATGCCAGCCAATCATGAAAAGCTATTAAAGAAGAGGAAGATCCTGTCTTTTTTATCCCACTACACCTCTTAAAGCTGACATTCCTTTCTCCAACATTTTAAGGAGCAAAAGAGAAAATCAGAGGTACCTAATTCTGTATAAAATTGATCTGAAAATTATATTTCATTTTAAAATTAAAACCTTGGAAATTTATGGTAATTTGCAAAATAGAAAATAGGTAAACACTATTATGATTATGTTATTGTTAGTATCACTATTAATTATAGTTTTATTAACATATTCGCAATGTGGCTTTATTTTTCCAAAGTGAGAAGATTTTCCTTCAGGCAACAGTTGAGGAAAAATAATTAAATGTAAATAAAGTAGTAATGTAAAAGGATTTTGTCTTGCACTTATGTGGGGACACTGAATTTTTGTCTCTATTTTTTTTTCCTAATTAAGGGTTCCTATCTTCTGTAAGAGTAGCCCCAATTAAGTTTTACCTAACCTTAGCAGAAGTGGCATCCCTGACTACAGTTGGGACTGAAACAGGTGGCATTTAAACTCACGTTTAAAATGAAAAATATCTTTTTTTTTTTTTTCAATCAAGCTGGCTGTATTGTTTCTATCTACACCATTTGATTTCTACTGTCTGCCTTATTTAAGTGTTGGTGGAGGAAACTGCATATTCCCCAGATCTGCTACATGCAACTGCTTTAATTCTCTTCAGTTCTAGAAAATATGTGAGACCCTTTGACATGAAAAATCAAAGCCACCATTTCCACAGTGAATTTAATATTTGGATTTCTGAAGCATGAAAAGTGTGAGGAGGCAGAAGTCATCTGTCAGCAGGCATAATTTCTCAAACTTTGCATTTCACTTGTTGTTTCTGCTTGCACAGATGCCCTTCTCAGGACAGTGGGCAGATCAGTCAAATTTAAAAGAGCAGACCCAAGGACAAACTATTGCAGTGCCCCTGTTCACTCCACTCATCCCTGCAGGACATCACGGCAGGGGAGAAGACAACAGCCTCTCAGGAACATCTCCAAGGACTGTCACAGTCCCATCCCAGCCCCCTGTGGCTAAGTTATCCTTTAGTTTTAAAGTATACTTTAACCTTTGGAGGACAGCAGGTAAATCTCTGTGATCATTACAGGGATTTGGGAATCTAAAATGTCCATACTTGAAAACTATCCTTTGTTTCAAGCACAGAGGTGCTTCTTTCTGGTTATGCTTCTGATATGCCCACGTGAGAGCAGTTTATTGCACAACTTGGATAAATGACATTTTCAGACTGGTTCCAGGTGAGGAACATATTCCTTGCATTCATCTCTGCACTGTGTGCTGTGCCTCCTGCCTTAACCCTTCTTCATCTTTACCACCACATAAAAATACAACACATCAGCTGTGCAGCTGTAACCAGGCATCCTAAAGTGACAGCCCAGCAGGAAGAACAGCCTTTATTTGTCACCTAAAGTTAATGGCTTAAATTCAGAGACTACCTCCTTCCTGCCTCTCTCCTACAAAGAGGACTCAAGGCCCTGATTAATATGCAGCCTTATTAACTCTAGTGGCTCTGAGGAGGTGGTGACTGAAGGGGAAAATTAATGACCTCCTGTCCAGGACTTGCTCCTTATTTGAGAGGTGAAATAAAAACTGCAGTCTGAAAGGAAGCAGAGTTATTAAATATTTCATCATAAACTGGTGTAGTAAACACTTGCCAGAAATGGCAGCTTTGATAAAATTCAATTTTCACTCCTCTTGTTTAATTCATCTCTGTTTTGTACCATATCGGCTTAGTCATTTCTTCTTTTACCCTTGTTGCTCAAACCTAAGGTATAGAAAACATACCTTTTTTCCCCCATGCTCTAGAGGACTGGCTTTTTTTTGTAATGTCACATCAACCAGGAAATAAAAGAGACTCTACCTGATTAACACGTGTCTCTGAATAATATCTATCTAAAAAGCACTCCAAAACAAAAGCCTCTGAAGAAATATGAAACAAAAACCCCACGCCCTAAATACCCATCTCACCTTCTAAACCACATGCTCCAGGCCACAAAACCACAACAACCACATCCAATTCACTTGTTGGGAAAAAAGGACCTACATATAGAAGCTTGACTCTTGACTTATTCCTGAACCCCCCCATTGTCCTGCAGCAGAGTGGGTCGGTACGTGTAGGTACAGATCTAGAAAATAAAAAAGGAAAAAAGACACTACCATTTTAACTGACATTATGACTAGTATTAAATCTCATATGGCTGGTACAACAAGCACATACTCCTTGACAGTATTTTAAAAACAGCATATACTTGGTATCTCTGATTTCACAGAATCACAGAATCACAGAATGTTAGGGGTTGGAAGGGACCTGGAGTCCAACCTCCCTGCAAGGACAGGATCACCTGGTGTAGGTCACACAGGAACACATCCACATGGGCTTTGAATGTCTCCAGAGAAGGAGACTCACTGGGCAGCTTGTCCCAGTGCTCTGTCACCCTCACAATGAAAAAGCTTTTTCTTATATTTATGCAGAACCTCCTATGGTCCAGCTTGCACCTGTTACCCCTTGTCCTCTCATTGGACATCATGGAGAAGAGCTTGGCTCCATCTTCCTGACACTTTCCCCTTACATATTTTTAAATATTAATGAGGTGTTCTCTAGTTCTTATTGAAAAAGTAGAGGCCAAACAAGCTGCTCATTTGCAGCAGCCATAGATTCTGTAAGGGTTTTTTAGATTTCCACCAAACATGAACTAATCTAAATTTTATTTTTTTGTCTGACCCCACTTAAAGAGTGCTCAAAGTCATAGGATTGAAAAAAATTTGCTTGGGATATTCTATTACTAAATGGCTTTCCTTCTTTTAACTGTAGTATGAAACCCTCCTCCTTCCTCTGCATTCAATGTTGTGATTGACTATTTGAAACACTGATTACCTATTCCCATACAATGGGATGTCAGAAATAACTTCACAGAAATACAGAAGAGAGTTACAGCCCCTTACTCATTTCTGTCCAGACATCATGATGCAAAGCAAAGTCAGATTTACCTCCATTTAAGAACAAATCTCTCTTCATATACCTTGCTTAGTACTGCTCATCTTTGTTCCCCTGTTGCACACTTCCAATGCTTCTTCCTCACTAACTGTGTTTTTCATTTTTATTCTGTATTCCACAGATTACATTCATTTACCATCTTTCACTTTTCAAGCCTCACATCCTGGGAATACTACAGGCCACTCATTCACTCTTTTTGGTAGACAAACACACTGTCTTTCTAATTTCATAATAGCACATTTCAAATAACTCAGGTTTTAGTTTTTTACATCTCCTGGGAGATGTACTCTAGGTGGCCCTGCTCTGGCAGGGGGGGTTGGACTAGATGATCTTTCGAGGTCCCTTCCAACCCCTAGGATTCTATGATTCTATGATTAGTGAATACCTGAAGCAGACTATCCCTTTTCATAAGGGTTCCTCTGAACAATAATTGATTAATTTAAAATAATTAACACATTTGAAAGTTAAAATAGACATATATTTTATAAACTTCTCTGGAAATAAATCAAATTTACTTACAGTATAGCCCCAGTAACTTTTACATACACACAACTAAGCAGCTCCCAGCTACCTGGCAATTAATTGATTTGCAATGGAAAACTAATATGAACCTACACTAGAAATATTACCATAAACTACTCCATCCTTACCTAACCTCTACCCCATGCCAGGATTCAGCTGTTTGGGATATTAACCAAATCATTTCTACTTCCAGATCTGTGCTAGGAAAAAGCTTTGCATTTGGTGTTAACTCACTTTTCAGTTTTGTTTTCCAGGTACACAGGGCAGCACTATTAGGATGGACAACCATGCATTATCTCTGTTTTAGGACAATCTACTTTTGCTTTTCTTGAAATCTCAATTTGTTTTGTTTCATTCTAAAATGAAATGAAGGGAAAATAAAGCATATATTATAATTCAGAGATACTCAGTGGTGTTAAGCTTTAAAAATATCAAATACAGAACGCTTAATGAGATAATTGTTTTGAGTCAAATAGGTATTTGGGGACTAACTTGAAATAAGACTTCCATGTTCACTCTTCATTCACCTGGTTTTGTAGGCTCCCAGGTGACAAGAATGCAATTTAAATATGATGATGTATGTAGCTCTACTGATACTGATTGCCTTGCTGCATTTTAAAGAGCTGCAACATGTGTTGCTAAATCCTTGAATTTTTCTTCCAACACTTTTGTTACTGAAGGGAAAGATAAAATGTTGACTAACACATGAAGACAGATATCCCATTCTTCTTATACATTCATGCAATATCCCATTTTCGTGAGAAATTATTCATTTTCTCACTCCCTCTTTCTTCAGCTAACAACATGTTGAATTTGAGTTCTTTCCACCAGTGTTACAATGGGGTAACTCCTTGAACTGTGGTATAAGGAGAATACACTTTGACAAGTTTTAATGTAAAGGGAAAGTTCTAAGGAAGGGAAGGAGCTACACCTATTTCTAATACATGTTTCATTCTATAGTATGAATACACTAAGACTAACAAATCCAAACTGGCCTGTGGTTACCAATAGAGAGGCTTGTGAAAAACACCATGGACTCTCCAGAGCAGAAATACATTTTCTGTGGCTTCTGGGGATTGCAATGACCCAAATCATCAGCTGCTTCTTGCTTAGGCTCCTTATTTTTAACTGGATAATTTAGAGAGAAGACTAAAATTACTCAAAAAGTCCTGACAGCCAAGAGAGAGTCAAAATTTGCTCTGCTTTTTAAATTTATTTCTTCTCAGGGTTAGAAATTCCCTTAGCCTCTCCCTTGTTAAAGAAAATTTTATTCAGGTTCAGAAAGAGAGCTCTCATGAAGACCTGTTCACTGTTCTTTCACTGTGATGCAGTTAAACAACCATCTGCCCATCCTCTATTACTCATTTAATTTATACAGCACAGTACATTTACTTACATCTTTTCTGTCTGAACAGTTTTCGTTTTAATATCATTATAACCTTATTTTTGCAAGTCATGAGTTCAGTCTCAGCTGGAAAGAATGCACTTTCCTCTCATGTAGTTGTTGCCTGCTATTTTCCTCATTTCACTTTTCTGCCAATGCTATTTTACTAACACACAAAACGGGATATATGATTAGACTTAAATAGCAACACTAACATTTGTTTCACTATTACCTAAGTGTTAGGTACATCCTAGAATTCAGCCAGTAATATTCATCACCTGCAGAGCCACCCATTTTCTAAATATTTAAAGGAAAAAGTATTACTTACCTTTTAAAACAATTTTTTTACCTGTGTCATTTACACTCTATATAATTACTGGAGTTTGCATTGTATTATTTTTTTAATCTGGTGATTTTTTTCTTTCGTTTTAAAACAAATATCTCCATGTCACTCTATTTAGCAGCTGTATTCAGTCATAAAAGGGCCACTTGGTATCAGAAAACTCATACATATTTGCCTAATAATGCCTTTTAAGTAATCTGCCCCTTTGTTAATGGCTTTTTTTTAAGCAGCCGTACACTAAGAATCAAAATTAGCATCTAAATGAGGATGTTTTAAACGCATGCCTAGGGGTTGCAGTTTTCACCTTATTTTTTTTAATAGTTTGCCATGTTAAATTATGTAAAATAGAAATGGGTTTTTAGTTTTTAATGAGCTAATGTAGACCTATCAACCCTCTCTCCCTCCTCCCCCCACTTTCTGCTTAGAGTCCACAAACTGTTTTGCAGGTATGAAAAATGGTCATGAAAAAGAAAACCCAGTGTCAGCAGGCAGAACAGATCTCTTGCTCCCCAGAAGCAACAGCACCACTGCACGAAGGCACATTTGTTTGAAGTCCTTACTGAAACAGCCCCATTCCCTATTAATTGCTTACAATACATAAAAAAAAAGAAACATCTATTTTTATATTTAATTCCAGGAGAAGAGACTTTATTACAGCTCCTTTTAAATTGGCTCTTCATTTAATTATGGGAAAGATTAAAAAGAGCTAACTATGTGTGCTGTGGCATGGCCAAATGATGATTGGAAAGGGGAAGGAGAGATGCTCACCATCTGCGAGTGCAACGTTTGGCGGGAGTAAACAGCAAAGTGGGAGGAACTACAGGGTGATAACCCAGTGTTATCAGGTAAGATAGCTCATAGTTGGGTGGGTTGGCATCTGGTGCAGGGAGGCTGTTATCTCACTAAACTGGGGAGGCCCAGAGGTGTCACCACCCACCTCTGAGGGCAGATTGTTTCTGTGGGACAAAGGAATTCAACTGCAGCGTGTGAAGAGGGGGCAGGATCCAGACCTGTCAATCAGACAACCCAGGAACATGAGATCTGGAATCCCACACAAAACAAAACTCTGAAATTAACAAAACTGATGATCTGGGATGTCAATAATTAAGCTTGTGTATAATGCTGCTTCTCGCCACTACTCTCGTTTTCCCCTTTCCTCCTCCAGTTTACTGAAAAACCTTCAGTGGTGTCACATGCAAAAACAAAACAAATTCCTTAAAACTGAGTCAGCAACAAAATATCTCTCTGTTGTGTTAATCCTAATCCACATGAAGATGATTTGACAGAAGAATCACATCCCACGACCTGCTGTCAGCACTTCCAATGCAGCCCAGGATGCCATAAGCCCTTTTTGCTGCAAATTGGCATGTGGGTATATTGCTGGCTCTCATTCAACTTGATGTCCATCAAGATTTCTCGGGTCTTTTGTACAAAATTATTTTCCAGGTGAATGGCTCCAGCATGTATTGGTGCCTGGAGTTGTTTCTCCTCAGGTGCAGTACTTTGCATTTCCACTTGTTGAGCTGCATGGGGCTTCTACCAGTCCCTATTTGCCCAGCCAGGTCCTGTTGGATAGCAGTATGACTGACATATCAGCTATTCTTCTCAGTTTTGTCATCAGCAAGATCACACAGGGTCCACTCTGTGCCATCACGCAGATCATTAATAGATACTGAACAGGACTTCACATAGCGTTGCCCTCTAGGGTACACCCCTGGTTACGGGCCTCCAGTTAACTTCATCCTACTGATGAAGTCCTCCAGACCCAAATGCTCAGGGAGTTTTCATTCCACCTCACTGATGATCCAGCCTTTGATTCATTAGCCTCTCTTACAGGAGACAATATCAAAAGCCTTTCTTAAGGTAGTCAATATCCACGGTTCTTTCCTCATCTCCAAAGCCAGTCATTTCATTGTAAAAGATTATCAGGGTGCTCAAGCATGACTTCCCTTTGGTCAGTCAATGTTGACTACCCCTGATGATTTCCCTATCCGTCATGTGCCTGGAGATGGTTTCCAGGTGTCACCTTCGCAGGGACAGATATTAGGCTGATAAGCCGGTAGCTCCCTGTGGTCTCCCTCTTGTCCTTCTTGAAGATAGCAGCAGCATTTTCTTCCCTCCAGTCCTTGGTCACTTCTTCATGAAGTTAGAAGATAATCAAGGGTGGCCTTACAATGACAGCAGCCAGCTCCCTCAGAATTTGTGGGTACATCCCATCAGAAAAAAAAAAACAGATTAAAAGGGTCCCTACCTTCCATTGCAATTCCGTATGCATTTGTGACAGGCACTGATTTTCAAAATATTGTTCACAAGCTCCCATCAGACCTCTGGACACATGATTCACTGCAGCATGCAGCTGATTTCTTTTTCTCCTTCTTGCTACATGATGATGACCTTTGGATGATCCCATGGACCCTGGGGTTCTTTGCTCTGATGTTTTTGCTTTTTTGGTCTGCGTTTGGCACCTCTGGATGTAATCCTAAATCTTTTCAAACTGAGAGGAAGTGTTCTGGATCTGGTGCCAACAAAGACCCTGCCATCACTGAAAGGGCTTGGAACACAGAGATCTGGAGTCAAGTTTTCCACCAAAATAAAAACAAACTTTGAGACTCACCTAGTGGCCTCATAATAGAAAGCACAGATCTCATGGTAGTATCTGTTGGTAAAGGAATTTTTAAAAATTAAAAATAATAAAAATAGCTTAAAAATAACTAAAGCAACCTTTCTGAGTTGTGATTGAATCGGTCATTTCAGGACACACTCTATGGGTATGTCTTTTCTTCTCTGTCACTGATTTTTCTACACTAGTTCCAAAGGTACTTGTTCTGTGAAGGGTCTAATGGGGTAACATGTAGTTATTTAAGATATAATCTTATATATATTCATAAACATGGGTAGAAGGGTCGATGTCCTTCTTCAATTGGAAAAGAAAGTGGTGGTGCCACTGTAGAAATTAGTGCCTTTCCATCTCCAAAAGAAAAGACGTGACAGAGTTCTATGGCTTCTGTTTCATACAGCATTCAATTTTGCCATGATATTTAGAGAAAAAAGGTTGAGAAAAGCTTCAGCTGTTTATTTTTACTTTTATCACTGATGTCAAGAATATCTAACATTTAAGGTGGAGCAGTCTTCAGAAGACAGGGGAAAAAAATAAACCTATATATAAGAAGGTGATGACAAAATATAAAGTCATTAGTAAAACCACTTATTTAAATGAAAAGATTTTGGTATGTGGAGGGATTTTATTGCAGAAGCTTTAGAGAAAAATACAGGAATACAAGGAAACAGGATCTGATTGCCTTTTGAATTCATTTTTGCCAAGAATTGCACGGTGTCAATAAACTTCTAGATATTATTCAGGGTGTCTGAAGCATGGAGGAGCTGAAAGATAGATGTAACAGAAGTCTGAAACAAAACTGGCCTGGCGGGCCAGTAACTATGAGAAACATCAGCTATGTGGATAAACATTGGTCAATAAGAGCAAAGTGTGCAAGTTTTGTTGTTGGTACAGTAAAAATGTTCAACAGTGTCCAGTAGAAAACACATAGGAAAGACTTAAGAACAGAACATGCAGCACTGTGTTTCCACTCTCACTTCCAGCAATCTGCAAATTAGGCATTTCAGAGGCAAGAAAAGCTTCACATTCCTCTCTTGGTATCAGCACAATTTCCAGGTTGATGAAAATGATTTAACATACACAGTTGGAGATAGTCGAGCTGTATCTCCCTCATGCTATTGGAGACAGGCACCACTGATGCCATTTGCTGCCACATGAAATGTGGGATGTCCTAGCTAGGCTTTGCCTAGCAATAGAAAGAGGCAGGCATAGCCATTGAGGACTTAGCTTTTTTGCAGGAGCTCTCGCCTACATACTCACTCCATCCTGACGAGCAAGCGGTATCAGCGCAACGGTGCGTCAATTGCAAGGAGCTGATCTGAAAGAGCAGTGACAGAATATTTCACTTCACAATAGCTGTGGTTGCCAATCTTCCCACAGAGAAAAAAGGCTTAACAATTTCTTCATCAGACACATAATGTGTGAATAAATTATTGCACTTCAGAATGCATTAGTACAATTGCAACATTTCAAGTTCTGGAGAATCTGCTAGCTCCCATGGCAAATTCTTCCATTAGCTGACTGTTTTCAGAACCTAGAAATTGTCACTTTTTTTGCAGTTTTTGCTAGTTCCACACGTTTCCATTTTATTTGTATTGACCTTTCTTCCTTTATCATCTTATAAGTGGAATAAAACAAGTACTGTATCACAGGGCTAACCAAGAGGAACAGAAGTTTAACTCAGGAATAATTCCATTTAATTACAGAAATAATCACCTTAATATATGTTCTTCATTATTTTAGTATAAAACCAAGCAGAATATTCCCTCTGAATTTACAACTTCTGTTGATAATTCTTTAAATTGATAAAAATTTTAAATAACTGATAGCGAAATATTTGCTAATGTAAAATTTTTTAAACTTTCCATTTAGACTCTTACCATATCTCTATTTTAAATTTCCTTTGGGTTTTCTCTTAATTTTTTTCTCTTATTATCTGTCACATTTTAGAAATTGTGCCTACTTATTTTTTTGCTAAGCTTTGACTTCATGTTATGTAGTTCTAATAGCTATTTTATGGTGAGGTTTTAATCATTTCATTTTCTCAAATCTCTACTCTCTTAAATCTTTCCACTTGTAAATCCACTTTTCTTCTCTGTTCATTCCCTCAGTTACATTTCTTTTGATTATTTTTCTCACAGTTTTCTTTTCCATTTCATATCTGATGTTTCATTCCATATATTATATGCATATGAAAAAGTAAACATTCATGGACACTATTTCACTTATATCCAACTTCATACACCGGCCTCATGTTATCTACATGATGTGAAAAGTGTAAAGAATTAAACTGTAATAATCTCTCTATTTCCAAATTTATTCGCTTCACTAATAATTCAGCTTTGGCGATGTGTAAACACACACCTACTACATGTCCTGTGTGACAGAGTTATTTGCTCAGCAGAGTTAATTATATTTTCAAGGACTGCTTTCTGACTGCTATTAAAAAAAAAAAAAAAAAAAAAAAAAAATTTTTTTGCTTAAACACAAGTTTCTCATAACACAGGTCTTAAAACATTTTGTACAAAACATGGTCTAGAAAAAATTTACTTTGATTGCATTCAGGCTATAAGTCAGAATGACAGAGATTGCAGTTGTGAAAAGGCACCTTCAAATGTCTTCTATATAGATTAAAACTATTTCTAAATAGTATTTTAAGAGGAAATGTCGATACAAACTTACAGGTTGTTGATACCAAGTCATGGCTCCTTAATGGAGCTGCTGACCCCAGGGCTGCCAAATTTCTGTGTAGGACTTACGGAAAATGACTTATCTTCTATCCAGACCAAAATGGTAGGTAAAAAGAAAAAAAAAAAAAAAAAAAAGGAGTACAACTAGGAAAACCCAGACAGATGGTAACGCTGGCTATAACTGGCCATGTTTATGCCCTCAGTCCACTCCAACTGAGAAGTAAAACATGTCAGTTTAAACCACTTCCATCAAGGTTTAGATACCAGGGAAGCAGATGGACCTTCAGGATACCAGCAGCCTTGTTTATTGTCAGGCCCAACTTTATCAGTTCATTAAGCATATGCTTAGCTTCAGGCACAAGCACACGAGTGGTCCCATGGAACACAGTGGGTCTGTGTGTCCAGCTTAAAATTAAGCATATACTGAAATATTTTGTCCAACAAGGCTAGAATTATTGTTGTGTTTAAGGCTGTGTTGTTGTGCAAACTGCTTAGTGAAATCAAATCTTAAGCCTGTGGGTTAGCACATGTTTTACTTAAGAATTTAAAAATATCTATGTAGTCACATCTATGTTAATCATTCCATTCACATGCTTAGTGCTAAGCATTTCTGGAAATGGTTTCCTCATCTGGCCCTAGCACATAATCCAGACAAAGTGGCACCAGCAGTACGAAACATGGTCTCAATTTACCTGTTCAGCACTAAGAGCTCACAGGAGTAGTTTAGAGTCCATGGCTGTACATAAATAAAAACAAGCCAAAAGCAAAATGTATTGGAGTCTTCCAACCCCATGGAAATCACTCCAGTGGCAGGGCTGCTTTGGTTAGTGGCTCTGTGTCTATTCACAGCAATGTTTTGCATAGCACTTCTCATTATCTCAACACTCTAAAGACCCATAACACATCTGGGAGGTGTATATCACTTCCAGCTTACAGACATGCTGGCTGAAGTCAGAAATGGGTAGCTGATAGTCCACAAAGATGAACGTGAAATCAGCAGCTGTGCACCATTCTGACTTGTCCCATCAGGCTGACTTAGTCTTCTTTCTGATTTCCAACACAAAACGACAGAAGCAGCAGCAGCATGGGTCAAAAAAAGTAGAATTATTTCTTATTAGTTCACAAGCCAGTGGACTATAAGCACTAATAGTCCATTTGAGCTCTACATACTCTTATTCAATCTAGTCAATAGTGTTGGATACTGCATTGACACTCTTAGTGCTGAGATTTATGGCATGAACCATTCAGGAAGTATATTTCTGACAGTATTACTTCAGAAATAAAGGAGATAAAGCTATATAAAGTAACAATGGTATCAGTAAGTATCTATATTCTGGGCTTCATTTGTGTGTGTTCATATTCTTTCAATATCATAACTTAAATTCTGCAGTTCTCCTTTTGTCCAATATAAAGCATTTTTAGTCAACCATATAAAATATTAATGATGCTTTAATAAGAAGGAGATGCCATCCTTATTTTACAGATAGAATTTGAAGTATCATGAGAAAAACTTGATTTGCCTGAGGTTACATCCTAATCCTTCTTAACAATGCACAGATCATTTGTTTGTTGGTCTTACAATTTAGTCACTAGACTTCTGCTTTTCTAAGACTTTCCTTCAACAATAATTAGAGATGGAACACATGACCTTCCTTACTATTTTGCTTTTTTTGCACTAACACCTCACTTCCAGCCTTTCCTGCTAGCCCCTACTCTTTCTTATTGTTTGGGGAATAATATATATTGATTAATTTAAGTTTTCTGTATGCAATATACAGTACAAGAAAATCAGCCTTACACTGAGGCTTCACAATATAGTGTTAATAAACCCACTGGCTGGAAGTTAGCCAACTAGCTAATCATTACTGCATGAGCATAGGCACCTCACAGCATGCCATATCATTGAGGTAATAAACAATAGATTTGTTAATCTAGTATGAAAGCATTATCAGTTCTCTTTGCTTTGCAACCACTTCAAAATCTTCTCTGGGCTTTTCTACAGATCTCTCACATCGCAGTTACATTTAGTCGGTTGTGGTTTACATAAAAAGAAACTCTGAAAAAATTGATGTAGGAATGAATGCCATTTTGCAGTATAATGCATATCATTCCATTCATTCCTTTTGCTGGTGTTCTAAGTGGAAAAGCAAAGACTTTCAAAATTGATGTTTGGGTTTTTAATTCCTGCTAAAGATCTGGTTTTACTTGTTTTACTTAATGTAATGCTCTTATTATGTACAGCTCAGCAAAAACAGTAATTAAAAAGCAATGTCTCCTTTATATCTGTCTGACTATAATTTCAAATGTATCCCCTAGTTTGTATTCATTATTATTTTATAATTTTTTGTAGATTGAGGTTTCCAGTCTGTCATTAGGCACTTTATTTTGCTTAACTACAAAAATATCTGTTAGCAATAACCAGTTTCTCTTATCTCCATACTAAATGACGTGACAAAACTATACTATTATTAATTATTGTTTTCAGCCATGCTAAAGTAGGGAAAATTGATCTGTACCTAAGAAGAAAAATCGCAATGATCTGAAAGATATATATTATGTAAAACATGTAAGATTTTTATTCTTTTTGATTATAAAATTAGATGAGAGCCTATTTTATAGAATTTACAAGCCAGTCATAAGTGACATTTGGCCAACTCTGTGGGAGAGGAGGAGCAATTAACACTTTTGTTGCAGAAAGCAATGTTCATTATACCTCTGCTTTTTATTACTAATGGCAGATGGGAAAAAAAAAAAAACAAAACAAAACCAAAAAACCACACTACAACAAACCAGGATCTGTTCTCCTGGTAAAGCTACCTCTACTTCTTTCCTGAATTTATTTCAATTTCTTCCCAAAAGTATCCCTTACCATGTTCAGTAGAAGACAATCACAGTTTAGCTTTGGGTAAGATGGTGCACGGATGGATGTACCTATTCATGAAGTTCAGGTATATATACCCTGGGGAAATGCCTCGCCCCTGAGGTCCTTGGACTTGAAAGTCAGGGAGGCAGATGGGGACCTGCTCCATGGGAGCAGAAATAGTGATTCTTTGAGCAGTACTTGCAATTGTGGTGGTGGAGTCACCACCTTGGCCACTGCAGTTCTCTGGCAGAACACCTGGGATGTGGGGAAGGTGCATGTGCTGCACAGTGTGGGAGCTCCTCCTACACTTGTGCCACCTCAAGTGACCCTGATGTATTTCCCCCATCCTTAGCCTCCCATACAACGTGGAAGCCATGACAGTGGATTTCCTGGATGGGAATGTTGTTTCCACATAATTCTGCATTCTAACTCTCTGGAAATTAATTGCTTCAGAAACTGAGGAAAATGTGTTGCTCTTTTATTCCAAATGTCCTATCTACTCTTAACTTCCAGATTCTTTCCATCTTTCCAGCTCCTCTCTTCTCTTTAATGGACTATTTTTTTCAGCTGTGGGTATTTTATCCTAATTTTATGTAAACGTGCTACTTCCTGCTAGTTTTCCCGACTTCAGCCACACATTTTCCTTTGTTATTTATCTCTTCACAATTTCAAACTGAGGTCCTGATGGAAAGAGTGTTTATGTGCTGTTTCCCAATCTTCTATTGCAGAGAGGTATCAAAACAGATGAGAATAAACACTGATATCAGCCTATGATTGGAAACCACTATTATCTTCTGCATTAGCAGCTCTGGCACCTACCACCTGAAAGCATTTCAGAGATTCTTCATAAGTCTTTCCATTCTGAGAAGTAAGGTTATAACATCCAATGAGATGTTTAGAAGGAACCCAGGTCACTTGGCTGCTCTGGGTTTTAGGGAAGGGAAACAGTTTCTGAAAGGATTAAGATCAGGATAAAGAATTTCAGCAAGGATTCTGAAGGCCTTATACAGGGCTCTGGCCAATTGCCCAGTTTTCAAACGCTGTCTTCAGTTTTCCAGGAAATTTCTCTGTGTCAATTGCTGAAGCAAGATTGCTCCTTATCCATCACACTCCCTTAACCTGGCAAACCATATATCTGTAGTAAGGTTTTGGAGGAGCTATATTTCTGCACTCTCATTTTGTATTTAATGTATTTGTTAGGGTTACTTTTTTAACCTGGATTTATCTTATTGTTCCAGGAGTAGTTCTTCCAGAGGAATGATTTGGGGAGCAAATTACAATATATGGGGAGTCAGTAGAGAATACAGTCCTTTTATTAAGGGATTTTGTCTGGCAGGGGCTTACTGAAGTGGGTAGAATGAACAATTTTCGTCCAGACTTTTGTAACAATACATAACAGTGTAGCAAGCTGTAGGACCAATATCTCAACAGCAAATGATCTTTAGATTACCTCATGCAATAAAGCTTTGTATTTTCTTTCATCCTTGCATGTGGAAGGTGAAATATTTATTTTGCCAAGGATGAGATAGCCCTTGATTTGAGACCTATCCTTTTTGATCATAGATGAATCACTACTGAAATAACAGATCCTTGATACAGGTAGAAACATTTAACTCTGGAGATGCTAAGACTGTGTTAGGCAAAAAAGTAGAGGGTTTAGATCCCTAATTCCTCCTTTTTTCATATAGAGCTGTAGGCAGTGCAATGTTCTGAGACATTCAGTTCCTTTTTCTTATCTAAGATAAATGCCACTAACAGTGAAACCATAAAGTCAGATTCTTTTCCTTGTTCTGACCAGGTGTCATCTTGAACCTGGGACACTTTTTTGTGATGGAAAGCAGAATCAAAAATGTTGTACTGTTCTGAGAAGTTTTGGGTTTGATTGGTAGGCATTTTCCAATGTAATCACTGTTTGTATTATTTTTAATAATACCTGAACACTTTGTTCCATCCATGAAAAAATGTCTTTGAATCTCCTAGAGGTAAAGAGAGAGAAAAAAAAACAGAGTTATAGGGCCAGTTACCTTGCAATCTTACCCTTCTGTCAGAGATGCTATCAGTCAATGGAGCTGTAAAGGAAAAATCAGGCTAAGCTTTTTAACAGTCTCCACAAAAGAGAGAAGCCAGGTTGACTTTCAGATGCTTGGGGGAGTCTGCAAGGTTTGCAAGTAGGAAAGTCATCTTTATACTTGATGATACTTTATACATTATACTTGATGATACTTTATACATGATGGCAAGACTAAATCAATAAAAACTGAGACATCATCTCCCTTCTGGGCTGTTTTTAGAGCCTGTTTTCAAAGTAGAGCAACCATTCTTCAGAGTAATTTAAAATAAAATGGCAGCATGCCACAGACTTTGTCCCATCAGCATGAATCTTACTGAGATCTCCTCAATAAGCCATTTTAAAAGGAATTATAAAATACAATGAGTCACAAAAAGGACTACTTCAAATAGATTCCAACCACGATGAGGTGCCGATTTGTTACTGTAATTTAATTCCTCCAAGTAATTAGTTCTGCAAAGACAGGAGGGACAGAGTGTCAATCCTGGGGGCAGGCAGAGGTCTTTTTGGCAACATACCAGCCATTCAGTTCTTTGGCAGAAATCCCTATGTTTCTTTAGAAGTTACCCAGGACATGTAAAATTAACACCCTGGATTTTAAAAGAAAAAATGGAAGAAAACAAAACAATCACCCATTAAATAGTCCTACAGCTACTATTTACAGTTTCTTTATTTTTCCCTCATCATCTTTCAGACAGGTGTATAGAAACTCCTGAAGACCCAGAGAGCTTCACTGCATTTAACATGCACGTGGCTGTACCTGCCTACCTGACAGCCCATCCAAGTACATCTCTCACCTTCCAGCCACTGTTGCAGCAAGCTATCAAAATTTTGTTTGGTCTGTAATTTATAAATATTTTTTTTTTTTAAAAAAATATATATAATTAATTCTTAAAAAAAAAAAAGCACCAAGCAAAAAAAACAACCTAACAAAAGCCCCATTATGCATGCTTGGACAAATCTTACAAGAGCTACACACACAGGAAAAAAAGGACTCCATAAAAAAAACACAGGAGCTTACTGAGGTGATGCACCCTCTCATATAGAATTTGGTTTGCTATAGCATTAAATTTATTGAGTACCTGCTGTCTAGAACAGCTTGGAGTGATTCTCAGTATAATTTCAATGAAGTCACCACATTTAGACCAGAATTTGAAGAAGAGAACCTAGAAAAGCTTTGCTCTTCCTGGCCTTGACATTAAAGTGAGTGTTTTCATGTAATGCACTTCCAGCCCAAATTACTGGTTGTGTGAATAGGTTTACAGAAAGGGTTTTTTATAAAATTTTTATTATATACAGGCTCTTAAGTCTCTGGATTCTATTAATAAACAATCATCACTTCAACAGGTTTTTTCCTTCAAGACTATTTCCAAAATGACAGCAGCAATATCAAATGAGAAATCATTCAGGCCAACCTAGAGTCTTCAGTGGCTAATATTTTATTGTGATTCAGACTTGTATTTTTCGGACAAATAGTAGGAAGTGAAACTCAGAAATCAGATTGCTCAATGAAATTCACCATCTCTTGCCTCAGAATAGTAAAACCTTCTCAATAGAGCAGTGTTATGGAAGAATACCTGAGTTGTGGATCATGGAGGGAGTTTCACACATTAAATTTTGTAAGTTCTGCCAGGATTTGCTAATGTAGTCATTGTTCAGAGTGTAACAGTACTGCAGCTGTTAATAGCAGAAAAAACTTTTCTTGCATCTCATGATTCTTTAATACAGTCTTTTACCTGCAAATTGGAAATGACTTTGTCTTTTTTCTTAGTACATCTACAGTGTTTGTGTCTTTGCTATGAGTTTTCATAGAGTAATTAGTACAATAACGTTGAGATTTCTTGCCTAGAGCTCTACCACACTTAACAAGTGGATGATGATAAACAGTATTTAAATTCAGTGGTAATCTACTCCTCTTCACATCAAATCAGGTGAAGCATAAAGAGAGAACTAAGTGTTTGATTCCTCCCTTCCACACATAAATGGCAAAAGAGATGTTTTATTTTGTGCAATTACTGAAGCTGGCTATAGTCAAATGTATCAAAGTGTGTCCCTGTAAGGACATCAAGTGGCAAATATTCCATTCTTTCATACCAGTCAACATTAGTGCTGGACTTCTAAATAAACCCAGACATACTTTCTATAAACCTAAAACCATTTTCACCTCCCAGTGAAATGAGCCGCAAGAGATGTACCAATAAAAAAAAATGAAAGTAAAGCAAATAATTTATTCAGGTGCCTCATTAAAGAGGTAGAAGCCTACCTTTTCACTTTCATATATGATTATATGGCCATTAGAGCATGATAGGCTGGGAGTTTTAGGAGCCTTTTGATGAAGCACTTGGAGACTTCTATACAGACTGTTTCTATCAGATCAGCTTTGCCTGCAAATCCAGTGACTCCTTTGAGAAACTGGAGCAGGTTTGAGAGAGATAACTATCTTATTTAAAACTCATGTTGCCTCTTCTCTGGTATTTCTCCTGTACACAAATTTTTTAGTATATCTTTCCTCCCTCCCTCCTTCCCAATGAACAAAGAAGCACAGAATTCATTTTGCTTCTCCACATGGCTTTATTTCCTTTGAGCTTTCCTTTACTATATCCATCATCTATTGGCCCTAAATACTATCTCACAAGTCCTGCCTCTGATGTGTTTGAAGAGAATTCATTTTTAGCTCTTACGCCTTTAACAACTCTTTTTGGTTTGCCTAACACCTACTTGCCAAAGCTTCTCTATTTTTTTCTTTTTTTTTTTTTTTTTTCTATTTTCCTCTCTTGAACAGAACTTCAATTTGGAAATCAGGATTCTTCCATTTAATAACGTCCTTCATCTCATTGTTAATTTCCCATTGCTTAAAACATGCCAGTCTGGGAGGAAAGGATCTTTTCTTTCCAGAGTCTGTTGTGCTGGTTAGCATATATGTGCTGAATCCATGGCAGCATCTTTTAACTATCTCTGTGCTCTTCATAAGCATTTTAACAGTTTCACCATTTGACCGCTTCTTAAATTTCTTCTTAATAAGCTTCACCATTGCTACAAAATCTCTTTTTCTTAGAATAAACAGGACCAGGGTTCATGTCTCTGCCCTCAAGAGCCTCTGGTCTCCTTCAAGCCTAAGAGTAAATCCAGATCAGGAACTTTATAATATAGTCTTAATGCTACACTTTTAATCTCTAGACCTAGCGTAGGTATCCCACATTAGACAGTGATAATAGTTGGCTTATTGGCCTGACTCTGAGCTGTTCTTTATGCACAGGGCCAGTGCCTCCACCAGTACAATAATTTTTCCTACATTTGTGTACCCTCATATTTTAGAGTTTTACATTCCTTCTATCAAAGTTTTAAATGCCTATTATGTCCTCAGGGTAAATTACGCAAAGTAGAGCAAAACACTGAGACTCAACATACACAAGTAGCATTTTCCCCCAAATCTTACTTAGATGTCTAGTTGCTTCGTGATTTTATAAAGAATGTTGTTTTGTTTGACATTCTTTTAGGCTCAGAGGATGACATTAGAGAAGTTCTTTGTCTTTGGAGAAAAGATGCTGGGGAAAAAAGTAAAGAAACAAGATTTTTTTTTTTTTTAAAGCCCTAGACTCAAGTAGATACTGGGGTAATCATCAATCTCTTCAAGCAATAGAAGAACATTCTTGTTACAGGCCAGGGGTAACGAAGAAAAAAGAAAAATGTTTTATAACCTAGTATTTTGATAGGAGACATTTTCCAATATTTTTATTAATGTATTAAATGTACAAGTAAATAACTGGCAAACTGTATTCTCAAATAAAATCAGATATACTGAAGACAAAAGTGTCTCTAAATTTTTGTCACAGAAAACATCACAGCAGATTCCCAGTGAATGATGTTTCTATTGAGATATTCATGTTTTAATCAGGGATCTCAGTGAAGCTTGACTCCAATTTTAACTATAGGTTTCTACACAGCAAAGATGAGTATTTATGGATAGATAATGCATGTGAAGGAATTTTTTTCTGGAAACAAAAGAGCAGCTCAGTATATAGGCTGAGTAAACAAGAACAGTGTACTAGAAACTACAAGAAGGGAATGGGACTGACAGTATGAAAGTAGCTCTTGTCAAACAGTGGTACTGGAATTCTGATGTCTCTTTGCAGGGAGACACAGGTGAAATTTAAGCTTAATTAACTGCACCCAAACAAAGCCCAAACAAACACAGGTATCAGGGAAGGAGAGGATCTCTGAGAAGAGCAGAAAGAAGAACTGCAAAAGAGTGAGAGGAAACCTAAGTGTTTGAACAAGAAAGAAGGCTGAGGGATCTGGACACACATGAAAGGCAGGGTCAGAAAGAAGGTGTGAGCACTGCTGTTAAGGATGGCTCCAGAGGTGTGTAAAGATATGTGATATAGATAGACACCTTTTCACATAACTTTTTGTTTCCATTTTAATTGTGGTCTGAAAAATAAATAGAAAATAGAAAAACTCAAGAAGGCCAGACCTGGTTTAGTGAGCAACGCTCCACTTGCAGTACTTCAGACTTTCCTAACTTGTTTTCTTAGCCACTTGAAGTTAATAATCCAAATACTGTCACATTGATGAAGAAAGGCTTTTGCCACCTCTTTTTCAAGACAACTTTTCCACTGAAAATGTGATTTAAGGTTTTCTGCATTTTCTAATAGACCACCATGCATGCATTCATCCGTCTAAAAATTATGCCATCTCCTTTTTCTATCTCAACCTTCTAATTGCTCGTGATCTTCACTGATGTGATGTGAAGTACTTTTCTGTTTGCCAAGAACAAAAGGCAAAGAGGAAAAATACCAAGAGACTCCTTGAATGTTGAGGAAAAGAGGGATATTTAAATAAGGCAGGAATAGGAATCAGAGAATTATTTGCAGGCCAGCAGAAGACAGAAAACAAGTCTTTAGAATAATGGGTCTCTATGCTCAAAATAAATATCAAATACTTCTTTTGGTAACAAATCGATGCTGATATTCGGCCCTGACAGACCTGAAACACAAAGTAAGTAACCTTCAGCTTGTCAGAACTGATTCTTAGTCATCATCATCAGAGTCACTAAAGGTATAAACCCCGAAGGAAAATATCATTCTGCTCCTGTCACCCTCATTTGTGGACCAAGTCACACAGTGAAAGTTTTTCTAAACTCATTTCAGATGAAGAATGGTGCATTTACAGTTGGTTTAATGGAATAATGAGCAAGTTGAAAGGTCTTGGTGTAATATTTGAGTTTCAGATTTAATTTCAGTAGGATCATTCTTCCTCCTTGCAATTGGCTGAGAGATTTCCAAGTTCTTCTGATTGTCATTTCAAATGAAAAGCCCTGGCAGGTTGTAATGACTCCAGAAAAGGACATTGAGGTCCTTATACTGTATACTTGAACTATGCCTTTTGAAGAAGCACGTTGCCCTCTTGGACACATTTTCTCCAAGTTTAAAATTTACAATAATTACTCCAGGATTAGAAGCTGCGCACTAACCAGATTCCTCCTGATTCAGTGGCATTATGTTCATGGGCTTCTGTTCATTAGATTGGTGGGATAACTACCCTTAATTTCTTAAACCTCTATCACTTCTATGTGCTTCCCTGAGTCCTATTTAATTCTGCAGCAGAACCCCTCAGGAAGGATAGGATTCACGCTCGTGGTTTACGTGACTAATTGATTCCTGTTGACAAAACCAGTGTTAAAAAAAAGTATTGCAGAGGCCTCCCTCCTTAAGGTGGAAGCCAAAGAGGCTCTGTATCACTTTCCAGCTCTTCGAGCTGTTAGCAATTAGTTCCATGAGACATTGCCAGAATATGACTGTTCATGGTGGGAAACACTGAAAACATTATACATTAGGGTTTCATTAAAATATATAGGCCCAGAACTAATTTGTACTCTCAGGTCAGACACAGCAACCTCTTTTGAGTTTTCTGGCACTGAAAGAAGAGAGGGCTCAGTAATAAATGCAACATGGATTTTAAAAAAGATATTTTAGATAACAAGCAAGATTTTCTTTATTATTTCCCCTTTGTAAAATAACAAGCCACATATAACCTAATGCTGAAAATGATTGGGGGGGGAGACTTTTTTTATCTTGCCCCCTATAATAGATTTTCTTCTTTTGCTCAGTTCTCTCTGTGAATAACAAGAGTGGCAGCCATTTTCTCCCAGCTCAACATCAAAAACCCTTTCATCTGCTGTCTAAATGCAAACAAAGCAAACCTTCCACCAGGCCTTTCTTTCCAGATAAATTAAAACTCTCATGTCCTGGGGCCTAAATCAAGCCTACAGGCCTTCCCTAGATAAATCCTTTCTCAACCTGAAATCTTCTCACTACACGTGCTCCTTGTAAGATAATTTTGCAGTAGCTAATCAATAATGCAACAGTAAATTGCATTTAAATAAACATTAGCAGCCCTCTTAATGAATAAAACCTCATTTGCAATTTGTCAAAGTCAGAAATGCTGGACTCTTTTGATATTCATTAGAATATTGGAAATTGGAGCTTTGACAGGTTTTATGTATGTTGCAATTATGATTTTTGTGAATAAAGAAACTGCTTTATTTTCATCAGAATTCTTGAATAAAAACAGTGATATATGCTATGGGCTTGATAGCTCTCAATTGCCACCCTATTAAAAAACACAGAAAAGGAAAAAAAAAGCCTGGGTACAATCACAAATTTTAAAATGTTGAAATGTACTACACATGCATTTTGCAAAAACTTATTATGATATTCCTTCATTTGTATGAAGGATTTTAATTAATTTGCTGTGATCCTAAGCTTTGGAAAAATACAGTTCTTGATAATTAATTTTTATGCAGCAATAGGGTATTACAGTCGTATGTGTTGCTAATTTTGTAGTGAAATTGCAAAATAAAAGCATGTTTACACATCATATATTGTAAATTCACTTAATAAGGTTTGTTGTGTTTTATCCCCATTTTTCAGCGGAAGCATTTTACTTAAATAGCCCCGTGTGAAACATCTGCACCATGCACATTGCAGTGTGAATTCAGTGCTTTATAAACAAAGTCTTACACCTGGGATGGAAGAAAAATTCTAATTTTGAGAACCATTAGGTTGTGGAGTAGTATCTCAAGGGAAGAAGGAGAAGCCATATCCACAAGCTATTTGAAAACAAATTGGAAAACCTGAGCAGCACAGTGCAAAGAACAGAACGATACCAAGAGAGAAACACACCAAAAATGATGTGCAAGTTGTTTTGCCTCTTTGAATTCTGTGATTGAGCAGAAGGATGAAGCCAAGCAGGGCATAAAGCACAGTCCCGGTGTACTGTAGGATTTTCCATGGGAAAACACAGTTTTCCTTTTAAAAATGTGTACACACTTAGATTTGTGTTTTCTGCACTGATGTGAGATACCCTCCCACCGGATCTCCTTTGGAGGAAGAAATGGTCAGTGAGGACAAGGCATTCCTCTTGCTCAGGAGTTGCAACTCATGCAGTGTAAATAGTATTTGTGAACAAAAACCCTCAAACATCTTCATTGCCCTTGCACAGATCCAGAAGAAATTCTACATCTATGGAAACGTGTCTTTAAGAACTAATTTTGAAGGACCAGGCCCTCTGTGTGAAGGAGTCTGAATCATTGTAAATATATTTAAATTAACGACTACCTGACAAAAGGCTGTTCTCTAAAGATTACAGATATGCATACTGATGTATTGTAGTAAACAGTTGGCAGCAGCTTGTACCATGAGCAGCATCATTTTTTTTAATGCACTCAAGCATTAATGAGGACAAAATCTGCTTAACTTTGAAAATCATGAGATGCATGAAGGCAAGAAAGACAGGTCCAGCTGCTACCACACATATTTGTGACTTCAAAAGTAGTTTCATTGGCTCATGAGAGGCCAGTAAAGACACAGACCACAATGAGCATCACTTGGACATCAGCGCAGCAGACACTTTATCTGACATCACACACATCTGTCCTCAGAGACAGGGGTCCTCATGTACCCCTGTACAGCAGCCTCTTGCTCCAAAACAGTTTATTCCCAGAAGAAAAGATGGGTAAATCTGATTTATGGTTTCCACCTTCAGTCTCTAACTCAAGGCTACTCTCTTGTCACCAGGTGGGAAGTTCTGCACTGGTTCCTAAAACCAGTTTTGTAGCCAGGAAGACAGACACCCCCTTTCTCCCTCTCACCTTCCTGCTCCTTGCTCACTGCCCTTTCTCCATCTCAGCCTCCAGGAGCAGGAAACTGGAGGGGCTCTGCCCACCTTCCCATTCTGAGCAAATCAGACAAATGAGGAGGTGCTTTGCAAAGGCTGCACTTTAGACTAACTCGCCAGTTCTGTCAGTGATTAGAGAACTGACAGCTCAAGAACAAAAGTGGACCAAGACCTGCAAGCATTGTACACCTCTGCTTTGCACACATCAGACATTCCCAAGCTGAGGGAAGCCACTACCAGCAGCAAGGCCCCACATCATCTGCATTCTCAGGGGGAGCCATTGCCTCTACAGGCAGCACAGATGTACGGCCTGTGTTCTGGTAAGGGTACACAAACACAACAGTTTCCATACCTCTGCTCTTATCTCAGTGAGAGAGATTTGGGCCACAGAACCAGGTGTGAGCAGAAGACATCGCAACCTCACAGCATCCAGGGCTCTTCTCCTCCACATGGAAACAAAGCGGAAGGACCAAGGCTGCTCTTCTCTCTGCTCTCTGCCTACTGACAGCAAGATATCTGACAGTCCATAGAGCAGGAATGCAAAAATTTGAGCTCCCAGGTTTAGATGAGAAGAGACCTCCCACCAAAACATGTGCTCAAGATCCCCACGTCTGTCACTTGATGTGCAGTACAGAACAGATCCTCTGGAAGCAAAGCTCTGATGTCCTTCAGGTACTTGGTTATCCCTGTTCTTCTCAGGTCAGAGTGAGTCCTACATCATTGCTGTGGCACCACAAAAAAGTATTTTTTCAGGAAATGACAGAATTTAACAATTATTTTTTCCATATTACGTACTGTCACATTAGGTGAATATTCCCTGTCAGTTAATTTTGCGTAGACCCTCAACCATATGTGGAAAAATGTTAATGGGATAGAACAGGCGGAGGGAGTGAGAGATGCAAGATGCTGTGGGAAGCCACTATGATTTATCTCGCTTGAAATAACCACACATAAAGTACTGCAGATAAAGGTTTAATACCTCTGGTATTCATGACAGTCTCCTCCATGCAATTCTTGCCTCTACCTTTGAGGGACAGTAGGCCTAAGGAAGAGAACTTCTCATATGCAAGTTAAAAGGAATTATCAACCTGCTCTCTGTGGAGGGAGAGATCAAGTTTCTGCACTTAGTGATGCAGAAGCCACTCTCTTCCTCCATAACAGGATTGTTTATTTAGGCTGGAGCACTCTGGATGCCAAACTTCAGTAGGTATGAGCTGCATTATTTCCTGGATTTTATGTAAAACATTGTGAATATTTTTGACATTTTATGAATAATTAGTTTGACACATTTCAGTATATTGGAAGAAGCTAAGAAACTCATGCTCTTATTTTCTTATTCTAGCCACATCTTATCTCTATTACTTGCCTCTATTAAGACAAAAAACATTAAATTGTAACAGGTGTCTTGATAAGAGAATTAGCCAAACAGTGCTATGGGTGACCCAGAAATCCTTGAAGATATTCTCAATGCAGTTTTTGGCTGTTTATTTATACTTATATGTATGCACATTTGCAAATATTGGTTCTTGAATCAGAAAGAAAAATAACTATTTTCTTATTAGTGACACTAGGCTCAAATTATAATCATTATAAGTAGTAACATCTTTAAAAATACAGTCCTATACCTATGAGCAGATATAGATTTTGCATTTCCATTACAATAAGTTAATCTATGACCTTTGTCCTCTTATTATGATACTATTGAAATTAGGTTGTTGGAACAAAGATGTTGCTTCTAATTTATTCATTGCTTTTCTTTTTTCTTTTTTTAACCTAAGGATAGCAGAAAGGTCTGAATATTATTTTAAATCAGATACATTTTTTTTATCTACTATAATGCTTTCCTCATGAACACAGGGCTTTGTTGAGTCTAGCAAAGGCTCTGACTTTGTCCTCAGGTTAATATACATACACACAAAAAACCCCAAAAGTTGGACCTTATAAACATGATTAGCCGTTAACCAGAGGCACGCCTTATCAGTTCCTAAAACCAGTTTTAAAACCAATATATTGAAAATAATATATATATGCAATGCTATCTTGTTACTTACTAACATTTCTATGCCTATGAGGCCTCCAGCAGTTTTTCAGTACAAGAAACACAAATTATGACATTATGACTTTGCATTTTGTATCAGCATGCTAAACTAAATTAGCTAATCCTAATTCTGGTTTCCCACAGAAGGAAATCTAGAATATTTCCAGCACAAGCAATGAGGCTGTATGCATCACTGGGGTAGATCTATGATATCACATCTCTGCTACTTACATTTGTAATGTGTGAGGACAGAGGGACTGAAACAGGAACAAAACAGAACACATCCCTGTCTCCTTTCACACTCATTACACCTACAGTTCTCCCCAGAAGTTGTCTTTCCATAATACAAAGTATTTTCACACGTTTAGCATTTTGCATGTGACAATGTTCTTAAAGATAATGCCACAGCACAGACATAGTCCTCTTAGTCATCTCTTTCCTTGTTCAAAATCTGAATACATTTCCAGCACACAAAGATTATGCCATAACTCACACAACCTAACCCACGCCCTTGCCTTCCTTAGAGGCACTTGAGAGAACTTTACTTTGTCCATGTTAACTTTATTTAACAACAGTCATACACCACTCACATTAGCTCAGATTACGCATTTAATTTTGTTAAGTGCTACTCTTAAAACATCACCATGCTTAATGTTGACATCTAAATGGAACCGTTTAGACTTTGCTGTGAACACCTCATTAAAGCAAATGGAGCAGGTAAGGAGGCAGAGCATCTGCTTTTGTGGAGGCAAATGGGGAATTGCATGCCTTTGTTTGGCTGGGAGCAGTTGAGCACCATTTTCAGCCTGTGTAAACCCAGGTAGCTCCATAGGTTTCATCAGAGCTTCTCTGATTCAAATTAGTTACAGATAAGGCCGGGTTTCTTGTGAGCCTTGGATAGAGTACTTTTCCCTACCTCCATAAAGTCACTTCGGAGATACCTCCAGAGCACTGTTTTTTTTTTAACTGGACGTGGGTGTGTTTTGAAACAAGAACTACTTATACATCACCTTTCCAGTAGCAAAGATTGACTCTTTTTCCTTTCTTCATTTGAACATCAAGTCTATGGCAACTTATGGCAACTTATTCCAGAGAGGAAAAATTACTTTTTCCAATAGGGAAAAAAAAAAAAAAAAAAAAAAAAAAAAAAAAAAAAAAAAAAAAAAAAAAAAAAGGGAAGAAAGAGATAGATTTTCCCTGACTTGCCAAATTTCTCTCTTTGAGTAAACTCAAGCATAGAATATTTTGGAAATCCTAAAAATGTAAAGAAACAGGGCAATTATGTGAGTTACTGTGTTTTTTACCCCATTGTTGCTTTCAGTGAACATTGGTACATATATCAGTACTAACACAGATTTTTAAAATGCATGTATTCTTAAGTAATGTGGAATAATAAAAAAACTTCAGTATCTGCTTATGTGTAAATAGATCAAGAGATACCTCTAACCCAGCCTAAACTTCCTGTCACTGTAATATTCACAGTGGAATCAATAGAGTACAGAGATTTCATCCCTTTCTACTGCAGCAAACTGTGTCAGTGAAAGATTAAAAAGACTGTTTTATTCTAAATGTGATTCAGCCATAAAGTTGTTGTCTGTAGGCTGCATCGCTCCCTAAAATCTGCATTAGTGTCCCACCACCCTATAAATTGCCATATGTTTCCTCAGTTCCCACGCCACCATGTGACCACTTTGCCAAAAGAGAATAAAATGGTAAGCCATTAATGTTTGAAAAAAATCGTCTGATAACTTGGGATAAAAGTTTTCATATCAGTTCAAAGTATTAATTTTATTGTTACCTTTGTGTCAATGTGAGCTGCAATAATGCTTTTTTTCAATTAATCAATTTTAACAACCAGGGAATTTAAAGCATTCTATTTCACATTTTTCTTAACCCCTCTTTGCCCCAAAATGTGCAAGCAGGATTAAACATGGTCAGTGCCCTTTCTATTTGGCCTGAGTCTTGGAAACAAGGGGTTAATGCATGCTGCAGCAGCTATTGCTTTTACTGGTAGCATATGTTCACTATGAGTTGAACAGTTGAAGCCAAATGAGTACGCAGGAACATAGCTAAGGAACAGCTATATTAACTTCAGAAAGCTTACATTAATGCAATGGGAAATTGTATATTTTGTGAGGCTTTCAAGTTCATTTTTTCCAAGTAATATGTGCCCAAAAAGTCTTTGAAACTTTTCTGAGAGAAATAAATAAACAACTGCCTCCTCCTACTCCAACTTATTCCTTTAATCTTTTACCTAAATAGATTATCCTCATTTTTCTGCCTTCAGAACTCAGCTATATAGAAGACTTAAGTGCAACTAGAAGCTTTTGACACTTTTTTTCAACTTTATTGATAGCACCAGTGGCAAAGCCCCCTCCTGTCACCCGCCATCACAGATGAATGCAGAGCCCCTGTCTGCTCGTCCATCCTATGGCAGGGAAAAACAGTGGTCAGCAAAGCTGAGTTTCCACAGCAACACGTTGTTATGTTTCCCAGGCAACCAGGATGCTCAAAATCGGGTGGCAATTGGTGAACAGAATAGTTTGGGGAGAGTGAAATCTGTTTTTCCACTTTGCCAAAATAGGAGCTGTTCCTGTGGCAGGCGGGATGCAAGGGAAGAGGGCTTCAGGATGCAGATGCTTCTCCCAGCTCACAGCTTCTTCAAGCTCCCCACTTTCCCTAACAGAGTGCTTTAAAAATAGCATTGTACATTTTTATTTAGTTATTTTTTTCATTTGTTAATTTCATAGTTACCACTCCTACATTTATGTCTCTTTTTATTACCTCATAGGTACTTTGTGCCAGCTTTTGGGCAAGAAATGATTTTTTTTTATGTGCTGCATTAAAAATAAAGGACCAAACCTTGATATCTTTCTTCAGTTCTCAATTCAAACAACATGCCACTGCAGACAAGGGAAGTTTTATCCAAGAGCCAAAAAACGAAATTCAGTTTAAAATTAGTTTCAAAACAGACAATTTTTGTTTGGGAGAAGGGGTAGAATAATCTCGTGCCTGATATTCAGACAGATGTGAGGAAAGAATTTGATATGAATTCTTTAATACAATGCCCTGTTGTTACTGATGTTGACCCTGACTGTTTTATCAATACCTGCATCCTGCCACCTGAGGACAGTAGTGAAGGAGAGGGAAGGAGGACAAGGAACATTTCCCAGGCAGAAAGTTACATATCTATCTGCCTTGACTGCTAGTTCCAGATTTGGGAAAATAATTTTTTGAATATTGTCCCTTTCTTGGCTTTCTTGAAAAGAATTACAAGGTTGTAAGGAAGTTTTACTACTTCAAAGAGCATATTGGCAGCTGCTCTTGTCCTAGCAGATGACAAGAATTCAAACAAGCCAAGAATAACCTATATGAGGATGAAAGATGATGTTTCCAGCAGTTCTCAATAATGTGTCTTCACTGCATTAAAGAACAACAGGAACAATTCCAGACAAGACGTACAGCCGAACACACAAGATGAACCAGCATCTCCAGTTATTAATCAGTGTTATCAGAGGATATTAAAAATATTGCAGAACATTGTGATTCTCTGTGCAGTCACAAAAAAAAACAAAAAACAAAAAAACAAAAAACAAAAAAACAAACCACCAAAAAAAAACCACAAAAAACCAACACCTAGTCTTAGGGCTTACCTTATCTTATCTTATCTTATCTTGACGTGAAAAACCACCCTGGTTTTCCAAGATAGCTGGGTCCCAGTGTCCCACTATACCTTCTCATGCCAGTGTATTCCATGTTCCCTCTGCCCACAGAGGCTCTGAGAGAAGCTGCAGTCACACCAGGACTACATCTTGTTGTTGGATGAGGCTAGAGAAAGAGACAAAAACTGAGGTCATGTAGGATTTACTTTCTCTTCCTATTCTACAGGCAAGGAAGACAGAAAAATATTTTGGGGTTATGCTCACATGTGGTGGGTGATTCATGCTGCCAGAAACTAGTGACTGCTCCTAACTAACATGCTGGCCTGGGAGAAAATTATCCAAGGCCACAAGGAGTTTGAATCTTTATCTTCCATAAATTATATTAGAAAGGTCAAATTAGGCTTTTCCAGCAACTGGAAACTATGAGTCCTATCTCCTCTTCCCCTTTTAAAAGTATGGCATGATAGTTAAAGAAAAAGATAGACATTTCACATTTGTTTTATGTTTGAAAAGGTTCTCCTATAGTGCCTGCTTAGAACTGAGCCAACACTGTTGATCTGCATTCAGCCTCCTTCTCCAGCAAAGGCTGCAGGAAGGATTTAATCCTGTGCAAAAGAAAAAGGTCTAATATTCACCTTACTAGATGCAAAATGAAAGAGTAAAAAAAAATTCCTCTTCTGTCAAAATATTGTCCTAAACTACCCAAAACTGAAGCAAACTTAAGTAAGATGAAGGAAAATCATCAGTTAAAAATTGTGAAATGTGTCTGGAAATTAACTATCAAAAGAGGTCATGTATATGTTAAATAACAGTTTGGCTCATGTGGTATTTTAAATAATCATAGGTTTATAAAAATATCACTGACTACCCAAAAAAAAGAGAGAATTACCATAGCCACTATTCTGCCTCTCACACAGTCTTACCCAACTATTGTTTTCAAGAGCCCCTAACCCTAGAGCTCTTGAGTAACTGTGAAAAGCTCCTGCAGGCATGGTATACTCCTTCCTTCTTCCATGATACACAGGCATTGGCCCAAGTGTCAAAGGGTGCTCTAGGATATCACACATGGGAAATCCAAATGTTTAAACAGCAACAGCTTGCTGATATTTGGAGAAAAAGAGTCTTCTGTCTGTGAGCCTTTAGAGCATGATGTGGGTCTGTAAATTTGGGGTCAAAAGGAATAAAGAACTAAACATCAGGAGGGCAAGAAGGGACAGAGAAGGGAAAATTCATGATAGGTCTCAGCGTGATAAACTATCTGCAGTTTTTTTCTACTTGCTAAAGGAACAAAGGAAACAGAAATAAAATGCAACAACAGTGGCAAGGACAAGTTGTGTCTCTGTCTTTTCAATGTTTCAGTGTGTCTGGGACATCCAGAGGGATCTTGACAAGCTTGAGAGATGGGACCACACCAACCTCATGAGGTCCAAGTGCAAGGACATGCACCTGGGTTGGGGAAATCCCAAGGACAAATACAGGTTGGACAAAGAATGGATTGAAAACAGCCCTGAGGAGAAAGACCTGGGGGTGTTGCTTGATAAGAAGCTCAGTATGAGCCAGCAATGTGTGCCTGCAGCCTAGAAAGCCAATCAGATCCTGGGCTGCATCAAAAGAAATGTGCTCAGTGGGTCAAGGGAGATGATTTTCCACTCTCCTGAAACCTCTACCTGTCGTACCGTGTCCAGTTCTGGAGCCCCCCCAAAAAGAGGGACATTGGGTTTTTGGACCAAGCCCAGAGGAGGGCCACGAAGATGACTGGATGGCTGGAACAACTCTCCTAAGAAGACAGGCTGAAAGAGTTGGGATTATTCAACCTGGAGAAGAGAAGGTTCCGCAGAGACCTTCTAACAGCCTTCCAGTACCTGAAAGGAGCCTACAGCAAAGCTGAGGAAGGACTTTTTGCAAAAGCATGTAGAAATAGTAAAAGGGGTAATGGTTTTAAACTGGAAGAGGAGAGATTTAGGTAAGACATTAGGAAGAAATTCTTTAGCATAAGGGTGGTGAGACCCTGGCACAGGTTGCTCATGAAGGCTGTGGATGCCTCATCCCTGGAAGTGTTCAAGACCAGGTTGGATGGGGCTTTGAGCATCCTGATATAGTGGGAGATGTCTCTGCCTATGAAGGAAGGTTAGAACTAGATACGCAAGGTCCCTTCCAACCAAAATCATTTTCTGATTTTATGAAATATCTATCAGAATAATGTCGGTCTGTTCACACACAGAATATATGTTTTGTTTGTAGTGGCACTCTCTTGGACTTCTGAAACCACCCTGTTACCATGGGCAGAAGCTAACTGTGCTCGCTGAGACTGAACTTTCTCAAATACTTACACTGTTCAGAATCTATTGTTGCTACAAGTAGGAACATCAAGATAGGTAGCAATGTAGAGTGGAGGAAGGCTCCTATTCCCACATTGTTTTATAACCAAACCGCCAGCAAGTGTTAGTAAGTTCCAAGAGCAGAACTAGCTCACAAACTGCATTCATGAGGATGCCTTAAGTTTTGAAGATGTAGCTGCAAGACACACACATATTACAGTGTCTACAGACACACACATATTACAGGAAGCACAGGACCCTTTTTGAACCTTGTCCAGTGGATTTGGATAAGTCCTTTAGCCTCCTCAGTGCTGATATTATATGGTCCAGTAATATAAGATAGCTGGAAATCTCTCACGAACTTCAGTGTCTCTGCCCAGCAGGCAGCCTGTCATCTTAGCAGGATTTACATGGACCAAAGTTCCACTTCTCATGAAGCAAATTATTTATTGCTTTGTAGACAATGGCTACAAAGTCTGGCAATTCTTTGGACAAGAGCAGAACTGTGAATTGAGCTGACATCCTGGCAACATTTCATCATAAAGATCTTCCAAGTCATATAGCTACCTTCAAAAGTATTCTTTGGAGAATGAAAGACTTAAAAGGCCGTGACCATTGGACCAGCACATGTGATCCTGTGGGATGCTCCTATGTAGAAATGCTCTTACAGCTTCCTGTGAGATCATGTTAGTTGGTAAGGCAAACAAAGTGGAGAAAAATTATTTTGTGAGAAGGGTTAAAGATTTCTTTGACCATTTACTGGCACTTGTGTATCAAACTTTTGAGAAACAGACCCTGCATTACTAGTATATCTCTTGGACCCTCCCGTTTATCCCTTTCTCCTTCGCTCCAAACACTTTGTCTAGCTTTAAACCAAACAGGCAGTTTTCTTCACTCCTATCTCTGCAAGGTCAAAGTGATTGAATATGCCTTGAAGGCAGAAGAAAAGTCAGCCAAAGAAGCTAAAAGCAGCATATACTGTAGCAATGAGGATTTTCTTCTCTACATTCAGGACTGTCTGAAGCAGTTTCCCAAATGCATATGTGAATCAAATTTTTACCACTAATAATAACAGCTGTTATCTTGGCATAGTCAAACATCCATGTTACTTGTCAGAGAAATTGCATAGGATGCTTTGCAACATAATCATGTTCAAGCTTGAAGAAGAAATATTCATATAATAGCAACAAGAATACGTAATCTGGTGTCTAATCTAGATGTGCTTAATAACTGCCCTTATCCTGCTTGCCAAAAGAGATAAAACCTGTTATTCTGTTTTCTATTGCTGGGCTAAAGGTTGTACTGGTAATATTTAATATTGTGATTCAGTTTTAGTTTTCTTAAACCTTATCTTGCTTGCTTCCACCTGATTTCAAATTTTGTTTCAGGTCAGATGCCACGCAGCAGTTCCCAGAGCATCCCTCTGCTCCTGAGATAGATAGTTCAGCTTCCTCCCTCTTGTCTTTCTCCTAGTCTGTCAGCAGTCAGTCCAACTTCATCATACTCTTTGCCTTACTGTTCTCAATATAAGCGCAAGTTGCTGCATAAAAAGGAAAAAGAGCTACATTCCACTGCAGTGCTAAGTTCAAAGTTACAGTGGCAGCCCTGAGACTCTTACATTTCCACTTCTTTTTTTATTTTCCAGCATCGTGTTTTAGGCCTGATTATGAGTCCTCACAGATCTAGTGATTTTCATCTTATCACAGTGTCAGGTTAAATCACTGGCAATGTCCTCTCACCAGGAGTTTGCAGTTCAAGGACAGCCTCTGGATCAGGCGTTGCATGATTCAAATAAAAAATTTACATGCAAGTGTTTGGTACTGTACTGACAAGGTGCTATTGCTGCCTGCATTTAGTGACCTTTTTTATGAGTGTGAAGGACTTGCTGCCAAAGATAGAAATGCACAGTGAAATACCACAAACATGGAGTCCTCCTAGAACTATTGTTCTGTGTCTTGTTTAGCAGAGCAACCCCCAGTTTCATCTTTATTTTTTCCTGGTCAGTCCTGCATAAGAGCCAGTCCCTCACTGGGTTCTCAGTTTGTGTCAGACAAAGCTTTCCCCCAGACCAATCACAGAATCAAGGAATAATTTAGTCTGAAAAGGAACCCTGAAGGACATCTAGCTGGACCCTGTACTTGAAGCAGGTTCAATCAGATCAGGTTGCTTGTGGTCTTTTGTAGCTGAGTTTTTAATGTCTCCAAGGATAGCAGTTCCACCTTTCTTGACAACCTGCTAAAATTTATAACCATCTTCATGGTGAAAAAGATGCAAAAAAGACCCTCACCCTCACAACTAGGAGGACTGTCCCATTCTCTAACCTGCATCTGCTGCATACTACGCTAGCACTGAGCATCTTCAGACAGGATGGCTACATCTTCCCTATGCTCCCCAGTAAGCCATTTTTAGAGAGCAGTAAAATCCTTCCTTTTTATCTTAAGGCTGAACACACACACAATCTCTCTCAGTGTCTCCTCCCACATGATATTCTCCAGCCCATTGACCATCCTGGTAGGCTTCACTGGACTCAGTCCAGCATGCCACCTTCATCCACTTCTGAATGTTAGGAGCACACAATCTCCAAAAAAACCACAGAAGATAATTTCATTTCCTTCCCTTTCTCAGTTTCTGAAGGGGCTGAAATAAACAGAACCTGACCTACTACAACAAACCACAGCAGATTTTTTTGCACAAGTTAAACTGCATTTTTGCTGACTGAAAGCATGGGGTCCAACATATGAAAACAGAGACCAAAACATCTTTTAACCACAAATGTGAACTGCTTTCTAAACATTGCAAACAAAACACAATTCAGACTATTTTGTCTAAAGTAGATCAAGATAGAAAGATGTAGACTAATTATTTCCTTTGGAATTTTTTCACAATTTCACATACTAACAATGGTGCCGTTACTACCACCTGGGGACTTTAAGTTGTTCCTATAATACGATCTGATCGGTGTCAGCATCTTAAAAACCATTAAAGAATTCTGTAATTTGTTAAAGAATTAAAAACAACCTTAATAGTGAACACAAAATGCATTTTAAGTCTGTAAATAGTATGTAATTCTTCTGAAAATTGTATTAATTAGTGCCTAATGGGATTTTTTTATTTTATTTTGTGCCAGGTAGATACTTGATTAATAGGACTTTGAGCAATTGAGAAGACAAAAATCACTACTACCAATGTGTGCTGGATCCATACTGGTCACCTATCTGCCAAACAATACAAAATCAGTGTCCTTGTTAAGCTATTTTTCTAGTTATTTGCTGGGTGCTTATGAGGAAGCGATAGTCCTTTACAGTTTCTGGGGATTAAGAACAGGTAGTTTAATTTTAATTTGATCTTTTACATAGTGAAAAAAGCTTTGCTAGTGTCACTACAGTGGGTTGAATGGAATTACTACAGCAAGGAATTTTCCCCTTTGTTTTGAAAGGGGAAATTCATACAGGATTTTTTTCTTCTCTCGTTTTCCTTTGATTAGCAAATCAGCAAAGGATTGAACGGGGAGACACTAGGCACTTTTTTTGGAAGCTCTACTTTATAACAAATGTTCCTGAGGGCACACAACATTTATGAACAACTCTCAGAACCAAGTTAGGTAAGAGAGGTGGGCTGGGCTGCCTCTCCTGTGGATCCAAGGCCCTGTGTAAACAGGAACAAAGGCGACGCAGAAAAGATATGTACCATTTTCATAAGTTCTAACTGAAGTAGTATACACATAAGCATAATCATATTTTCCATTCCCCTTGGCATCGCTTTGTGGTTTATTTGTTTTCTGATGTGCCCTACATCATTGCCTTTCATCCTCCATAGATGTGGATTGTCAATAGTTTCCTTAGCTGCAGTTGCGCTCCTAAGAAATACGGGGAAATCCTTCGTTGCATAGCAGGTCATTATGTAATAGATAACAAGGGCGGGGAGTGTCTCTGCATCAACTGGTGACATAATCCCCAAGGGAAAACAGACTTTAGTTGAACAATCAGAAAACTGGCTTCCTTTATGGTGTTTACACTGCTGCTTGCTAATGGATCACCATAAAGGAAGCAAAAGGACTCTTACACTATTGAGTACGCTATCATGGGAGTCTTCTGAGTGTGCCTTTTTTATTTGCTGCAGTCAGGTTAATGAGCTCACCAGCCCACTTGATGTCGAGGACTTTGTAACAAAGCAATCTCTCATTAAATGCTGCCTGGCACCACTCTCTTGAAGCAAAGGGACATTCAGATTATTGAATGCCTTTGTATTCCTCATTCCTACCAGGCTATGGCGTCCAGCAGTGGCATCAGTCCCGCACACTTACTGGCAGCCATCCAGTCATGCGCCTGCCCTCTTCAAACTGCATGGGCATTTGCCAATCTAAGCAGCACTAGTAGGCAAACAAGCATGGCACACGACTGCTTTGGCCAGTAGCCAGATGTGCAGCTGAACCATCTCACTTCCCCGCTACGGTACAGAGAAATGCATTCTTTCCCCATTCTCTCCCATTCAGTTGATTTACATGGAGGAGTTTTGTTGCAATACAAAGGAATGTGCATTTATCTGCATTCTCTTTCTGCTTTAACACCTTTTTTTTTTTAGTCTCAGTAGTGCAGGTCATGAATTCATCTGTGGCTTTATTTAAATACCTCCTGGCTGACAGTTTCTTCAGTGAAATGACCCCAGAGTGTTATCAGCTAGCTAGCAGGTGTGTCTCTTTATTCAGAATCTTGCAGGCAACTGTGCATGCTGGGTAAAGAGCAATCTATGCATGATCCAGCTCTTCCCTACATTACTCAGGAGATTTAATGGTTCGGTGTCATGAAGGCACTTACAAAGATTTTTTTTTTTTTTTTAAGTTGGTTTTCCGCTGGGCTTTGTGCCCTGACATATTTTGACACAAACACACAAAATGATAAAGAAATTTTTGTGAAAGGCTTCATTTCATTTAAATAAAAAAATAAAAATCAGCCTTATACTGGCTATTGTCTTTTTTTTTCAGTTCTAAAATAGTAAACAGATATCTAATAGTAATGTGGCTGCTCTGTTACAGTTCCACTAGTAAACAGCCTTGTAAAACATCATGTTTGCTTATGTCCCTGTGTGTATCTGTGCACACAGAGGTACACCCTGTTGCTACTCAGCCAGCCTCTAATATTGAAGAAATCCTCAAAGTCTGGTTATTAGAGTAGCAAGAGAAAAACACGCAAAAAAAAAAAAAAAAAAATTCAGAATAAAGTGAAGGAGAAGATTACAGTCAACAGAAAGAATCATCTTGTCCTGAATGCTGACATCTACTGTCTTAGGACAAACTTTCTCAGACTTTCTCCTTACAGGGATGCAGCTTTGCTTTGCCCTGCCAAGAAAGTAGAGGGAAAATACTAACCTCAAACAATTTTTCCAAGGATCTTGCACAGAAGCCCAGGCTACTCCAGCAAATTGTTCCCTGGAGCACTTCCTCTCACTTCCATAGATAAATACCAGGTTTGATCATAGCAGCATCCAGGCAGCGTACTAGTACACTGGCAACACTATTAGCAATTTTTTCCACCATCCACCAGGACTGAAAGGAGGTCCTACACAGCTGATGTTTGCATGCTCAGAAATGAAAATGTTAGATTACCTTATCTTTCTTGGGAAAAGATTCAGTTCCTCATAAAGGTCCCTGTCTGTCTGTCAGTAAAATGACATAAAATGGCAACACAGATGGCAGGAATGAATTTCATCCTGACCTGAAGTCAAATGGAATTTTGTTGGAGCACACTGTAACTTCAGGTTTGCTCCTGCTTCCATTGAAATTAGCAAGCCAGGTCTTGTTGACTTATTAACCAGGCCTGTGATCCACAAATTTGGCTAATCTACTCATATTTACAATATGAGATTTTGAAAAGGTCACAGAATGCAAAGTCCAGACTCCTGTCCCCAGAAGGGCTTTGGCTCGAGATCAGGCAAAGATAGGAAAAACTGTCCAGCTTTTCAGTATTCCATACATACCAGCTGCATTGACTACCAAGACAAGATGATGCTGGGCTTAGGAATGTAAGAAGCTCTTATTTTCAGCACTCTCTATTCTGCCTTTACCAAACAGGTGATTTTTTTTTTTTTTTTTTAACAAGATGACCACTAACTTTAATTCAGCATCAAAAGTCCCAGTTATGTGTGCTTTATTTCACAGTTGAAGATATACATTTGAAAGTGAGCAATATTTAAAGTGTGTTGTGGAACATATTTAAAGTGTGTAACTATGGAACAAGTGAAAATTATTGCAAAATATATTATTGAAAAATAAGTTAATAAGTTTGACATTTTTTTATATGCCAAAATTTATTTTAAAACATATCTCGGTTTTTAAAATACAGTTTCAGTAAATAATTTTAACTGTTGGTTTTGTTTGTTTGTTTTTCCTAGGGTAATACTTCTGCAGCAGTTCTGAAGGTGGATAAATTTTGAACAAATGTCTGGGCAAAATTAAACTCCATCTTTCAACTCTAATTTTTCCTCCAACAAATGAAATTCATCAGGTTATGAAGTTTAATTTATTTTTACTGTTCTAGCCTGTTTTTTTGGACTCTACTCAACCTGGTCAGCCACTACTGCAGAGAAAATAGATTGGCTTTACCTCATTCTGCCATTTTCCTTTCTTCTCTCCCTTCCCAAGTCAGAGCATCAATACTGACCGTTCAAGAAGACAAAATATTAACCATAGAAAAAATGCTTCATTAAACAACTGCAGTCTGGTTTTGGATCACATACGCTTAGATATTCTAAAGATATTTCAGAATCAAACTCTCATTGGTATCCATCCCTAGACCAGATTTTGAATTTTACATTCAGGATCAGCTTCTGTAGAGAGCAAATGTATTTTCAATTCCCATACATCAATAATTTTACATACATTTTGCAATTCATTCACACTCCCATTGCTTAGGAAAAGATGACTATTTTGAGGCCAGCATGAGTTATTATAACCCTTTGTTCTAACCCCTCATACTACACAGGCCACAGTGTTTCATTTTGTGATACCCACTGCACCTCGATCGGTTGTGCAGTCAGGAGAGAAAAACTGCTGGTCCTCTATTCCTTGCCTTCAAGGAACTGTCTGTTTTCTATTTCTAGTCCCATTAAATTTTCTGAAAAACACGTACTTTCATCTTTTCTGTTGCCAAGCAGTTTTTAGTTTCTGTTCAAATCAACAAGGATGAGAACTGTTACAGCTTGATCCTATGTGATGCTGAGTGCAGGCTTGTGCTGGGAAAGAGTGCTGGAGAGCTGAGAGAGGCTCATGGGCTATGTAAGATTCTCCCCTTCTCTGATACCCATTTATTCCCAATTAGGAATGCAACTCAGGGACAGCAAAGGCACAATCAGCAACAGGAATGCTGATGGCTACATGCAAGTGGAGTCTGCAGGTGACATGCTTTGCATCACCTGAAGTGGTTAGTTCTTATGTTTAACAGTTTATTTTCTTCTCCTTTTTCCAAAAAAGCTGTCATGGTCTCCAAAACTCCATAAAACTTGCAGAAGCACACTTCTATCCAGATGGTTTCAATACTTTGTTTTATGTCTTGCAGTCTTTTAAGGCTCCTGTTTCCAAAAAGAAATACTATTGAGCAAGAGGTTATTTACAGACCAGGCAGATGATGTTTTCCATTCATCAGCTATCTTAGGGGGTTAATTAAGAATCAGAGTTGCAAAATCAGAATCAAGGAAAAATAGGAAGCGTACTTAATAACTGCGCTTTTGTTTGCTTTTCTAATTGCTTCCTTCAGATACTTTGTCTCTGTTACTACAGAGCTCTGGTGTAACTCTGACTCCAGCACAGGGTGTGATAAATTCAGGGGGGTACCCAGGTCCTTATCACGTGAGGGTTTCTGCTGATAGGGGTGATACTGAGCTCAGAAAACATGCTGCATCAGCATAGCTCCAGGCCTGCACATCTCACGTGGCAACACGGACCCTTTCTCGTCCCTCCATCCCTCGCTCCTATCTGATCACGTTTTCACATCTAGAGAAGTGATGAATGATTAATTAAATATCCATCCCAGGACAATCCTGAATGCAGCCGTGTACACCATTCACAATTTTTAGTCACTCGAGGTCAGGCTCCAAATACTAGGAAGAAGCATTTGCAGTGCAATATTAGTAAAGCATAGGGAAAGAAAAAAAAAAAAAAAAAGAAAATGGAAAAAAAAAATACCCAGCCTTGTCTGGGATGCTGACGATGAGAAGATTGGCTGGCTAAATTCTCCAAAAGCACCCTTCAATCTTTTATCTAGCTATTTATAGAAAACTGCAGAAACAGCTGAGCTGACTGAAGTGATGTCACTTTTGCTGGGAGGACGGCTTCCGAGGCGGCGTGTGCCGAGGCGGTGGAGCCCGCTGGAGGTTGGGGCAGCAGCCCCATGGTGTGAGGAGCTGTAAACACGGGCATTTTTCAGCACTGCTGATCAATACGGCATTGATGGCTCTCGGCTGACCTTCAACCTCTCTGGAATAGCAATGGGCCGGCGCTGCATCTTGCAGTCTGTGAGGGCTGCCGCGTGTTAGCTACCAATTTTACAATCGATCAAAAGTCATCTTTGTCAATAAAGCTTGAGATTTCAAGCAACGGCAAGCAATTTTTGAAAGGTCGGGGCTGGGTTTTTATTTGCGCGACCTCTGCTTTCATGCAGTAGCGCCATCCCTTATACCCATTAAAAGTAGTAAGAAAATTTAAGATTTTCCCCCCCCCACCCCCCCACCTTCCATGTATTTTTAGTAAGCCGTTGGGCATTTTCCCTGTCCCTAAAAGAATACGGTTGCGTGGCAACGTCCCCGGTTGCCATGGAGACTCGGTGTGTAAGCAGCTGCCGCAATCAGCATTAACTCCGGGCTCGCAGGTTTGTCATTCCAATGCATAGGGAGGGGGAGACAAATAGGACAGCAGCGCATTGCCGTAAAAGGGAAGTCACCTAGATAATGTCACTCACAAACATATGTTCCACAATTATTCTTTCCACTGTTTTATTGCCGCAATTATAGCTAAACTAAGATTACAAAATTATATGGTTTTAATTTGCCTCCGCCGACTATGTTTCACTTCCATTAAAATTAAGTCTAAACCCATTTAAGTAGCAAACTGTTGGCTTTGCAGGGGATGGGGAATTTTGGTTTACCGGTGGGTACTTCAAGGACTAGGTAAAAATAATACCTCTAGGAATCTCCATATCTAGCCAAAACGATGCACAGTCCTGAGCACTGGAGTTTTATCCACCTTTCTCTTTTGTACTATGTTGAAACCCCAAGGCATTACCACAGCCAGTGATGATGACCAGGACCATCCTCCTCCTCTTCTTCTCCCTGGTGTCCTTCCACTCCAGAAAAAAGAGAAATTTGGAAATGATATTTTTAGCCATCTGAAAGTTTCATGCTGGGCACAGCCCACCGGGTGCTGCAGCAGCTTCCGACACATCCTTGCGCGATCGCTTAGTTTGAAAACCCCTGCAATAAACAGGCGCAATGGGGTTGACTCCAAAATGAAGTAAAGCAGCATTAACCCTGAATTTCCTTACATCATCCATCTTCTGACAATCCCTTAACGTTACTCCAACATATTTTATTATCTTTATTCTAGAAGAAGTTTAATTTTTGCTCCGTTGCTGCCTGACTGCTCCTGATTGTGTTAAAAACAAAAAGTAAAAAACGTTAGGAAGTCTATGGCAGGTGATGAAATGCACCTCCACAGCAATTCTGCAAAAATGTACAGTTAGCAGTAGCAAGGGATTTCAGTTTGAATTTTTTTAATATATAGGTGGAAGCATTTAATCAGTGTTAAATACACACATTTGCACTGCACAGCTGTGCTGATTCAGTTGCGTAAGCAAGAATCTATTCATGATTTAAAATATTAGGCCACAGAGTGATGCTGACTCCCTCAGAAAGAATTCCATGTTATGGGAAAAAAACATGTGAATCGGTATGTAAACATAAACTTGATATTCCAATCCATATGATTTATTTACCAACATTTTCAAACAAACTGGTTTTGACCGTGTTAAATCCTTCCATTATTTAAGGGCATTTATTATTGTGGATTTGCATAATTAAAATATACATGCCCAGTCACTAATGTTTATAACCTATACTTAATTGAATTCTTATTAAGATAAACATAGTATGGTAGCTTTTTCCTAAGGGATCTTCTATCAATATGAAATTGCAGCTAAAAATATGTTTTCATTTTTAACTCTTGCAGAAATGGCTTAACACATATCTGTTGAGATTTGCAGGGTAAGAAACATGCTCCTTAGAAGAGACCTTTCATGCCACCATTTAGATAGGAGCCTCTTTCTATGGTCGTTACAGTCTATAAACCCTGAAAATAGGAGTTTATAATGAAAATATGTCTAGACCCTTCACTACAAAAATGCTAGCAGGTGCTGCTATAATATACAAATCCAGATAGCATTCAGTGACCTATATTCAAAACCAGGCCAGGCAAAATGACATCAAGAAATTGAATTCCTTGCCCTTACTTTAATAGTGTCTTGTCATGCAATCTTCAAATCAGGACGGGTGATCATTGCAAAACAATCCCTAACCCAAGGGACAACAGGAACGTTCCCTGCGCTAATACCTCGGGCCCATCACACTGCTTACAATAATGGGCTGATTGCAGAGGGCAGGTATAGACCATTCATATCGAAAATATCCTCGGATGAGGGGGGGAATTTTGGCCTTTCTAAATTTAGAGGCAAAAATAAACCTCAAAACTGTGTTCTGCCCTATTTTGTTGTGTCATCAAAAATAGCTGGCAACTGGAACAACAAACTGCACTGCTAAAAATACACCGGTAGTTATGCAGGGATATTTAAAATAGATTAGCATATGGATTATCTCAAATTCAAAACTGTCTTTAACCCTTTGATGACCATATTCCTGTCTTCAAGTAGCACATCTCTGCAGCATTAAAAACAAACTAAGCTTCCGAGTGTCAAAAAAAGGTTTGTTTGGTAAAAAGCAAGTGTGTCCGCTGCTGTTTCCATTTACAGTGGGGGCTTCAATGGTACCTAAACAAATTTAGGCAGATCAAGCAGTTTATGAATTCTCCTACTATATTGCTGTGGCTTATTTAACAAGGGCCTTCTCAGAAAGCCTTACACTAGTTGGGAAATACAATTTACTGCTGAAAGTAAATTCAGAAGCTATAAAATAAGGCCCTGGAAATGACTGCAAGGAAATTATGTGAGGCTGCAACTCTGTTTTGCTATACCAAATCTAACAGAACAGAGCAAAATATTTGCAGAGCAACATAGAAAGACTCCAAATTGAAGGAATTACATTATGAAACAAACAGTAAGTTTTGCTGAAGTAAATAAATTTTTTTAGCAACAAACAAATATTTTCCTTCTGAAAAATTGTTTAACAAAATAACACAGTTCTCCAAAATAAATAAATTACCTTTGCAGCAAGCATTCAGAATTCATATTTTATTTCATGTCATATGTAAAATCTAATATTTTGTTGAACTTGTTGAGAATTCAGTATTTAAGTAAGGTCAGAAACCATATTTTTAAAAAAAAAGTAGCATATCTCCCTAGAAAAGAAGTCCCAAACTTAAAATGTCAGTTTTGCAAAATTCTTCCTCTTCCAATCTCTTTTTTAATTTTTTTCCCAGTTACAAGATAGCTATTCTAGTTCGAATAACTGTAATGTTTAAAATAAAGCATTTTTTTAAGTTTTTTGTTCTAGCAACACGCAACCGTTTCCAATACACTGATCAACAAAATGGCCTTGTTTTTAATTGCCACAGATTGAAACAAAAATTTTGGGACTTGTATTTGTTGTTTGTTTTTAAATATGTATTTCCCTTATCTTTTGACTTATTTTTTTGAAAGTACTAGGCTTTTATATCTCATTTTATGGGAGAAATTTACTGTTTACTGATGTGTAGATTTATAGCTGTTTGAAAGTTTTGACCAAAGTGTTTGTATTAAAACTTCTGCAGCTGTAATAAGTCTTTGGGGGGTTGTTTTCCAGCAAGATACCCTTTCACATATATAATACAACCACTTATTCTCATCTTTCTAAATAAAATATTTGAAATAAAAATTTTATGAATTATTTTTTAATAATATTTGGAGGGGAAACTATTTTTTTAAAGATGAGACCCACAGGCAACATTGCTTGGAAAATGTACTGTGCACAGTGGCAAGCAGCCCTGAGTGAAGTGGACATGGGAAAAGCCTTCCTGAACCCTTGGGATTTCTCTTCCGATTGGGTACAGGGAAATCCTGCAGGTCTTAAATGGGAAGCTGGAGCTCCCCTTCTGGAAGGTGGAAAGAAGAATGTGCCAAAGCTGAATGTGCAGGAAAAGCTGAAGGGCACTGACCATCATTTGAGTTCTTTCTACTAATGTCTGCCTTACTGAAGCAGAAAGATTCCAGTCTGAGGCAAAATGTTCCTACAAAAAGCAACCATTAGGCAAGCAAAGGGCTACATATAACTATCAACAGCTCCTGCTGACATGTCATTCTGCAGAGAGCCAAAGGGGGAAAAAAGGTACTACTGGAGCTGGTGGGCAACTGTCTTTGCCAACAAAGAGGTGGAAAAAAAATTGTTTCTACAGGAATATAATTTTTTTTTTTTTTCCAACACAGAAACATGCCATCCCCTCTCAAGCAAGTATTTTCTTGAGCTGAAATGCACATCAAAAGCACCAGAAAGAGAGTCATGACAAAAGCCTAATATGGATTTCAAAACATAGGCACTATTTACCTGTACAAAGACACAAAAACAAAAGATATCTTCTAAGTATGGCAACCAGTAGAACTGAATCTGGCTCTTAGGATGTTCTATGGACTGAGATTACCTTTCAAATTACTTACAACTGGAGAGTGAATTGCCTGAAGTGCTGGCATGTAGATGATGAATCAAGATGTTAACATGGGGAGGGAGTAAAATTAATTATGTTTCTGACAAACAAATTTAATAGTTATAATTTTTTTGCTAGGCTTCAATTTAAATGTGTTTTATATTTTAGTATGCTTCCTTTAAAAAAAAAAAAAAAAAAAAAAGGTTTCTGTTCTCTAATGAAGCCTCTAATGAAGCCTTTGGTCCACTTGTAAGGGAGAAAGCTTGTATACATTATGGATTTCATTCTAAGTCAGTTAATAAAAGCTCCTTTCTCCAATATAATTTTGGCATAATCAGACAACCTTGTATTGCTATTATCAGATGAACCTGCTCCAATAGGAGGTTTTTATTACCTGTAAGTATGGTTTCAGAGAAAATATTTTGAGAAAGACAATGACTCTTTAAATAAATGTGAAACATAAAACATCTGAATGTTGCTTCATGTAAAACTCACTGGTATAAAAAATTATAATTAAAAAAATATATCTTCCACTTACATAGCAAAAAGACCTGTAACATTCTGACAATCTGAGGGCAGAATTCATATTTTATTATTGTAAAACTCAAACAAAAAAACACAGGAGTTTGTTCTCCAGTTACAAACCTGTGAAACTCTTTGCCTCGGGAACATGCATATCAGATGTATGGGCAGGCACACACACATCCGTGTGCACACACACAGACATATACACACACACATATACACTGAAAAGATGCTTTTGTCTCAAGGGCCATTTCTCCTCTTCAGAGATCATAAGATGTGTAGTTAAAAAGAATGACCCACAAGATAGTTACACTATTTTAAAAAAATAATTTTCCATTTCTAATACATTTAATGGCAACGGATAACCATTAGGAAAAAAAGAAAGTATGTTTTATTAATAGCAATTTGTGTAAAAAATATCACATTTTTTGTTAATTCTTTCTCCTCTGAAAAAAAGGGCTGTGCAGCTGGTGCTGAAATATCCACCAAATCCTAGGCTGTACTTAACATGGATGTTAGTAGATTAAATCATAAATACACACACAAAGCGATTAAAAACTAACATTTAATATATTTTCTTCTTTTTCATTTTATGCAGTTTTCTGATGAAAGCAGTTATCATAATATTCTCTTTTATGCTTTTTGTATTTTTAGAATGCACTCTTCATTATCAAAGATGCTACCAAGGGAAGATACTTTACTGAGATTATTAGATTTCCAGAGTAGTCCAACATTGTTCAGAGCTAATAAAACAACGGGACAACTGCAACAGCAACAGCACTTGGGCTTCATGTGGAAATAGCTTTTAGTCTCTGCCCTAAGCAACACCACTCTTTCATTCACATACTTATAAAGATTACATTTCAACATTGCCATACACTAAAGAAAAAATAATGAAGAAATGTTACAAACATCTTGCAAGGGCAGAAACAAATCACAACTTCAAGCTTATTTTTCAGCACTACCCTGTTGAAACGTTTACATGTGTTCCTGCAGCACCCGTGTAAAATGCTGAAAAAATATCACACATGGATACTAATCTGCAGAAGACAAACATTATAGGTACTTTATAAATGAGAGAGTGAGAGATATGGGTGCCAATGACAAGAAAAATGAAGTCTAGAGTTTTCCGGATACCAAAACTCCCTCACAAAACTTGAAAAACAATTATTTTGTGCCCATTTCACAGGTGGATAGGCTGAGGTGGGGCACAGTTTGCCTTAACTGAGGGTCAATCAGTGAGTGAGATCTGGAAGTGGACCAATTGGTAGGAGGAGGACACGCTGCCCCTCTGCCAGGGGCAACACCCAGAGACAGATATCACCTGGGATGGGGAACTTGGGAGAGAACCAATCCCTCCACCTCCATTAGGAAACATCTCACCAGTAAGACTGGAAAACTGGGAATTGCCAGCAGTGAGCACCAACCTAGGCCAAGCTGCTCAGGCCTTTCCCACAAGTTGATTTGACCTTATGGTCCTTGTTGCCCCTTGGAATTGCCCTTGATGACCACAGACGCCTTCCGTATTCCTGTCAGTATCCTGAGCAAGTAGCCTAGACAAATTAAGGCAGGTGAATAGAGGGGTGATACTGACCCGAATGTATCCCTATTTTTGTAATTTTTGACAGAAAAAGCTTAATCAGATTGAAAGCTGCCTTTGGAGCCTTTCATAGGAAATGTCTTTTAACAGGAAGAGTAGGGGGATATTCACAGAGTGGTGGTAAGAACAGAAACTGAAGGTTTGAAAGACCCACCAGGAGAGGGAATTCATCCCACTTATATTAAATCAACTGTTATTTTTTTCTTTCCCCCTCCTCCTCCCAAGTATTGGGTACCCAAAAAGAAAAATGATGTGAATCCATTTTCAGTACTGATTCTTTTTAATCCCGCAGATCAAAACCATCCTACAGTTTCCAAATGCTTTTTCATTCTAAAGGTAAAACATTTCACAGGAAGATATGAGGGGTAAGTCTTTCCAATCACAGATTTTAAACTCAGTTGCTTGCAAAATATAATGAATTTTTAAAAAAAATCATAAAGGGCCTAAATCCTGAAGACAATGGGGGTTTTGCCATTAATACCTAAAGCAGCAGGACTGTGCAAAGAGCAATCAATTGCCCAACAAGGCCATAGAAACACACTCAAGGAAGGAGGGTACAGGAACATACATTATTTCACATTTAATAAATGGTCTTTTGAGATTATAGCTGTATAAAGTAAATATATAGCACTATAGATGAGTGCTAGAGAGAAAGACTATAATGCTAAAGTAGGAATTATATATGTCTGTCTGTCTGTCTGTCTATGAGGTGGAATTTCAAGCAATCATTTTCATGTAATCTGTCAATAATAAGCATGCTTTGGCAGGTTCACAGTTTGCTTCAATTTAAATCCTTATTCCTTAAAAGCATAGTAAAGATTATTCTATCTTCAAGGGGGTGGACGGTGGGGGAGGAGGAGTCAGTGATGCCTTTTTGATAGACTAACCAGACTGGCTCCTAACAATGCCTGTCTTGTGAAGGCTAATAAATTACTATAAAATATTTTTAGTGCATCTTTTCTGTCAAATACCATATTCTTTCAGTATGTATTTTACTAACAGGGTTATTTACAGCATTTTTAGTAAAATTAGAGCAGTTTCATAGCTGCACGTTAATCAAGATTTAGCCTTAAATAACACAGCGCTGAAATGTGTTGTTCCTTAACAACCAGAAAAACTTCCAAATGGCAAATATCTACAGCAAGATACTTCTCTTCCAAGTGAAGTATACAACCATAATATTTTTATAATTACAGTAGCCAAAGGACTCTATGCTCAGGCAAATCATAAGGGAAATGGTAACTGAAAGAGCTGATCTTTGTAGGGTTCTTCCCATCACCTCGACCAGCTTTTTTTGTCAGATTCATCCTTCTCTCTTTCCCCTTCCTTCCCCCCTAAATATCTCCAAACCCTCTACTTCTGCCTCATAATGCATTTCATCTTTAACTCAAAACCAAATCAGATTGCCTCCACAACCTGGCCTCTGGGTAGATCCACGCAAGATTTTAGGAACAATATGTTCATGTGAAAATTAAGAAGACTGTTTCTACATTTTATACCACACTTAGCACACTGTGTTAGGTTCTTAATCACAACCTGTATCCCCCTTTCATTTTTAACCCAGTGGCCCACTCATATTTAGGTTCAGTTCAAGAAATAAAATGATTGTTTCCCCATTCTCAATCACAACAAATTATAATCGTTAGTGCTCAGCTTTGATTTTATTCTCATAAAGTACCTTATCAGTGGGCTGCAGCTGCTTTTCTGAATTCTGAGAAAATACCAGTTATTAATTATAATATCATATATCAGCCATATATATGATCATATGTGTATATATCAGTCTGGATAGATTACAGTAATGTGCTGCTTCTCTAAGCCTAAGGGGAGGAGGGAAATGTGCATGGGAAAGGGGGGAAAGTATGCCTTTTATTTGATTACAGTTCTGATTAGCATAGAAACTATGTTAAACTCCTTCTAGTACCTTTGTAAAATTAAGATGTTGTATTCTGTTTCCCGTTTCTGCTTTTGCCTTTTTCTGCCAAATTACAATTAGCTTGAATAAGGACTGATACTCAAATAACTTTTTTCCAAACAGAAAGGCTGTGGTTATGCTTTCCAGTAACCTACATATACACATTAGGTAGGTTTCTCCCCTGGAGTGTTAGAAAAAAAAACATGCATTCCTTTTTGCTACAAATCTGTAAATCTGAAAAGAGGAGGCCACATGAATGGGAAAGCTCTTTATAGAATAAAAAGCATGGGGTGTTATTAAGTAGGACTGTAAGCCCTATTCTATTCATAGTAATTAAAGGATCAGATCAGGTTAATGTGAGGACCTAGGTCAATAAAGTACTGTAGGTTCACCCTTTTTAATCCTTCTCAATCCAATAGGCTGGGTTTCTGACTGCTCTGTTTGACTCATGGAACTATTCTAGGTGGCAAAGATGTGCAGAGAATTGCTTAGAAAAGGTGAGATCTATATCAATCCAACCATGTGTTTTTGAGCACAAGTGTCAGGAGGTGCCTGGGCAAGTGAAGTAGATGGCAAACTTCAGTACTATACCTTTTTCAATGTACCAGATCATAAAATAACTGTGAAAAAGTTCAGATAATATTTTGGGGTTGAAGAGACAAACCATAGTGCTCTAGATATTCTGAAAATACTTTTCTATCAGCTTTTTCTTCATTTTATACATGCTTTTCCACACTTCAAAATAGCTTCCCCATTTGTCACCCATTTCAGTGGGTACCCACAGCAGGGTCTGCCTGTACCTGAGCTCTGGGGTCACTGAGAGCCAAAGTTTAAGAGCAGAGATGTGCAAACCAGGGCAAGCAGTGCTCCTGCCTCTTGCAATGGAGGAACCTCAGTTGTTTTGCTGGGTGAGGGCAGCAAATTTTGGTGAGGAGCTTTCAGCTGATTTGCAGTGAAGGTGAACTGAAGACAGAAGGATAGCCTTGCCCTCCCTAGGTGTAGCTCTTGAATAAATCATCTGGCCTACAGCAACCAGAAAGCATAAATACCTGTTTTGAAGTAATCTGGAGGATTCCCAACCCCACACAAGCAAGTGCCAATCACACAGGTCAGTTGCCCCATAAAACACTAAGTGGGCTTTGCAACCTACTGGAGATTAAGCTGATAGCTGTCTGTCAGTTCAATCCTCCATAATGAGCATGCCCCAAACTCCTCTCTACAAAATCCCAGTACCTTTCAGGTCCACAGTAAAATCCTTACTGGCTCCAGTCAATGCAGGGTTTTGCCATCTCTTGTTGTTTTTTTGACCAACCTTTTGATCAGAATTTCTCCCATTAATCAATTGGTAGTCCTGTCCATAAGGAATAAATCTCATCACTTTTTTCGCCTCTCCTCTGACCCTACAAAGCCCTCATTATCTAAGGTATGAAATCAGTGAGGAATTGTGCTTTACAAATCACTTGGCCTAGCAAATAGTTGGCTCCTGACATTACACTTAGAGTTATGGCTGGCTACCAAGTGAAAAAAAAGAATCCTTACTAAAGTGGATGTTTCTTTGCCCAAGCATTTCTCTGCTTATATTTATTTTCTAGTATATACACAGATATTATTTTTTCCTGCTACAAGATGATCAAACTATTGTGTATTTGTGTATTACATTTTTTAAATTAAAAGAATTTGAGAAGACCTTACTTTTTTCATATTCCTGTAGGTTTGGGGCACGCATTGAAATTAATAAAAATATGTATGCCTTCATCTTCATAGAAAGGCACTATAGTAACTTTTTACTGATATCTCTCCAAAGCCCACAGAAACAAGAAACCCCTCATTCATTAGGCCTGTTAAACCTTCCCTGAAAATATATGTATTCTGGATTATAAAATGCATATGGGCATATTCACACAAGGTATCCTACTTCCTATGTATTTTTATTACAAATATCTGTAACATGGCTCAAAACAAATGGAAATATTATTTTTTCTGGCAATTTCCGTACATTTCAGGAGTGATTTCTGTGTAACCACTGATATAATCTCTTTAGCTTTTAATGGAAAATCTCCTTGAAAGTTATAACTTTGGGAATTTAAATGACTTGCTCTATGGTCCCAAAAATACTAGGTAAATTGAAAGCACAGAATTTTAAGAATTCAATTTTAAAGCAACATGTTGTATTTCTGTTCACATGGTATAAGTTAGTGCAAGAGAAAAAAAAAACATAATGTCTGTTTGCCCTCTAAATTTTCTCCTTCTCCCATCTCTGTAAGCAGGTTATTAAACCTTTTTAAAGAGAAAATAAATAAATAACACAACACTTTGGTAGGGAAAAGACTTTAAAGACTGAGATAGAAAAGAGAGTCTGTTACAAAAGTGGAGGTCATCACACGTAACTGAGAAAAATAAATAAATAAATAAATAAATAACAAGAGAAAGCACCAAAAATGTTAGTATTTGAATGATGTGAACTCTGGTAAACGCCAGCATGCAATATGGTAAAAACGAATCAATCAGTTCAGCTTAGTTCAGCCTCTGCAACTGGCCATCTGGCGCGAAATCAACCAAATGTAGCCCTGCATATTCATCTTCATTTTCACAAATACTCAGGAGAATGTCATTCTAGGGCAAAATAAAATTAAATCACCATAATTTTTAAGACATCTTTTCCTCTCAAGCTCTCTGGAGATTAGTGTGTTTATATGAAACTACTCACTGCTATAGGGCTAGCAGGTAATTTCTAAAGGGGGGGGCTCTCTTTCTCATGTTTAAAATCACATTTTACACATTTGGGGCACTTGAGCATAGATTTTGCAGTAAACATTCCTAAGCAAAAATTGCATGGGATGTTACTGTGGCTACATGGACAGACTTTTCCCCAAGGGTCAATAGAGAGGCATTCTGCATTTACCTTCCACAGCCGTCCTGTGACACACCTGTGTGTCTTAGTGATGTTGTGGGACTGTGCCAGACAGACCTAGGGGGAAGTCTGAACACTTAATCCTTAAAGCAGATAACAAAAAGGGACAGAAGATGTCTGAAGAGTGAGGCCAGAAGAGAGTATCAGATGTGATTAAGACTGTTACTGATTTGGTACACGTTTTGTCTATAAAAATCACAGTGATGAGCACAGGGGAGAATAGAAATCAATATGAAAAAGAACAGCAGAGAGAAAATGAGAATGGGCAATGGATGGAGCCTGCATCACCATTATGTTAAAGCTAGAAGCTACACTACACACAATTCTTTATTCAAGGTAATACAAACAACTGCTGTTCAGGATAGAATATTTGAGGCTTTATCTTCTAAGTGTTTGAATTAAATTCTAACCATACTCCTTATCCTCATGTTTGTTTATTTATTTAAATGGGCTGGATGCTCCCCAGTTTGGGTTAGTTGGTTTGCTTCTGGTTGGGACAGGGAGGAAGGAGTTTGGGTTTGTTGCATTTTTGCTTTCTTATAGCATTTAAAGTTTATTATACTTGAAGATACGGAGCAAATGTGACATAAAGTTTGGCCAATAAATTATTTCACAAGCATATCTTCTGATGTTGACATTTTCTTTGCTAAATATTATTTTATCACAAAAAACTAAGAAGTCTTAAGGTACTTCTGCTGATACTGTCTACTTGCTCTTGTTCTTGAGCTGTCCCATTTCATTTGATAAGGGATAAACAAATGCCCAACCTCATTTGAATAAATATGTTAAGTAAATGTTAAACAAGATGTATCAAAAGGTAGTAAATACGTTACAATTCAGACTGCTCTAGTTCAACATGGAAACATGTTTCCACTCAGACAGCTAACATGAAATAACTAAGGCCAGTTAATCTGCTTCTATCTATCTGTCTTAAGGGTTTAAACTAAAGCCCATCACTGCAGTATCTGACAGAAATCCTTCCTCATCTATTTACATATGGCATATGCAAAACTGTTAACTCTAAAAATGCCTCCTGTGAAACCTAAATACAGTATACCCATATATTTAGAAATATAGTTTTACTAGGTGATTTTTTCCTTCTGAATGTTTTAAAAACATTTGCTTTTATCTTTTTATGTGGTTTTCAAATTGGTTTTGTTTCTTAACTAGAAGAGGCCAGAATTACATTTATCCTTTTTGCTTTTGAAACCTTGATTACAATTAACCAATTAAAATAGGTTTCAGGCACCACGTAAAAATAATTTTATTTCATTTTCATATCTGTCTGAACTTTTATAACCCAACAATCATGGGTTGAACAGGGTATACAACACTCATTTAAAAAAAAAAAAAAACAAAAAACAAAAAACAAAAAACAACAACCAAACAAAAAAAACCCAAGCAAACAAACAGAGAAATATAAAAGTAACAAAATCCACACACACACCTAAAAGACAAATTCTTGGCAAACATAAGACTTAAAAATCTCTTCCAGTCCTCATTTCTATTCAAATATCACTGTGCTCACAAAAAATTGTTACAGTTCTACTTATGATTGTTTATTTTAATATGTCAACAAAAAAAGAAGTATTTGCAAGAAAGAAAGTAAGCTGTTACAAAATGTTTTACATTCATTCTTTCATTTTGCACATCATCATTTTGTTATTTACATATTGATATATTAGCAAGATGACAACTATGTTTTTAAACTAAAAACAGCCATCTATAAAGCATGCCACGTAGGATTCAGAATGCCTAATTCTTAAACTGCCTTTGCCAACTATGCGACACCAAATCTATGTTTCATCCTCCGGAACTGAGAGGTTTGAAATAAATATTTTATGCTATTCAGAGGAAAAGCTGATGAATCACTTCATAACTTCATGGAGCCCCCCTACACAAACAGTCCCAACTTACCTAACTGGCTACAGAAATGGCTTCAGCAGCTATAAACTATGAGACCAATCTCATCTTAAGCACTTCAGACCTACAAGAGAGTCATCCTCCTGTTTAGAATAACTTGCATTATTAGGTTTTACTTGCTCAGTCCTTCATAAGAATCAGAAATCTTGTGCTCGATGTACTAAAGATTAATGTTATCTTTTAAATACTTGAATCTTCTGCTAATATGCAGCAATTTTTTCCTTCTTTACTTTTTTTTTTTTCCTAGGAAGAAAAGATTCTAAGATCTAGATCTACTATTCACACAACTTGACAATCCTAGCTTGCTTTCTTCATGAATATAACAAATTCAGCTTTATAACTTGCCATCCATTGGCAAATCATGTTTGGTTAGGGTTTATAATTCATAACCTTGTATACTTTACAAGAAAATCGACAGATTTAGCTAAAGGAGATCCTTTGGAGGAAGAGTTTGCAAACCTAACAGAGGAAATGCTAATCCATATTTCAATATTATTGTGCCTTCAAGTGCATCTCTTACATGTAACATTCACTCTTTTAAAATCTGCACATCAAGCATGATGAATCAAACATGTGTCTGGATCATGCAGTTTTTAACTCACACTAGAATCTCATCAATTTTACTGAGTGCAGGATGAGAAAGACCCTTGCCACATATTATAATGCAGCACTGATGAGCAGATATGGAGTGGTAGCCAGCAGGACCAAGCCCAGTACCAAGCCCAGTACCTTTAATGTTTTCTTGAGACTGTGACACCAGGTAATTCTGTTTAATTTTTTTGCCATTTTAGTCAAAGACAACATCACTGACTAACGGGACACACATTGCTACCTAGGTGATTTCCTAAAAGACCTTTCTAAAGATCTTTCCTAAAAGACCTTTTCAACATGGTCCTACTTTTGGTGGTTACAGCAGATAAGATAACCCTCAACTGACCAAGTATTAGCACTCTCATAAATTCTTCAAATCAAGGATACATTCGGTACAGGACTTTGCTGCCACAGCCCATAAATACTATCACAGATTAGCAAGAGACATTCATACAATGAGAAATTAAAAAAATGAATCATAAATTACTTCAGTTCTACCATTCTGAAATGTAAATTGTTGGCTAATTCAGGTGACCCATGGCATTTAGAAATCAAATGTTAGTTAAACTAAAAATAAAAGCCTTCCTGACTACATCAAAAGTTGATAAATACTTTAGGGTTCCACCCAGCCTTTATTCACCTAGCAGCAGGTGCAAGAAGAAAAAAAGACATTTAAAGGAATCAAGTAGTCTGAAGTTGGACAAAGAAGACAAATGGGTTTGAGCACAACACTACAGAAACATCTGAGACATTTTCCCTCAGAGCAACAAAATCTGAAAATTAGACAGAATGTCACTTTATGCTGCCCACTACAAAAGCCTTAAGGATTCATTCTCATATCACTTACACCAGTGTTACTGAGAAGTAACTGCTCAGATGAACAGAAACACTTCAGATTTAGATTAGTGTCTTAATGAAGTAAGACTTTGGCCCTGAGATTTAGATCTTTCATTAGTAATTTATACTCTCATTAGGGATTTATAGAAACGGGAATTTAAGCTCAAATGCTAATTGAGAATTGTCAGTTGTAAATAAGTGCTAACAAGATAAATTTACTCCTGGTCACACTGAACAGAGACCTGCATTTTACGAAATGAAACTCAACTCTTAGTGCAAAAGAAAATCAGGCCTCCCAGTGAAGTTGTGGAGTTTCCTGCTCTGGAGACATTCCAAACCCACATGGACACATTTCTATGTGACCTGATGTAAGTGATCCTGCTCTGGCAGGGGGGTTGAACTTGATGATCTTTCAAGGTCCCTTCCAACCCCTACCTTTCTGTGATTTCTATGGTTTCTGGGAAAATCTGAGCTTGGTATGATCTCTGATGCTCTTACACACATATCATGGAATCATAGAATCAGCTGGGTTGGAAGGGACCTCAGAGATCATCAAGTCCAACCCTTGATCCACTACCACTACAGTTACTAGACTATGGCACTGAGTGCCACATCCAGTCTCTTTTTAAATATCTCCAGGGACGGAGAATCCACTACTTCCCTGGGCAGCCCATTCCAATGTCTGATCACCCTCTCTGTAAAGAAATTCTTTCTAATGTCCAACCTAAACCTCCCCCGGCACAACTTGAGACCATGCCCTCTTGTCTTGCTGATAGTTGCCTGGGAAAAGAGCCCAACCCCCCCTGGCTCCAGCCTCCTTTCAGGGAGTTGTAGAGAGTGATGAGGTCTCCCCTGAGCCTCCTCTTCTCCAGGCTGAACACCCCCAGCTCCCTCAGCCTCTCCTCACAGGACTTGTGCTGGATCCCTTCACCAGCCTGGTTGCCCTCCTTTGGACCTGCTCCAGGACCTCAAACTCCTTCCTGAACTGAGGGGCCCAGAACTGGACACAGGACTCGAGGTGTGGCCTCACCAGGGCTGAGTACAGAGGCAAAGACAACAAAGACAGCACACAGCCCCTCATGAGCAAATCCATGGCTTCCTCCCTGCCCCTGCCATCTCCCACAATGGGAGCATCACCCTTCAGACTCCACCCTCCATGCTCCATCCACTGCAAAGGATGGACATATGGAGACTGTGTGTGTGAGATGTCAGTACTCTCTTTAGTGCCAGTGAAGCTCCTTTGTCCTCTTGCACTGGGGCAAACAGGGACAGAGACAATCCTCAAAGAGCCCTCTGTGAGCACATGGGACACTTTGTGTGATTGCACAGATATTGAGTGGTAGCATAAGACATTGCACGTGGTTGTGCAGGAGACAGCTTGGCCAGCCTGCTGGTGACACCAGCAGAAGCTCACAGAGAAGTCTCCCTGAGCCAAGCCTGACCCCATGCCAGCCTCTCACACACCAAACCCCACCAGAAAGAAGTGCACCCCCCAAAGAACACCAGAGAGGAATCAGAACTCACTCAGGCACATTTCTCATGTCTGTGGCCAGGAAACCAAACACAGATCTCCTCAAAACATGCAACCACTAGTCAGTCTAGATTTAGGTTAAGCCACTGAGGTAAAATTTCCATTTCAAAATACACAGCAGAGATGGGTTCCCAAGAGTAACTTGAATTCTGCTCAGTCAGTTTAGTTAAGCCTGGGCAGTATGGATTAGGTCACATTTCCAGCTGAATAACATTTCAATTTTAACACAAGACAATATATAAATTACAAGAAAGACATGCTAACTCCTGGATGAGGTGTCTTACTTGTGCAGTCCTGCAATAGTAAAACTGAAAACTGGCCTCAGCATTAGAAAGCAAAACTCAGTTTTAATCCTCCTCTTGCTCCATCTTCACTTGTCCTTCCAAAGAATAATAAATCATTCTTCATCTGGCTATCTTTCACACAGAGACATGATCCCTCATACAGCCAGAACAAAAAGAATTCCACATAAGAGCCTGAGTTGCTGGGAACCATAACCATCACACAAATTTACAATGATGCCTTATTATTTTCTTTGAAAATTAATTCAACTTAATCTAGTGAATTGCTGTGGGCAGTTATTAAGAAACATAACAAAACAACTCTAAATTTTATGTCTTTAAGGAAAAAACAACATGGAATTATGAGTTTGCTTGTTTGTTTGTTTTTAAAAGAGACATCATTCAGTGCTTTCAAAACTAACTAACCAGAAGATAACAAGAGACAGGACGTTCTCTGAAGTTACAAAAAAAGTTGTCAGAAATCTCCTTTCAAAACCAGGACTCACTAACATGGCTGTCAGCTTTTCAGAAAAATAAAGATGACTTTGAAAGGGATGTAACGAAGTTTGGTACCAAGAATCCCTAGTGATGGATGGGCTGTCCACTTGGCACTAACTACCTGTCATTTGAGCTTTTGGATGATCTTCCCTAGTAGCTCCTGTCTTGGAGCAAGGACCCTCAGGCTCTCTTAGCATACCCCACTATGAGCCAAGGACAATTTGTGATTTACATTTACTGGGAAATCATTTGCCAGGTGATAAACTGAAATGCTGCATGGTTTAAGCTTTCATAAGATAAACCTTTTGGTTTTTTCCAGGATGATAGTCTCTTACCATGGTCTTTTATACCTTTGCAATATCTTAATGCACTTTTTCTTCAATGCCCATCTTTTCCCTCAGAATAGTTTTCTATTATACTACTGTGCTCCAGGTTCATAGCCTCGAGTACGAAGGAAAAGGAGGAGAAAAGAAGCAGAAAGCTGTACTGTGCCCCTTCATTGAACACACTCCTCCAGGTGAGGTGTTGCTCTGCCTTGGCAGAGACACATACACTGAGGCTTTTCTCAACTTGCCTCAACCAGAGAAGAAAATATTAAACCTGGGATGTCTTATTTCATCAAAAGCCTAAAAGAAAGGAGTAAGAAAGATGAAAAGAGAGGGAGACACCAATATTCCTTAGCCTAAATCTGATACCTATATAACCCTTCTAGGTCAACTGGGTAGCTTCCCAGCTTCTCCCTGCTTCCTGAACTAGGGAGCTCTTAGGCTAGCAGCCTCTAGACTTTACTATGTCCCAGAGAGAAAAAGGTCTTGGAGACAAAAGCAATAGCCAGAAGCATTGAATTTAAATCTCACCTCCCAGACAGACTTCTTGTGTGTCCTCAAGCAAGTTATTTGGAATGAGGATCTCAAAGGAATGAGGACCCAAACTTCACTGATTTCAAGGGGAATCAGATACATATTCTAATGAAGACTCTTTTGTGATTTTTCTAGGATTAACAGAATACTATTCCCATTTTACTCTCTAATAATAGAAGAATGAAGCTCAGAATAAAAAAATGGGTGTGCTGTTTTTGCAGGGTTTTTTACTTCATTGGGGATGTATTTTTAAAAAAACCCAAAAAACAACAAAAACAAAAACCTAATTAAGTATGGATCCTCCATGGAAATCAAATCAGTAAGAATGAGGCAATATGAACCTGTCTGGGCTTCTGCAAAGCTAATGATCCCCTGCCCACTGCATGCAACCCCCTTAGTACCAAGATGTACACATCACCTCACTTAGTTTACTCTTTTTTAAATGCTAGTTCACTCATATTTTTTTCCAGCTCTAAACATTTGTTATATTTTGTTCACCTTCCTGGTCTTTCAAATCTTCCTTTCTTTACACCCCAAGCCTCTCTTTTCACTTACCCCACAGCAGAGCACACCCTCCCTTTTCTGATGGTGTCCAGCTTCTACAATCCCCTCTACAGCTCTCCAGCCTCACACATCATAGAGATCCAGTTCTCTCCTTTCTCTCCTTTCTCATCTTGCCTCTACTGACTGAAAAATAATAGAAAGACAATATTTTTAAGTCAATGTTTTCAAAACAGACCTATCTCAATGTTTTGTATAGATTCACATATACTTCCCTTTTGATATAACCTAACTTTTAAAAGTCCCTTCTATGAAAAAAAAAATAAAATATCACCACCAATGTGTGTGCTTCTGGGCCCCACAAATTAGAAGGAATGTGAAGATCCTTGAATGTGTCCAGAAAAGGGCAACAAAGCTGGGGAAAGAGCTGGAAGGAATGTCCTCAGGAACAGCTGAGGACTTTGGACTTTTCTACTTTGGAGAGAAGGAGGCTGAGGGGCAACCTCATTGAACTCTACAGTTTACTGAGGTAGGGAGTGGAGAGGGAGTTGTTGAGTTCTTCTCTCTGGGAACCAGAAGATGTGGAAATGGTTCAAAACTGCACCAGGGGAGGCTCAGACTGGACATTAGGAAGTATTTCTTTACCAAGAGGGTGGTAAAACACTGGAACAGACTTTCTGGAGAGGTAATGAATTCCCCAAGCCTGTATTTAAGAGGCATTTGGACAATAACCTTAACAACATGCTTTAATTTGGTGACCAGACAGTTGAGCTAGATGATAGCTGTAGATCCTTCCCAAATGTAATAGTCTATTCTATGCCCTAAAAATTATGTAAGTACATTTCAAAGGAAAAGTCACATTCCAAAAGAGAAAAGTAGATGATAGTCAGGAATAAA